>CM022768.1:20715264-21915264 GCA_012411365.1 Ameiurus melas | reverse complement strand
TGGACTGGCACCCTGTCCAGGGTGTACCCCGCCTTGTGCCCAATGCTCCCTGGGATAGGTTCCAGGTTCCCCGCGACCCTGAAAAAGATAAGCGGTACAGAGTATGGATGGATGGATGGATAACCAAAAAGAGAGAGACAGTAAAGCTTTTGCCCCCATCCTTTCACTCTCCAAACTGATCTAAAGATGCCAGTGTTCAGGAGATGAAAAAGAAGTTGATGGAAATGACTAATATCATATTCAAATAAAAACGTTTGAATTAATATCATTTCAGTTTGTTCCCTATTAATAATTTATTATAGGATATTAACATAAAATTGCATTAAATTATTTAAAAATGGTTCTTTAATAGTTCCTTGTATGGTTCTTATCTACAGAGCACTAAATAATTTTCTTTAAAAAAATAATAAAAGTGTACACTTTGAGCATATAACAAAGCTGAAACAAAGCTGGAAGATCCTGTAAATGAAGATATTCCACATCATGTACTTCATAATGTTTTACTATATACTTATTACTAAAGACACACGTGCCCTTATTTAATACCCTTTTTTTGGCGGGATCACATGACTTTATTCTTATTTAATCATTTTACAAAGAATTTTCAGACCCATAAGTTTCATAAATTTCATACATTTCTTTAATACAATACATGAATGCATTGTATTAAAATGGAACACTGTAATGTGGTTGTACCTGAAGTCACCACACGGTGGCGCTAATAACTTGTAAAATGAAGGAAGTGAAGCGGATTGAGTCCATCTCCACCTCTCTCGTTCTCTCAGCTAAAAGTGTTATTTAACAACCTTTTATTATTCCTTATCTGATATGAGTTCATATGCAATGGCTGTCTGGATGTCAGTAATGTAGTATATTAATATGTAATGCTTTGTTAATCTCACTTATCTCGATAACTATGTTCAATTTCTGTTAGTTATTACGTCAACATTATGCTAATTAGAATATGCAAATTCAGCCATGTTCTTCCAGCTGTAGGTGTCGTATAAAAGTTTGTGTAAAATTTTAAAAATTTTTTTTTTTTTTTTTTTTTTAATTTATAAAAAAAAAATTTTTTTATTTTTATTTTTTTTTTTTTATTTTTTTTTTTATTTTATACACTTTTAATTTGTTTGTAGTCATTCTTTACATTATATTGAATGTATTAATGATTAAATTATAATTAATTATGTCTTTATCATAAATATGTTGTTTAAGTTTTTAATCGAGCATATGTAAAGTATTGTGAGTTTTTTTTATTATTTTACATGCAATGATTCAACTCAATTTTTATTTATATAGGCTAGCGCATTTAACAATGGACATTGTCACAAAACAGCGTTACAGAAATCTGAATATAGATTTTTAAATCGTCCCTGGTGATGATGATGGCTTGTTTCTGTTATTATTATTATTATTATTATTATTATTATTATTATTATTATTATTATTATTATTATTATTATTATTGCTACTATTGATTATGATGATGATTATGATGATTGTTAGTTTGTTGCTTTGTCTGGCACACTTGCTATTACTGTTGATAGTGATGATGATGATGATGATTCTAATCTTCATAATTTATTATTATATAATTATTATTATTATTATCATTATTTATTAATTTGATTAATTTAGTTTGTTATTTAGTTAGTTTGTTTGTCAGACTTGCTATTACTATTGTAATTGCATATTATGATGATGATTATTCTTATCATCATTTATTGACTATTATTATGTTTTGTTTGTTTATCATATTTGCTATTACTATTGTGATTGCTTATTATTATTATTATTATTATTATTATTATTATTATTATAATTATTTTGTTTATTTATTTATTTATCTATTTATTGCTGCTACTACGAATACTATTACTTTAGGCCTATCTCTTTTACTTTTCTGTTCCACCTGGTAGAGAACAAACCTGAAAAGAAAACTATTTTGCATTTTAAACGAAAAATCATTAAATAATAATAATAATAATAATAATAATAATAATAATAATAATAATAATAATAATACCAATTTAAAAAAACATTCAAGATATTTAAAATAAACTCACAGTACGCACTTTTCGACCACAGAACTCTAGTTTGACAAGTTCGGCGAAAGAGACGCAGCCATTGTCCCATGTCCCGCCTTCTAGCGGCTGATCTGTGTCCCGGTTGGTTCGTTCGGGCAGAGGCGTGCGCGTGCGGAACGCGGTGCTCCGTTTTGATTGGACGACGTCGCGTCGCTCAAAAGAACTGTTGCTATCACCTCTCCAGTCCGATGACAACTGCGCGTGAGGTTCCTCAACTATGCAGCAGCGGCAGTAGCAGCAGGAGCAGGAGCAGGAGCAGCAGTGGAGATGTGGTGCTGTGCTCCGGGCTGGAGGACTGAGCGCTCACACATTCCTCTCAATCCCCCGCAGTATGAGTGAGTATGCTTTCCTTCCGCTGTCTCGAGCATGTGTTTATCTTATCTGCTTTATGCTCTGGGGATTAAATAGCCTGCGGAATGAGCAAGAACAGCAGGTTACGCGTTAAAACTAACACGGAGCGGATGTGGGGGAAATCACAGCAACAGCAAAACGATTGATCAGTATTATTTTTTTCATCATTATTATTATGAATGAGATGATTATTCTTCTATTCCCAGCCTCACCGACTGGCTTTCATAACGACTGAGTAGGCTGCTGTTACTGACGTACTTACCATCACTTTGTGTAGTGAGAACTACAGCCATAAATGATAAAGACGCGTTGTAATGTCCACATCCTGTGCTGTATATGTATTTAAAAAACAACAACAAGATGACATGATCACATGATCTGCACCTGTGTTAATAGTCAGGTTATACTGCATGTGCCTGGTTGTTGCAGTGTAATACTGCTGTTCAGCACAGTCTCACACCTACGCACTTCCAGCCTATTGCGTCGCAAACCAAAACAGAGTTGCAACACTGAACCGACTCTCTGACTCGGTTCGAATTGATTCACAGCCCGGCTCATTATGCCCCCCAATCCCTGTGTAGGCTGCTGGAGGTCAGGATGACATCATGTAGGTCATTTGATTATGAAGGGTGGTGAAGATATGGACCTTGCTTTAGCGCACACATCCCAGTAAAAGCCCACAACGCGTAATTAGGCTGTAAGACGACTGCTGCGGTGACTCACAGTCAGTGGTTAAGAAGCACACCGAAGTGCAGCCGTTCAGGGACGCCTTCCAGGAAAACGGTTACGAAGAACGCTTCCCGCCTTGCCGAGAGGAACGTCTCGAGGATGTACAGCATCATCTCAGGGCCTGGCCTGCTCTGGATCTCTGGAATGGTTCTGTATCGGGATAGATTTGCCATATGTTGACCAACACGTCGTGCACGTTAACACGGGACACGTGTCGTAAAACATGTGACTTAGCAGCCGTAGAGCTTGTAGAAAACCTCAGTTCGTTCGTGAACGGAGTAATAATAGGATCCCACAGGTCTCCATCGATATTTTTTGTCCCCATCTACAGGACGTTATTAAAAGTCTTTTGTCTTGGATTGTTTTGGAGGTTGTTTACGCGACCCGAGGACAACAGTCAGCGCCATCGTAAGAAACATACACAGAATGTTACGAAGAAGAAAGAAGCAAAGCTGAGGCTGATTTCTTTCTAGCCCAGACTGTAGATCCATGCAGTGTATCAGTGACAGTCGTGTCAGGTGATTACGCAGGTGTGTGATACGCCCCCGAGATCTAGATTTTATCTCCATTCGGGCTGGTATTTTTCAACGCACCTCCGTAACATGTCATCCGCGACGGGAAATACAGTAACATTTGTAACGTTTACCGAGTTTGCTTTAAGGGGAAACGTCGCATGAACCCAGAATACTGTAGCTTTCCGAACTTGAAAAGCCTGTATGAAAAACGTAAAAACGTCGCATCCCTGCTCATCTCGGGCACTTTGCTGCTCTGCATCTACACGTCTGCTCTTCTTCCAAATGTGGTCGATCAGCGCTGCTTCGGTGGCGTTGTGCACAATGAGGAACGGCGCCAAGAATAATTTTTGAACCTATTTGTGCTCGTTCTGGCTTCTGTTATATAAGGTAGGAGGATGATTCATCGATTAAACCTAAGTTAGTGAGGGGTTTTTTTCCTCTTCATACTTGGCCTTTGTTTTGTAAAGTTTATCGTTAAGAAACAAACATGTATTTACATTTTCAGAGGTGGTATTTGAAAACCTATTAACAGTGTGTTTTCAATAATGTGCACATGCAAAAACGTCAGAATGTGATCTTATTGTTCTTTACATGTGTGTTTGTGCTTTGTATCTTACAAAACTCTGTTTTTGCTGCAGATATTTTAGAGGGCATTATAGAGTAGGTCTGTGTAGTTAAACATTAATAGAGCTTACATGCTGTTTCTACATACAACATAGAGAAAATATTTTTTCCACTATACTGTAATTCTCTTTACTGTTTTACAGTATCTGCAATTATTACACACGTAGATACACTTAAATTACATGTATTACTTCAACTTATGGAGTATTTGACTACTCAAATGGTAATATACAGTGAGGGGAAAAAGTATTTGATCCCCTGCTGATTTTGTACGTTTGCCCACTGACAAAGAAATGATCGGTCTATAATTTTAATGGTAGATTTAACGGTGGGGACGGTGTTCTTGGGGTCATAGGCAGCATTCCTCCTCCTCCAAACACAGCGAGTTGAGTTGATGCCCAAGAGCTCCATTTTGGTCTCATCTGACCACTAGAGGACAACTGGGTGAAAGAGTTGTGGTCAGATGAGACCAAAATGGAGCTCTTTGGCATCAACTCAACTCGCCGTGTTTGGAGGAGGAGGAATGCTGCCTATGACTCCAAGAACACCGTCCCCACCGTCAAACATGGAGGTGGAAACATTATGCTTTGGGGGTGTTTTTCTGCTAAGGGGACAGGACAACTTCACCACATGAAAGGGACGATGGACGGGGCCATGTACCGTCAAATCTTGGGTGAGAACCTCCTTCCCTCAGACAGGGCATTGAAAATGAAAAGTAATTACTAAGTCATTATCAAGTACTAAGTCATGTTTTGCAGAGGGGTCAAATACATATTTCCCTCATTAAAATGCAAATCGATTTATAACATTTTTGACATGCGTTTTTCTAAATTTTTTTGTTGTTATTCTGTCTCTCACTGTTCAAATAAACCTGCCATTAAAATTATAGACTGATCATTTCTTTTTCAGTGAGCAAACGTACAAAATCAGCAGGGGATCAAATACTTTTTTCCCTCACTGTAGTGTGTGTGCTGACGCATAAGGAATAAAATACCTTACATGCTGTTCTAGGAAAATAATAAACAATGGGGTGGTGGGAGCCCCTGTTCCACCCAGAAGTTGATTCATTTCCTATAATGGCGTGTCCCAAAATATTTGATTCCTCTTATACCACAAAAAAATTCCCAACCATGACTTTTTTAATTTATTTATGATTAATTAAGAGCCTACAGGCTTCGGCCTGAGCTGCTATAAAACTCTGACGCTGGAGACTCCTTCCAAAAATGTTGAATAAACACGTCCTTTCAGAAAACACGACAATATCAACGATTCACTGTTTTTCCTAGAGTATAGCAGCTAAATAGTATTAAAACGATCACTTTAATATAAACCGACGATTTGAATTACAGTTGTAACTAATATCAATCAACTCCTTCTGTCCACCTCTTAGATTTCGATTCGAGAATTTAACAACTACAATGAGTTATACACTATTCTGCTATATTCAGTCTACGTGATGCTGCTATAGTCTGCCCTTTGGTCAGTGTTTATGCTCGTGAGATACTTCTTATATCTCAGGACCTGAGCATCTTCTCATTTCAGGGTTTTTTTTTTGTTTCCCACTCAGAAGGTTTATTTCAGTAAGAGCTTTGTTCCCTCAGTATTACCACTCAACAAACCTTGCTGAATCCAATATTGACGGACATAACTCTTCTTATGTTATAATAATGAAAGCACTTCAACTTGATTTAAATTTAGAAACAAAGCGTAGTCTATCCCAGAGAGTAGTCTTATCCAAGGAGAAGGATTTAGTCCTTTTATTGTAATGGGTGCTGCATTCAGACCGTAGCCTGTTTCTTAGTAATTCAGGCTGTTTATTACCAAGCTTTGTCCAATTTCAAATTGTCTTCAAATTATACTCGAGCATCCTGAATGAAATAAATGGAGGTTTCTCATCTTAAAAAAAAAAAAAGGATTCTTTATGCATTTTAGATATGCATTTGTTGCTTATTAGAGCCTATAGATTTAGGATAAAATATTCCAGTACATGTATTTATGAGTTTAGAGGAATCCTTTGTGGACATTATTAAATACACAAAAGGTTAAGCAGCTGCTAACAGGTTCACAGTTGTTGGATCACAGTTTAGAAAATATTACGTTGAAACCAATGAGCACAGGCCAAAGAGGTACAAGGATATTCCAAATGCACAAAGAGGTCACTGGCACAGAGAGAATCGCCTAGGGGAATGGTGACAATGAATTGGCAACACTTCAGTAAACATAGGACACTAACAAGTGTTATGTGAATCAATCATAAGAATCAGTTAATAACCGTATAGCTTCATGGTAGAGCAGTGGGCCGTACCGCTGCCTCACAGTTTCAGGGTCCCCGATTCGATCCTGAGCTCGAGTTGTTGTTTGTATGCGATTTTCTTTTTTCATGTTCTTCCCATGTCCAACTGGGCTTTCAGTTCTGGGTTCCTCCCGGTTTCCTCCTACCTCCCAGAAACATGCTGGCAGATGGATTGAGTGTGTGTGTGTGGATGGTGCCCTACAATGAATGGAACCACCCAGGGTGTACTGTACTGATGATTTCTGAGTGATGGGTTACTATGTCCCTTTCCAGCCAACAAGTTATTGACCAAGAGAGAACTGCATCAAATACAGTAGACTGCCCACTATATCCAGTACAGGAGATGGCTTAGCTCCAGGTATGGGTTCTTATGCTGGAGAGACAAGATTGAGCAGAGACTCATAAAAGGTGGTAGAGATATGAAGGGAGCAGTGGATCCTAAAAATCGTATTGTTGATGAAAAGACAGATTATGTTCAGTTATTTGCAGAAATCTTTCCATGCATGGGATATGAACTCTCAATATCCTTAGTCCACATAACAGAATACTTCATTAAACAGAACCTCTGTTGGTTATATGGCTGTGGAAAGTTTAGCAACAGATGTAATCAGTATTGCCCGTATTGCTCGGGAGGACAGGGCATCTACTCTGGCATCTTTGGAATCTGGTCTGTAGGTAAGTATGAAGGTAAAAAAAAAAACCATGAAGAATAAATAGTACCCATCATGTCTGTTGAGGATTGAGGCTTTTGGCAGCTGTTCCATATTTTAGGTGTCTGATTGTGAGCCAGTGGCTCCACTCGTCCAGGGCTGCTCTTTAAAAAAAAAAAAAAAAGCTGTTACTCCCAACATCTTCCATGGCACTCATGCCTTGGAGGCATCCACCTCCATAATCCACCTCCTACTGTATAAATGGCAAGGAGCGATCATGGTGTTTTAGGATAGAGGTGCTTCTTTAGAGACCAAGATGAGAGTTACATCTCTGAAATAAACCCTCTCATCAACTGGGTTTAAACGTTAGCAAATCCCAGGACTTTGTAACTCATTGAAAGTGTGGAATGGTGGCCAGTTAGTGGCAGCTTTTAATCTCCCTTTATCAATCTGCCCAGCTTGTGTGCAGAGAATATATCAAAGGAAATAGATGATGGATTTGGAAAACACACTTCTTTTGCTTGGCATACAGACTGTCTTACATAAGGTATTGGAGCACATAGCACACACAGTAGACAAGTATTTATTCTGACGTGTAATAGATTAATATGTTCTTTATGTAATGTGCCATCCACTTATTTAGCATATGTCTAAGGACTTGGTTAACAACCGCTGGGAAGGTGGCTGTGCGTAGTGCCCAGAGATAGTGATATCTGTTCCATTTATGAATGCAAATTAATTTTGAAGTGCTGAAAATGTCTGTCCTCTTTCCTGTTATAAGGTGGTAAGTCCTAAGGGTCATGGATAATGGTAATTTACTTTGTTGGAATTTAGGCCCCTGCAGTCAATGTGTGGTAATAGAAAACACCAAAAAAACCAATCCCAACCAACTAAAAAGCGTGGCACTGCTGGGGAAATCAAGTGCTGTTTTTTATGTACTTCTCCATAGCCAGAAATTCATGAAATGCTTACTTGTGCTGGCGTGAAGCAGCTGGTAAAAGATTAACGGCACAGTCTTAAAGCCTGTAAGGGAGCAGTTGGTCCAATTTGCTTCAGCCCAGTCAGTCAGATCTTGATATGCAGGAGGTATATTAAAGCATTTTCCTATCCATTTCTGAACCTCCTGAAAATTCTCAAGAATTCCTCTTTGCTCAATAAAGCTTCAGGATTTTTCTAGAGGTTATTTATGCACAGGAAACTGAGTGCTACAGGCTTTTAAGGTGACTGGATGACTAGCAAATGTATATCCTCACTACCGAGCAGGCCACTGCATAGGGTGATAGTGATTTGGTCTTGTGTATCCTTCCAGAGCCAAAAGAGCATCAATTGCATTAGGAAGGGCAACCAAGCCCTGCCAGTAGCAGACGAAAACAGTCGGAGGTTCTATGTGGATGTTTGTTTGGCTAGATCCTGCTCAATGAAGTTCCCACTGATTCTGAAACAATCAATGCAGAATCATTTCTTTGTTTCAAAGACAGCAATTGTTCACCTACTGATCCCACCACCTCATGGAAGAGTTGTGTGAATGGTGGAAATGACAAATGGAAATCCAAATGCACCCCTTGTGAAAGCTGTTTCAGTAAGATGGATGTGGATTAAAACTATTGCCTTGTTCGTGGTAGCCAGTAGTCTGGCAGCTGAGATTTATTGTACATTGCATCAGAAACCCTTTGCAATTCCCAGAGGAGTCTGGTGATTCTCGGCATATGTTGTGAATAAGCCTCCAGGCTCTTTTAGGCTTCCCCTGTGCATACACAGCTGTTTGGAATTCCAGTGAGCCCACTGTCTTAGGCTAAGTAATTGGGAATGGAACTAGCTGGGTAAATGGACCCAAACACCCAATCACCTTTATCCCATCGTGAAACATTTCGATCCTGATCAGAGTAGTCTCTTCCAGGATGCCCCTGTCCCCCATTCACAAGGAAGAAGTGATATGGTTTGACAGGGTTGATCGTATGTAGTGGCCTTCACAGTCAGCAGATGTCAACCCAATTGAACACCTTTTTGGAGATTTTTGGAGTTGTGTTAGACAGCGCTCTCCAACACCATTTCCATATTCCCAACTGAGGGAAACTCTTCTGGAAGAATTGTCCGTGCAGTACCGTTCTGTAGACTCGTAGAACGTTCACTGTAGCTCATTGTGGCCAGCACCATTTTAACACACACATTGTTTTTTCCCTGACTGTTTATCAGGATATGTATTAGCTAGTTACATTAGTTACCTTGAAATGGAGGGTGGGTTTTGTTTCACTTAGGAAAAGTGTTTCTGTACAACTTCAGTGCATCGTAATCCCTCGTCGTCAATGACCGACAGCAGCCGATTGTCGAGAACAACCTACTGCGTAAGAGCTGTTATTTTCACTCACATGGCATTGCCTGGAGACATTTTTTTCTCACCTACCCAGCATTTGCTACAGTTAGTTCCTGCTTTGTGCTGCTAGAAAGGAACATGTGCTGAGATATATGTTTTAAGATGGTTTCTAGGTTGCTTGTATTGTAGGAAGATGCCGTTATTCCTTCTCTTGATAATGTCGCAGAGAACAGTTTTGCAGTCTTCTTCTTTGTTTTGACTGTGAAATGTGTCCACATTGCTGTTATTTTGTGTCGACTATGCGTTAGCACGACAGCGTACTGTCACGTGGCGTGACTACAGACAAGTTGATAGGATGCAATTGCAGTTCAAATGGTGAGTTTTATTTACAGAGTGATGAAAGCAAACAAAAACGGAAACAAGAAACTTAACTCTCTCTACAACTAAGCTAAGCTAAAGTAAACTAGGACTATGGCTAACGCTAATGCTAAGGTTAAGGCTAAGGCTATGGCATAAACAGGACATGAAACCAAGACTCGCTAAAGTCGCACTCGAGCTCTACATGGCATACGTACAGAGATACATACATGTATTCAACGCATTCAACCGCGCCGTGTGAAGCACGGCTCACGGTATATACCCACACAGTCATTAGCCCGCAATCGCTACCAGCTGCGGGCACTTCCGCATACGTCACACATGACGCGAGGGGGCGAAAACATGACATCACCCCGGAAACAGCATGCGCGCCAGCGCCCGAGGTGCGCTGCTGCACAGGGGGAATCGTGACACGTACATGAGTAATACTTGTATTACTTGAAATCAGATGTTGGTATCTGAGATTTATTTTTATACAACCCCAAAAGTTGGGACAGAATGGAAAATGCAAAAAACCCCAAAAAAGCAAAAAGTCATCTGAAAATTCAATTCACCCGGTACTATATTGAAAACACATTATTAACACATTATTTAATGTTTTACTTTGTGAATTTAATTTATTTTTGAAAATATACACTCGTTTCAAATCCGATGACTGCAACACTCTCCAAAAAAGTTGGCACAGTTACCACTGTGTAACATTAGCTTTTCTTTTAATAACACAGTTGGTTAAGTTTAGCAAGCGGAATTTTCCCCCATTCATCTACTATGCTATGCTAGCCATGCTACCACATGTACTCTCTGCTTACACAACCATATGCTTGTAATCCGGGCAGAACGTGGTTTGGCGTTCTCCTGCTCTGGATGGCAGCATATGTTGCTCCAAAATGTGTACATATCTTTCTGCATTAATGATGCCCTTACAGATATCCAAGTTGCCCATGCCATAGGCACTGACACACCCGCATACCATGACAGACGCAGGCTTTTGGACCTGCTGCTGATAACAGCTTGGATGGTCCTTTTCCTCTTTGGCCTGGAGAACACGAAGGCTGTTTTGTCCAAAAACTATCTGAAATGTTGACTCGTCTGACCATCCATCTTCAACCGCTTATTCCTTCTTCAGGGTCACGGGGAACCTGGAGCCTATCCCAGGAAGCATCGGGCACAAGGCGGGGTACACCCTGGACAGCGTGCCAGTACTCGTCTGACCATAAAACACAATTCTACTGTGCTACTGTCCATCTCAGATGAGACCGAGTCCAGAGAAGTCAGCCGTACTTCTGGACAGTGTTGATGTACGACTTCTGCTTTGCATAGTAAAGCCTTAACTTGTGGCAGCGGCGAATGGTGTTGACTGACATAGGTTTACAGAAGTATTCCTGAGCCCATGTCACGATATCAATTACAGACTCTTTACAGTTTTTAAGACGGTGACGTTTGCGGGATCAGAGATCATGCGCATTCAGAAGTGGTTTTCGGCCTTGCCCATTACTCACCGAGATTTGACCGGATACCTTGTGTCTTTTAATTGCACTGTAGATGGTGAAATGCCCAAAATCCTTCCGATTTATCTTTAGGGAATGTTGTTCTCAAAATGTTGGATTATTTGCTGACTCATCTGTTGGCAAATTTGCGAGCCTCGACCCATCCTTGCTCTTGATGGACTTTTTGGAGGCTCCTTATATACTATCATTAGACGATTGCCTCACCTGTTTTACATCACCTTCTTATTTCAACTTGTCACATCGCTAATAGTCCTAAATTGACCCGTCCCAACTTTTTTTGGAACGTGTTGCAGGGTATCAATTTCAAAATAAACGTTTATCGTTGCAGTTGTATAAAAATGTTTTATATACCACATACACAGTTACAGTGGTGTGAAAAAGTGTTTGCCCCCTTCCTCATTTCCTGTTCCTTTGCATGTTTGTCACACTTAAGTGTTTCGGAACATCAAACCAATTTAAACAATAGTCAAGGACAACACAAGTAAACACAAAATGCAATTTGTAAATGAAGGTGTTTATTATTAAAGGTGAAAAAAAATCCAAACCATCATGGCCCTGTGTGAAAAAGTGATTGCCCCCCTTGTTAAAACATACTATAACTGTGGTTGTCCACACCTGAGTTCAATTTCTCTAGCCACACCCAGGCCTGATTATTGCCACACCTGTTCACAATCAAGGCATCACTTAAATAGGAGCTGCTTGACACAGTAAGGTCCACCAGAAGATCCTTAAAAGCTACACATCATGCCGAGACCCAAAGAAATTCAGGAACAATTGAGAAAGAAAGTAATTGAGATCTATCAGTCTGGAAAGGGTTATAAAGCCATTTCCAAAGCTTTGGGAATCCAGCGAACCACAGTGAGAGCCATTATCCACAAATGGCGAAGACATGGAACAGTGGTGAACCTTCCCAGGAGTGGCCGGCCGCCCAAAATTACCCCAAGAGCGCAGCGACGACTCATCCAAGAGGTCACAAAAGACCCCACAAAAACGTCCAAAGAACTGCAGGCCTCACTTGCCTCAGTTAAGGTCAGCGTTCATGCCTCCACCATCAGGAAAAGACTGGGCAAAATGGCGCCTGCATGGCAGAGTTCCAAGGAGAAAACCACTGCTGAGCAAAAAGAACATCAAAGCTCGTCTCAATTTCTCCACAACACATCTTGATGATCCCCAAGACTTTTGGGACAACATTCTGTGGACCGATGAGACAAAAGTGGAACTCTTTGGAAGGTGTGTGTCCAAGTATATCTGGCGTAGAAGGAACACTGCATTTCACAAAAAGAACATTATACCAACAGTAAAATATGGTGGTGGTAGTGTGATGGTTTGGGCTGTGTTCTGTTTTGCGGTTCAGGACCTGGAAGACTTGCCGTGATAAAAGGAACTATGAATTCTGCTGTCTACCAAAAGATTGAAGGAGAATGTCCGACCATCTGTTCGTGTACTCAAGCTGAAACGAACTTGGGTTCTGCAGCAGGACAATGATCCTAAACACACCAGCAAGTCCACCACTGAATGGCTGAAGAAAAACAAAATGAAGACTTTTGAGTGGCCTAGCCAAAGTCCTGACCTGAATCCTATTGAGATGTTGTGGTATGACCTTAAAAGGCCGTTCATGCTCGAAAACCCTCTAATGTAACTGAATTAGGACAATTCTGCAAAGATGAGTGGGCCAAAATTCCTCCAGGACTCTGTAAAAGCCTCATTGCACGTTATCACAAACGCTTGGTTGCAGTTGTTGCTGCTAAGGGTGGCCCAACCAGTTATTAGGTTTAGGGGGCAATCACTTTTTCACACAGGGCCATGATGGTTTGGATTTTTTTTCACCTTTAATAATAAACACCTTCATTTACAAATTGCATTTTGTGTTTACTTGTGTTGTCCTTGACTATTGTTTAAATTGGTTTGATGTTCCGAAACACTTAAGTGTGACAAACATGCAAAGGAACAGGAAATGAGGAAGGGGCAAACACTTTTTCACACCACTGTATTTGATGAAATAAGAAAACAAAAATACCACTGAATTATTCTTATTAGAGACTGAGCTTGGCATAGTTTGTTCTGATTAACAACCTTATCATCAAACAAACCCATTTGCATGGCGCTTGTCAGAGCCGATTCCCCACCGGCCCTCTCGCGTTGAGCGACGTGGTGCCTTTGGATGGTGTGAATGAGCAGCATCGTGTTCTCCCACTGCCTCAGCTATAGCAGCCCACATCGCCTGGCAAAGGGTGGATGCTGAATTCACTGAATTGTGTCCTCAAACTCGCAGTAGATATAGAGAGGCATGTTGACTGCACACGAACATGTTATTATGACTTGACATTTTGAGAGCAATTAAGTGCATTTTGAGACAATTACTTATGTTTAGTATATGTGTGGGTGACATTTAGATGCTCTTGCTTGTGGGTTTGACAACATGATCACTTTTCACGCACTACGACTAATCTAAATGCCTTTTAGTAAGTCGCCTTACCTTTCTCTCGCAATCATAACAGCCAGGAATTGTTTTTTTTTCTGAAGGAATAATCCACCCTTGACGACCTTGAAGATTTTTGGTTTAAACATCTTTCATGGACATGTTGGTCTATCTCCCAAATGTGGCGTAGATGTGGCATACCTAAAGCTTTAATCCTTTAGCCTGTCCATCTTTTTCACCTCACCTCCTCATCTGTACACTCAAACAGATCGGCTTCCAGAGCTTATCTCTTAGATGTCTAACTGGTCGAGCCGAGTCTCCGCGGTAACTCCACGTCATATAGCTGCATTGCATTATGGGACTTTGATTTCAACCTCTGCAACAATGTCTCCACTACATCTTTGCTGGATTTGTCATTAATATGACATTAAATGTTGCTGGAATTTTTTTTTTAACAGTTGGCATTTGCCTTCTGGCATGGAACAGACTTTAACACAGCTTTGTGTTTTTCCTCGGCGGTCGTCTTGACACGATCACAGCTCACGGTGTCAGACCTTTCTAAAGGTCAGCTTTTAACAGCTAATGATCGCTTCTTTGTGTCTGTGTTCTGCATTTCATCAGCGCTCTGCTTCTGTGAAGAAGGCTCACCTGAATAGCTAACGCTGAAACGCTGTTTGCGGAATGTTTATTAAGTGGAAAGTAAACCACCTGTATGTTTATTTAAACGCTAGCAAACAAGTCACCGATTTTGTAATTCATATATATATATATACAGTGCCTTGTGAAAGTATTTGGCCCCCTTGAACTTTTCAACCTTTTGCCACATTTCAGGCTTCAAACATAAAGATATAAAAAAAATTTTTTTGTGAAGAATCACCAACAAGTGGGACACAATTGTGAAGTGGAACGAAATCTATTGGATATTTTAAACTTTTTTAACTAATAAAAAAATTAAAAGTGGGGCGTGCAAAATTATTCGGCCCCCTTGCGTTAATACTTTGTAGAGCCACCTTTTGCTGCGATTACAGCTGCAAGGAGATGGAGAGCGTTTGTGAACAGCAGTTTTCAGCTCTTTCCACAGATTCTCGATTGGATTCAGGTCTGGACTTTGACTTGGCCATTCCAACACCTGGATACGTTTATTTGTGAACCATTCCTTTGTAGATTTTGCTGTATGTTTGGGATCATTGTCTTGTTGGAAGATAAATCTCCGTCCCAGTTTCAGGTCTTTTGCAGACTCCAACAGGTTTTCATCCAGAATGGTCCTGTATTTGGCTGCATCCATCTTCCTCTCAATTTTACCCATCTTCCCTGTCCCTGCTGAAGAAAAGCAGGCCCAAACCATGATGCTGCCACCACCATGTTTGACAGTGGGGATGGTGTGTTGAGGGTGATGAGCTGTGTTGCTTTTACGCCAAACATATCGTTTTGCATTGTGGGCAAAAAGTTCTATTTTGGTTTCATCTGACCAGAGCACCTTCTTCCACATGTTTGGTGTGTCTCCCAGGTGGCTTGTGGCAAACTTTAGACGAGACTTTTTATGGATATCGTTGAGAAATGGCTTTCTTCTTGCCACTCTTCCATAAAGGCCAGATTTGTGCAGTGTACGACTGATTGTTGTCCTATGGACAGACTCTCCCACCTCAGCTGTAGTTCTCTGCAGTTCATCCAGAGTGATCATGGGCCTCTTGGCTGCATCTCTGATCAGTCTTCTCCTTGTCTGAGCTGAAAGTTTAGAGGGACGGCCAGGTCTTGGTAGATTTGCAGTGGTCTGATACTCCTTCCATTTCAAAATGATCGCTTGCACAGTGCTCCTTGGGATGTTTAAAGCTTGGGAAATCTTTTTGTATCCAAATCCGGCTTTAAACTTCTCCACAACAGTATTACGGACCTGCCTGGTGTGTTCCTTGGTCTTCATGATGCTCTCTGCGCTTTCAACAGAACCCTGAGACTATCACAGAGCAGGTGCATTTATACAGAGACTTGATTACACACAGGTGGATTCTATTTATCACCATCAGTCATTTAGGACAACATTGGATCATTCAGAGATCCTCGCTGAACTTCTGGAGTGAGTTTGCTGCGCTGAAAGTAAAGGAGCCGAATAATTTTGCACGCCCCACTTTTCAGTTTTTTATTAGTTAAAAAAGTTTCAAAAATCCAATAGATTTCGTTCCACTTCACAATTGTGTCCCACTTGTTGGTGATTCTTCACAAAAAAATTAAAATTTTATATCTTTATGTTTGAAGCCTGAAATGTGGCAAAAGGTTGAAAAGTTCAAGGGGGCCGAATACTTTCGCAAGGCACTGTAATATGTATATTATATATATTCCGATTCTGCCAGCCTAAAGCGCAAACTCAGTCCCCACTTCCACTCATAGATGTTTAGCACATCCAGATGTCCCAGTAGAGATTAAGCAGGCTGGAGTGAAGTCACCTAATGCTTTCTCTGAGTCAGAGTTACGCAATGGTTTTCATTCAGCAGTGACCTCAAACCTCTTGCACACACTCACAATTCATGAAGAGGCATGTTTACCTTCATCAGGAAGGAAAAGAAGGAGGAGGAGGGGTGTTTTTCTGAAACTGCTTTCTCTGCGTAGAGCTAGCAGCAGGCCCGCTGAGAGAGACCGAAACGCAACAATGTTAGACGGAGAATTAAAACCTAAAACCGCTTTTCCGTCATCAGACGGGACAAGCACAGTTTCGACGCTTGTTGGTTTAAAGATCAATTTGTCTCGTAGATCTTAGGTGACACAGTTTCTGAAACACGAATGGGTTTGGAAGCCGACTTAGGAATACGATCTCTCCATCACGTTTTTGTAAGCAATAAAACTTGGGGGCATGCCGTTATAGGAAAATGATCCATGACAAGGTGCTGTGATGCGATGTGGTCAGTAGTTAAGGTGTTGGTCTACTGCTCAGTAGGTCATGAGTTCAAACCCCAGCACCGCCAGGCTGCCATTGTTGGGCCCTTGAGCAAGGCCCTTAACCCTCAATTGCTCATGTGTATGAGTGAGATAAATGCAAGTTGCTCTGGATAAGGGCGTCTGCTGAATACCAAAAATGTAACGTGTTGTATGTATTCCTCTTATCCCACAGCAATTTGCTAGTCTGTTACAAAGCACTGACACTGGAGACTCCTTCCAAAAATGTTAAATAAATGTGTCTTTTTCTATGTTTTTGCATTTCATTTAAAAATAACATTCTCAAATGCCATGTTTGATAAATGTAGAAATGTTGATTGATGAAGCATGAAAATGAGGCGGCAGAAAAAGCAGACTAATGAAGCAGATATTTTTCCTCTCATTTACAACAAAATATCTTAAACACGAAGAGATTGTGACTGACGTCAGCGCGGTCCTGTGGTCAATTTGGCTTAATTAGCAAACACGATTGTACCCACATTAATTTGCCCGACAGACTATTAAACAGCCGTTGATCTAAAAGCGACATACAGCCGAGAGTTCTAATAAAAATAATCGAGAAGCGAGCTAGATAAGGAAAGACTCTATGTTTATGAAAACATAGTGTGTAGTAAACATGCAGTATTTGCATGCTCATGAATACCGTTGTAGGTGGACATTTTATAGCCCACTAACAATTACTCTATTTTAACACCACACCAAAAGCCTCAGGGTGGAAGTTCAAGCCATGATTATTCTTGCTGTATCAACAGTGTATTGTATTGTATAGTATTGAAATTTTGTGTATTGTTACAACCCTGATCATTTAATAAAATATTTAATCCCGTCGGTAGAAGATCTATGGACAAGTAAGCTAGGTTTAAAAAAAAAAAAAAAAAAAACCTTTCCACCGTTAAGAGTAAATTCCATCCAGATGTCATTCACTTAATTCCACTTTCTTATCAGATGATAATAGTGTGAAAGAAAAGCCCCGCAGCGTTTGATGTTTCCGATGTGTCCGCAGATGCGTGTGTGTACATGGAGGGAGCATGCAGAATGTTCAGTGGCCCGTTCTGACTGGACCACCTGATGCCAGGCCACCCCATGCCCGCCTGTAACCCAGAAGACGACCTCTCACCCCCTCTAGCTCTGCCTCTGTCAGCCAACCACCATTAGTCTTGATGAGGAACCCTGCCACCGGTGATGTGATGAACAAGTTTGAGGTGCTTGGGATCGTCGGGGAAGGTGAGGGTTTTTCAATTACATGGCGTGGTCTTCATGCTGATAGTCCTGAACGTTGCTGTTTTATTAAAAGGCTTTTGGTTACGTTTATTACCAGTTTTACTTAGGTGATAATTATTACTTAAAACTGAAATATGAGCAATATTATATAATTAGTTCAATATTGCTTAAATTATTATTATTGTTATAATTTTACAAATGGAAGTAGATTAAATAAAAAGCTTTCGGTAATGCCTTTTATGAAACCGTTTTTGCTGTTAATTTAAGTAAATTTTCATGCATTATATACCATTGTTTTATTAGAGGAAAGCTCGGTAGTCTGTAGTGTGGGTCAATTAAACAGGAAGGCAACTTTAAATCAGGACAATGCATCATCAAAAATAGCAATAGGCACAAGTTGGAAGAAACAAGAGCAGGAAATAAAGCTCGTAAAAACACGCTACAAGGAATGGAAACAATAGGGTCTAAGTAGGTACAACCCCAATTCGTAAAAAGCTGGGACGCTGTGTAAAATGTAAATAAAAACAGAATGCAATGATTTGCAAATCTCATAAACACATACATTATTCACAACAGAACATAGAAAACATGTCAAGTGTTTAAACTGAGGAAATGTACCATTTTAAGAAAAAAATTTGGTAATTTTGAGTTTGATGGCCACAACACGTCTCAAAAAAAGTTTGGACGGGGCAACAAATGGCTGGAAAAGTAAGTGTTAGTAAAAACAACAGCTGGAGGTTCATTGATATGTTTTCTATGTTCTATCGTGAATAACATAAAGGGCAAATCATTGTATTCTGTTTTTATTTACATTTTACTTTTTTGGAATTGGCTGAACACAGAACAGGTGCATACATTAGGAAAACAAGCCAGTGATAAGACAGGGGTGAAACCAGAACAAAAGCATGCACATAGACCATGAAACTAAAAGGCAAGCAGTGCTTGAATTCATGACAAATATTTGCAAATATTTTAGGTTTTTCACAGACTGCAGAAATAAGAAATAATTTAAGTCACTGAAATAAGTAACTAAGAAGGATTGCCCTTTGATTATTCATAAATAAAGCTGGTATCCATATATGGAATTGATACTTGCTGTAGAACAGTATTATTATGAATCAACTCGTTGAATAGTTGTATATGTGTCAGTTACCCTTTATTTTTAATTTTTTTTTAATAATAGACATCTCTTTAAATGCTGAAATAACATTTATGTAAGTGGTGTACATGTAAAATGATTCATTCCTCTCACAAATAATTTCCTGTAAACAAAGCCATAGTGGGCTGTCACGTCAACGTTCACGTCACGTCAGCGTTCACATCACGTAAGTGTTCCACCTCCATGTTAGCACTGAAGTACACTCAAACCCCAGGCCCTCGTCCATTCAGCCTCTTCCCCTTCACCTACGCCACATCCGTTTTCTTTACATTTTGCATGAGGATATGGGAGAAAGTGTCTGGGGACCAAGCTATTTTTACTCATCTGTCTGTTCATTTAGTCGACTCTGATACGTAATGAACAGTGAGAGAGGAAACTGGATAGACCTGATCAGTTACTGCACTACTGAGATACAGAAGCACTCAGACCTCATTCACTGCTTTATAACAATTACGCATTCAAAGGCAAACATAAAATCACATACACACGGACCGGGACTTACATTTTAGTCATCCAGCAAGATAGATAGATGGATGGATGGATAGATAGATAGAAAGACAAACAATGATAGACAGACTGACAGATTTAGATGCATAGATTTATAGATAGATAGATAAATAGACAGACAGACAGACAGCTGGACAGACAAACAGATAGACAGACAGACAGACAGACAGACAGACAGACAGACAGATAGATAGATAGATAGATAGATAGATAGATAGATAGATAGATAGATAGATAGATAGATAGATAGATAGATAGATAGATAGATAGACAGCTGGACAGACAAACAGACAGATAGACAGATAGACAGATAGATAGATAGATAGATAGATAGATAGATAGATAGATAGATAGATAGATAGATAGATAGATAGATAGATAGATAGATAGATAGACAGCTGGACAGACAAACAGACAGACAGACAGACAGATAGATAGATAGATAGATAGATAGATAGATAGATAGATAGATAGATAGATAGATAGATAGATAGATAGATAGATAGATAGATAGATAGATAGATAGACAGCTGGACAGACAAACAGACAGACAGACAGATAGATAGATAGATAGATAGATAGATAGATAGATAGATAGATAGATAGATAGATAGATAGATAGATAGATAGACAGACAGATTGGTAGACAGCAGGACAGACAGAGAGATAGATAGACAGACAGATTGATAGACAGCTGGACAGACAGACAGATCGATAGATATATAGATATAGAGATAGATAGATAGATGAGTTGCTCTTTCCTGTGGTTGAATCACAGATATGGAGTGCTGAATCTTGGGAATGTTGAGCTCTACACAGCTGCTATATCAACGTTACTTTACAGCCTCTGACGTGAGCGATTGTAGTGTTGTTTTTTTCAACCTGAGAAATGAAATTTTTTCAAC
Source organism: Ameiurus melas (assembly GCA_012411365.1). Lineage (NCBI taxonomy): Eukaryota > Metazoa > Chordata > Actinopteri > Siluriformes > Ictaluridae > Ameiurus > Ameiurus melas. The sequence continues at coordinate 21,894,682 of CM022768.1, read as the reverse complement.
CTGAGATATAAACACAGTGTAGCTCTACTGCTAATGTTCTTATTGTCTGTATGGTATCTAACATTATCGCCTCATTCGCATGCATTTTAATCACTGAGTCATTGAATCAGGACTCTTAAAAGCATGTTGAATGTTAGGGAATTGGACAGATGCACCTCTCCCTGGAAGTGCATGATGCTATTGGACGGATCGCTAGCGTATATTTAGTGACTTATATATGTTGAAGTGGAAGTGATGAGATGCAGAGGTGTTGAATTTCGCTGTATTCATTGTTGTTTACTCGGTGACGGCTGCAGAAACACCAGCAAGACTCGTGTAATTATTGTTGCACAGTGGAGTAAATGAACACCGATCGGGTTGATTTTTTGACAGGGTGCTGTGCTGAAGTGTGTGCTTGTGCGTGTGTATGTGTGTGTGTGTGTGTGTGTGTGTGTGTTTCATCGCTACTTCGTCACCGTGTAGGATGATTTTTAATTACGACCCCTAGGCGTTTTCAGCACACAAGGTGCAAGAAGATGATAAAAAGTGCTTGTGGTGGAACCGACTCTCTGCTACAGCACTACAGGGTTGTGTGTGTGTGTGTGTATATATGTATATGTGTGTGTGTGCATGCGTGTATTTTAACTCATGTTTTGGCAGTGATTATAGCCTGCTGTGTGTTCAGCTGTCAGAGGAGCGGATTTCATTCTGTTTTTGGCCACAAGCATAACCCTCTGTTTAGCCCGGCTCATCTCTAGCATAGTATCATTAGCCCAGTTTATTAGCATAGCGCTAATATAAGTCGGAGTTTAGCAGTTTTATGTGAATTGAGCCAGTAGGTGGATGATAATAAATTCCCTCACACACACAGCTCATGCTTACTTATGTACAGTACATTATCGGTCAAAAGTGTGTACACCCCTGCTCATAGCAGGCCTTCATTTTTACTTCTTTTTTTTTTTTTTACTATGGAGTTACCAGTAACATAAACATGTTTTTATATTTTAAATCCTTTACGGTATTCCTGATGATGCTCGGAAGTAAAAGTTACATGATTAAAATACATTTAGGCTCTAATGTCACTATTTACATTTTCCTAGAAACAAATTTTGACTTTAGCCATTATCAAAATGTTTGTCAATTTTAGTGCTTTTCCCATCCATCCATCCATCCATCCATCTTCTACCGCTTATCCTTTTCAGGGTCACGGGGAACCTGGAGCCTATCCCAGGGAGCATCGGGCACAAGGCGGGGTACACCCTGGACAGGGTGCCAATCCAGTGCTTTTCTCATACCCATTGCAATTTAAAAAAAATTTAAATAGTGTTAAAACAAACAAATGTGGCATGTCAAAACTAGTGACTGTTCTTAGAAGGTACAAAAAAAAAAACAACAACCATTGATTGTTTTGCCAACACATGTAACCAAACCGGTCCATAAATGCCACTTTAGTTCTCTTTTCTTTTTTCTGTCCACTCTGCATTCTATAACACCATTAAGTTATAACCTACACATTAAAACCAGTGACGGGTGAAGTGAATAATATTGATTATCTTGTTACAGTGGCACCTGTCGAGGGGTGGGATATATTTATTAAGCATCGGTCAGTTCACGAAGTTGACGTGTTGGAAGCTGGAAAAATGGGCAAGCGTATGGATCTGAGCGACTTTGACAAGGGCCAGAATGCGATGGCTGGACGACTGGGTCAGAGCGTCTCCAAAACGGCAGGTCTTGTGAGGTATTCCTAGTACGCAGTGGTTAGTACCTACTTGGTCCACGGAAGGACAAACGGTGAACCGGCAACATATGCGCCCAAGACTCATTGATATGCGTGAGAAGCGAAGGCTAATCCATCTGGTCCGATCCCACAGAAGAGCTACCGACCGCAGACCGGTCATTGTGCCCGTGCTGAACTCCATCCACCGCCGAAAGCACCTACAGTGTGCACCTGAACATTAAAACTGGACCATGGAGCAGTGTGGTGCGTGTGCACCAGATCGTGTGGTGTGTGTGCGTCACTTACCTATCTGGGGAAGAGATGGCACCAGGATGCACCATAGGAAGAAAGCAAACCGGTGGAGGCAACATGATGCTCTGGGGAATGTTGTGCTGGGAAACCTTGGGTTCTTGCATTCATGTGGACATTACTTTGGCACGTACCACCTACCTAAACAATGTGTTCTTCAGGAACGGTTTGAGAAACATGACAAAGAGTTCAAGGTGTTGACAATTCCCCAGATCTCAATCCGATTCAGCATCTGTGGGATGTACTGGACAACCAAGTCCGATCCACGACGGCCCCACCTCGCACCTCACAGGACTTAAAGGATCCGTCAGTGCAGTTCAAAAACTGAAAAGACAGACGCATATGGCACCGTGGGACTAATGAATCCCTGAAGCTGATTATCAAACCACACAAAACAAAAGGTCCAGTTAGTAAAGGTTAGGTTAAAGATGTGACTTTAAAATGTCAGTCCAGTTTCATCCGTCCTCTTCAGAGTCACAAAGTGGCCCATGATGCCCCAACAAGTCTCAGAGTGGCGGAGTGACACTAACACGCTGACACGTGCAGACATTCACGCTTCATGCCACATTGAGCCGATGAGACGAGGTGCGCTCAGGCAAATTAATCGCGTCTCTCAATCACTCAGCGTGTGTGTGTGTGTGTGTGTGTGGTTTCATCACGGTGAGCTGGTATTATTGAGCGGATTTGGAGAGGTCAAGATAATAACGTGCATACAGAACAGCCGGTCTGTCGCTCTAGAATAACAGACAAGTTCTCGGTCAGACGTCTAATAGTGTCGAAATGATTCAATTTATTTGAAAGAAATCATTCAGTTCCACAGGATTAGGCTTGTGTGATGTTGATTGTTTTGCCTGCTTCCAAGATTAATAGCCTAACAAATGACAGGAAATGGAACAGTTCCGCCATTTCAGGTTTAATAAGAGTTTATCTGACCAGTGTTCATATTTTAAGTCAGAAGTTAAATTCAGGAGTCTGCTGATGATGTCACTGAGCACACTTAGCGGAAGACGTCTCGTCCAGTCAAATTAGTGGAACTGCTGTATAAAAAAAAAAAAAACTAAAAATCGCTATAACGCACAAGCTTACCTGTGATTTCAAGATGATCTACCTCAGTCCATGAGTCATGATCGCTGATTGATTCATACATTTTCTACACCAGGTGAAATCTTTCAGGTTCTTTCAGTCCTTCCAGCGAAAGGCCCAGATGGTTAAGTGCTTCCTGTATGTGCTTCTTCTGGAAGAATGGCATTAAGAAGCCTGGCAGCCACTTTCTCAGCTGGCTTTCCCCTGGAGTATGACTTTAATCAGTTTAATTAGGCCTTTGCCGTTCAAGTGCTAATGGAGTTTTAGGATGAGCTGGGAGCGTGAGATGAGACGTGTTTGATGCTGGATGAAGCCGCATGATTAAATCCGAAAGTGAAAATGTGTCTGACTGCTGGTGTGAACACGTAGCAGCATGTGACCTTTCTGAAATAACATAGGGGGAAAAGTTTGTAACATAGAGGGGGAAAAAAACAATGTTTCTGTAATTCACGGGGATGTATTTGCCTAGTATATATTTATTACGTTTTTATTGGAATACTGAGAGGACAGGAGTTGATGACCTTTATTGTAGAGCATCATGTTTGTGATCCTCACCAAGAAGTCAGCACGATGTTGGTGAATCTGTCCTTACGTGGGGGATATGGTGGCTTAGTGGCTTGGAATGTTTGTAGATCTTATTAGTTCTGTGTCTCATGTGGTTAGTCTGTTGTTTTATGTAACACCATGGTTCTAGATGAACGTTGGTTCATTTCACTGTGTACTGTACCAACTGTATATGGCTGAAATGACAATAAAACCACTTGAACTTGAACTTGAACTGGTGCTTAGCACATTTGCATCACACATCTGAACCTCTGGGGCTGGGGGTTTGAATCCCTCCTACCTCTGCCCTGTGTGAGTGGAGCTTGCTTGTTCTCCCCATGCTTTGGGGATTTCCTCCTGGTACTCCAGCATGCGTTGGTATCTCTAAATTGTCCGTAGTGTCTCTGCGATGGGTTGGCACCACAACCAGGGTGTCCCCCACCTTGTGCCCCAAGTCCCCAGGGATAGGCTCCAGGTACAGAAAATGGATGGATGGCTAGTGGGTTTATTCCTATGGGTTGATATGTTTAACCGTGATGTGATGCTTGCCGGAGAGATATACGATGGCTTGAAGCTCATTGGAATTCATTTAGCTTACTTTCCTCTGTGTTCCTTATTCTGGAAAAATCGTTCATGCTAAACTATCCATTGTTGAACCAACTGTAACCAAAAATAAAACCGAATAGCGCAGACATGATATTTGCTTGTCCCGGGCATCCAGGCTCCTGATTTGTTGACTCCTTACTAACAGTGTGCAATAGTGTCGATCAGAAAAGAACTCCTCTCTACACCCAGTATATCTGCCTTACGATCTCTAGTCTGTCATGATTTTAACCAGAAATCCACAATTTATGAGATTCCCTTCTTGCACTTTTTTAACCCAGACGACTACATCCTTTCAAACTCCTGAACTGCTGAAAGCCCTCTATTGTATACACGAGCTCGCAGACGCCCACGATCGGCTAGTGTCACTCTAATCGACAGAGTGAGAGAGTAATGGCATCCTTCTGACCCAGAGAGCATGGCCAATTATGCTTTCTTAGATTCCCATAGACTCCCATTCTATGCTCAGACACAGAGGTTACATAAAGTATATGCCATATATTTAACCGCATCTCCCATGCAGAGCTTCAAGCCGGATAATGAGCAGGATTTTCAGCCTTGCTTCTGTAATTGGCAAGACTACGGTACACGCGTCTGCCTCCTATATAGTCTTGGTTTTGTTAACGTTGTCCGGATTGCACAGTAGATGCACTGGGATATCGATCCCAGCTTCGGTAGAGCCATCCTGTAGAGATTCTAAATGAATCGTGGTCAGGGTTGTGGTGATATGGTGATATCCTGGTCAGGGTTGTGACGGATCCGGAGCCTATTCCGGGAACACTGGGTATGAGGCAGGTTGAAGATCATCAGGTAATGTTTTTCCAGTCTTCAACTTTCCAATTTGGGTGAGTCTATGCCCACTGTGGCCTCAGATTCCTGTTCTTGGCTGACAGTAGAGGAATCCGATATGGTCTTCTGCTGTCTTCTGATATGTGTTGTGCATTCTGAGATGCTTTTCTGCTCACCATGGTTGTAAAGAGTGGTTGTGTGATTTATTGTCAGACTACCTGTCAGCTCAAACCGGTCTAGCCAGTCTCCTCTGATCTACCTTCTCGATGAGGTGTTACCTGCATAACTGACCCTCACAGAATGTAGTGTTATGAAATTTCTATTTCCTGTCTGGTTTGTGCTCGGGTTGTGCAGTATAGCATGGTTTGTGAAATCTCAATAATTGTCCTAAAATTGCTGCAGCCTGTAATACACAAATGTAATACACTCAAACAGTTTGATCATGTTCTCTTTGACCTTCTCAAAGGTTCTAGATTTAAAAAAATAACATAAATATCTGGTCAAATTAATAGAGTTGCTATTTTTGCCCGAATCATGCAGGCTCCTAGTTTGTCTTCATTTCCTGTTCTGTCCTGACTCCCGGTTTTGTGTTCGTCTAATTCAATTTCCAGGTTATCTCTTGATTTTTTTCTTCCAGCATCAGTTGTACTGGATGTGTTCTCGAGGAGCTCAGAGCGCTCTAAGCTCACTGCTCCTCAGGGGGGTTTCGATTTGTGCCACACATAGTGCCGATAGCATCTCTTCTCCCAACCCTACCAATGCCTACTGTGCCCCATTTACACACACACACACACGCACACACACGTACATACACTCACATACAGACACAGACCTTATACAGCAGTGCTCGATGATCCTGTATAACAGTTCTATATGTGAAGCCTTAATGGCATCAGGCTCATTAACCCATAACTATTATAACCGGTGTCTACTCATATGACTCAGCTTTTTGTTCTGGATCACAGAGTACTGCAAAGAACAGTGGGTCAGTGCCCTCAAGTGGGTTCCCCAGAGTGCTGTTCGCTTTATTTACCTGAATGGTACTTTCGCTCACCAGAGGTGACCCCATGCAAACGAACTCATCGCTCTCACTCAGCGAACAATCAATTGATTTGTTCGCCAAAGGTCTCCTTGCAGTTCATTCACTGCAGGGTCGGTCTGTGTGTTTGTGTGTGTGTGTTTGCAGGCATCAGTGAGAAACTCACCTTCATGATGCTTTAACACATGATAGCTGTGAACCGACACTTTCTATTTACCATTTAACATCTTTCTCTCTCTCTCTCTCTCTCTCTCTCTCTCTGTCTCATGCAGGAGCATATGGAGTCGTGCTCAAATGCAGACACAAGGTAAGACCTGAGAGCTGTTTATCTGTTTGCTTTAGAAACCGAATGAGGCTTTTTGTTCGTACCCTAAATGCCTAAATGGACTTCCAAAGCATAAAGGTGCGATAGTTTTTTTTTTTTTTACTTACTAGTACAAACAAACTAAAATATGTAGAACACATTACAAAATAATTGTATAAGCAATGGCGTACGCATTAGAGGCTCAAACTCGCAGATTTGCTTTTACATAGAAGACTTCATTCCGAACCATGGAACGATTGAGCGATCGCGTACGTTACTTTTGTGCATGCAGGTTTGAAAAAAACAGCAGCCATTTTCTTTAGGGTACCTATATTTTTAACTATGCTCTTACCACAAAGGTGAGTGCTCCAGTAACATGGCATGTTGAACCACTCACGTTACTCGGTATGCAGTGCGAGTGCCAGAGAATCCTTTTTAAATAGGACCAGGGATCAGTTCTCCTGAATGCTTCTGTTTTTTAAAAAATTATTATTATTTAACAAAAACAAAACAAAAAAAAAAACCTTTCATCAAGCATACTAAACTCTCAGTGTTAAACAAAAAAGTATGAGCTGAATTTCACGTTTTTTTGTTTTTGTTTTTTTTCCCCCCACAATCAGGCTATCAAGCAGGCCAGTGTAAATTCTGGGGCGTTGCTTTGTGAACAAGAATGGAGAAGGATCAATGATAAAAAAAAAAAATGTTCCGGTGTTGTTGTAGTTCACCTACTCAACCACTAGAGCTCTAATCTTGACTAAGCTTGACTGATACACCTTTAATGGGAACAGGTTTATGACTTACCGCTGCACATTTGCAAAAGTAATGGCCTACTTTCACTCCACTGTGAATTTAGGTCATTTAAAGAATAACATGGCTGATTTCACCAAGTGAAACATTGACGCCTCTGCTTTTAGCCTACGACATATCTCCGTGTTGATGCGAGAGCTTATCACGGTGGCAGAATGCCAGCGATTCGAGATGCTCTATTATTTCTTCTTTTTCTTTTTTTTTTTTGCATGGCTTTTACAGATCAGCAGTAGTTGTGTGAACACCGAAGTCGCCTGATTATTTTGAGCCTGATCATGGATCATTTGGACTGAAAAAAGCTTAGATTATTAACAGGGAAGTAAGCATCACGTCCCAGAACATCTTTAAAGAGCAATATCACCTCTTAGGGAGTTTGACTCTATAAATAACTTTGGTGGAGCTACAAGCATCATGTTCAGTCCCAGCGCCCCATGGCGCTTCACCGCCGGCCACAGCAGATGGCCCAAGCTAAATCTGCTCCAGCTCTATTCTGTTAACATTGGACTGGTATCTAGCCCTCAGCCCCATGCTGTATGGACCTGCTGGCTGTATACTGTATTTGGGCCATCTGGCTATGTTACTGTTGTAGATGTTACTGTGGGCATCAGTGCATGGTATTCTCTCATCAAAATGGGTGCTTGTCAACTACTGGAAATTAAAAATGACCTTGCGGCAACTCAGTTTGCTCAGAAGTCTAAATGAACTAAATGCATGCTATCCTGTGGTTATTTATGGAAGCTTGTTTACGCCACAAGAATATATCGCACAACTGTGACTTTTTATCTTGTAACTGCAAGTCAATAAAACAGTTACATGAGTTACATGATGGCTTTGCACTTTGCACTTTTTTTTATCTTGTAACTGTGAGTTAATATCACTCAATTGCTACTTCTTTTAGTTATAAGTTAGTATTTCAAAATTGTGACTTTTTAACTTGCAGTTAACTATTAATATCAAACAAATGCTTCCATTTCCAATAATCAGACCACAGCAACTGTGAGTTTAAAAGTCAGAATTGTGTGACTTCTCGCGCAATTGCAAGATAAAAAGTGGTAGCTGAGACAATTTAATAACATGTAGTGGTAGTTTACTATTGAAATGCAGTAATGTATCCATCCATCCATTTTCCATACCGCGTATCCTACACAAAGGTTGTGTGGGAGCCTGGAGCTTATCTCAGGAAACGGGGCACGAGGCAGGGGACACCTTGGACGGACTGCTGACCCATCACAGGGCACAATCACATACACATACACCCACTACGGACAATTTGGAAACGCCAATGGACTGGGCGAGGAAACCGGAGTTCCTGGAAGAAATCTCCGAAGCATGGGGAGAACATGCAAGCTCCACGTAGACAGGACAGAGGTGGGATTCAAACCCTCAACAACCCCAGATGTGCAAGGCAAACATGATAATCACTAAGCCTGCATTAATACAGAATAAGTGAAATGAACCAGTACATGAACTGTGGCGAAGATGACAGTGTAGTCAGAATAACGGTTATACTGTAGCATATTGTGTTTTTGCGATCTCGATATAAAGTCCACCAAGTCACTGTCCGCCAAATTTTGTCTAATACCACAAATAAGTGGTATATAAATATTTTTTTAAAGTATAAATGGATGCTAATTGATAAACATTACTATTTCCTGTGCAAAACTAAATTGCAAGTGTTGATCTGAGAATGTAGACTTACGAGTGTTCTCTAGCTTCAATATGGGTGAAATTCATTTGGTACACCCAGCAGGGAGGTTATGGATCACTTGAGAGATCAATGTGTTTTATTGGCTGAATCACAAGCCTGTTGGTGACAGAACGGATCCGACCGAGCATGCAGTAGTCTTAAACCCGGCCTCCATTGGTTTCTTTTCAGAATGGCTACAAAGCATCTTGGCCTTCAGCGCTAAATCTCCCAAGAGCATTTAAAATTAGAATTAAACACTTTAAAATAATTTCTGACTACAAAGCTTTTATTTACTCATCACCAAGACAGCTAAATTTGACTTTAGTTAATTTCTTAATGTTTCTGAATCTATAAAGATCATCTAATCCAAATGGGGAAAAATATTAATTGTAGCCAGATTAAGCATTGGGTCGATATGTGTAATACAGCGGGCAGTGGGATTCTGAATAAGTAACATGTTTTATACTTAAGGCATTGAGGTGTGCTGTGCCACTATGTACAGAATTACATAACAAATTAAAACTTTTGTTTTGCAGAAGTTAGTAATGGAATAGGATTGTTCTTTTTCTGGTTGCTGGACAGTCTGCAGACTGCTGTGTTGTTGTTGTTTGTTTATTCTGTTTTTTTATTAAGTGTTTGTTTGACCAACCAATGAGCTCACCAATCATCAACAGAAACTACTGTTAGCCCCGCCCACAAATGTCATTTATGTGGTTAGTGTCTGTGCCGATATAGAATCTAAAAACCACTCTGGAACTGGCCAATGTACAGCCATAGTGCAGTGGTGCCACAAATTCTTATATGTTATTGATGATATGTGTAGATGATTTGTCTTTTGTAACAGTCATGGCTGGTATAGTTTCATACTTTCGTACTTAAAACATTTGCCCTGTAAGATTTCGTGCCTTGTTTTATTTGGTCTAGAAACCTGTAAGGCAGACAAAATAAATAACAGTTTATACAACTCAGAAAATGTACTAGTGGTCTATATGTTTAATGCTGGTGTCCTTTTTTATTGGCTAGTTACACTGATTGCTCTGTATTCTGTGATGCCTTGGGGATAAATGAAGAGTCCTTTCTAACATCTTCACATTGCTCTCGCTCACCATTTCCCACCACTAGCAGAATGATGTGTTCCTGAAACAAAGAGACAGAAATGACATAGCTATGTATGTACGAGAAGCGGCAAGAGTGTATATGGCCCAGTGTCCATGTCGTGGCAGTAAATACATCATTAGCAAAATGTTACTATTCGCCTGAGTGTGTGTGTGTTGTGTAGTATGAATCCAGCAGAAATAGACTCGAGAGGTTGCTGCCTGCATTGGAGAGCCTCGGTGCATCCGAGCCTGTAATTACCGAGCTTTATAATTCACACACTGACTGATCCGGAGCCAACAGAGCTCAAACAGATGCACACAACAGCCTTTTCCTTCCCACCTAATACTAACAGGAGCCTTATTCACCAACTGGAATCATTGAACATGCTGCAGCACACACTGCTCACAGGTCGGGATGATGTCACTGCAGCTGGACGGTTTGTCCACCAATGTCATCAACAAATTTCCCTTGTACTAATTGCTCATTTATATTAATTAATAATATATATATATATATTTTATTTCCATTTTAGTCCTGTATTTATTCCATCTAAATCCCTACATCCTGGATAGTTGTAATGCCTTAATAGTTATAAAATTAATGACCAAAGCAGTAACTCAAATACCACACTGAGTTTTTTTCCACACTGACTGCATTGTACACAGGCTGTTCATTTGACACAGGACCTTGTAGGTATTTGAGAAATACTTATTGTGCACTTTAGCACACATGACCCAAGGTGAACGTTGGTGAAACACCTCAAACTACTACTAAAAAGGAGAAAAGTTGGTGACAATACGAAGTACTCCTAGAGTAGGTTGTTAGTCAAGCAGTTCTATATGAAGTCTAAAGCACGAGAGAACTAAAAAAAAAAAAGGAAAGGTCAGAAAGAATGAACGAACACTGTACAATTACATACATGAAGACAATTTCAGTTTAGTTGAAAATGATTATGCACAATTCTTAGCTTGTTTTGAGCCTCAGTTTTGAATTTCATCAGGATGATGCTTCTGGATGCTTCAGTTACTCTAAGGAAAGCTTGAACGTCTTCAAATCCTACAAATGCGCATATCTTTCCCGAACAGTCATATAATTTTGGCCTCAAATTCCCATCAAAACAGACTGTACTAGCCAGGAAACTTGAATTCTAGTTACAAATATTTGTCGGAATTGTACCTAAAATACCACAGCGTCCCTGAACCAGATCGTCTCCCCCCGTTACCTAGGGTCCTCAAATTGCTTCAAGCTGCAAAAAGGAGCCCAAAAAAAATTTGTTGGCTCACTTTTTGGTTTCATTAAAATAATGAAGGATTTGGAAGGATTTTTCAGCATTATATCAACAACCAGACGTGTTAAAGCATCATATTTGCAGCCTTGGATCCGAGGTCTTGGCGATGACTCAGCGTATTGTAAGCAGGAGGGTATATACAGCCCAGTAAGGGTGCTTTCAGCCAAGGCAATTTCCGCAAGCGTGGAAACTTAAAAGAAAGTCGACGACCAGCAGTCTTTTCTTCTCTATGCTGACCTGGTCGAGTTCCATGATTAAGGCTGTAGAAACTGTGACCCTGAAGTTCACCTAATCTGTTTATTTATCTGGTATCAAAATGAGATTTTTAGAATGAAATATTTCTGTTTGTAATAAGTTGTGGGGAAAATTGATTTTATGTGTCGAGAGAACCCCGGTCAATGTGGGAATGACGGATGACAGTTTGGACAGTTGGACAGATGTCCGTAGGTAGTACGGAATACCTTTAGGTGATGAAAAGCGCCAGGGTTTTGGTTGAAATTGGTACTTGGGCAAACTAATACACAAGGTTCGTGAGTAGCAAGTACATACCTCAAACCCCCACGTCAAGGTTTCATTTTCCACAGATGTGGGCTGTGGTTTGTTTTGAAGAGTCTGTATGAAAGTGATTATCACTAGCGTCCTTGACTTGCTCGGAAAGTGTGAGTGCTACTTTCACTAGAAACCCAGGGCACTAGAAATCCGGACTAGGTAGCGAAATTCACTCCCGCTCTTGACTTACTCTGGCTGTCAGTGCTAATTGAGTGGTGTATCATTGAACAGGACTTGGCAACTCTCCGTGGGACACGGTCTAGTAGAGAGGTAATTGTTTCACACAAAGACTCCTGTGTGTCCTGCAACAGAGGGGACGACGGGATGCGGAATTCAGCTTGGTACATTTAGTGCTGCTTACCAGTGTATACTGTATAATGCAATACAATGGTATTAATCCCCAGTTAGTTTTGCGTCCCTTTTGAATAATGAATATTTAAAAGACCATATCAGACCTGCAAGTCTTTACGCATTTTGCATAGGAGCTCTGCATTTTAACACCGGAGTACACTACACTGAAAGATACACCTACATATGCCAACAGAGCTGTCGTTTGTTTTGTTTTTTATGGCAAACGAGCCATTGCATATTTGCGCAGGTTTTCTGAACTTTCTGATACTAACTGACACTCTCTGGAAGCTCCACCCCCTTAACCCTTTTCACACATTCACATTCTGTCAAGATAAATGGCGATACATTCTGTGTTCACCATAAATGGAGTACAAGTTCCAAAAACGCTGTGAAGTGGGCCTCATGGGGAAAAAGTATGTGTGAATACGTGTTTTTTTTTTTTTTTTTGATTTTTTCAATTACAGTATCACGAATTCCCCTCTTAATCACTGAGCCTTCCTGAAACCCCAGCATGATGAGCGCTACTTTTGTTCATTTTGGTTCATCTACATTACCTGCTTCTGTTTGTTATGGAAATGTACATTTGTTTTGGCTTTTATCTCCACCCCGTGTCATTGCTGGTGTACTACCTGATTGTGTTCACCTGTTCTATGTTAACTCACTGACTAGTTTTTTCGATGCGTTGTCTTATCATGCAAGTCCGAGCCTTGTTTCCATAGTTTCCGCATTTTCAGGTTTCTACTCTCACTTTTTCTATGGTCTATGTATGTGGATTATCCTTGTTGATGCTTTCTTCTAAATTGACCTGCACTCTGGACTACAACATTGTTTCTTTTATTTCCTACAATATTGCTGAGCATACGCACTTACTACCCAGGGTCCTCGGGACTCCACTAAAATGACGTTGTTTATAGCTTGTTATTTGCTGTTTCATTCACCAGACTAATGGCCTCAGGAATAAATCATATTTTATGCTGGTTGTTACTTCACTTAGGCAGGCGATAACTGTGAACAGAAACTCGAGTCTTTCTATCAGCCTGTTTCTCATATAATGAACTATGCTTCTGTGGGGTGCTACGGTTATTTTAAACTTTCAATATAGCTGGAAGGCATAAACCTAAGGTACTCTTAATAAAAGATCTACCAAAGGTTTGTCAGATAGATGCAAACCCTTCTATAGAAATATTTCCAGTGGTGTACTTTTTTTTGTATTACTTTCTCTGCACGCTGCTCAGACTTCAATGTATTATCTAAAATGGTACTTAAATGCTCGTACTGATCTATGACTTCCTATCTCACAATGAATAGATGTGGCCTGAGGGACTTTTTCCTGGAATCAATCACCATCTCCAGCAGAGATCTGACGCCTCGATCTATCAAGTGAGAGGGCAGGCTCATGTTTCTGGGCAGAAAATACACTTGTAATCAATTATAGCGTATAGCTATCGTTAATATGTGCGGTTTGCACCAAAGGTACTTTATTATGTGTCGGTTCCTCTCACCTTTGTGAGTCTGGTCTTTCAAAAATGTAATATATATAAAAGTTTGATTTGCAGCATCCACATGTGACAATAAACTTCCTAAAGTGGATTATTTTGGATTTTTGGGAAATCCGAGCACAACAGCACCACCAGTGGTGGTTAGAAGTAAGTACACACAGTGATATAAATAAGCGAGAAGCAAGGCTGGGGCTGATTTCTTTTTAGCCCAGACTGTATAGTGTAACAATCGTGTCAGGTGATTAAACAGATCCGATTACGCCCCCAGACGTACATTTGATCTTTATTTGGGCTGGTATTTTCCAGCCTGTTTCGCTGAGACCTCCGTAATGAACGTTTCGACCTGGATTATTTATGCTTATTTATGCAAAATGTCTTCTGAGGAGAAACTAAACGTTAGATAAACTGAAGCACTGTCCAAAATTCTTCACTATCCATAGCATCCTCTCCTTACCCACACTTGTGTCTTCTGTCCCAAAGCTTTCCTACATAAACAGCTGCGGGGTAAAAACAGGGCATGTCACAGTGACACTGCTGATCCAGAATCACCACGACCGGGGTGCGAAAGGCTAAATGCAGCAGCACCGTGAGCCTTGAGTAGGCTCTCGAGCCGCAGCTGTATGCACTGCAGCAGTGTTGCGCACCAAGTCGTGTTAATTATAGATCTGTACCGCGAAATGACAGGCTTTTTCACCAATATTAACGGCACATATTTAGACCGTCTTTTTTTCGCGGCTTCTAAAAGCAAAATTATGTCGCGCTTCTCAGCAGTTATGTCGCGCGTTTGAAAGAAAATGTCAATTGCCGCACTTTAATTTTCAGTCTCGTGTCTGTAAGTCGGAGAACGAGAGCAAACTGATTGATGATTACGTTTGTTAAACATGGCGGGATGTCACTCAGGGTTTTATCTGGCAGTGTTTTCACACTTGCAAACAAATCAATTAAATGAATCCTGCCTGTCTTGTTTGCCCAGCTCATTTCTTTGTACTGCAAATGACTTCACTTGCCTGTCTGGTTTAATGCAGGAGCTTAAGATAATATTTCTGTGTAACAGCAGGCTTGTGCTGAGAATAAAGATCACAGCCTTGTCCTCTAAAGCGCGTCGCTTGTTATTGCAGACTTCAGGCTAACAACAATCGTTTAGGGGATCTTTTTCCAACACAAATAGGTGCTGCATAAAGCGTTTCTCTATCTGACCTTTTGGTTGGTCAGAGCTCTGAGTGCGGCACTTACTGTACCCCCGCTGTGCCTGGATGTGACTACGAGGAAAAAGACCTGACCATGTATCAAATGACATTAAACATAGATACGAATGTAGGTGCTGTTTATAATTGCAAACTGTGTAAGCTGCAGTATTGTCTTGTAATGACAACCAAGGTGTGGCGGCTGCATATTTGATTCAACGGCCGATTTACGGGAAAGAGGTTGGGTTTTTTTGGTTGTTTTTTTTTTTCTGCTGTGAAATAATTATAAAACCTTCTCTTTTGTACATCGTTTTGTATTTTTTGTCACCAGGAAAAAAAAACTAACACAAAAGGTTTGATTGAGTGATTACAACGTTTGCCTATTGAACACTGGTTTGTTTTGTGAATATGACAAGAAAAACTCGGCAGCGAGTTAATAAAAGAACTCACACTGAATAAAACAAATGACTATTTTTAAGTAAAAGATATTTAGAGCAAGCCTCATAGGTTGCAGCCGGTGGTGTAAATGAACTAAACGAAATTACTTAAGCAAAAAAAAACATTTTTTTAAAGATACAAAATATCCTGCGCCTAGAAAATGACACTAATGAAGGGTATGACACACATTAAGCACATGGAAATAACAAGCCTGAGCTATAATTTCCCACTGTACACCTACAAACTGTGTCGACAGGTACATTAGGTGTACCTACAATAATAACAGCTAATAAATTGCACAGTGTACACGTATTCAGTGTAACAATGCCACTGCAATTAGCCACCAGCGCCCGTTTTTTGGATTGACAGCGTGCTATACGTGTACATGTCTTGTCACAAAATGCGGTGAAAACTCCCCCACTACATTAATAGTGTGATTAAGGTGTCTATCAGTACGTTTACATGGACAACAATAATCCAGTATTAACCCGATTAAGACAATACTCTGATTAAGAAGCTACCATGTAAACAGCGATTATTGATGACCTTAATCCGATTAAAGTCATACTCGAAGTAAACACAAATTGAATTAAGACAAGTGGAGTACTCCTGTTTTAGTTAAATTATTGACGTGCATTATAGACATGTACACACCTTAATCACACTATTAACGTCGTGTGAGAATTTTCATCGCATTTTGCGAAAGGACACGTACACACACGGTAGTGCTCAACCGTTTGATGCCAAACGAGAGCACGGCTGCGTCCCAAACCGTGTACTTACCTACTACAGTATTTAGTAGGCGAAATACATTTATCTTAGCTACTATATAGTAGGTAAGTACGTGGTTTGGGACACAGCAAACAGCTTCAAGCAGTCGTCTATTTGCACGTATAGCATGACAAATAATTAACTGCGACTTGAAGCGTAAAACAAAAACACCCAAAACTGTATATGTTACCATAACGAAGACAAACTGTATGTCGATACGTGAAATTCTGGAGGGAACGCCAGACAGCGTGGCGCGGTGAGCTAATACCTGTGCCTTTAATCGATCTATGTACTATAATGATGTAAAGCAGGAACATGAAAGGAGTATTCTAAGACCGACTCATGTAAACACCTTAATCAGAATATTGTCTTATTCAGAATAAGGTCAATAATTAGATTACTGCTGTCCATGTAAACGTAGTCAATAACACACTTCAATAATGCGAATAAAATAGGAGTACTCCACATGTTTTAATTCGAATAGTGTTTACATTGAGTATGACTTTAATCAGATTAAGGTCATCAATAATCACTGTTTACGTGCTAGTTTCTTAATCAGATTATCGTCTTAATTGGGTTAATATCGGATTATTGTTGTCCATGTAAACGTACTGACTGATTATCCTGATTATCTTTGACGTTAATCAGTTTTCCAGAAAGCTATCTGTACATTTCCTGTTTCAACCTGAACCTAACTCTCATTCGGTTAACTCCTTCCTCGGAATATTCGGAGTATTTCATAAGTATTGTGACGGCTTTGCAATAATAATATTTTCATGTATTAAAACAAAAGCAGCACCCCATATTTTTTGTTTTGCTGAGCTGTATTATAATTAGAGCGTGCTCTTACTCCTAATCACTGCTATTATTTGATTTTGTGTCAGTACTGCATGCCACTCGAGTGCTGATTTGGCATAATCGGATTTTCTCGGGAAAGTGACAAATTAGAGAGAAAGTGGTGAAACGAGCCAGCGGACTGCATCACTAATCAGTCCATGCACCATTATACAAAAAAAAGATGAATACCCTGCTGTGAATGGCAGGAAGTTTTTTTTTTATAATTAGCTTTTCAGCATTTAATCGTGGAAAGTGTAAGGGAAGCAGCAATTAATTAGCAGTTTAGAATTGTGTAAGCTTTACCATTTAGCTTCACGCTCATAAATAATTCAAATACAGATTATAAGGAATTGCTGGATATCCCAGACAGAGTTGTATGCTCATGTGTTCAGACTTGAAATGCAAATTTCACCAAATTGGACGCTGAAGTGGAGTGCTTTGCCACTTTGGTACGGATATCTAGGTCATACTGCGTTTGTCACGAATCTAACCTTTTCTTGAAGAGCTATTTATACACATTCCAGCTTCACTACGCGGGTAGTGAGCTGAGAGCGGGTAGGTAACGATAACTAGACTGGTTAACAGCACACATCGCATAGCCATTATTCTACCGCTCAATTTATCCTCCCGTGTCCTTGATGATGGAGCTTTGACGTAGCTGCAACAATCAGTACCAAAGTGTTTTGCTCCGCTTAAGCCCCCTGTTGTTGTTTTTTTGCAGCCTGCTTTTAGCGGTCATCTGGACTTCCATTGTCTGAGTCACATTACAAAACAACAACAATATTTTTTTTAAAAGAAGAAAAAAAAGGCCTGTCAGGATTGCAAGGACGTCCAACAAACGAGTGTGGGATCAGCCTCCTACATCTCGTCTTTCATTCAGTCACAAAAACAGATTACTCATCGTTAGCAGGACTCAGGGATTTTAGGACGCACAGGTTTTTAGTGTCCGTGGCCCCTTATTAGTAGATTTGAGCACGAGTAATGATGTATGAACAAATCTGTATCTGCATCCTGCTACAGTGCTGCTTGAAAGTTTGCGCGCCCTATAGAATTTTCTTTATTTCTGCGTAAATAAAACATTATCGGATTTTGCTAAAAGTAGATAAAGAGAACCCGATTTAAAAAACGAGACAAAAATATTACATATCTGTGAGTGTATGTGAAGCTTGGCTTTCAGTATCTGTTATGGACTCATAAACGTTAACGTTAGCCAATGTGAGATTGGCCTTTACTTGATTAGAAGTTACCCTGGGTTCCTTTGTGACCTCGCCGATTATTACACGTCTTGCTCTTGGAGTGATCTTTGTTGTTCGACCGCTCCTGAGGAAGGGAACAATGTACACAATCTGTCTGATTGTGGATTGGTGGAGTCCAAACGTTTTAGAGGTGGTTTTGTGACCTTTTCCAGCTTGATGAGTATCAATGACTCTTTTTCTGAGGTCCTCAGAAATCTCCTTTGTTTGTGTCACGATACACTTCCACAAACACGTGTTGTGAAGATCAGACTCCCCTGTTCTTTAAATAAAACAGGACACTCACTCACTCACACCTGATTGTCCTCCCTTTGCTTGAAAACACCTGACTCTAATTTCACCTTCAAAAGAACTGCTAATCCTAGAGGTTCACATACTTTTGCCACTCACAGATATGCAATTTTGGATCATTTTCCTCAATAAATAAATGACCATGTATAATATTTTTGTCTCATTTGTTTAATCAGGTTCTCTTTGTTTACTTTTAGGACTTGTGGGAAAATTCCGATGACGTACATGGTAAATGCTACTGTAGCTAGAAGCAGTTTTGAGCTTTTAAGCGGGAAAGGCGTTTTGTCAGTGTTATGTTGCCAAATTTTTAGGTTTACAAAAATGTAACCCCTTCCTGGCGCCGGAAGTGTAATATTAGATAAGGTTACTACAGTAAATGGTTTTAATGAACAGGATCCTGAGTATTTAGCAGTTGATGGTGAATTGGCTAACCTCTATTTACCAGATGTTATACTATAACAGGCAGAAATGTATGTAACTGCGCGGTGCCTCCACTGAAGAATTACCCCACTCACAAACTATGAGCGATATTGTTATTCCCCAGAAACAAATATTGAGTATAACTAGGCCAAATATATATAAACCTTATTAAATCAAAAAGAAAAGTTCAGTAAAGCCAGGTAGTATGTATCTAATGTTGTCCATTATTTTAGATTCAACAGCCTTT
This sequence comes from Ameiurus melas, assembly GCA_012411365.1. Taxonomy (NCBI): domain Eukaryota; kingdom Metazoa; phylum Chordata; class Actinopteri; order Siluriformes; family Ictaluridae; genus Ameiurus; species Ameiurus melas. The sequence continues at coordinate 21,875,596 of CM022768.1, read as the reverse complement.
TTTTGAATTATAAAAATAAAACAACGCAGGCATTAAAGTTGTATTAGGAAAGATTCTTCTTCTTCTTTTTTTTTCAAGATGAGGTCCCTTTAACAGCTCCCATTAACATTAGATTATGTCCCTAACAGTTGATTACGTTCAAAATTTCCTAGTTTCAAAATTTCCTCAGTGTTCCTGAAGCTTGATATCAGGATCTACGGTGGCCCTTAAAGTGTAGCGTGTATATAAACTCTGACAGAAGGCATACAAGCGTTCCAGACCAGAAGTCAGTTTTCCAAAAATATTGCTAATGATCCTTAAAGCTATAAATATTGCATATTTGAATAATGTTAGACAGTGTACGGTTACTCCTCCTCCATTTTGTGTAATCTACAATCTACATTATGTGCCATTTGAGGAGTAATTTAGAGTGTAATGTGAGAGCGGCATGCATTTATTGTTAGCGCAAGAAGTACAAATGATTTTCCAATAATAATAATAATAATAATAATAATAATAATAATAAACGTTATGTATCTTCAGTACATTTTCTCAGTATACCATTCAATATAGCTGCCTTTGAGATAAATAACTCATTTGTATTCTTTCATTTTAATACAGTATTTTTTTTTCACAGTCATTTTTGCACAAATAGAACTTCATAGCTATAAAAAGCTGACGGCGTGAGATATGCACGAGAAAGGCGTTAAAATGAGGCTGCATGTGACATTCAGGGAAATAGTTTTGTGTGTGTGTGTGTGTGTGTGTGTGTGTGTGTGTGTGTGTGTGTGTGTGTGTGTGTGTGTGTGTGTGTGTGTGTGTGAGTGTGTGTGTGTGTGTGGCACACGTTCTCATTCCTCTCTGATGTCTGTAAAACATGTTTACCCCATGGATGTTCCTCCGTTCGGGACAAAGCCGAGTCGGTTTGCCTCCATTAGGCTTTTCTGTTTGATTTAGAAGAAAGCAAACTGAATCAGAGTGAAGTTTGTTGACTTCTGCTCACAGAAAGGTGGCAATTAAATAATACATTATGTCATGGGTGTTATACACACTGCTACCTGCTGAGCACGTGTGTGTGTGTGTGTGTGGGTGTGTGTGGGTGTGCGTGTGGGTGTGTGTGCTGTTTACTGATTAGTGAAGAAACAAAACATTCAGGAGCGTGCTGTCGATCATTTTCTTATAACAGCAAACTTATAACCTGAAGTGTTTTATTCCGCTTATACGACAGCAATTTTTATCAGTTTATAGTTACATTTAATGCACATCATGCAAGTTCGTTCCTGTTATCACTTCGAAACCATCGTTCCTTCACTAGCCTCTCTATTATTTGTTCTTGCTCTGTTTTCCTCGAGGTAAATGATGATCTTACTGAGCAACTGCAATGCACAAACCTCTCCATTTTTAAGGCCCGAATTGCGTTTAATGGTATTTTTTACCAGTCCAGTATCCAACAGCCAAGATCGTTATTGGCTCAATACCAGCAAAAAATGGTGGATCAGACACCAGGGTTGAAAAAAAGAACAGATTTTTACTTTGATCCTGTAACAAATGAAAAAGATTGGAATTGGATTTAGAAATCCTGTATTTTGAAGCGCTTCAGTTTAAAAATCATTTCAAAGATGAACATTTTAAAGCAAAAAACAAAAATCAGATGGTTGTCGATGTTGGTTTCAGTATACATCCATCCATCCATCCATCTTCTATACCGGTTTATCCTTTTCAGGGTCACGAGGAAACCTGGAGCCTATCCCAGGGAGCATCAAGCACAAGGCGGTGTTCACCCTGGACAGGGTGCCAGTCCATCACAGGGCACAATCACATACACACTCACACACCCATTCATACACTACGGACACTTTGGACACGCCAATCAGCCTACCATGCATGTCTTTGGACTGGGGGAGGAAACCGGAGTACCCCGAGGAAACCCCCACAGCACGGGGAGAACATGTGAACTCCACACACACAGGGCCCCGGTGGGAATTGAACCCCCGACTGGTTTCAGTATCAGTATCGTAAAAGAAAAAATGGTATTGTGCCATCTCGAGTTATACTTATTCGCTTGTTTGTGTCAGTATGTCAACAGCTGAGTTCCTTAAGACTCGTAAAACACGTATTATTAAGGGTGTTAATAATTTTCGACACGTACAAAATAACTGTTCAGGCTTGTCCACCGTGCTTATGGTCACACATTGTCACACCCAGCCATGAAATCTAGCGACAGCTGCCGCACATCGTTTAAAGGGTGTCTTTAGCCTGTTTAAGAAATGGCAAACTGTTTTGCAGTCCAAAAACGTCCATGTAAATCTCCTGCCTGGGTGAGTTGTGAAGGCCAAAAAAAGGGACATAATAAAGTGCTAGTTTTGGGCCCCTAGTCTTATTAGTCAGGATAAGAAGACGGCTCGGCAAGAAGCAGAAAGAAAATGAAAGCCTTGTATCGAGCCATTTCACAGATAGCCGGAGTTAGACGTTCATTAAATAGTCGAGTTCAAAGCCGATCTATGAACTCTATCCCTATATTGGTTTCATCCTGTGAGCTAAGCGGCTGAGGCTCATTCAAATGATAAATCACTCCCGACAGCATCGTGACAGGTGTAGAGACGGCCCAAGAGCCAGCGATACTAAGGCAAATAATGGTGTGTGTGTATATCCTATAAGGTAGCTTTGTAAATTCTGCTAACAACCAGGTCTTATGGGTACGCCCTGAAGGTTACGACAGGTTTTCCTTATGTCCCAGTGGTGCAGTTGGTGTCAGGGTTTCAGAACAAAATGCTTATTCCAAAGAGTCAGATAAATCTGAGCCTATATAAAGGGTTTCAGACTTATTTTCGGAAAAAAATCAACGTAGCGACCAATAACACGTCAACGGCTCTTCTTGAACGGGTTCGTCTATCTGCTTTTATCTGAAAGGTACTCTTTGAACGTACAAACGGATTAAACACATATCAAAACAGATGAACATTCATGAAATGAGCAAATTTACCAATTATATATACTCTAAACAACGCCTTGCGTAAGTATTCACCCCCCTTGACATTTGCAACATTTTGTGGTGAACTTAAATGGACTTCATTGAGGTTATATATACTATATGGATACAAAAATGTTTGTGGACACCTGATCATAACACCTGCTTGTTGTATATGAACATCCCACTCCAGATTTATTCTCCCCTTTGCTTTTATAATACTGTAAGCTCCACTGTTCCAGGAAGGTTTCCACTAGATTTTGGGGCGTGGCTGTGAGAATTTGTGTTCATTCAGCTACAAGAGCATTAATGAGGTTGAGGTCAGTCGCTGATGTTGGGATTTTGAGGAGGCTCCAGTTCCAGTTCATCGCAAATGTGTTCAGTGGGGTTGAGGTCAGGGCTCTGTGCAGAACACTCGAGTTCTTCTACGTTCTTCCAACCTTCACACACCACGTTTTCACTGAGCTCGCTTTGTGCGCAGGGGCGTCGTCATGCTGGAACGGGTCTGGGCTGTTAGTTCCAGTGAAGGGAAACTGTAACGCTAGAGCTTACAAAGACATCGTATACATTTTTGTGCTTGCAAATTTGTGGGAACAGTTTTGGGGAAGACGCAGATATGGGTGTGACGGTCAGGTGTCCGTATACTTTTGACCATATAGTCTATCATGAATTTACTTGAAGTATTGACTACTCAAATTATTGAACTGAGAGGAAAAATCATTATAGTTTGCAAGATTACTTGCAAAAAAAACAACATAAGTTGTGACTCCATAAGTATTCACCCCCATTACTGTGAAACCCCTAAAATGACCTTTCAGTTCAATTACAGTCCACAAGAGGGTTCCTGCCCGTGGACTGTATGTTTGATGCCATTTGCCTACAGGTTGTGGATCAAACCAGTTATATAAGTCTCTGAAAAAGAACTGGGAGTAAAGTAGTTTTGTTCACAGAAAGTGCCCAGGAATATGGAGTGTCTATGTGCTTCGGTGTTCAGAGGTTGTTGGAAATAGCCTATCGCCCTAGTTCTGTGGGAGCAGTGAGTTTCTTTCTCCCTAATGATGAAAAAGTGGGACAGAAGTGCGTGAGCGGGAGAGAGAAGCTTTTGCATGGCATGAGAAAAATAGGTCATTTTGAGTGGGACACTCCACATCATAGCGGTTAGCAAGAAGGACTAAAAGCGTGAGTAATCGAATGTGCATTAGTATAACAATGAGGCAAATCATAAGGCGACAAAGAGGTAGATGACTGACTAAAAAAAAATCATAAAGAGTCCCATCGTTTTAACCGTCCTTGTTATTTTAGGAATCGGTTAGATGTACTCTGTCCACGCTTCCACCTGTGGGCCTGTCCTCTTTCTCAGGTCCAGACAGGACATATTTCACCCAGTCTGCATTCCTCCCACAGGAAGGTGTGTGTGTGTGTGTGTGTGTGTGTTCAAAGCAGTCTGTCTTTTTGCATGGTAACTGTGAAACAGCATCAGGACTCTCTGAGATACTTTCTGTTTTTTATACACCGATGTCTTGTCCATAAGCAAGAGATGAGGAAAAGATCCTGTGTGTGTTCTGACCCATTGATCCATACTATAGAGTATAACAGAGATTCTTAATAAAGAAGCTTGGAGGCCCTATGACCCTAATAAAGAAACGTGACAGTACGTAGCGCCTGCACCTCCGGCTCTCGTGTGTTAGCATTATTTAATTCAGGTTTCTTGTGGCTGGAAAGATCTCTTCTTAAGATCTCTTTAACTCAGATAACCACTTGTAAAGACACAGTTGTAAAGACAACTGTGCTGAGCAGAAAAGCATCTCAGAATGTAAGGCAGTTGAAACTGACCGTGTGTCTACTGTCGCCTCAGCTTCTTGTACTTATCCCCAAGGGTTTAATGTGCTTTCTCTGACATCGGCTAGAGCGTCACGTAGTTAAGATTCATGTTCCTATAGTCTTTGCCCACCCTCTGGAGTCGCCTCTCAATCCCCTGTGGTCAATTTCCATCTGACTGGGCCAACAAATGAATCTTTTAGGACTGCTCATGTAGGGGTTTTTTTCATACTGCAGCTATATCCATCTTTCACACCCAAGGTAGACCAAACAGTTATCTGAAACGAGATCGTAAATCATCCATCCTGTGGTAAATCACTCTGTTCTAGAAATTGCTGTTGTCGTGGGATGGTTTCAGTGTGTACTATATTCGTATTTCACCAGATATCTATGCTGACCCGTCAGCGTCAGGTCCATCCATACTGAGCGGACCCCCTCATATCTTTTGAGCAGTAATGATAATCACCATAATCATCGTCATCGTTTTGATTAGACTGATCTGATACAGAGTATTGGTTTTGGGAGGTATTGTGTGTGTGTGTGTGTGTGTGTGTGTATGAACAAACATTCAGGACCTTGTCAGAGAAGAAAAGAGTGATACGTTTCAGAACACATCACAGATAAACCACAATATTTGGGTGTGATTTAGATTTTGATTGGCTGCTGAGTGACAAATTTTTTTTTTTACAAAACAGACCGCGCAAATAAATCAAAATCGTACAGGTGGCACCTTCATACAGGCCGCGTCTCATATGGTTCGTTAGACGTTTTCGAAACCTGTGCAGCAGCGTTAAGTTAATAAAGGCCGTGTTTGAGATTTTTGTTTATATTACGGATTGTATATAGATGTGCATTCATTCGAATATTCAATACTAAAATGAACCAAATGAGTTAATGAGTTAATGTGACTGAATTTTGATTAAATGTAGAACACGTTTTCATACGTTCGTACATGTTCATACAGCTAAAGCTATGACTGCAAAAAAGAAAACAAGCGAACAAACAAATAAATCGATGGTGAATTGGTAAAAGAATAAAAGAAAGAATGGATGGTTGAGGAATCAAACATAAATAAATAAATGAGTGAATGAGTAAACAAATAAATAGATGGATAGATAGATAAATACATACATGAATAGACAAATAAACAAATGGGGAGATAAACAAATAAATAAATGACTGAATGAGTAAAAAACAAACAAATGAATAGATAATAAATTAATAAAGGAATGAGTAAGTAAGTAAATAAGTAAGTAAAAGAATAAATAAATGGTAAATAGGTAAAAGAATAAACAAATTAGTAAATAAAATAATAAATGAGAAAGTGAGAAAACAAACAAACAAATAAATTATTAAGCAGACAGACAGACAGGTAGATAGTGTTACAAAACTGGAGGTGAGGCAGAAGCAGGTGCAGATCAGCGTCTTTATTTACAAACAACAGTTAAAATACAGAAAATGTGGTCGATGGTGGACAGGATCATCAGGGTTAAACATAAGCTAAAGTCGAGGCATAGAACGAGAGCAGGACACGAAAATAAGACCGCTTAGCATGCGTAATGCATTCACCACTACATTCAGGTATACGTATAATACTGCGCGAAGTACACAGTAACACGAGGGCTTTAAATAGCAATCATAATCAAGCTGGAACCCAGACAGCTGGGGCAAATTAAGACACACCCTCGAACATCAACCAATGCTTGAACAGACGGAGAGCCAAAACATAAACAAAGGCACGTGTTCAAGAGTTCAGTCTCGTGCATGCGCGCTCTCTAAAGCCGGCCGTGCATGTCAACGTCGCAGTGCCATCTGGTGGCAAGAGCATAACAGACAGACAGACAGACAGACAGACAGACAGATAGACAGATAGATAGATAGATAGATAGATAGATAGATAGATAGATAGATAGATAGATAGATAGATAGATAAACAAATGAATAAATGGGTAGGTAAACAAATAACTGAGTGAAAGAGTAAACAAATAAATGATTAGATAAATAATTAATTATTACAAATTTATAGATTATCAACGGAATAAGTAAATAAATAGATAAATAAGTGGATGGTTGAGTAAACAAATAAATAAATGAATGAATGAGTGAGTAAATAAATAGATGTATGGATGGACAGATGAACGAACAAGTAGATCTATCTATCTATCTGTCTGTCTATCTATCTATCTATCTATCTATCTATCTATCTATCTATCTATCTATCTATCTATCTATCTATCTATCTGTCTGTCTGTCTGTCTGTCTGTCTGTCTGTCTATCTATCTGTCTGTCTGTCTGTCTGTCTGTCTGTCTGTCTGTCTATCTATCTGTCTGTCTGTCTGTCTGTCTGTCTGTCTGTCTGTCTGTCTGTCTGTCTATCTATCTATCTATCTATCTATCTATCTATCTATCTGTCTATCTATCTATCTATCTGATCTATCTATCTATCTATCTATCTATCTATCTATCTATCTATCTATCTATCTATCTATCTATCTATCTATCTATCTATCTATCTATCAATCAAAAAACCTAGAGTGAAACCTGCGACATAAATACTAAAGCTAGATTTAGTTTTAAACATAATTTTGATCACTTAATATGTGTGTGTGTGTGTGTGTGTGGGGGGGTCTGCTCTCTGTAGAAATAAATGCACGGTGCTCCCCTATCCATATCCTACAATCCATTCTATATTCTACACTGAATATTAAGTGTTAATATGTTATATTATGTTATATAATAAGGAAGTTGATATATTAAAAAAATGTGTGGACAAGAAAAAAGTTGCATTTCTTCACTTTATACCCACTCCACTGAAAGTCCGGGAATTACCTGTGCTTTCCTGTAGACAGCAAAGGCCTCGTGTGTATGAAAGATCAGACGCTCGAAGCCACTCTCCGTATGACAGGTGCAGAAAATACCCACAAACATACAGGGTTCATGCTGCTCCCTCTTAAGACTGCTCCTTTTCAAGTGGCACTCACGCCTGATCAAAATAGCCTGACAGAGCCATCGTTCTTAAAGGATGAAACCCTATTCGAGTGTGATTGAAAGGAATTAACTGTCTTTGGCCAGGGTTCAGCCACTCTGGCTAATCTCCTTCGGACAGGGATAGACAGTACGATAGAGGAATATAAAGACTAGACAGAAAGGAGAGAGAGAAGGAAAGGGGACAAACACATAGAGAGTGAAATTGCAAAAGGGATAAAAAGAGCGAGAGGAACACAATGAGAGTGAGAAAGAGAGGTGTCGTCTCCGGGTATTAATATCGAGCAGCAGTCTACGTCCTTGCTCTGATCTACACTCTAACCACTTTGTCCGTGTAGGGACCGATTGCATCGAGACCACCTCATTCAGACACCCTCGGACCAGACCTGAGCGTGAGTGATGCGTTCTCACCTCTTTACAGAACCGTGCCAAAGAGAACACACCAGGGTTTGTTTTCAGACAGACTGAATGCTACATATGCGAAAGCGTTTTCAAATGCAGATACAAAACATACTGCACGATTTGTCTTTGTCAAAATGAAGGTATTGTACAGGTACATTTTTTCCCCCATGGTTCAATGTACAATGTATAGAAGTTTCTTTAATTAAAGGTACAAAAGACATATTCCTTAGGGGGCCCAGCACAAAGGCATCAAACAAAAAAAATATCATTTTTGAATTAAAAATCTTTTCTGCTAATCTTCAGTTTTAGATCGGATACAATTTCAATACATTACTTTATAGTATATTGTATGTACAAATATGGTACTGTTCACAGACGTTTTCTTTTAGCTCAGACCTAAACTACGAGGCAACGTTTGCAAATTCAGGTCGACTTTTGATTACAGATTTTAATCGATTTACAAACACGTCTAAGAAAAAATGTCATATTCTTCAACGTTACGCCTTACAAGAATTTGTGACTAGGTTCTAGCTGGCTGAATTAGTTTTCACACAGCTAGAGAAACTTCTTGAACAGCAAGCGTATCCCCATTCTTCTTCATTAATCGCTCTATCCTGTTCAGCATGGCAGTGAATCCAGAGCCAGAATCTCAAGCACACTGGACACAAGAGGCTCATTCATACCTTTCAAGTTGGGTTTAGGGTCAGCAAAAGTGCAAAATTCACAAGTTCAGTTTAAATACACGGTTATTTGTGGTTCAAATAATAAACACATTCCAGTAGGTTTTGAGCATTGGCTAATCTGCGTCGTTCCTATGTGTGAATGTGTTTGTTCCTGGTACCCTGCAGTCGACTGCGGTGCCATTCAGGGTGTATTCACGCCTCACGCACAGTGTTCCCAGAACATGCTCAACGCTAACCAGGATAAAATGGTTACTGGTGAATGAAGTGGTTCATTTTGGAATCTTGAAATGTTTTTTAATGTTCTTCAGAAGATTCAAGGTTGTCCAAGACGCTTTAAAAGTGCTAAGAAAAAAAAGCCAAACAAAACAAGCAGATCATTTTCATGAGCATTCACAAGGAGGTGCGAGATCTGAAAGATCTATTCATGTACTGCTCATTCCATACTGGAGGTGAACAGGTCACCAGGGCGCCATCACTCACACCACTGGCTGGACATGTGGATATCCGACATTCAAACACATGACAGCCACAGCTAGTCTGTCCCTTTTGTCAGATCTCAGACAAAATACCCCGACAGATACCAAGCAGCCGAGGAGACAATGCTGGTCTTAATGATGTGAAAAAGACTTGACGTTGTCAAATTGCCCGAAACCTGTTTTGTCTCCTGAACCCACTCTTCGATTGAGAGACTCTAATGAGGTCCAACAAAAGCACCGAATAAATCTATTATGATTGACAGGGTCAGAACGAGGACCTGCTATCATGCCGAAGTTGTAGACAGACGAGATCAGAGTTCTGAAAAGTGTTTTTGTGTTAATGGAGTCCTAGTTTCGCTCAACCACAGACGTGTTTTCCGGCTAAGAAATATGCCTCGGTGGGTACACCCTACCTTCTGGAAGGCACTCTTGTTAATCACCAGTAGCTGCTGATGTTCATTAAAATGAAATTTACAGTGCTGCCTTTAAACCTTTTAACCCAAAGCTGGATTCTTCAAAAAAAATATTTTTTTTTACTCTTTACGCTGCAATCCGTTGTACTCGGAACTCTGAAAAACCTTGACCTCTGAAGAGTGCAGTGGAATGGTCAATGGAAAAGTCGAAATTCCAGGTCAGGAATAAGCACACCTGATGGCTGAATAAGGGGGCAAGGTGGCTTAGTGGTTTGCACGCTTGCCTCGCATCTCCGGGGTTGGGAGGTTCGAATCCCGCCTCCACTCCATGTGCACGTAGCTCACATGTTCCCCCATGCTTCAGAGGTTTCCTCTGGGTACCCCAGTCCAAACATATGCATTTCCAAATTGTCCGTAGTGTCCGAATGCGTGTGTGATTGTGCCCTGTGATGTGTTGGAAGGCTGTCGAACACCTTGTGACCCGAGTTCCCTGGGATAGTCTCCAGGCTCCCCTGTCACCCTGTGTAGGATAATCAGTATGGCAAATGGATGGCTGTCAAAACAATATGGTGTCGAACAATAACAGTAAACAGAATTGATCTTGCATTGTATACTCTGCAAATGAAATGTAGCTTTTTTTTTTGTAAAAAGGTGTTTTAACGTCGTTGTACGTTTCGATTTTTAACATAATATCATTGATTTCAGGCCGATATTATCAAAAAGTGATTAGACAGTTGTAATGAGTAGTTTTTATAAGCAAAGATGACATTGTTTCTTTTCTAATCGACTAATCGTGAAGAAATCATTCATGTGGATCTTCTTTGTATCTTAGTCAAAGAGACTAGCCATACAAATATGAGCTTTTTTGGGCATTCATATTTAGCTTTTTTCCTGAGCGGAAGCACTGGAATGGGTTTAGATTGGAACTTGGAAATTTTCCAAGTACAAATACAGTTCCAAATACAATGGATTGCAGGTTTACTATGGTGATACAGGATATACCTGAAAACTTAAGCTTTTTAAAAATGGAGGAGCTGCTTATTACACTCATGGCATTTTGCACACTTATATCTTCTTTATACAACTTAGCATTTGAGGGTTAGGGGCCTTGCTCAAGGGCCCAACAGTGGCAGCTTGGTGGTACTTGGATTTGAACTCATGACCTTCCGGACAGATGGCTTATCCACTAAGCTACCACTTCCCCCCGCCTACGAGAATTTTGTTTGGCGCCAATCTGGAACGAAAACAATTAGCCATCTAGTTCATCCACATGCGCTACAGTGAGGGAAAAAAGTATTTGATCCCCTGCTGATTTTGTACGTTTGCCCACTGACAAAGAAATGATCAGTCTATAATTTTAATGGTAGATTTATTTGAACAGTGAGAGACAGAATAACAACAAAAATAATCCAGAAAAACGCATGTCAAAAATGTTATAAATTGATTTGCATTTTAATGAGGGAAATATGTATTTGACCCCTCTGCAAAACATGACTTAGTACTTGGTGGCAAAACCCTTGTTGGCAATCACAGAGGTCAGACGTTTCTTGTAGTTGGCCACCAGGTTTGCACACATCTCAGGAGGGATTTTGTCCCACTTCTCTTTGCAGATCTTCTCCAAGTCATTAAGGTTTCGAGGCTAACGTTTGGCAACTCGAACCTTCAGCTCCCTCCACAGATTTTCTATGGGATTAAGGTCTGGAGACTGGCTAGGCCACTCCAGGACCTTAATGTGCTTCTTCTTGAGCCACTCCTTTGTTGCCTTGGCCGTGTGTTTTGGGTCATTGTCATGCTGGAATACCCATCCACGACCCATTTTCAATGCCCTGTCTGAGGGAAGGAGGTTCTCACCCAAGATTTGACGGTACATGGCCCCGTCCATCGTCCCTTTGATGCGGTGAAATTGTCCTGTCCCCTTAGCAGAAAAACACCCTAGACGCATAATGTTTCCACCTCCATGTTTTCCTCCTCCTCCAAACACAGCGAGTTGAGTTGACGCCAAAGAGCTTCATTTTGGTCTCATCTGACCACAACACTTTCACCCAGTTGTCCTCTGAATCATTCAGATGTTCATTGGCAGACTTTAGACAGGCATGTATATGTGCTTTGGCAGATTCCTCACTGTTCTCATGATCATTGCAACTCCACGAGGTGAGATCTTGCATGGAGCCCCAGGCTGAGGGAGATTGACAGTTCTTTTGTGTTTCTTCCATTTGCGAATAATTTCACCAACTGTTGTCACCTTCTCACCAAGCTGCTTGGCAATGGTCTTGTAGCCCATTCCAGACTTGTGTAGGTCTACAATCTTGTCCCTGACATCCTTGGAGAGCTCTTTGGTCTTGGCCATGGTGGAGAGTTTGGAATCTGATTGATTGTTTCTGTGGACAGGTGTCTTTTATACAGGTAACAAGCTGAGATTAGGAGCTCTCCCTTTAAGAGTGTGCTCCTAATCTCAGCTCGTTACCTGTATAAAAGACACCTGGGAGCCAGAAATCTGTCTGATTGAGAGGGGGTCAAATACTTATTTCCCTCATTAAAATGCAAATCAATTTATAACATTTTTGACATGCGTTTTTCTGGATTTTTTTGTTGTTATTCTGTCTCTCACTGTTCAAATAAACCTACCATTAAAATTATAGACTGATCATTTCTTTGTCAGTGGGCAAACGTACAAAATCAGCAGGGGATCAAATACTTCTTTCCCTCACTGTAGGTGTTTTTGTGGTAAAATTTGATTTATTTATTTTCATCTCTAATATCCCAGTCTGCAAAGCTAGTTAGATAGTAAACAGTTCATTGATGAAACCATTATTATTGAGTCATAAGCAAATCATATTCTGTGAAGACCAGAGTTGTTGACGGATTGATGGTGTTATCATTTATTTTACAGGACTGAAGCAGGCTTGTGTTGATGTGAAGTGTGTATGGCAGTAAAAGCAGGCATGTTTGTTTGTTTCTCGCTCTTCTGCAGTGAGAAGTTAGCCTCGGGTCCCAAATTAGAGCACAGCTTGGGGGCTTAGCATCACTGGTGATAAACATATCCATACAACTGCACACACACACACACACACACACACACACACACACACACACACACACACTGAAGCTGAAGTGTTAATTCATGGCTTTACACATAGAATGCAAGTGAGAAGACGTGCTGAATGGTTGAGTTTAAATCCTTCCAGAAACAAACGTTCATATCACATCGTGTATAGGAATATCCTATCCTAAGGAACGTATTGGTGATGTGTGGCAGACAGAAAACCCTTTTGACTTTTTTCCTCTTTAAATACAGTAGTTCAAGAACATAAAATTATAAAATAAAATCGCATTTAAAGATTTCATCCTCACATGTTTCTCAGGTCTGTATTATCTTTATGATCAGATCTGTATTATCACATGGGATATCACTTTTTACGTTACCTGCTTCGCCGCACACATTTGGGATGAAAGACCCACACGGCTCACTCTGAAGAGCGCTGTCTCGCACTGTAATGCCCTGCTTCACACCTCTCACAGCTGTCCTGTCCTCACTTTTGCATCTTTGCCCTCGCTTCTTTTTCTCCGGAGAGGCTGAAAGTAGAACAGAGGTGTTCAGAAGGAGACAGAGCAAGTACGTGTAAAATAGGACAATACTGGCAAAGAGATAGAAAGACAGATCTGTTTCTGTTAACACTACTCGATCACCTGCTGCTCAGTTCGCATGACAGGAAGTACATGCAGCAAAATGTAATACCTACATTTTATTCCATTCAATTAAACGAGCATTTCTTCACACGTCCTACCGAGCGTGTGCTCCTGTTTTAAAGTACCTTTAATGGCCGTCGCTTCAAAGAAGTATGTCTCCGATGTCACGCCACGGTTTTAACGCCTGGAAAATATACAATCTGCTCTATAGTTTAGAACGATTCTTCTTGTGCGTTTGTTTCAATTGTGTTTTGTAATAAAACCTAGGAAAAGGTGAAACTGCTACATTTTCTATATCTGTAGAACAAACACTATTAAATAGGAGCTAATGATCTGTGAGAGTAGATGAATTAAGGAAACACAAGACGTCAGTCGACTTGGACAGAACAGTCTGCCAATCGGTTGCGTTTGTGTTCTTACAGGATTACTGATCTACATAAAATTGAGAAAATCTCCATTCAAATGTGGCTTCATGTCATGTCAATAAGCGCTTTCCTCTTGCGTTGTTATTTGCTAGGCTAGCATGCCTTACAGCCAACTATGCCACTCTACAATGTTTCAAACCTTAATAACAAATATTTTAGAATGTAGATCTTGGCATATTCATCTTTCAGGAAGTGAAGCAAATAGTCATTTTGGCAGCGCCCTGGGAAAGCCTTCAGTTCGGGAAATTTTGACATTTTCTATTACATATTGTGAACAATACTACAGACTTTACCGAACTGAAATATATTTCTCTTCTGCAAAAATTTTAGTGAAGCGCTAACATTTTAAAGTCCGTGTTGCGAAATCCAGGGAGTCGGATGCAAGTGCAGAAATCTTTAGGATAAACAATTAATTAACAAATAAAGACAGGAATTTTTTTTGTTGTTTTTAAGTAAAAAACTAGAACAACTAAAACAATGGATTGAATCTGCAAAGCAGGTCAAGGCACGGGGAATTCAACACGAAAACCAAAAGTACTCACGGTGCAAATACAGCAACATATAGTAACAATACAACACAGTGCTTGGCAACTAAGGAGAGAAAACACAAAACTTCAAAAAACACAGAACTTCATCAAGGGAAGAATTTTTTATGTGAGTGAGGGTACCCTCTGGTGGCTGGGGGGGTGGGGGTGGGGGGTTGTCCATAACAGTCTAACGTGTAAGTCTAACAGTAAAGACGGTGACTCGTGAACGTTTCAACATGAAGTATCTGATTCCAAATGGATTAGGTTTATGCTGGTTTTGCTATGGCTTGTAGAGATCCAACAACTTCATCAAAGTATGACATACACCGTGTCAGGAAATCACACTTACCAGTAGCTAGCAAACATCTTTAGGCAGACTGGCAGTATTTCCCACCTTGTTTCTTAAACGGTCTCCTTCTTGGAAAGCTCCCCCTCGGTAAGATTAAACCGTAAATTAAACATTTAACAGTATGTGGTTTCTTAAGGTTCCATAAGGCAGAAAAACCTACTTTTGTCCAAAAACAGATCGTTTGTCTTTTTCGGATGTTTGCCAGAATTCGCTACGCATGATGGGTTTTCTGCCACCGCCACACATTTATACATTCATGCAGTCCACTGTTAGCTAACGAAGTTATTGTTGATATTTTATTACTGCACTGTTTGTAGTGTTGTTGATTTCGTAAAAGGGACCAGGATTATTAAAAGGTTTTAGAGTGGCTCTGCTTGGATGCTACAAAAGCAGTGTAACCCCAGCAAAAATACTGATTTTTGTGTTTTATTGGCTGTTTTTTTATTGTTGGGTTTTTTTGTGTTTTTTTTTGGCTCCTGTTTTATAAGCCTTAGTAGATGGGTTCAAATTACAAGGGAAAAAATCTATTTATTTTATTATTTATTATTCTAAAAATTTCTATTCATTTTGGTTTTTATATACAGTATACAGACAAGCGTGAAAACCATAAAGGCACTATATAAACCATAGTTTGTGTCAGAAAAACACCTGATTACAGTCTTAGCGCAGCCATCTTGACAGAAACATAAAATTGTTCTCTGTTCTATGGTTCACTCGTTACTTCTTTCTCTTTTTATTATTTAGATTTTGAGATTTAATCTGGTAGGAAACAGCATAAGCAAAAAGGTCCCAGAGCCTGTACACTTAAACACGGCATCCTCCACAGAACATGTTTATGCCTACACTAACTTATAACGTCTCGTTTGTGTCGTGTAAACGTAGATATCCTACGACAGTCAAAATATGGTTTAATCGTTTCTTTTCTTCTGATAACCGCGTTAATTGTTTAAGTGGTTTTGTGCCTTGCTGCTATGAGAACAGTCTTTTGTTTAGTGGGCCGCAGCACTGGAGCTCCCGGACTAATGAAGTGCAATAACGGGTGTGTTTTTCATTACGGCCTGCTGCTGGGGAATGCGATTGTGTGGCGTAACGGCCCTCAGAGCGGCAGCTTCATCCCTAATCACCAACCCTTCCTTTTATTACAGGAAACTAATGAAATCGTGGCTATTAAGAAGTTCAAGGACAGCGAAGGTAAGATGCTGATAAAGTGACACTAACAGAGAACACAATCAAAGGGGAATCGATTAATAGGAAAATGCCTTTTATTAAATTTACAGAGGCGTCTTCAGTATCTGCTCCATTTCCTCGACCTTGAAGGAATTTATCAAGTAATTACAAAGTAATTACATATTACTCTGAGGCTCTCGGAGCTTCCAGATAAATGATCAGATTGCTGTAGGACAATTTTGGGCTCTTCTTTGACACATCGAGAATATCGCAAGTGCAGTGTCTAGCAAAATCATTTCTACCTACTATTTTTCGACACATTGCAGCTTGATCGTTTCTCATATTGTAGTACTTGGCATATTTTTTGCCTGACGAGGTCATAGGTCTAACTTAAAAAGGCATTTTCTCAGTTCTGTGTCATGTTTTTATGCATCACTTTATACCAGGACTACGTAATATTAGTTTGTAAAATTTCATCAGTATGTCAGAGTGTAATGTGTAATGAAATTATACTATTCGCCAGACTATGCTGAGAAAGATGGCTACAACAGTAAAATCGACTTTTCTATCTATTTCAATTCAATATGATAGGTATCGTCCCAAAGCAGACTTACAGAAATCAGATTGTAGTAGATTTAGATCAAGTCTAAGTCTATTTGAATATGTGTTCAGATACAATGTCGTTAAATGAAAGTTCTTAGAATGTAATGTAAAAAAATTTTTGTTTTTTAATCATTGTATATACTCTGTTTTGCTGTAAAGACAAACGGAGTTGTCTGCATTTAAGGGAACAGTTTGGCATATTTAGTCATATTTATTCATTAGTCATTAATCCTACAAGTTTCCAAGTTAGATATTTACCAAGTTTATATGTAAACTTGGCAAGCGTATATGTACCAGTTGACAGTATTACACATTAAATGTTGCATAGACTAGTCAACTAATACATTCATTATACAGTATTCATGGGTGGTGGATGAAACAGTGCGGCAGATGGTAAAGAAAGCAGAGATGGACATGAGCTTCCATGCTGCGCACTCTCAGTTCCAGAGTCATATCCGCATGCGGGTGCGTTTTAAGAATTGATACACTCTTTAATAGTGTAATATGATACACCTGATATGATAATATGATATGATTTCTTGCGCTGGATTATTTATTTTCATTATTAACAGTGTAGCCTAAAAAACATTGAAGCTGGATATTTACTTTCTCGGCAGTGTACGGTGGTTAATTGGAATTACATGTTCTTTCGCTTTCGTTTATCAGCACTAATACAACAGCTTAAACTTGGCCTGAATTACCGCTTTAACTATGGAAAAGATGACTAGTCACCTACATTTTTTAATTTCTGGTCTAATAATAAAAATTAGTAATCGTTCCCACCCTAGGACGAACTGTTATCTACAAAAAAATTGAACAAAGGGAAGCCACAGAGCAAAAAAAAAAACTGTTGTAGGTCCATTTTTAAGAAGAATCACTTTGTTTCTTAGCACATAGTTTGGTGTGTAAGTGTTTCCCAGCGTTTCATAGTACTTTAGATGTGATATGGATCATAAGTGATTTTTAGTATTACAGACTTATTTTACTGATTAATGAACCTGCATGTCTAAATGAAATTTTTGAGTACTTTCAGTTCTTACTTTTTGGGCTACGTTAGCCATCTGGCTCCAGTGCAAACACGAAAACATGAACTTCGGCCACTGAAAATGATTCAGTTAAGGTTGAGATAACAATTTTGGCTGAACTCTCACGTCAATACAGATGTAGACTTTTGTAGCTTGTAGGCAGAACCCTACCCCGAGACTTCTCTGTAGTTTAATGAGCTCAGGTGGGTGTGTATCTATGTAGGACAGGCATA
Organism: Ameiurus melas; assembly: GCA_012411365.1. NCBI lineage: Eukaryota > Metazoa > Chordata > Actinopteri > Siluriformes > Ictaluridae > Ameiurus > Ameiurus melas. The sequence continues at coordinate 21,857,856 of CM022768.1, read as the reverse complement.
AAAAATAACCAGTAGCACTTTTGGGAGCCTTGTGCACTCCCTTTATCTTTTTTTTAAATGATATATTAAAGTCCTGATGTTTTCCTCATGCAGAGAACGAGGATGTGAAGGAGACGACGCTGCGGGAGCTGAAGATGCTCCGCACACTCAAGCAGGAAAACATCGTGGAGTTGAAGGAGGCGTTCCGGCGCCGGGGGAAACTCTACCTGGTGTTTGAGTATGTGGAGAAGGTACACACAGGGAAGCCGCTCTGTGGGACGCTTCAGTTCAGCTCAAGTCTGTGACGTTAATTTTAGCAAAACATCTATTTTGTGGACTACATTTATTGACAGTGCAAATGAAGCCAAAGGTGTCTACACACTAATAATGCACATACACAGCAACAGAGAGAGCAATATTTCATTGTAATACAATCTTATTTGGAATGCTTTACACAAGAACTTCCTGTGGAAAACACCCAGACATCGATCCTTTGCAGATAACAAATGAAGGCTACACAACATTCACATTTTCTGAAATTACATCCTCAGATATGTTCTTACTTAAGTCTTTCTTTTTCTTATGTTCCTACTTGGGTCCTCACTTTTTATGTTCTTACTTAGGTCCTCACTTTTTATGTTCTTACTTAGGTCCTCACTTTTTATGTTCTTATTTAGGTCTTCACTTTTCTGTATGTTTTTACATTATGTAACATCACGGGACTTGAGCAGAAGCAGGCGCAGATCAAAGTCTTTATTTTATACTTGACAGAATACACACAAGTAATGCAGTCTTCAAAAGGAAAATGAGAAACTGGATGCGAGGCAGGAAACTGAACAGGACAGGAAAATAAGACCGCTCAGCACACAAAACGTATTCATCATTCCAAGTTTCATTCAACATAAATACTGGGCGAAGTGCACAGCAACATGAGGGGTTTAAATAACCAACATAATTAAACTAAACATAGACACCTGGCTCAAATCAAGACACACCCTCGCACAACAGCCAATGTCTAAACAGAAGGAGGAACGAAACCAAAAGCCAAGGCGCATGTCCATCTTAAACAGTTCAGTCACATGCACAATCAGAAGCCGCGCCGCAGTGCCATCTGCCAGCAAGGGCATATCACATAGGTCCTAACTTTTTTGTATGTTCTTACTTAGGTCCTCACTTTTCTATATGTTCTTATTTAGGTCTTCACTTTTCTGTATGTTCTTACTTAGGTCCTCAGTTTTTTGTATGTTCTTACTTAGGTCCTCACTTTTCTATATGTTCTTATTTAGGTCCTCAATTTTCTGTATGTTCTTACTTAGGTCCTCACTTTTCTGTATGTTCTTACTTAGGTCCTCACTTTTCTGTATGTTCTTACTTAGGTCCTCAATTTTCTATATGTTCTTACAGTACTTAGGTCCTCATTTTCTGTATGTTCTTACTTAGGTCCTCAATTTTCTATATGTTCTTACAGTACTTAGGTCCTCATTTTCTGTATGTTCTTACTTAGGTCCTCACTTTTCTGTATGTTCTTACTTAGGTCCTTACTTTTCTTTATGTTCTTACTTAGGTCCTCACTTTTCTTTATGTTCTTATTTAGGTCTTCACTTTTCTGTATGTTCTTACTTAGGTCCTCATTATTCTGTATGTTCTTACTTAGGTCCTCACTTTTCTGTATGTTCTTACTTAGGTCCTCAATTTTCTATATGTTCTTACAGTACTTAGGTCCTCATTTTCTGTATGTTTTTACTTAGGTTCGCACTTTTCTTTATGTTCTTACTTAGGTCCTCAATTTTCTATATGTTCTTACAGTACTTAGGTCCTCACTTTTCTGTATGTTCTTACTTAGGTTCTCACTTTTCTGTATGTTCTTACTTAGGTCCTCACTTTTCTGTATGTTCTTACTTAGGTTCTCACTTTTCTGTATGTTCTTACTTAGGTCCTCAATTTTCTATATGTTCTTACGTAGTTCCTCACTTTCCCTTATGTGCTCACATAGGTTCTCACTTTCCTTATGATCTTACTTAGAGTCCTTTTTACTCACTGAATTGAAAACACATATACATACCAGCAGTACAGTAACAAAAATAGAAATTAAAGAATTAGTGAATCCATTATTTTTTGTGTGTTTCCATAAATACGTATAAAATTTTGTAGCTGTAACTCTTGAAAGGTTTGTTTTGTTGATTTTTTTCTGCTCCTCTTTAAGGCAAGTAAATATTTAACAGCCTTAGGTGCTCAAAATAGAAAGCTACACATCCTATGACCTCATGCTCTGCCTTACTTAACTTGGTCAGTGTTTTCTTTGTTATATTTGGACTTTTTTCTGCTGGTATAGAACATGCTGGAGTTGCTGGAAGAGCTGCCTAACGGAGTGCCGCCTGACAAAGTGAGGAACTACATCTACCAGCTAATCAAAGCCATCCACTGGTGCCATACGAACGACATAGTGCACAGGGGTAAGAGAATGATCTGGCCTGTTGGAGCAATTTGCAAATCATGTTAGAACATTGGCAAGTTTGCAGTTGAAGAATGAGCATGTGGACACGTTGAGCTCCTCTAGAGCTCACTGTCACTCTTTCACATTGAACACACCTCAGTGAGAGATCTGGAGCTGCTGGGGATGAGACAGTAGTTTCTAATGAGCTCTGAGAAGTTCAGCCTGTATTATTACAGTAGTTCTGATCTCTTCAGCATGCTGCGTGTGTCAGAAATGCAGCCTCCTTTAGCTAAACATAAGACTACAGATGCCCAAACCATCAAGATGACCTATGCTAGATGACCTAGTAAAGTAAAAACAGCACTGGCAGAGAGCTGGGCTTTAACTAGGCCATTGTGGAGAAATTATGTGAAAGCCACTGTCCCACTTACAGGCAGCCTGTTTTCGCTCTTGAGCTCTGAAATTCACCAGCGTCTGTTTTATTTGTGCACCGTAAGGAAATGTTGCAGAAAGCATTATCATGACACAAATTTGAAGACGCAGCACAAAATTAACTTCCTGAACTTTCAGGAACATCTACAAAGAAATTATAGCAATTATATATTCTTCATTAAATTTCATTTGGTTTAAATGTATTCATGTGAAAACATGGAAATGTTTGGCATATTTGAAACATTTCGTCTAAAATGTGAAGCTAATATAGTTGTGTATTCAGATTTTAAAAATATTAAAATTCACGATCTGTTAATATTAACAAATCTGGAATTTATTCAGGTGATAATATATTTAAAGTTTGAACTTAAATGTATAAATAAGGTCCCCTTTCAGCCCCCCCTCCCGCTTTTTAACCAAACCTTTCATTTAAATGATAAAATTTAAATGTATTGTGTACCACCAATGTATTGGTACTTGGTGGTGTTACGGAACGGACTTGGAGGGGGATGCAGGTGCAGATCATTCAACGTAAACACAACTCAAAGTAAACGCGGTCTTCAATGACTAACGGGAAACATGGAACGTGGCATGTCAATCTTATTCTTAGAAACCAAGACAAACCATTGACCACTACAACTAATAATAACGAGCACAGTTCTCCGTAACCACGGCACTTAAGTAGAGAACATAATCATACTTAAACTACAAACACCTGTGATAGATCAAGGTGGTTAAGCTAGCGCTCAACCCGGAAGTGAGTGAACCAAAACAATGTCATGTGTCTAGTCCGAAGACGAGCCACAGTGCCATCTGCTGGACATAACGTGACAGGTGGGTTCAGAGGCTTAGTGGTCAGTACGTTTGCCTCGCATCTCCAGAGTTGGGAGTTCGACCCTGTGTGTGCGGAGCTTGCATGTTCTCCCTATGCTTTGGGGGTTTCCTCCAGGTGCTCTTGTTTCCTCCCCCAGTCCAGAGACATTGACGTAGGCTGATTGGTGTTTCCAAAATGTCTGTAGTGTGTGAATGTATGTGCGATTGTGCCCTGTGATGGGTTGGTACCTTGCGTGTTGAGTACCCTGGGATAGGCTCCAGGCTCCCTGCGACCCCACGTAGGATAATCGGTACAGAAGATGGCTCGATGGATAAATGTACTTGAATAGTGCTGGCAAATATACATAGGGTTTGGGAATGTATTTACTGTATGGAAAACATTCTTGGTAAGGAAGATAGAGTTCCACATAGCTAACAAGCAACATGCCAGACATAAAATATGTCTTAAACATGTCATAAGTGAGGCTGAACAATGGGTTTCAACATTTTCATTCAGTGACCTGATTTTCTTTCTTTCTCTCTTTCTCTCTTGTTTTCTTACAGACATTAAGCCAGAAAACCTCCTAATCAGCTCAGAGGACGTGCTCAAGCTGTGTGATTTTGGTGAGTTTGGCTCTTAGAAATGCGGTTGCCTGAAGATATTCTTTAGTGCTCATTAGCAGTGTTAACGATGCAGGTGTGGAATTGCTGAGCAATGGGGAACTAGTTTACCAGAGAACGTTTACCATAAAACGTGCCAGAGTAGCCAATCTAGTCTAAAGCTCATCTCTGCTGTTTTTCCTTATAAAGTACCTGTAGGGGTGTAATAATGTAGACCATTATTACAAAATCATTTCTCAGAACAAATCTTTGTCATCCACTAGTTTGATAGTGTCATCAAGTAGGTGATGAAGGGGCAATGTAACACTTTTGAATAATTCATGAATGCTTTCTACAAAAATGGAATGGAATTTGGCAACTGCCCTTAGAAATTCCTTTTGCACAACTCGTGAGTCTGGTGCTTGCTAGTGGGGCAAAAAAAAAAAAAACACCACTAGAGATCCAACCATTCATGACTTGGAGTCCTAGAGAGAAAAAAATGGCCGTGCTCTCTGTGTGGCAAGGATGTTATTACTCTTTCTTCTGTCAATCACAGTGACGTTGTCTGTGTATGCGGAATGTATGCAGAAGAGGGCAGAAAACAATTTCCTCCATGATGACCAAAATGGGGAGAAAATTGGCAGAAAGATTATAAAAAATTCATCTTTAGAGTACACGTCTGTAACCGCGACTGTGGCAAAAAGCTGCCAAGCAGATAGCAAGAGATGAGAAGAAGAAAGCAGTTGGCTGTATGACTTGCCAAGCACACAAGGCTGTTTCCAAGTGCTTCACATTACCCTGGTGGTTAGGAGGGGTAAAATAGAACAAAATGGCTTCCAATTCACATTGTTTCACTTCAGTTATATAGAGATCCCACCTAGAGGATCGTACAGGAGCAGTGATGCACCTGCTCAATCTCAGAAACAGTTCGACAGCCACGCTTAACTCACAGCGACAGCTTATTTTGAGCTGCACACCTGGACATGAGGAGTGGACAAAAACTGCTTTTTGAGTGGGCTTAAACTGCAGAAGTTGCCAAATGCACAGGTATCCTCTGTCAACACATGCAGATCTTTGGTTTCATTTGTAGCACTAATCAGTTTGATCCTGATTGTCTGTGTTGAGCTCTACTTGGTCTTCTTCCAGGTTCTCAGGTTTCCTCCTACTTCCCAATAAACATGTAGGTATATTAGCAATGCTAAATTTCTCCTGGGTGCAATGGAATGGTGCTCCTGGGACAGGATTTCTATCGTGAATTAAATATGGATGATTAAAAATTGCGGCAAGACTAGGTATGCAAGCCATTTAGCTAAACACAGCTAGCAATTGTGATAATGTACAGACTAATAACATTGTATATATGATAAGCAATGAAGAAAAACAAGTCATAACATGCAAACACTTAGCGTTACCATTCATTGTTATTATTGTTGGCTACTTTAGCCTTATTTTAATAATGATTTATTCAGACTGGAACGTCCAGTTTCACTCAGGATCAGTTTTTATATCAGTGAGCGAAGAAGTCAGCAATTATTAAAGCTTGTTAGATCAAAGAGGATGCGATGTTCAGTTAAGAAATATTTTTTTTTCCAGGAATCTACTGAGAATTCAGCATCAGGGAAATTTTACTTTTGTCTTATTAACACTTAGGGGGGATGGGGGGTGGTGTTTGTTGTCAGTATTTGTGTGTGTGTACGGGCTTGGGCAAGACACAGCAGGTCCCCTGTCTCACATGCCATATTGAGGGCAGGGCGCCAGTCATGGTCTGTTTAAGCTCCAGCCATTTTGTTTCAGCTGCAGCATGCGGAAGCAGACTGCACATGCACATACACACACACACACGCACATAGACTGCTGACTGAAGACACATGCCATTGTTTCCAGTTTGAAATTGAAATCTAAACATACACCGCACCATGCTAACAGTCTGTCCTTCATATGTATTGACCTTTACTTTACTTTATGGTTACTGGATTTGAGGTTTTCTGGTTATTTTATTGGTCACTAATCATTACTAATAAAAACATTAATTCTCTTCTTTCTTTATTTCTCTTCCTTTCTTGTATCCTTCACTCTCAGGTTTCGCACGTGACCTCTCGGAAGGAACAGATGCCAATTACACAGAGTATGTGGCCACCAGGTGGTACCGCTCACCTGAACTACTGCTGGGGTCAGTATTCTCTCTCACGCATGTCTTAATCGTCAAACACTAGCAACATCAATACTAAGTCCCTGTCCCAAATACCGCCCATATGATGTGTTGAAATCACGTTGGATGTCGGCATGGTTATTCCGTTTTCACCATTTTTATAATAGATTAAGATGGTAAATGGTCTGCACTTATATATTGCTTTTTTTTAACCTTAGCGGCTCTATAACGCGCTTTACACTGGTTCTCATTCACACACCAGTGGTAGCAGAGCTGCCATGCAAGGTGCTAGCTTGCCATCGGGGGCAATTTGGGGTTCAGGGTCTTCCCGAAGGACACTTCGGCATGTGGTGTCACGTGGACCGGGAATCGAACCACCAACCCTACGATTAGTGGACAACCTGCTCTACCAACTGAGCCACAGCCGCCCCTGTAGTGGTGGCTGTAGTCTTTATCCGACATTAGCTAGAATCACCATACTTAGTGTCGACTCAGTTGTGAAGACTCTGGCGTACTGATCAGAAGGTTGTGAGTTCAAGCCGAGGTACCGTTTAAGCTGGAAGCTTCAACAAACAAACAATTTTTTTGAGGCCTATAAAGGGACGATTCTATTGATTATCTATCTATCTATCTATCTATCTATCTATCTATCTATCTATCTATCTATCTATCTATCTATCTATCTATCTATCTATCTATCTATCTATCTATCTATCTATTTAAGTAATTGTGTCATATTTATGTAGTTAATAATGCCATTCGATAGTGGTTTTTTTTGTGTGCATAACATACATCAGCACGATGAATTGTAGTTACATAAAACCATCAGATTGTATCCCTGGACATAACGCTGTGTGTCGCTCGAACTTATATTGCACAAGAAAAATCTAAACCAGTTAGGGTCAGAATTGTGCCCAACTAAGACACACCTCCATTTTAGGCAAAGTTTCAATGTCTGTTTATATTTTCTGAGGACTGAATACCGTTACGTGTATACAATTCAATGCTGAATACGGCACAGTGAAGCATACCCTAAATAGTGTCTTGGGACACTCTGTGACCTTTCTGGGACACCCTTTGACCCTTTGATACTTGCATAAAGTGACACCAAACTCTGTGCCAGGAAAGAACAGCATTATAGATTTAGCTGTTTATTTTATTTTTTTTAGTTTTTTTGTTGTTTTTACAGTTTTGGGCTCTGTAACATTGTGTGATGGTAGCTAAACTCCCTTGCAAAACTTCACCCCAAGCCATGTTTCTATATTTAAAGTACAATGGGGAATGTCATGTAGAACAGATTTTTGCCCAAACTTTTTTTTTACATGAAGATGGTTGGAAGTCAATTTCACACAAAGACAACAGGCCTTAAACTTTATTATTTCATTATTTAAAGGTCTTCTGTCCTCTCTCTCTCTCGCTCTCTCTCGCTCTCTCTCGCTCTCTCTCGCTGCTCTCTCTCTCTCGCTCTCTCTCTCGCTCTCTCTCTCTCGCTCTCTCTCGCTCTCTCTCTCTCGCTCTCTCTCTCTCTCTCTCTCTGACCGTATCGGTCATAACATTGATTTGTTACCACTATCAACCATCACAGCAGAAGTATGGCTATTTACAGTAAAGTATGAATATGCATATGCCCACACACACATAGCCACACACACAGAGTTAAGAGGAGGATTCAAGGGTAAAAATAATACATATCTACCGAGGGTGAGCCATATGGCAAATATACATATCAGGATACTTGGATAGATTTTCAAGCTGCATGATTCATAACTGATTTATTTATTTATTTAATTATATGCGCAAAAATAAACTCGTAAACAAGGTTCAAGAGGGGAAATGATTTCTACTGCTGCTGATCAGCTAATCTGCAGTACTGACAAAACTTATTCTTAGGATAAATATACTTCGCAGTTGTGGCATGACTTCGCGAGGACTCAGCTGGAGTTTCTCACTGTGCTTCTGTGCTTCAGTGCTTTGTAAGATTGAGAATATTCGCTCATTTCCTGGAAACTGCAAGCAATTTCGAGTCAATTTTATAACTTTTCTGCAGCAGAGTTATTCAGGGTGCTGACATCTGTCACAGTGAAGCGGAAACCTTTTATACAGAAGCTGATATAGAAATTCTTTCGCCTTGGGTCAAGTCTTCCTAAAGACACAGCACATCTGTTAATTGATTAGGCGAGTGTTGAGCAGCCTCTACTCTTCTGGGAAGGCTTTCCACTAGATTTTAGAGTATGACTATGGGGATTTGTGTTCTTCAGCTACCAGAGCGTTAGTGAGATCAGGCGCTGATGTCGGATGAGGAGGTCTGGGGTGCAGTCGGTGTTGCAGTTCATCCCAAAGTTGTTCAGTGGGGTTGAGGTCAGGGCTCTGTGGAGGACACTTGAGAGGACACTTGAGAGACACTGTAACACTATAGCATACAAAGACATTCTATACAATTGTACACTTTGGGGAAGGCCTGTATATGGGAGTGATGAGCAGGTGTCTACAAACATTTGCCATATACATAGTGTATATTTCAAATATCGCAACTAGCATCACTGGATATTATGCACTCAAGAGTTTCCTGCTTAACTGACTTCTTAAAGATGAACTGTTTAAGCAAGAAAACATCTGGAAAGTCAAAGCAACTCTTTGTTTCTCTCTCAGAGCTCCGTATGGGAAGGCGGTGGACATGTGGTCAGTGGGGTGCATTCTGGGCGAGTTGAGTGACGGACAGCCCTTGTTTCCAGGCGAGAGCGAGATAGATCAACTCTTCACCATACAGAAGGTTCTGGGACCCCTGCCTCCAGAGCAGATGAAGCTTTTCTACAACAACCCCCGCTTCCACGGCCTACGGGTGGGCTCCTGTCTGTCTCCGACGCTCTATCCATCTCTATTCTTTTCCTCGCTCTCTGTCCTTGATCTTCTCACTCGTCTCTCCAAACACATTCTCTTGCTCTTTCGCTCTCGCTCTCTCTCTCTCTCTCTCTCTCTCTCTCTCTCTCTCTCTCTCTCTCTCTCTCTCTCTCTCTGCCTGGGTTTTCTGTGCTGTGACTGATTGGATTGAGGTGACTCATGCGTAGTTGTATGTGTGTGTGTATGTGTGTGTGTGAACATGTGAGATGCTGGCTCATACCTGCTAACAAAACCCAAGAGCAGGCCACTGTGCCTGAGTCTCTTCTTCTTCTTCTTCTTCTTCTCTCTCTGTCTCTTTCTCTCTCTCTTTCTCACACTGTGAATCATATCATTCCTGTTATTTCATAACCCCCCCCCTTTGGGTTTTCCGCTTTTTTTTTTTTTTTTTTTTTTTTTCTTTTCTCTTTTTTTTCCTTTTTCCTTTTTTTTTTTTTTTTCTTACCACAATATGGATCTGTTTGAACTTTCACCCTGGGGAAATTAGCATTGCTGTTTTTGTGTGCTATATGTAGATATAAATAGATAGCTATATAGGTAGATAGATTATAAATATGCTTGGCCATGTGACACAATTCTGATACATACAGACAGATAGATAGATGAGACAGGAATGCACCCTGGATGGGATGCACACACACACACACTCACACACACACACACACACACTCACACTCACACCTAGAGGCAATTTATAGTCACCAAGCCAACATTTTGGGGATGTGGGAGGAAACCAGAGAACCCAAGGGAAACCCACATGGGTGAACATGCACAGAAACTTCACACAGACAGTAATCGAGCTCAGGATCGAACCAGAGATCCTGGAGCTGGGACCCGGCAATGCTACCTAATCTCCTGGGGCTTCACATTTAAAATAAATAAATAAATAAATAAATGGCAAGCAATTTGTAGATTAACTGAACAGTTGAGTTAAGTAGTAAATCTAGTAAACATACATTTCTATATATTCATTCAATTTTACCTAGCTTTTACCCCAAGGAATGGGATACACTTTGTACACACATTGTATACACACACACGACGTCACATGATGCGTAATTCTAAAAATCTTTTGAAAAAAGCACTTAATATTGTGGTAATCCTTGGAGGGACTGGCAGATGATGTACAAAGAAACATTATGTGAACGATGTCACAAAATTCAAGGAGGAAACCATACTTACATGAGGTTTTAGGTGTATTTAAGTGTGCGTCAAGCGTGCGATGAAACCATCGATAATAAATCGTAACAAGGCATCATTTCTTGAAACGTCCTGATTATTGTCTCAGTAAATATTGTGATTTAGGGTTTAATGGATGGAAACAGGCTTCCACAATTTTAATACCTGCCTTATGGTTGTATTCACATGCATACACATGCGGTCTCTGTTCCTGACATGGTTCTCAAGCGGCAGTAAAACACATCGTTGGTGCAAATTTAATCCATTTGCATCGACCGTGCCCTATTTCTCACTTTAACATAGAAACATCCCATTTCATATTCATTAAGGCGAACATCCAAAAAGATGCGATTTTTTCTCATTTGAAAGACACATTTACATAATTCAGTCGGTTTACATGTATGTATTTGGAATACACTTTTATTCAAAGCGAAGGTTCAGGGTCTTGCCCAAGTTCCTGACTGTGTAACCACTGAGGCACTACTGCCCACAGAAGTGTGTGTGTGTGTGTGTGTGTGTGTGTGTTTGTGTGTAATCTCATATCATCTTCTCCCATATGCAGTTCCCTACAGTGAGCCACCCGCAGACTCTGGAGAGGAGATACCTTGGCATCATCAACGGCCCCATGCTGGACTTAATGAAGGTAAGAGCCACCAGAGCGCAGAGCCATGTGTGTATGCTTGGAGAAGTTTGAGGCCAGACCTCCTTCACTGGGACTGTCAGGCACAGAGCCCAGATCAGCTCATTGCGTAATGGAACATTGATTCTGTCTGCCAGTGCTATCCTGGGTTTGTATGAAGGATGACGGAAGGGTAGGAAGTCTCGCTGTTACATGTAAAATGGTGTTACGTGTAAAATGATACTGGTCTGAATGTGGGCTTTGCTTGTGCCTGTGTGTGCATGAACAGTGTGTTTGCTGTCAAGCCATGTGGGCAGTAGTGCCTGTTTCCTCCTGCTGATGACTCACTGCTTGCTTGTGCAGCACCTTGGCATCTCATCTAAGCATCTTAGGCCTAGCTCATTTTATTATTTCATTTGATAGAATCCACTCTGTGATGTAGGGATGAACCAAACAAATTTAGGTTAGCAGAATGTTTTTATAATGTTCTCTGAACTTCTGAGAACGTTCAACCTGATCAACATTAGTAGATTTGTAGGAATGTTAACATAAATGTTTGGATAATGTATTTTTGTATTTAACGCCTTGCCATGCCTCCTTAACTGGGACATACAGCCACACAGGCCACACCTCCTTCACTGATACTGACCACACCTCTTAAACTGGAACTGATGATCACACAAGCCACCCCTCCTTAACTAGGACTGATGAACACACAGGCCACGCCTCCTTCAATGGTACCTACAGGCACACTATCCTCACCTCCTTCACTAGGACTGACAGATGCACAGGATATGCCTTCTTAACTGGGACTGATGCCCACAGGCCACGCCTCCTTCACTAGGACTCATGACCACACAGGCCACACCTTCTTCACATGGGCTGACAGCTACGCAGGCCACACCTCCTTCACTGTGACTGACAGAAATGCAGACTACACCTCTTGCACTTCGACGCCTGTCAGTCTTTCCCTCATACTTAGATGTCTTTGGTCATATAATATACAGTGCCTTGCGAAAGTATTCGGCCCCCTTGAACTTTTCAACCTTTTGCCACATTTCAGGCTTCAAACATAAAGATATAAAATGTAAATTTTTGTGAAGAATCACCAACAAATGGGACACAATTGTGAAGTGGAATGAAATCTATTGGATATTTTAAACTTTTTTAGCAAATAAAAAACTGAAAAGTGGTGCGTGCAAAATTATTCGGCCCCTTTACTTTCAAACTTCTCCACAACAGTCCCTGCCTGGTGTGTTCCTTGGTCTTCACGATGCTCTCTGCGCTTTCAACAGAACCCTGAGACTATCACAGAGCAGGTGCATTTATACAGAGACTTGATTACACACAGGTGGATTCTATTTATCACCATCAGTCATTTAGGACAACATTGGATCATTCAGAGATCCTCGCTGAACTTCTGGAGTGAGTTTGCTGCACTGAAAGTAAAGGGGCCAAATAATTTTGCACGCACCACTTTTCAGTTTTTTATTTGCTAAAAAAGTTTAAAATATCCAATAGATTTCGTTCCACTTCACAATTGTGTCCCACTTGTTGGTGATTCTTCACAAAAAATTTTAATTTTATATCTTTATGTTTGAAGCCTGAAATGTGGCAAAAGGTTGAAAAGTTCAAGGGGGCCGAATACTTTCGCAAGGCACTGTAGATATTGTTCCACACCCATAGGCCCCGCCTTCCAAAATTGGAAGGTGTATTTTGTACTGTTAAGCTGCAACTTATATTTGTAAATTTGTAAATCAAACTGTGCAAAAATGCTAGATTTTGCTGTGGCGTTTTTCAAAATTTGCAACGTTTTTTTTGTGCTTTTTCTTACTACTCGAATTGTTGACATCGTAATCGCATGAAACCGTTTTGCGCTGTCTTTCTCAGTGATGTTTGTTTGTAAACGAGACCTTTTAGCTATCCTCACGTTCGACACTCGTGAATCGAAGACGGCTTCAGCCGAATACTCGTTGCGATGACGTCACGTGGCGTGATTTGTACCGAATCTGCGCAGAATCTGCGGTAATTTTGAAAAATTGCAAGCTCCATCAAATATTCCGGAGTTTGCTTGATTTCGCGTTCGTTTCTGCAATCGCAAACCCGCAGAGATCAACAAATACTATCAACAATTTCCAAATACTACAATCAAAAAGATTTGGACATTTTATAGAAAGACGAACTTCCGTTGCTCAGCCTTGTAGCGCTTGTGAAAACCAAACACATCTTTGAGGCTGATCAAGTACATTTGGTAAAACTTTTTCGTATAAGGTCCATTAGAAAGCGGTTGCTGATATAACAATGTTTTTTTGTTTTGTTTTTTTGGCTGTATCCATTACCAAATACAGACTGTATAAAACTCTCTTTAGAAACAGACGAATGTGAAGAATGTGAAAGAGAGCACGAGACGGGACCCGGCAGAGCTTTAGGCTCCTTTAGATGAGTTTCATTACATTGAGCACCCAGTGAAGCTGTTCCACATTTATGATAATTAGGGTGATTCATGTTAACATCTCTTATTTAGCCGAGGACGAGATGGTATTAATATGCTGATCCTATGCTAATTGTATTCACATTGCAGCGTCTTCGGTCCGCATGCATTCGAATGAGCTTCTGTTGAATATTATGACATAACCTTGAACTTCACCGAGCATGTCAATCAGAGCGTCACGGCAACACACAGGCGAGCGTTTTCACTTCGGCAACAGCGGCGGGTTTGGAATACAACGGCTGGAGACCAGCACGTTGCCTTAAAGTGTACAACGTGGATGTGTGCTAGTAAACTCGGAGCTTATCCAGGGGAGGATGTGTGGGTTTGTCTGTGTGTCTGTTTTTAACTGAAGCGTTAAAAATTCCCGCAGTGGGCCAAATGGCAGTTTGCTGCAACAGCAGAACCTTTTAAACAGCAATGCACGACAGATATAAGCAACTACCAAACGAGACAAGAAGCTTTTTTGTCTTATTCACATTGTACAATGACAAACCGTGTGATTGTGTTGTGTGATGCAAAGTGTCCAGCCCAAAGTTTGTTATTTTAATAACAGCGCATCCTGACATCTTTTCTCCCTTTATACCGTAGCATTTTACCAATTTTTATTATTTACATAATGACACATCATACTGTCTTTTGCGTTTATAGTTACATTGATTGTTGTTGAACGTCTGAAATAAGTCAGTCCCTGCTATCACTTACATTATGAGCACTATGAACAGTAATTCCCTCACTTTCTCTTGAAGTCCATGCATTGAAAAGGTGCTGTTTGTCATGTTACAGACATCATTCTCCGTGCTGGAAAACTTAAAGTTACAGCTGGACCTCTGACACTGGAAGCTCCTTCCTTAGAAAACACCACCATATTATATGTTCGTTTGTTAAATAACAGCACATTTTGTCTCATTGGTTTATTATTAGTCGACCCTGTGAGTGAGCTGTCACTGTAGAAACTATAACATATTTAAAAAGACGGTCAGACCTGCTGACCGAACGCTTCTGATCGATCAAATTTAGGAATTCAACAGTGTGGTATAATTGAAAAAGACAACAATCGTGATCATAGTTACAAATAAGTTTCATTCGTGAGTGAGCAACTGCTATTATTCAAAAACATGGCATACAGTATCTCACAAAAGTGAGTACACCCCTCACATTTTTGTAAATATTCAATTATATCTTTTCATGTGACAACACTGAAGAAATGACACTTTGCTACGATGTAAAGTAGTGAGTGTACAGCTTGTGTAACAGTGTAAATTTGCTGTCCCCTTAAAATAACTCAACACACAGCCATTAATGTCTAAGCCACTGGCAACAAAAGTGAGTACACCCCTAAGTGAAACTGTCGAAATTAGGCCCAATTAGCCATTTTCCCTCCCCAGTTTTATGTGACTTGTTAGCGTTACAAGGTCTCAGGTGTGAATGGGGATCAGGTGTGTTAAATTTGGTGTCATTGCTCTCACACTCCCTCATACCGGTCACTGGAAGTTCAACATGGCACCTCATGGCAAAGAACTCTTTGAGGATTTGAAAAAACTAATTGTTGCTCTACATAAAGATAGAATAGGCTATAAGAAGATTGCCAAGACCCTGACACTGAGCTGCAGCACTACGGCCAAGAGCATACAGTGGTTAAACAGGATTCCACTCAGTACAGGCCTCGTCATGGTCGACCAAAAAGTTGTGTGCACGTGCTCAGCGTCATATCCAGAGGTTGTCTTTGGGAAATAGGCGTATGAGTGCTGCCAGCATTGCTGCAGAGGTTGAAGGGGTGGGGGTCAGTCTGTCAGTGCTCAGACCATACGCCACACACTGCATCAAATTGGTCTGCATGGCTGTCATCCCAGAAGGAAGCCTCTTCTAAAGATGATGCACAAGAAAGCCCGCAAACAGTTTCCTGAAGACATGCAGACTAAGTGGTCTGCATGGCCATCTGTGGTCTGATGAGACCAAGATAAACTTATTTGGCTCAGATGGTGTCAAGCGTGTGTGGCAGCAACCAGGTGAGGAGTACGAAGACAAGTGTGTCTTGCCTACAGTCAACCATGGTGGTGGGAGTGTCATGGTCTGTGGCTGCATGAGTGCTGCCAGAACTACAGTTCATTGGGGGAACCATGAATTCCAACATGTATTGTGACATACTGGAGCAGAGCATGATCAGTATGCAGTATTCCAGCATGATAACGACACCAAACACACCTCCAAGATGACCACTGCCTTGCTAAAGAAGCTGAGGGTGAAGGTGATGGACTGGCCAAGCATGTCTCCAGACCTAAACCCCATTGAGCCTCTGTGGGGCATCCTCAAATGGAAGGTGGAGGAGCACAAGGTCTCTAACATCCACCAGCTCCATGATAGAGGAGTGGAAGAGGACTCCAGTGGCAACCTGTGAAACTCTGGTGAACTCCATGCCCAAGAGGGTTTAGTCAGTGCTGGAAAATAATGGTGGCCACACAAAATATTGATGGTTTAGACATTAATGGCTGTGTGTTGAGTTATTTTGAGGGGACAGCAAATTTACACTGTTATACAATCTGTACACTCACTACTTTACATTGTAGCAAAGTG
Source organism: Ameiurus melas (assembly GCA_012411365.1). Classification (NCBI taxonomy): domain Eukaryota; kingdom Metazoa; phylum Chordata; class Actinopteri; order Siluriformes; family Ictaluridae; genus Ameiurus; species Ameiurus melas. The sequence continues at coordinate 21,841,694 of CM022768.1, read as the reverse complement.
TCATTTCTTCAGTGTTGTCACATGAAAGGATATAATCAAATATTTCCAAAAATGTGAGGGGTGTACTCACTTTTGTGAGATACTGTAATTACAGACCAGGCAGCTTGAAACAATGTGCTTTGAGCAATGTTTAACAGCTGTGGCTTATACAATAGTGTAGCAGTCAACACTGTTCCTGGAGATCTACCTTCCTGAAGAAATAATCGTGTCCAGTTGACCATCTAAGAAGTTCTTGATCAAGTAAAACAGGCATGAAACCTGCAGGAAGGTACTGTAGATCTTCAGGAAGAAGGCTGGTGACTACTGGTATACTGTGTATAGTACCTCTTAAGCACTGTTGGCTCTATCCTGGTATTGTAAGGCCATCCGGCTGGTCTAAACAATGATCTTTGATTGATTGATTGATTGATTTTTTGTCTCAGCTCACTCGCTCTTGCGTAACTGCCATTTCAGAATCTGCTGCTTTTGAACCCGAATGAGCGTTTCCTGACGGAGCAGAGTCTAAACCACCACGTATTCCAGAGCCAGCGGCAGACCGAGCGACCTGGCCCCCCAACCCCTACACCTATCCGCTCCTCCAAGAGAAAACCCCACCATGACAACGCCGCCCTCAGCAGGTCAGGAGGAGGAAGCACGCTCCAACTGGCTGAGGCTTGGGCCAATAACATGTCAGGCATAGAATTTATACTGTATTCTGTATTAAATGTATTCTGAGCATATTGAATACTGGAACTGGTTAAAAAAAAAGAAAGAAAGAATTTAATGGGAACTATTTAATATAAAGTGGACATGGCAGAACTAATAGCTAGCATACTCAAAAATAGGTTTCATAATTATATTATTACTAGATGTAGATTAATCATAGTGATCTAAATGCGAAGTAGGTTACATTGTTACCTAGTAAGCTTCCCTTAAAGTATATTTATCTATGTAGTGTATAACAGTATACTTGATACAGAATGATACTTCTCTCCACATACACATTAGTATACTTTGTAGTAAACTTAAATGGGACCTATTATGCCCCTTTTTACAAGATGAAATAGAAGTCTCAGGTGTCCCCAGAATGTGTCTGTGAAGTTTCAGCTTAAAATACCCCACGGATCATTTATTATACGCTTCTATAAATGCCCCTTTTTGGGTGGAAGCAAAATTATGCTGTTTTCGTGGGTCTCTTTAAATGCAAATGAGCTGCTGCTCCCCACCCCTTTTCCAGAAGAGGGCTGTGCCATTTACAGCTTGTGCTTCGAATGCTACGGCAACGACAAATCAGGAGAACCAATATGACTGACACTGTAAATACCTGTTTTCGGCCCTATATGTATGAATTATACAGACAGTAAGTGTAAACTAATGGGAATTTTAGCCATGTAATTTGCTAAGAAGCATAGATGGAAAGGCGATGTGCAAACGTTCAGAAAATATAAAGAGCGATACTTATGTCTTCTGGATATGAAGCTGGATCACGAACATTATTGATCCATCCTTGAGAATCTTTGTATTGACCCTCGTTCACAAGGCAGTCTGGTGTAAAATGATTCGAATGAACGAGTTTGGCTATTTTATGGGGCACATTTCCTTCAAAAATAAAACTACTCCACTGCGACTTCAGTGGCGCAGATGCCGAGAGTACATGAAGAATCTTGTGTTCATTCTTACAGCCATTCTTAAAGCTTATGAAGCTGAGACATTCTTCTTATCGCTGTAGCTGCTCCAGCACGGAGAACATGGCTGACTGTGTGCAGCTCACTCGGGGAGGAGCTATGTTAATAGGGTAGAGTCTGTCACCAGTCGTGGACGAGGCCTGTTCCAATGTGACGACTCATTTTGAGACACTGTTTATGATTTATGGGGAGTACAAAAAAAAACTGGGTGGATTTTTCTCATTATAAGGTGGTTGTGTACACACACTGCTGACACACATTTATGTTCAAACACCATGTAAAAGTGAATTTTGCATAATAGGTCCCCTTTAAGTACACAATTAGTATACCTGAAAGAACTTTCTTTCTTCTTTTTTTTTCAAACGTGAAGTCATAGCCAAATATTACTTTGCTGTCATCAGTTCTGATAAGTAGAAGTGATACACATTAAACAGCTGGATGCAGATATGTAGTCTTTTTTATCAGTGTACACCAAACTATAGTTTTTGAACGCTTCAAGATTTCTGTACCATTTCTTGTCTTCACCAATCTGAGCACAATGTTGTCGTTTTAGTTGTCAATTAGATGCTTTGCATATCAAATCTGCATTAAATCTTAATTGCATATTAAATTTGCATATGAGTATCATGAAATGATTAGGATGCTTATTATACTTATACTCATGATGATAACCTTAGTACTCAAGAGTCTTTCTCTTTCACATGCCCTCTACTTCTTCTCTGTGTAAGGAGTCATGGTAGTAAGAGTTCGGGACACCACCGTTCCAACAGCCGGGACTGTTCAAGCCTACCACGTCATAATCAGGCCGAGCTGCACCCCCAGAGTGCTGAAGCGTTCCTGAACGGTGCCGTTTCTGCGTCCAGCAGCTTGAGTCCCACACTGCACGCCAAATCTTTCCATTCCCCCCAACCCCTTAACCGTTCGGCGTCCTGCGGCAAAGACTTGGCCTCGCTCAGCCCCAAGAAGGCGCGAGCCAAAGCCTCCGACCTGGAATTTGACTTGCCCAAGGCATCAGATGGCCCTGGCGCCAAATACCTCAAATCCAATGCCTCGCGTTCCCACAACCGCCACTCGTTTGTGGAGGGCAAGAATAATACACTGCAGGGAGAGCGAGAGAAACATGTACGCCACGGCGAGCCAATGCCCCTGAATTCAAGCACTAAAAGCTCTTCGTCTTTTATGAGTCTGTCTAAGAGCCATGGTGCGCTGACAGACGCCAAGTCCATCAGTAACTTGAGTGATCCACGCCTTCTCCAAGACGATGCACCGGTTCCCTCACGATACTTCCCTTCCAGCTGCCTGGACCTGAATGCCAACCTGAACCTGGCCGCACCCGGCAGCCCTGCCTTGCGTCACAGCCCCGGAGGGCGTGCCAAGTCCGAGCGTCAGGTCGGCATGGTGGACTCATCGCTCCGCCGCTCATCAACACGCCACAAGGGCCAACAGCAGGATGAGGCCAAAGCCACAGAAACCCTGGATCCTGGAGGAGGAGCACGTGACTTCCCCTATGGCCTGGGCTACACCAGCCCTTTCTCGTCACAACAGCGCCCCCACAGGCACTCCATGTATGTGCGTCGGGAGCGCAGTCGACCGCATGGAGCTGATGTAGGCCTGGCAATTGGGCAGAGTGCTCCTGCTCGTGCCAGCAGCCTCCAGATGCTCTCGCCACAGCTGCAGCACCGTACGCTACCCAGGCACGTGGGCAGCTCCAGCAGCCGTGATGATACTCCTGATGACCTCAGGGTCAGTCTAATTGCACACACTCCTCACTTCGACATTCCTGATGTGTGTGAATCTTGCTAATAATGGATGCATGCTGGTTCCCGCTAATCAGGCTAATCGCTTCTAATTTGTTTGTTATTTCTGGCATCCTGCTTGTGGTGTGTTGCAGGCAGCCATGTATCACGAGCAACATCCAGAGGATGGAGGATCGTCCAAGGAGAACCGCATGGTCTACAGTGACTCAATGCCACGTCGAGTCGGCAGCTTCTACAGAGGTCAGCTCGAGCTCACACACATTCACACACATATCGTTTTCTTTAAGTCTCCCTTCTAAAATTGTTTATTGCGTGGGATGCTGTCGTAGTGCCGTCTCCTAGACCGGATAACACTTTCCATGAGGGCAGCGGGCAGAATATGAGCTCAGGGGTGAACATGGAGAGCAGCAGCCACACCAAACGTCAACCCACTTACGATCCCTGGTGAGCTTTAACACCCTGTACTACTTTCTGTTTAGATGCATGCACGTTTTTCACCGGGCTATGCAGATATAGTTTTTTTTAAGTGTTCGACTTCCTGGTTGCTTACACTGTTCTCAGCCAGTCTAAATATAACTGTATTCATAGAGTTTGGAGATTATGACCAGCATTTACACCTTTACCCTGTGTTGAACTTCAAAGGTTGCTGAGCTCGCCCCCAGTTGTGTACTTCTGTAGTCGTGTCTTTTTGTAGGCAGTGACATAGTTGATATTTATAAATATCATAGTGTTATTTTTAGTTTGTACACCAGCACTGTTGAATTCTCGAATCTGATCGGTCAGAGAGTGTTGTTTTGTTTTCTATGACAGGAGACTGGACTTTATAAAAGCATGACCCTCTCCACCTATGTTGCGCACTGCTACATGATATATAAATGATCTGTTATTTTGACACATCGTAGGGTGATCATGCTGCTAAAAAGGTCTCGCATTATACCGAGTCACATTCTCGGATTAATAACATCTACGGGTTGTGTGTTTTTCATCAGGACGGGGCCGGAGCCACTGGATTTGGGCCCTCCAGAGCCAGCCAAAGAGAAGGAGAAGCAAGGCTTTTTCCGAGCAATAAAGAAGAAGAAGAAGAAATCCCAAGCGGTCAGTGTCGGCTCCATGCATGGTGATGTGTTGCGTGTCTGATAAGTGTGTACGTTGTAACCTGAGAGATTTTAAGGTGTGCATTTTAGATGTATTTAGTGGCAGTTCTGTATATTCTGTGTGTCCATGCCCATGTATGTGTGAGTATGTGTGTGTGAACACTGGTGTCCTGTGTCTCACTGTCAGTCTCGTCAGTCTTGTGCCTCTTGTATTCCAGGTGGATGCTGGAGAAGCCAGAGGTCCTGTGATCAAGAAATCTCTTTTTCCACTGTATAACTCAAAGCTTAGCTTTAAACATAACTCTTCAGAGAGAGTACTCCCTCTAGTGGCCACGCCCATGGTACAAATGACCATTAATATACCGAATAATAACACACCTAACCTAACCACTAACCTTGTGCCAATCGCATTGCATGCTATTAACATTATTAATCCACGTTTGTTCGGGAATGATGTCAAGTACTGGCAAGGTATTTGTGACTCTGTGGTTCACTTGATCCATGAGGTCTCATGGGAGAAATTGGTAACCCTGATACTAAAAATGTTCACACAGACATTCTGGTTGAATTTTAATACAATAAAACTAGTTGTTATGTGTGAAGAGCACTTAAATGTGTTGTAGATTAGAATGTGAAAGAAGTGAGGCAAATCCTTTCTATGAAGGCTGGATAATGACCGATGAATGCATTGGGCAAGTTAGAATTTTTTATGAAAAGCATTACAGTTTATAGCCATGTTTGTAATGCATGGATAAATTCTTAACAATGCATTATAAGTAATGTTTATAACACTTATAATCCTAATAGTTTGCTGTTTTTATTATTATTATTATTATTAATATTAATATTATTATATATTATTACCTAAGTATCATAATCTAAGTAGTATTTGTAGTCTGACAAATATTTTAAACACACACATGCTATATTATATATTAAAATAGAAAATATTAAATTGACAATATTTCCAATATTTTATTTCCTCACAATTTCATCAAGCCCAAAATTTATCTACAGTTGTCTCATTTTGAAATGTTTTATAGTGTGTTGTAAAGTCATCAAATCGTTTTATTTATTTTTTGATAGTCTGTCTGGTGTAATTTAATTTATTAAAGAAAATAAAATAAAATCAAGTGTCATAATGTAGTATAAAAAAATCAATGGTGATATAATGTGATGTAACGTGCTGTAAAACACTTGGGAGCATGCTGGACTAGGAAAATAATCAATGACAGGGTGGTGCGATGACATGAAGCGGAGTAACTGTAACGCGAAGGTGACTATTTTTCAAATACAACACGTGTCGACGTTATTTTTTTTTCCTCGTATACGTTTTTTGATTTAATAAAGAATGACGCCGACTCAAAACGTTTAACTGTTTATGGTTACATTTAATGTTCTGGTACAGTACGTGAAAGTTAGTTCCTGTTATATCTTCAGTTATGAAAGATTTGTAATGTTACAAATCATTTTTAATAAATAATGGTAACAGTCCGCATCTTGATATAAATATGACCTTCATAGACAGTGTTGTCTTTAAGAAAGGTTTTCATGCAGACCTCATAGATGTGGTGTTTTACGGGGCACACATGATGATGATGATGATGTTGATGATGATGATCAGCAGGTACAGCATATAGAAAGAGATGTGCCACCAACATGTCTAAATTTTGTACCAGTTTGATTTGTATTTCTCCGTTGCCTAAACATAGAGCTTTATGGGGAAAAGAGTTCCTCAGGAGAGAGGAAGGCCACTTGCATCCAAATTTCAAGATACCATTATTTCATATCTTCATAATGTCAGCATGATGCGTATGAATATAGTATGAATATAACTGAAGTATGGCTATGTTGACAATTTATCAGATATATCAGATATATAGGTCACTTTGTAGTTGGAAAATATTACAGAGTAGAGAAGCATTTGTGCCAATCCTGGTATTGGGAATTGGTCTGATACCATGCTCGTCTGGGTGTAGTCCTACTCATAAAAAACGATCCAACATCTGACACCATGTCAGGTGCAGTTAGTGTGTCACGCTGATGAACAGATGACATGAAGTGATGGCGATTTCTACATAATTCGAGATTAATAGTCAAGGCAAAGCAACCTGTTTTCTGCGAAAAGAAACCTACAGCATCTTCCTACAGTCCAAATAGCCTAATATATCATGCGAGCACTTCACTTCTGCGAGCACTGAGACCTACACACGTCCTTTCCCATCAAAAGGGAATACATGGTACCTTGCGGTAATTTTTATACTCGCTGATACTCTTCTGTGTACTCAGGTGGACTGAAATCATGCTCTATAATTAAAGACAGGAAAATGTTTAAATGACTTAACATCTTAAAGAGAAACCTCAGTACAAGGAGCTTATTGCTGGCTGAACTTAGAATCAACCAATATAAACAGAGCTATATAAAATGTTCTGTGATATCACAGATTGTTTAATAATAAGTGGGTTACTTATCCATTCTGGTGTCACAGCCCCTCCTCTACCCCATCCATCAATACAAAGTGATCATATCACCATTTCAAGTTGTTCAAGTTAACTGCCGTACTGAGAATGATCCTATTAGTCCTGTTAGTCCTGTTGTCTTTCCATTGGTGTACAGTTTAGAGGGGGGATTCAGTCAGTATTTGCATTTCTGTCAAGTGACCTATATGGAACTGATAAAGCTCCTAGACCTTCACTAGCCCGACTGACAGATAGCTTGTCCTCTCTCCTGGTGGCATCTCAGCAGGCTTGGCTCTGGTCAGGGGTTCAACATTTTAGCAATTATGACACTTGTCCATCATCGGTCAGGTCCTGAACGAGGGACCGGATCAGGTGGTGGTACAGAAATCGTCCCGGGGCTTTGGGCAGCAGAGCAGCAGCAGACACCGGACACGCAGCAGAGACCGGGAGAGGAGTCGAGAGCGGGATCAGGAACAGGAGAGAGACAGAGACGAGTGGCCGGCCGAGAGGCTAGCCGAACCGCACTCTCAGGTACTTCAGAGAGAAAGAGAGAGAGGGAGAGAGAGATAGAGAGAGAGTGCTTCGATGATTAAAATTAATCAATCCATCCGTCCATCTAATAACCCATTTATCCATCTATCCATATATCTACTCATTCATCCATCGATTCATCAATCTATCCAATTATCCATCCATCTAACTATCCCTCTATCCATCCATCTATCTATCCAACCATCCATCCATTCATTCTATCCAATTTTCAACCTATCCATACATGCATACATACATACATAGCTCTATCTATCCATCCCTCCATCCAACAATCCATCCATCTATCCATCCATGTATCTAACTATCCATCCATCCAACTATCCATCCATCTATTTAAATTCATTGATCCATACACCCATCATTTAACCCATTCATCCATCTATCTATATATCTACCCATCTATCCATCCATCTATCCATCCATCCATCCATCCATCCATCGATTTGTCTATCCAACTATCCATCCATCCATCCATTCATCCATTTATCCATACATACATCTATCCATACACCCATCTATCCATACATTTTGGATAATTTGCTGACTCTGCCTTGCTGTTTTCTCGTAGAACCAGCCTCTCAGATCTCTTCGCAAGCTTCTTCATCTCCCTGCTTCATCCTCCTCCAGCAAACCCACTACACCAGACATGCGTTTCCCCCATGGTAACCCCGCCTCCAAAGGAGGAAGCTTTGTGGAGTCACGGGGCCACGTTGGAGGAGGAGGGGCTGGAGGACCGACCCAGCCCATGTCCCGTCAGTCCGGATATCCTCACGCCAGTCAGCTTGAATCCACGTGGCACTCGGCAGCTCTGGGGCGAGCCGAGGGAAACCCATACCCAGAGCAGCTGGCATCCAAAGCAGGCCAGAACGGGCACGGCTTCGTACGCTCGTCACGCTCACGCATGCCAAACCTCAACGACCTGAAAGAGACTGCACTTTAAACTGAGCCTGTTTCTCAAACACAGCGCCATCTGGAGGGCTGGAGGGCTAGAGAGAACAAACACTGAAGGACACTGCTCTTTTCATGAACAATAAGGGTAGGCCTAGACATGTCTTAATCTTCTTTTTTTTATCTTCCACATTTAATAGAATTTGTAATATTATTTATGTACTTATTGTATTTTTTTGTTATTGGAGAAATACGACGGAAATGAATATATATAAATATATATCTTGTTAAGTATAAGATGTATAATAATAATTCTAGTTATATCATTCTGCATATAATAATTCTTATATTTGGTTAAGAATGTCAAATGTTTGTGTATGAAATCTAAGTTTATAAAGAGGTAAGAATATTGTTACAATGCACATCACAACTTTCTGTTACATTTATTTCTAAACTGATTCAGTGGATTTGACACAGGATACTAGAGTCGGACGGTCTCAGGCGCTCGTCTACGGCGATCTGTTAGCTAATAACATGCAACAAGTAACATTTCTCAAAGCACCGTAGGTCCGCCACATACCAATTTCATCATACTGTGCTATAGCACCATCTTCTGGCCACAGATTGCGTAAGCAAAAAAAAATCCAACTAATAATAATAATTTTTAACAAAGAAAGCAAAATTGCCGCAGACATGGGTATGTTCTCATGTATAAAAGCCAGATGCCATTTGTATATTCTCAGGTTTAGTGTTATATAAACACTGTAAATATTATTTTATTGCAATATATTAAGACCAACACAGGAAAATAAAAATTGTTTTTAAATTTCAGTTTAGAGATAAACACTTAATATATGAATGTGTGAGGGGGAAAAGAGAAATAAGAAAACAGCTTACTACAATATGTTTAAAGAAAAAAGGATTAATTAATCATCACTACATCATCAGAAAATATTTCCTTTGGATGGGGTGTGAATATTTAACCCACTATAGATTTTGCTATCGGTAGTAGGTAAATTGAGGGGGGAAACGTGTTTCAGAGGGGTGGACAAATCATAAATTCATTAGCGAGCGCCCGTGTGCTGCACAGTCCCGTGATTTGATAGTCGTACTCCTTATCCTCTACAATGTAGCATATCGTGTTTGTGTTTCAACATTTTGTCTGTTTGGACCGGAGTTCTGCACTTACACCATACTGGCTGGAGTTTTTATTTTGGCTGTATATGTGTTTCAACGTTATAGCAATAGAGTTTTATAACAGGTTTTTATTTAACTGTACTATCGTATTTGGCTCAGTTTCATCAGTCTTTCCTCATCACTGCCTATTTGTGATTCTGAAGAGATTGCATGTCAACTCTGTAAGCTCATTTAAATGTCTAGTTCATCATGTTTATACCAGTGGCCAAGACACAGTAGTAGTTTGGTAGGTGGAGGGATTCAGGAACCAGTAGCTAGTAGTGTTCGATTTTGAACGTAAATATTGTGTGGGAACTTTTTTCATGAAAGTCAAAATGGGAGAAATTAACATATTGACTGCTGTATCAGCAGCATATAACCTACTTGTCCACCAGACAACTACGAATTAAAAAAAAAAAAATTTTTTTTTTTTTTTACATGGGCTGTTGATTTGTCCACCCCTGGTTTCATCTCATTAAAGGGGCAGTCTGTAATATTTAAACCCTCTTCTGTCTGTGCAGTGACAGTGACAACATTCACAAAACTTTCCTTTCCCCTAAATCTGTCCAAGTTGCCTTTTAGGGAAAAACTACTGTGCTCTAGAGCAGCGGTCCCTAACCTTTTTTGCGCCACGGACCGGTTTAATTTCAGACAATATTTTCACGGACCGGCCTTTAAGGTGTGGCGGATAAATACAACAAAATAAAATGATAGGACCGGCATAAAAACTGGGGTATTTTAAAAATTATAATAATAAACGTGAATCCAATGTGAAATCGCAACTTTATTAGCAGCGTCCTCGTAACATCGTCTCTCCCCCCTAACGCTCTCTGGTCTCTATGGGAAGGTTTCAACGTATCACGTGACCGAGACAAGCATCTTGACATGCATCAAGAGTGAGTCGTAGAAGGATGTAACGGAGAGAATCCGGTCATTTTTCAGATCCAGATAATAAATAAAACGGAAATAATGTAAGTTATTTATTCTTTCTGTTCGGCACGGTACCAAAGGACCGGGGGTTGGGGACCGCTGCTCTATAGCACACTTCAGGCTGTAGTCGGAGCTCATTTCACGGCTGGTTAAAACGCAAACAGAACATAGCCAGATCCAATAAAGGGCAACATTGAAAATTGCATGTGATCTGGAAGTATCTTTAAAATGATATGAATGAACAATTACACGTCTTAGAAACCCTTCTAAATGTTACAAACCGCCCCTTTAAATGATTTCGATATCAGTGTATTAGTATCAGTGACTATATTAGAAGAAGGTTCGAGCTTCTATGACCGTAACGACATTAACACCAGCATCGTACTACATATATCAGGAGTTTCTTAATAAAAAGAGAGACCCCCATTAAACGAACGACCTCCCGCTGACACACCTTACACCGCTGACAGTCTATAGCCTTAACTTAAAAAAAAAAAAAAAAACTCTACGCAATGTCATTGAATGCCTGGTTTTCTTAAGAGTGCACTTTAAATAAATAGACGAGATGTTTCTCAGACAAAAAAAAAAGCTTCTGTCTCTTCACGCGGTGTGGTGAGTATTTTCACACGCAAGTGTACAGTAATAACCAAACGTGTATCTGGGTATAACAGCCTATCTTAGGAGTCTTTTGTATATCGTATTTGTGATATATGCAGTAAATATTTATATACTCCAGGTCCTGCAGCTTAACAGTGGAACTCTGTCTCTGTTGGATGTGTGGAACCTGGGATGAAGAGGGTTCACAGTAGGCACTGGACATACAACATTAATACTAATGTGTGACTATTTGTTTTGGTTATATTTAGATCAGCAATTCAGAATGATTGAAATTAGAAAACAAACGTTCGGTCTAATAGACAAACACGGTAGCATAGATCGTTAATGTTTCATCTTCAGCATTCGAGTATTCATTCGTAATGGGTAAATGCCGTTACTAGGGAGACTTTCGGTTCTCAAACTGTTTCCTGTTTACACCTGTTATGGACAGTAATCTCTCAATAAACCTTGTGGACTCTATTTTGATTTCACAAAGAGGAAATTGTGTTTTTTTTTTTTTTTAAACCCCCAGCATGGTTTTTTATATATATTCTCGGCTTTCTCTCTCTCTCTCTCTCTCTCTCTCTCTCTCTCACTCTCTCTCTCTCTCTCTCTCTCTCTCTCTCTCTCTAGCATTGTCATTGTAAATAATGAATATTCAGCCTCTGTGACGTTCCTTATTATGTGCCATTTGAAGTGTGCTTGCTAAATTTACACAGCACACCGATTTAATGATCCTTTTGGGATGCACATCCAAACTAATGAGGCAAGTATCTGCAAATGAATTCTGATTTTCACTTGCCTCTGGTGCAAATGACATCAATTTCGCTAGTAATGTAACATGCTGTTTATCTCGACAAAACAATTTAAGGTGTTATCTCTAAATAGTGGAGAGAAGACTTCTAAATCCTAGTGTGGAGTAGGTGGACAAATTTTCCAAGAAGTTCTTGTTATCCCGAATTTTGTTGATCATCTGCTAAAGACGTTTGCGTCTACGGTACAGGTCTAAAAGTTACATTAATGTTGACGCATGGAAAGTTTCTTATATTCAGAGTCGGGTCACACAGATCCTTATGCTCATTTTCTGGGCGTCCCCGAGAGGACGTGTCAGAGATGAGGTTTTTCAATAGCATCTAGATAGCATCACACACACAAAAAAAATCAGGCATAGAGAATACGGACCTTGGAAGCAGAAGTATTTTTTTTGTGTGTGTCAAATGTAATATGATGTAACCTTAAAAAAATATCTTTTTAAACAGCAGTCTAGTATATTGTTAATTACCACATTAATCATTGCAAATGTGGTTTAATTCAACAATATTTTTCCCTATCAAATAGAAACACTATGAAATAACTTGATGCAGCTAAATTCATAGCAAAATCATCATCTCAGTGCAAGCCCTTGACTCCAGGCAGAAAACCAGCCCACGTACTGTTCCTGATTAGAAAATATGATTTGGTATGAGAACACAGAACCAAGTCTAGGGGTTTGTGGTATAGCTGCTCGGCGAGCAAATGCAGAGAAAATGACTTTTTTTTAATGAAAGAAGAAAGAAAAAATTGCGTTATCCTTATATTCTTGCCATGAAATTCCATTTTTAAGTGACACTACGCTTGACTTGAGGCTGTCAAACCAGACCTAAGATCATCATTTCATCTGTTCAGAAGTGATTTCGGATGTTTGTGCCCTCTGCTGCCTGTGAGGAGAATTGCAATTGCGATGAAAACATGTACAAGCCTTCCCTTCCCCTACTACAGTATTCCTTGTGAGGGTTTTTATTTTATTTTATTTTTTTGGCTGATGTTGTTGCTTTTTGTCTGTTTTTGTTTTGTTTTGTTTGGGTTCTGTTTTAGGGGAAAATATGTTGGAAAACTGGCTTTGCTTCAGATGGAGGTGGTGCAAACTTTCAGACCTCAACATGAAAAGAAGCCTGAAACCAAGAAACGATCCAGATCTGAAATTATGAGTACAAAAAAAAAAAAAAAAAACTACCTTTGATTCAGATGATCAGAACAGAATATCTGTTTATTTTTAGGTCAGACGGTTCTATTTGATCAGAGCTCACCCAACCAGAGACCCTTTCTGTGGGAGGACATTTTATTATGAATTATTGCGAGTTATTATTATTATTATTATTATTATTATTATTATTATTGAGTTGATGATGGGTGACTCAGCATGCTGGGTTAGTAATGCAAGCCTGAAAGGAATTTTCCACTGTCTATATCAAGACCAGAAAAAGTCTGAAGTCAAAGAAATCTGCTCCAGCTACAGAAATGTAAGTATTTGTTCACATTTAAGATATCAAAAATTTATCAAATATTTTTTCACTTTTGCATCGTCATATCATTCTGACAAAATCTGGTTTAAATCTGATGATTCCTCCAGAAGGAGTATTAAAAAGTTTGGCATATAGTTTGGTTTATAAGCAGGTTGCCAGTTGATCGCGCTATTTCAGTGAATCACTACTGGCATGTGCATGTGACTGTGCCCAATCCTACCTACCACTCAATCCAAATGTGAACTAAGACCCACATTTCACAAAGTACACACTTTCTGTTTATGTGGCATAATGTTAATCGATTGTCTTGCCATGGCAACACCGTCGATGTTTCCTTGGTAGTTGAGTATCATGGACATCTTGACAACATGCTGAACAAATTTGCTTTGAATCTGATGAATCCTGTAGGAGGGGTACTTGTCCAAATGCACAAAATCAAAATGGCCGTATTCCTGACGGGCACGATTTTTCCTGTTGTGATGTGATTGTCAGTTTTGTTTGTCTTAAGAAAACGCATGTAGCTACCAAATTTAGTTCATGTAGGTGAAACTGGATGCTCGTATTTCTGCAGCCCGGAGCCAGCTCCAAACAGGTGTTACAGCTCAAATTATTGGGGGCTAGCTCCAAATGGACTAGCATATTAGCATGTGATACCTACCACGTGTCAGTAGCCGATGATCCTATGGGCTATCTTCCCTATCCCTAGCTCTAACCCATCACATTTGGAGCTTGCTCCAGGTTGCAGAAATCCATGCTTGCATATTTAAGAAAAAAAGTCAAAATGAGGCGTTATTGAGTCCCTGGGTCACGCCTGGATCCAAGCTTTTTTCCAGAACCTAATGACCATTATTTAATTTCTGATGTTAACACAAACATACGTGAGTTTTGAAGCATTCAGTGTACCGCAAAATATGTTGAAAAATAATAAACAGGTCAAATAAACATTCCTTGGTGCTTCGACCCACATCAATAATAGTCCATTTAAATGCTATATATGCCAATTACATCACACATTAAAATAAAATACATGAATAAATACATAAAACCTAAACAAATTGTACTTTAATATGCAGTAGCTTGCATTTCACTAAAATATATATCAACTATTTTTACAATCTGAAAAGAAAATTGCGTTTAAGATGAAATGGGTTAGTGTTACTCAGGAAGCTCCTCCCCCAACAATCAGTGCAGGTCTTATAATGAAGATGTGAAGCACCTGTGCAGAGGGTTGAAAAGGTAAACAGGTGAGTTTATTGGACAGAACTTTCCAGAAGTGGTTTGGTGAAAGGTCTTGTACGGTGTTTACCATGAAAACTTGGAACAGTGGCGCAACCTTGACGAAGCATGTAAGCAGAAAAGCCCGGAGACCCATCAAGGCTTATTCCAACTATATTTACAAACTTAAGAAGGTGTGTTGATGAGTTAAAGACCATCTGAACATTTATTATACATCTTGTTTTTACTATCCTGAATTTGTTGCTTTTTCTTATAAAAGCATGTTCCAAAGTGTTCATCTTTGTGCAAAGAACTCTGCTTACAGTTTTAAAAATAATAATTAATGCATGTACTTTAACCATTTGTAGTTGCACTCAATGTCTTGAACTGTCCAAGAAGCACATTAGCTCCTGTTATCACTTGCTATAGCAGTTATAAACCATCGTCTCTTCACTAAAATAAAACCTTGAAATTTAACACCTCAACATGGAAGGAGTCTCCAGTGTTGGTGCTTCTTAACTATCAGTAAGTTTTGCACACAGACAGTTCAGGACTGAGGATTTGTACTTCCAGTTGTGTGTGGGTTGGGGTTTTTGTGAGAGCTGGTTGAAGAATGACTGTTTAACACTGCTAATGTAAGTGAGAACAGGACCTAAATTATGTTCCACAGCACTAACTGTAAATAGAATTTGTTGGTCTAATAAAATGAGCATTGGTGTATAGCAGTGGTCCCAAACCCCCGGTCCGCGGACCGGTACCGGTCCGTGGGTCATTTGGTACCGGGCCGCACAGAAAGAATAAATAACTTGCATTATTTCCGTTTTATTTATTATCTGAAAATTGACCGGATTCTCTCCGTTACATATTTCTACGACTCACTCTTGACGAATGTCAAGACGCTTGTCTCGGTCACGTGATTCGTTGAAACCTTACCATGGAGACCAGAGAGTGTTAGGGGGAGAGACGATGTTACGAGGACGCTGCTAATAAAGTTGCGATTTCACATCGGATTCACGTTTATTATTATATTTTTAAAATACGCCAGTTTTTATGCCGGTCGTATCATTTTATTTTGTTGTATTTATCCGCCACACCTTTAAGGCCGGTCCATGAAAATATTGTCTGATATTAAACCGGTCCGTGGTGCAAAAAAGGTTGGGGACCGCTGGTGTATAGGACATGCTGTTTTTTGTTGATCAGATTACTATATGGCTCTTGATTGACTTGGTAGTTTTGGCCTAAAAATGTTGAACTTTTCACATGAGATCAATGTCAAGTGACACTCCCCATAATCCATGACTGAAACAGATCTTGTATCAGAGATCTCTCTGCACTACAAGTTCATCCAAAACATGTGTGATACACCCTTGATGTCCTAATTTCCAGTGAATGTTTATTTTAAATTGTTGGGGGTTTTTCCCTTATTTTTATTTTTTAGGTTTTTGTGCCTAAACGATCTTGTCGCAAAATGATTACAAATTGTCCTTCATGTTCCTCTTACAGGCGAGCCCGGCTGTGATCGACACTGTTGCGGTACCCGGATGGCTGCGGGCGGGGCTGCGGGCGGAGCTGTGCGCGCGCGTCGGTACGGAAGCCGCCCGCCTCGCCAAGTTCAACCGGCGCGGCACGATCACGCAGCGCGAGGTGTGCGCTGCTGTGCGCGCGGTGAGGAAGTTCATGCGGAGGACAACAGCGCACGCGCAGTGACCGTTAATGGAACTTTTTTTTATTATTATTTTATAAGTGTAATCTTTAAGTGTGTTAAACCTGTGAATTCCTTTTTGTGGTTTAAATAAAGATGTTTTAGTATACATGTAGCGCTCTGGTTTCCTTACTTCACTTGTGTGATAGTCCGTGTGAATATTAATCCAGAATGTTCCAATGTGACTCTATCCTGCAACTCGACTGAGAATTCATCTCTAATACTCTAGTCCACAAATTGTTCATAATTCCCTCCCTGCTTGGGTATTTCTAAGCTCTTGAACTGCTTAGTTTCAAAGACCTCAATATACGGGGGGGGGGGTCTGTGGACGCCTGATCACACCCATCTCGGCTTCTTCCACAAAGTTGGAAGCACAAAATTGTCTAAATTTTAGACTCTAAAATGTCTTTAAAATCTTCCTTTTCCTGGAACCTAGAAACCCAGGCCTGTTCCAGCATGACTGTGCACAAACCAAGCTCCATGAAGATGGTGCATTAAGCTTTGAGTAGAAGAATTCGAGTGTCCTTTACAGAGCCCTTACCTCAACCCCACTGAACACCTTTCGGGATGAACTGGAACACTGACTGCACCCCAGGCCTCAACATCCCAACACTGGTTCCTGGACTAACTAATGCTCTTGTGGCTGAATGAACACAAATGGAAAGCCTTCATGGAACAAGAGTAGAGCTTATAATAGCAAGGGGGGAGTAAGTCTGGAACAGGACATAGGGTTCACAAACTTGTTTTTTTTTTTTTTTTAATCAGGGTTTTAAAAATATTTTATTTCTTAATCAATTTGACATCTGTAAAACAATGAGCTGCATGATTTGTGTAAGTAAGGATTAAAACCCAGGTTGGGGACCTGTGTGAAGTCCCCCCCCATGCTCCAGTTTTTGCTGACTGTCTTTTAACAATACAGTTGAAGTAACAAGGTCAAATCCAAACGGCAAATCACATTAAATAGTTGCATTCACGTAATTGTTACCTATCCAATGTGCGTTTTCAACTTTTAAGGGACACAGTGGATCACAGGATGTGTGAAATGTAACACGAACTCAAAGATAAGTGTTTTTACTTGTTTCTGTATATGTATATGTTATGAGAACAGTTGTAATATTAACATTGTCATAAATAAATACACGCACCATAATCTGTTTGCTGTAGCTCTGTTTATACATACATAGGCCAAGTGTGTGTGTGTGTGTGTGTGTACATATATATATATATATGCTTGTATGTATGTACTGTGTGTGAATTTAATGACTTAAATGACTCAATAACTTAAGATTTAAGCCAAAATGATTTTACTTGTGAAATTTAATTACTGTGAACTATCAAACATCCTTTGACGCAAATAATGGACCTTTTAAAAACTTAAAAACAATTGAATTTGTGAAAGTATTTAAATTTAAACAATGCAATCAGTCATTTGTGTATAACACAGCATGTGGGCATATTTTGTTTTTTTCTGACATTCCTGTCACTCCACTTTTCAGGTCATCATACATCTCCCAGACACATGGAGACCTCCTGCAGTAGGCCACATAATGTCCAAGAGCATCCTGGGTTAAGCCTCCTCTGAAAGCAATGACTTCCCTTAAAGTAAATCTCTCTTTTTGGAGCAGCAGATTGGAGGGAAATTCACACAAAGAACATTCTGTGGAGGTGCTTCCCAGGTCAGTGTCAATCCACAGAAGTTCTCCCAGACTGTAACTGTGAGAAACTTTCCCTGCTCAGAGCACTTTTCCTGAGGTAGAGTCTGTCTTTAATGCAGAGGGACACTGTGACGGACTTTGGATTGGCCTGAGGCAGGGGGACTCCCGAAGGTTAAGGCCTTCTTCCACTGCGGTCTGAAGATGTGCCATGCCAGAAGCCTGCAGTACAGCAACAGAAGTACAAACAAATGGAATTTTCCTTGTGACTTCTGTGCTGAGACTGCAATACTGTGAGGAGCACTATTGTGTGACGGAAACACATGTGCGTTGTGTCATTGACTTTTCAAAGATAGTGGAGATGTGGCACTGTACATCAATTTTGAGAGCACCAGATTTCAATTGGACAGCTTTAAATATTCCACTCAGCAGCTCTGCCCTCTGTATGTAGACCTGTGCATTCAGACCCTTTGTGCTGATTGTTTTAACTAGCTGAAGGAGGTTGTTTGAGTCCTCATCGCAAACATCCATCCATCCAAACATCCATCTCAACCGCTTATCTGTAATCCGGTTGCGGGGGTAGCAGCTCCAGCCAGGGACCCCAAACTTCCCTTTCCCGAGCCACATTAACCAGCTCTGACTGGGGGATCCCGAGGCGTTCCCAGGCCAATGTGGAAATATAGTCTCTCCACCTAGTCCTGGGTCTTCCCTGAGGTCTCCTCCCGGCTGGACGTGCCTGGAACACCTCCCTAGGGAGGCGCCCAGGGGGCATCCTTACCAGGTGCCTGAACCACCTCAACTGGCTCTTTTCAATGCAAAGGAGCAGCGGCTCTACTCTGAGTTCCTCTCGGATGCCGAGCTTCTCATCCTAACTCTAAGGGAGAGGCCAGCCAGCCTCCTGAGAAAACCCGTTTCGGCTGCTTGTACCCGCGATTTAGTTCTTTCAGTCACTTCCCAACCTTCATGACCATAGGTGAGTGTAGGAATGAAAATTGCCCGGTAAATCAAGAGTTTTGCCTTCCGGCTCAGCTCTCTTTTCGTCACAATGGTGCGGTAAAGCGATTGCAATACCGCTCCTGCTACTCCGATTCTCTGGCCAATCTCCCACTCCAATGTCCCCTCACTCATGAACAAAACCCCAAGGCACTTGAACTCCTTCACTTGGGTTATGTTCTCATTCCCTACCCGGAGTAGGCACTCCATCGGTTTCCTGCTGAGAGCCATGGCCTTAGATTTAGAGGTGCTAATCCTCATCCCAGCCGCTTCGCACTCGGCTGCAAACCGATCCAGTAAGTGCTGGAGGTCACGGACCGATGATGCCATCAGGACCACATCATCTGCAAAAAGCAACGATGAGATCCTCAGGTCACCAAACCGCAACCCTTCCCCACCACGACTACACCTTGATATCCTGTCCATAAATATCACAAACAGGATTGGTGACAAAGCGCAGCCCTGGCGGAGACCAACCCCCACCTGGAACAAGTCCGACTTTTCTGAGCATCCGGACACAACTCTCGCTTTGGGCGTACAGCAATTGAATAGCCCTAAGAAGGGAACCCTTCACCCCATACTCCCACAGCACCTCCCACAGTAGACCCCTGGGGACCCGGTCATACGCCTTCTCCAGATCCACAAAACACATGTAGACCAGATGGGCATACTCCCAGGCCCCCTCCAAGATCCTTGCAAGAGTAAAGAGCTGGTCTGTTGTTCCACGACCAGGACGGAATCCGCATTGTTCCTCCTCAATTCGAGGTTCAACTATTGGTCGAACCCTCCATTCCAGCACCTTGGAGTAGACTTTACCAGGGAGGCTGAGAAGTGTGATACCCCTATAATTGGCGCACACTCTCTGGTCTGCCACTCCTTGGGCGCTTTCCCTGACTTCCACGCAATGTTAAAGAGGTGTGTCATCCAAGACGTCCCCTCCACACCCAGAGCTTTCAGCATTTCTGGCCAGATCTCATCAATCCCCGGGGCTTTGCCGCTGTGTAGTTGATTGACTACCTCAGACATTCCACCACAGAAATTGACGATGATCCCCCATCAGCCTCTCCCTCTGCCTCTACCATAGAGGGTGTGTTAGTCGGATTCAGGAGTTCCTCAAAGTGTTCCTTCCACCGTGCAATTACTTCCTCAGTTGAGGTCAACAGCTTCCCATCCTTACTGTACACAGCTTGGATGGTTCCCCGTTTCCCCTTCCTGAGGTGGCGGATGGTTTTCCAGAAACACCTTGGTGCCGACCGAAAGTCCTTCTCCATGTCCTCTCTGAACTTCTCCCACACCCACTGCTTTGCTTCTTTCACGGCAGAAGCTACAGCCCTTCTGACCTGTTGGTACCTTGCAACCGCCTCCGGAGTCCCCCGGGATAACAGATCCTGGAAGGCCTCCTTCTTCAGTCGGACAGCTTCCCTGACCCCCTTGTCCACCATGGTGTTCGAGGGTTACACCCCTTGAGGCACCTAAGACCTTGAGATCACAGCTCTCCGCCGCAGTTTCAGCAATAGAGGCTTTAAACATTGCCCACTCAGGTTCAATGCCCCAAACCTCCACAGGGATGCTAGAAGAATTCCGCCGGAGGTGTGAGTTGAAGATCTCACGGACAGGGGCCTCCTCCAGACGTTCCCAGTTCACCCGCACTACTCATCTGGGCTTTCCAGGTCTGTCCAGAGTCTTCCCCCACCTCTTGATATAACTCACCACCAGATGATCAGTTGACAGCTCCGCCCCTCTCTTCACCAGAGTGTCCAGGACATGCGGCCTCAGATCAGATGATACGATTACAAAATTGATCATAGACCTTCGGCCTAGGGTGCTCTGATACCAAGTACACTTATGAGCCTCCTTATGTTTGAACATGGTATTTGTTATAGACAGTCCATGACTAGCACAGAAGTCCAATAACAAATGCCTGCTCGGGGACTTGTGAGTATCCCCACACCTGCCTGGCGCCTCACACCCTGGTCAACTCCAGAGTAGAATAGAGTCCATCCCCTATCCAGGAGTACGGTTCCAGACCCGAGACTGTGCGTCGATGTAAGCCCCACCAGATCTAGCCGGTAGCGCTTCAGCTCCCGCACAAGTTCCAGTTCCTTCCCCCACAGAGAGGTGACGTTCCACGTCCCCAGACGTGTCTGGTTCATCGAGGCCGCTGACCTTCACTGCCATCCATGTAGCAGTGCACCCGACCCCCACGGTTCACCCCATGAGTGGTGGGCCCATAAGATAGAGAGGGGGGTGCCACGTTGCTTTTTCGGGCTTTGCCCGGCTGGGCTCCGTGGCAAACCCAGCCACCAGACGCTTGCAGTCGGGCCCTCCCTCTGGGCCTGGCTCCAGACTTGGGCCCCGGGCTTCCTCCGGGCAGGGTAACTCCTACTCTCTTTTTCTATTCCATGAGGGTTTTTGGAACCATTCTTGGTCTGGCCCCTCCCCTGAGACCACTTTGCCTTGAGAGACCCTACCATGAGCACAAGGCTCCAGACAACACAGCTCTCAGGTTCATAGGGACACACAAAACTCACCACCAAGATTAGGTGACGGTTCCCGGAGAGGCACCACAAACAATATTTCCAAAAGTTACACTATCACAGAAAGCACAACTTAAGCATTGACAAAAAGCATCGAATGCACATGTGTTCAGCACAGAGATTCTTGATTTCCTGAGTTTAACAGGCTGTTGATTATTTCCATTTTTCAATAGTTCCACTTTCACTCAAATGGAACAGAAACGATTGAGACTATTTTGAATGAACTTGGAGCATGTGTGGGGCTGGTGACATCACCACACCATAATTAAATGTCTATTCCCAGAAAAAATAATTCCCATGATGGAAAACTTATTCATTTATTCACCATTGGGGTGTGTGTGTGTGTGTGTGTGTGTGTGTGTGTGTGTGTGTGTGTGTGTGTGTGTGTGTGTGAGAGAGAGAGAGAGAATGGGTGACTGAGACACAGTGTGGATAAAAGCGCTATATAAGTGCACCATTTAGCATTTACTGTTACAAGGTGCTGACACTGGAGACTCTTTCTATAACATCTCCTCAAACCAAGATTTACCATATCAACAATTATATTATATATTATCTATAATGTATTAAGTGTTACACACTTTATTAACCTGATTGAAGCAGTATGGCTTGTGATTAACTTGAATAGTTTCAGGAAGGAAATGCAAACCATGATTGTTTTTAAATTTCCTTCATTTTCCTCACTCCTCGAGCAGCAGTGTGCTATTTAAAGTGCTTTAGGTCAATTTATGTAGACTCAAGTTTCATTTCCTGCCCAGTGGGAGAGAAATACCTGTGAAGCTTATGAATATGTATTTATTTAACTATTTTTAAATTAAACCTGGTGAGAAATAGAGAAGGATCCGCCACTAGATGGCGCAACGATGCTGATTTTTGTGTAAGGTCTTTGCGACGTTTGCATAATTAGGTTGCAATTTATTCATGATTCGGTTCTAATTGAGTAAAGTCACATATGGTGGTTTGATTGTACATGACACATTGGCTATTCGAATGGATCTGGTGTTTTTTTTTTTTTTAGCTAACTATTCATGATGAGTGAACACGTGACACTCTCGCTCTCTTTCTCTCTCTCTCTGTGTCTGTTTACAGGAAACATGAATCCCGTAGGGATAATTCCAATACTTTCAGTGACCTTCATCTGAAAAGTGATTTATAATTTGTTTATTCATAATTGATTTCTCCAGACTCCGGTTTCTAACACAGCCCTGGAGACCTGCTACACAGACTATTATACTTCAAACAGGAGAAGGGGCGGAGACACAGGATTTATAACAGACGCGCAGAGCAACCAATCAGATGTTCGAGCCCCAAGGGTGGGCGGGGATAACGGATTTTTCTCAGCGAATGGTGTTCCTCAGAATGAATCCAGAAAGCGATTGGAAATTGGAGGTCACATGACCGTTTTGTGTATCTGTCAGATAGAAAACTGAGAAGAGAAACGAATAGAAGGCAAACACACACACACACACACACACACACGTATACAGAAGACTGATAAACAAAACTCTGCTTCGGAACCAGGGTATGCTCGACATTATTTTGGAAGACATTTGATTTGTTTGAGCGGATTAAAGGTATGTCGTGTCTCATTGAGTATTCGCTTTGCTTTGGGAATAAAAGCAGGTGAAGGTGTGTGAGTGTTTGGAAACTGATACAGTGTCAGTGCTGCTTGTCAAAAAGTAACGAGATACCAGAGAAATAAATACTGCGCTTTGACACCTGATCTCTCAGGTTTATTGGAAACTATTACTAAAAGATTATTATTATTATTATCATTATTATTATTATTATTAAGTGATGCTGCATTATCAGTGTTAAATGTTACAATGTGTCACCTCTTATAGAATAAAATGTGTTAGTATTACAATAAGACCATGTGCAGATATTTCATTCAGCCTTTATTTTTACTTCTCAGATAATCCAGAACCCTTGGGTTTAATCCCATAACTGGATAAAAACATCTAATCTAATTACAAGAAGCTGCAACGTCAAGCCATATATATATATATATATAAAATATGTATATGTACGTATGTATGTGTGTGTGTGTGTGTGAGTGTGTGTGAGTGTGTATAAATGTATTTCTTTATTTTACCACCCACTGTTTTACTGAACTTACTACATTGCATGTGTAGGTAATAATTGCTACAGCTATTTACGCTGATGTATAGATGTATATACTAACACACGGAGGTGGCAAAAATATTCTACAACACTTAATACTTAACAGCAATAACTATAAGTCCAGAAGAATATCATATAGATAAATCGATATAATATTGATACGCTTTTCTGAGACGTTGTTGTTATGATGTCTTTTTTTTTTATGCCGTTGATTTGATCTAATTTTTTTTTTAACTTAATCTTCTTTGTCTTTGTAGGTGTCAAACTCAGTTTAACGGTTTTAAATCAAAAAAAAATGTGTATGTTTGTTTATTTTACTAGCGTTTTGCGGACAGTTTGTTAACTAAATTATACATCACGATACGCGTTGTGTATCGCTGAAATGTCATCAATTGTCGTGATGTGATGTTTTTTGTCATATCGCCCAACTCTAACGTCCAATGTACAATAGAGTTATCACATGAAACGCCGCACAAAAATATTCTAAAAAGTGTATAGAGGATATAATATGTCACATATTAATATATTGATATTGCTATATTGTCATATTACCCAGCCCAACTTTTTAGTCGGGGTGTAAAAATATGACAGTTTCGTAGTATTAATATCGCCTGTTCTAAAAAAAAGAAGAAAAAATAACACCACACATGTTGGTGAAAATGAAAGTCCAGAGAACATTATTACGAAGTCTTTGCACAAGAGTCTCTTTGGACATCCTTGTGAAAGCAAAAGGTGGAAAAAACAATGCCTAGTTCAATTCCCTTTTCAGTAAGATCTCTTAGCTGTCAGTATTTATCATGTTGTCATAAGAAGATTGGCTGGAAGGAAAAAACAGGGCTCATAAAAACCCAAAACAAAGAAAAGCTCTAGCTACTGTGGCAGTGTGTAGTGCTGCTTAGTAACTATAGATCACTTAGGTGCTTGATTAGTGTTCTTCTCTGTGTTTGATAGTCGATGTGTATGATAAAGTTACAAAACGTGCTAGGAGTGACAACAGAGCCAGTGATGCAGTGATGTAACATGTTTACAGAAGGAGCGGATTACACAGCCAAAGGGTGTTCAGTGCAGCCGCATGTCCTGTGGCAAGAAACTGAGGTTGCTCAAGTATGATTTAGTTAAGGTCCACAAAATAGACATGAAAGTGATGAACCCCACTGGAGTAAGGAATTTGATTGGATCAAATAAATAAATATATACGCACAGTGCCCTCCATTAATATTGGCACCCTTGGTAAATATGAGCAAAGAAGGCTGTGGAAAATTATCTCTATTGTTTAACATTTTGATCGTTTGTTAAATTTACTCTTATGGATATCAATCAATTGCAAATACAACACAGGCTTATCAAAATAAAAACTTTGAATATACATATATATATATATATATATATATATATATATATATATACACACACACACACACTTTCTATATATACAACAAAGCTGAAACTGTGACACTGTAACAACCCTGCTTTTAAGTATTAAAAACATATTTTCCTACAAAAGGGATTCACAGTAAAGATAAGAATGTCAACATATTAGTCCTAACCTGTCAGTGAGGAGTGTTTGCTTTGGCTTGTATAGTATAGTATATAGAGTGCCGTGCCGTTTGACTTGTTGGTTATATCAACATTTATATAGTTGATTAGCTGACAGACGGAGCTCCAATTTGGGTTTGGTATATGGGTTTGTTTTTCTCTCAAGTGCTCCAGGCTTGTTTATGTTTTACTCTGTACCAATTGCATTGTCTTTACCTCAGTTATTTTCTCTCTCTCAATATGTGTATAGTCTCACTTCCTCTTCCAAGTTCCCTTATTTAATGGGTTTTATGTCTTGATCGTACTTCAGTTGGCACCAGGGAACGGGAAGGAAGTCTGAAACTTTTGAAACTGCAAGTGAACCAAGCAGCTCAACGTCAAGGATGACACCAAAATTGCACATTTGTTCCTTCTAAGCCAGGCAATCAGAGGAAAAAGAATTCTCACAGCGATCTGTGGGGTCTAAGCACCCTTCTTAAATAGCACCCCCAGTGGCCAGTTCTTGCCAAATTTCATATATGTACGATTGTTGTTGTCATCATTAGAAATCCACTTCCAGATTAGAACAATAATGTTAGAAGAAGGAACAAAAACTGCTTCATCATGAATTAATGGGACTAATTTAACTGAGGACTGATTTTAAGTTCAGACTTATCAAAATGGAGTTTAAGATGGTTTCACCTTAGCCATGTTTCCTTCACTCACATTTCTTCATTTCCTCTTTTTCTGTCCGCTCAGATGCAGTTCATGCTGCTCTTCAGCAGGCAAGGCAAGCTACGCCTGCAGAAATGGTATGTTCCACTGTCTGACAAGGAGAAGAAGAAGATCACACGTGAGCTGGTGCAGACCGTCCTGGCACGAAAGCCCAAGATGTGTAGCTTTCTGGAGTGGAGAGACCTCAAGATTGTTTACAAAAGGTCAGTGAGCGGTCAATGATCCGTCCAGTCGTGGCAAGGTACTAGTATTCAAGTTTAGCACCCATTCCATCCCCTCAGCTCTTCTGTTTTTAATTGTTCTTCTGACTCCACCCACTCATATCTGTGAAGATGCCCAATCGACTCCACCCCCTCAACTCTCTGGTACCTGTCTAGCTCACTCCACGCATTTTAGTTTCTTGAACCACCTCTCTCTCCAGTCTCTTTAGCTCTGTAGAACCGTCCACCTGACTCCATCACCACCTGACTCCCCCTCAACTTGTTTATTAAATTGTATCAACTGTCAACCTGACCACACCCACTCAAAACATTACAGTAGTGAGATCAATATTAATTACCAAAAAAAGTGCAAAAGTTTACACACCCTCACTTTGAAATTACCAACACAGATTAATGAGTTTTACAGAAGTGCCTTAATTATCAGTTTTTCCCCCACAGCCCTTTTCTTCCTTTTCTGCGTTATGATATGATATTCCCTTTGATATCTTTTTCCACTCTCTCTTCTGTGAAAAGTCGATATTTTTGTTTTAGGGCCCCTGACTATTAACTTTGAGCCTCTTTAAGCTTTTCATGCTTTAAAAAAGACTTAAACATGTGTTGACTGTTGTACATCATTAGACACTGTGATGAGGCACATTCAGATAAATTAACTAAAGCATGCCAGCGGAAATGCAAATGTTTTTACTTGCTAATAAAGATACATATCTGCACATTAGCTTAAGGTGCACTTGCTGTAATATTTCGGTGAGCTGTCGTAACAGACACCAAATTTGTGGATAAGCTGTAAAATACACTTTTTATATTCATCCTCAAACCAAAGCGGATGCAATTTATTTTCGCACACGGCTGTATGTCTCTTCACTAATGTATCCATTTAGCATTCGTGCTGAACAGTTTGTTTGAAATGATCTGCCTTTTTGTATCAGAGTACGCCTCGGGCAAACATGCTGTTGGTTTGAGGATGACATTGCACCATGCCTTCAGCTCATACTGGAAAAGGCCACGCATACCTCTCGGAGATAATACGACCTTATCTGCTGCTCGGAGAGTTACTAAATTAACCAGCGGAGTTACTGATTGAGCTCGTTCGTGTTGTGCCGTGAGAAAGATGGCTTTCAAGTTTTCCAAGGTGTTTTATTCACATTGAACGTGCACAAAAATCGTCACATGGCACCGCTCTCTGTAAGCCATTTGGGCCGAACCACAGCAGCCTTTGTGACAGTGAATTCCTAATCTGGCCCTTGTAGGCTGCCTCATTAACACGCAGATAGGAATCCCAGGTTGAGAAAAGGATGAAAGGAGACGCTCATCTGATCGCACTGTGTCAGGAGAGCAAATTAGAATATTTAATGTAGCCCAGTTGCCATGGTAGCTGATGGGCTTGGTTGAGCGAAGAACCACAATGACCTTAGAACAAACAGACAGACAGACAGGCCTAGCAAGAGAATGACAGAAGATTGAACACAAACAAGCTACCAAATGTGTGAACGTTACTGTAAATAAAAGGTTCCTTCAGTATTCACTTACTGGGTCAATACTTGCTAGAACCACCTTTGGCTGCAGGAGTTCTCGGATATTCCTCTATAATCTTTGCACCTCTGGATCCTGATATATTCGCCCATTCTTCTTGGTGAAACTGCTCGAGTTCTTTCAGATTAGAGGGAGAATGCAATTTTCCAGTCGTGCCACAGATCCTCAACCAGATTGACGTCTGACCTTTGACGTTGGCCATTCTGACACGATCGGGTTCTTGGTTTTGAAACCCTCCATTGTTACTTTGGCAATGTGCTTAGGGACATCGTCCTGTTTGAAAATGAACCTCCACCCCAGTCTCAAGTCTCTTTCAGACTGAAAATTTTTACATCTTATCATCACCACCATTGTTTGTGTGATTAGTCAGTGGTCGTTTTTTTGATAGCTGCCACTTGGGTGTCATTGTTGCTTCACCACCACACTTGTTATAAATAGACACACGAAAAATGATACAGGTGTGCTAACGATGTCTGCTGACATTATCTTGCACATTTATTGTTTCATTTCTGTTGGATATGTTGGATTTAGCAGAAGCACTAGTACATGTCAAATTGGACGTGTCATTTGTTAGTATTTAATTTTTTTTTTCTACTGTAATCAAAAACCTTTTTATCCATCACCTGCACTCCTGATACTGATCTGTGCTGGTGCAATCTACTAGTGCGCCCGTATCATAGTGATTCATATTTTGATGAATGGTTCTCCTGCATCCCAGCCCTAAGTAACCCCTTCCCCCCCACCATCCATGACTGACGATGTTGTTAGTATGCGAGAACGCACTGTTGAGTAAGCTATTCAGCAGCACGTTCGATTCCCTCTTTTGTTCTTTTCTCCCAAGTGTGTGCTGTAATGCTTATCCGGACGAGCAGGACGAGAAGATCAGATAAAATATTTCAAGGATTTTTCTCTTCTTTTTTTTTTTCTTTCTTTTTTGTTTTTAAATGAGGGATTTAATCGGTATGGCAAACATCAGAAACCCAAAGTTATTCTGAAGGTCACCTTGAAAAAGTGAGTAAAATAGTGTCTCACACACACACACACGCGCGCGCGCACACATATATACTCGTATAAAGTGAATTGGTGTTCCTGATGAGTCCCAGAACTACTAGTCTGGACGTAAACAAATTGCCACCAACCTAAAAGTGACAGTTTGGCCAACTGCGCACAATTCTCCACCTATACCAAATGTAATCAATCAGCCAAGATGTATTTGGTGACCAAAGTCTAATACTTTTGCCCTGGAGCTAAAAAGTAAGCAGCCCTTATAGCCACCAGTTTAGCGTTGTTCAAACAGCACGTTTAATTCATCATACACTGTTTCACAGTGTTCACTGTTTTCAAACAGACTTGCTTGTGTGGTTTCTGTACCTCTGTTATGTTTAGAATGGTATAATAATGAGTCTTCCTCAGGGCGTAGTTTGGTGTCACTCCATGTGAACATCAGTCTCAAAGGATGAAGGTGGAATCGTATGTTGGAAACGATCAGGATGCTTTTAATATGGAATTCGGTCACGTGTTATCTAACGGCTCTTCCACAACTATTAGTCTGTTTGCAGCGTCCGAATCAGAGCTAAATGGATGCCTTTGGTTTGTTTAGTTAGATTTTGTTTTGTACCGTGCATAATTAACGATCATGAATCTTTATTGGTCACATATACATCGCAGCACAGGGAAATTCTTTTACTTCGCATATCCCAGCATGTTAGGCGGTTGGTGTCAGAGCGCAGGGTCAGCCATGGTATGGTGCCCCCTGGAGCAGAGAGGGTTAAGGGCCTTGCTCAAGGGACCAACAGTGGCAGCTTAGCAGTGCCTGGATCTGACCTTCTGATCAGTAACCCAGAGCCTTAACTGCCAAGCCAGCACCGCGCCCCATTCATTAATTAATAAATCAATCAATCAAGCAAACAAACAACCCAAAAGGCAATATAATTTTTGTTTTGAGAGTTGTGTAGGAGTGTAAATATCCTTGCAAGGGGAGAACTTGCACTGGAGCTGTGACACATCTCACTATTAAGATTTTGGGAATCATATGAACTTTACTTGGAAGACATTGTAGCTTCAGACATATGAGTTATCCAAATAGGAGTTATCCTATTTATAGTAGATTCTATATAATATTTTTTTCTGACAAATGATAAGAGCAGAACCTCCAGGCTGAAGACTGGAGAGACTGAAGAGAGATTTACTCACTGCATTGAGGGACTTTGAGCATGCAATGTATCCAAGGCACAATAAGGCAGACAGTGCAAGAGAGAGATGTAACTGTGCCTTTGGCACCTTGTGTGTGTGTGTGTGTGTGTGTGTGTGTGTGTGTGTGTGTGTGTGTGTGTGTGTGTGTGTGTGTGAATACACCGACAATACTTTAACGGTTGCAGAAAGGTGACAAAACTGCATCGGCTCAGGAAATACACGAGTAGGAATTGTGAGAGAAGCGAAGAGTAGAGAATTCATATTGTGTTAAAAAAAAAAGCCCTGATTCTAAAATAGGAAAGAAGACTGACACGATTAGGAAGGAGAGAGGTAAGAAAAAATATACAGCCAGCTGGAAAGAAGAGAAAGAGGGCGGGGGGGACCAGAGAATCCCCCCAGATCAAGCTGTGTCCTCGGAGACTGGCTGCTCATCATTGTTCTCTTGTTAAAAGAGATTTCCTGTGCTGTGAAAATCCTCCATCACACACTGTAATGAGTCTTTTTCTGCTCTCCTGCTCCTTAACCAGACTTGCTATTCTCAGAACTGCTCGTTCCTGGCCTCCAGGAATAGGCTCTACCGATCCAATGATCTCTGACCTGGTCTGTCCTACATTGAGCTCATGATTGTTAAGCTGTGTTCCCCAAACTGTGCATTCCAGCTAGAACAGTCTTGTCATGTCCAAGCAGCCTAACAAGCAAAACTAAACTACACTCTTCAGAGGAACCCTTTAGCACCTGAATCAGTATGTCCCAGGGTTAATTCTCAAAGGTTTTATGGATAACCCTCAAAGGTTATATGTTTAACTCTACAACAAAAGTTTTTCTTTTCAAAAGAAGGTTCCAAGAAGAAACTCTTTGGAAGAGCTAGAACCATTAACCATTCAAAAATCCCTTAAGGAACCCTTTATTCCAAAAGTGTAGCCTGCTTTGATAACTCTACAGTTCAGTAGATTTGGTGTCAAACAATCCTGATTTTTGCCTCTTGTATCATGTTGTTTAGTTCTGCTTAAGTGGCATAGCTGGCTGGGAATTGTAGACAGAGGGATGTCAATCAAGCGTGTGCATTAGAATATTTGGCCACACCCACCTGTTCTCAGATGGACATGATCAGTTGGTTATAGTTGGTATTTGAGTAGTGTTTCTTGGTATGTTTGAGGGGTTTTTTTTTCATATATTCCCAATCTAAATGTTCTCCCCATGTCACACAGATCCTCTGATTCTTTAGGTTTTTTTTGGTACACTTTTCTGGCCACGTACTTCAGAATCTTCATTGGCTTATTGTACTTCCATGGATACTCGTTTCTGTGCCAGTCTTCACCAGGAGCTTTTCAGAGGTCTATATAGCATCTGAATATGGCAACCTCTGGGCTTTCCATATTCCTCTTGTCTGAAGCGACCTCAAGTTTTTTTGACTAGACTTACCAGACATTTTAGTGAAAGCTATAGGTCTGGCTAGCAAGACTTACTACTGCTGTGAAAAACAGTTTATATCCAAATCTCGCCCTTGATTCAGTAGATAATCTTACAATTTGTTGGACTCTTATTCATAATCTGCTCATACTGAACATCCTTTAAAATACGCTTAGTATTGTTAGTCGCTTTACTTTTCTAGAACCTGTATACAGAAATGATTTATAATGCCATTATCTGGTGTCACTAAGATGAGGAGGGGTTTATTTTGGATCTGGTTCCTCTCAAGGTTTCTTCCACATGTCTTCTCAGGGAACTTTTCCTTGCCTCTGTTGCTTCTGGCTTTCTCATTAAGGGTGTAAATCTATATCTGGATTTTTAATACAATGTCCAAGTTTTGTATCATTGAAGCATTTGTAATATTTCTAACCCTCAACTACCCAGCTCCTTGCTTGGATTGAAGTATTAAAGCATACAACTTGATGCCCTTCGTTATCATTATGTAGGTTAAATTCAGTATGGTTAAATGACACCGTACTTACTTCTGTTAATTATATTGTTACACAATGTAGGTGTAGTACAAAACAAGTATATATTTGAGACACAGATAGGCTGCTGTAATGCTGTCAGAAATGTTGAAAGTGGTGAGGGTGTGCGGTTCTGGTCCAGTTCCGACGTGGTGAATCAGACAGCGTGGCAGCACTGTGTGTGAGATAAATGAGAAAGAGAGACCCGGGGAGATTTGGATGCAATGTCTCGCATGCTGTATCCTCTCCAGAGCCGACAATTCTATTTTAATCTGCATTTGATTAGTAAATGACAAGGCCAGCATCATAATCAGTGCCCAGCAGATGTGCACAGAGCTGCTGCTTCACCGTCTGACTGTGTGACGCACTACTGTGCCACCTCTCCATGGAAATAAGGGGCAGTGATACCAAAGAATCACATATATCCACATCAGACTCTGTCAGTGAAATCTCGCTACAGAATCTAGTGTACTAATTTTCAGCACTGTCAGACCACTCCCTTAGATTCCCAATCCTTTAAAGCCTGACACTATCTCAGCTTCTCACCTCTCATGTCTTGAGCTGATTCAATCAGTATGACCCAAAAGTCCTTCAGGGAAAAAAAAAACCCACTTGATTTCCTTTCCAAACTGGAGTGTAGAAAGAGCTGGAACCTCTCCAATCATCGCTGCATTTGTTGTAGATTCTAGAAAACAACTGATGTACACTGCAAAATGTTTTGCATATTAATCTAATAAGTTTCCTTATTAGATTATAATGAAACAGTATTAAGCCCATTTTCAGACATTTTACTCATTTTAGGCTACAAATTATATTGTATCATTTGTCTTTCTAAAAGTAAAGGCTTGAAATGATTTAATGTGTTACTGTATGACTGACGTGTTCGATGACATTAAAGACAGTACAAAGACTTTTTCTTGCCATTTAGTCATATTTGCTGGCACGCATTGCATCACACCTCATAATCTGCATAAATGGGGTTAACCTTCCTGGCTCAGGTAGTGTGTGTTATCTGGATGCCTGATATAGATTGTGTGTTTCACAAAAAAAAACTGCATTCCATGATGATCTGACACATTCATCTTTGTACTAAGGACATTCAGGCGGTTTTTGTTGTTGTTGTTGTTGTTGGGATCAGTATGTTTGTCTCCCAGCCTTGCCAAATTAATTGATTTGTCTCTAGAGACCAAGACCACCTGCAGTACTGCTCAGAATGTGTGTGTGTGTGTGTGTGTGTGTGTGTGGAGACACGATATCTTCCTCTTTGTCTTTGTCACTCCTCTCACACACGTCTCGCTCTTTTTACGGTATTATAATAATCGGTTAATGCACTCCGACACAGTCTGGGCTTCGTACAAGGCAAATCTTGGTGTTAGAACTCCTTTATTTTGATATTGACTACTGGTGTCCCATTCAGAGACTGAAGGTATACTGTGCTGCTCAATTCATCGATCACTAAACTAGGAGATGCATTTCTTGTAATTTGCTCAGGTTTACCTCGGTGCCTGAAGTTGAACGCAGTTTCATAGCTGGATTATTTCATAACGGTCGTGGACAGGATCTAGGAGGGAGGAGGCGGTCTCAGAGGGCAACGGCTTCCCAAAGCCAATTAAGCTTGGGTAAATATTTATAGGAAGCATTTGGAAACTAGCCAGAAGCCAATACAACTCGTTTTGCGCTTCCTTTACAGACAAAGCATGGCAATGTCTCCTTTTCTTTCAGGGACACTGTTGGTGTTGAACTAAATAATATTGTATTGTGCCAAATGACACTGTTGATGTTACACTAAGTGACACTGTTCGTATTGCACCAAACGCCACTCTTCGTGTTGCACCAAACGACACTCCACATAAACACAGGATACATGCAAAAATCTATACACAAATATAGACTAATGGAGTAGAACGATATAGATAGATGCTTATTTTGAGACTTTCTCCTGTCCCTACAGGGCTAGTGCTCAATAATTAACTGGAAGGTGGAATTGAGCATGCCATGACAGGGAAAACATCGATGTGGTCCTCCAGGGCCAGCGTTCTGCCGTAGAAATCGTTTCTACGCTCTTTAGTGCCTCGCAGCATGTAAACGATTAATCACCAGCTGTCACCATTCCCCATAGCCACGTAAAACAGCAGAACAAAAAAGAAAAGAAAAAAAGCGGCCACTGCAGTGTTGTGTTCCGAAATCCGGATTATGCCCGAGTCCTTCATTAAAGGAGTGGGAGTCTGACAAGACTGGAGCGCTAGCTTTTCCACAGAGTTAAATAATTTCAAGGAGCTTGCTCAGCAATTCTCCTGTCCTATATATCATCAGAGAAAGAGAAAAAGGGGCAAATCTGTGCATGTGCTTTGCCTGGAACAAAGAAATTTGAGTGAGCGACAAAGAACATTTTTTCTTTTTATCGGCCAAAAGCACCGAGAATTTATGGGAGTTGCTAAGCGCCAGTTGAGTACGGACATTTTCATGGAGCACTAGGCGAAAGTGGTGGCCTGGTTTCCTGAAACCATAACAATCACTGTTCATGTGGATGAGCAAGAGTGACTCTGGGATCCATGCAAAATGAATTATGCTGCAATACTTTTGGGGGTGTGGGGGTGGAACACGACATCCTACACAACCTTCCTGTACCCGTTGTTCAGCTTTAAATAAGCTATCATACACTACAGTGTGAAGCATGAATTTGTTACAAGACTCATGCCTGATCAGAGCTTCAACATTAAATGTAACCATAAATGGATCAAAAATATGGTGTCATTCATTAATAAATTTAAAAAATCATAATTATTGGAACTGTGGTATAAGAAGAGCAAAACCCTTTGGGGAAATAATCAGCTTTGGGCTGGTAACCGTAATTGGGCACGTCACATGTGATGATAATGTTACACTGAATGCATTTTAGGTCTGAGAGCCTGCTTGATGAAGTTAGCTTCATAAATCTGATTTTGTACGTGTTTTGCTTTTCACAGATACGCCAGTTTGTACTTCTGCTGTGCCATTGAGGACCAGGACAATGAGCTGATCACCCTGGAGATCATTCATCGCTATGTGGAGCTTCTGGATAAGTACTTTGGCAGTGTAGGTGTCGTTCCCATTAGAATTGTGGGAAAATGTGAAGCAAAGCTAAGCAAAATGAGTAAGCCGGTGTTTCTCTGTTGGCACAGGTGTGTGAGCTGGACATTATCTTCAACTTCGAGAAGGCCTACTTCATCCTCGACGAGTTTCTTTTGGGCGGAGAAGCTCAAGAGACGTCCAAGAAGAACGTCTTGAAGGCGATCGAACAGGCAGACCTGCTGCAGGAGGTAATTTAGTGAGCACCACGCCACAGAACCACTGCTGACCAGGTATTATTTTGGTACGAGTAGATCAGGTTCATCAGCCTTGTCTGGGTTTTTGAGAAGTGAAGAAGCGAGAGACTTCAGAGAAAAAAGATGAACCTTGCAGCTAAGGGTGCTATATACATGACTGTCATTATAATAAGACATGACGAGTGCAGGGAGATATGAAGATTAGTGTAGAAAAAATTTTAAATCCCACTTATATTGTGCGTATTAAAAGATGAATGAATGAAACCACGAATGAAACCATTAATAAAAAGGAAGCCAAGACAGTAAACCAAACCAAAGGTTAAATTTCTGGACCGATAACACAAACATTGCATAAACGCATCACAAACCTTGATTCCGACTCCTGAATCGATTCAGTTAAAAAAAAAGAATCGATTCAGAAGAACGATTCATTCACGAGTCATCAGTATTAAAACACCCCAACAACACTGCTGCACCTGATACACTCGTACCACCTAGGCCAGGGGTTCCCAAACTTCTCGAGGGCAAGGCCCCCCATACGGTGTTAAAATTTGACCGAGGCCCCCCTTTTGCAAGATGTCTTTAAAACACATTAAAAATACAGACTTCTGAATATATCCCCCTTTTTTTTATTAATAATTACATCTTACATCTTTACATTACATTACATTACATTAGGAATTGATTGTGTGTGTGTTTGTGTGTGTGTGGTTGTCTGAGAGTGAGAAAGAGAAAACATACATTTATTTATTTTTCACACCAAGTTGTTGAGGCCGCCCGGGCACCCCATGGCGGCCCCCACTTTGAAAACCACTAACCTAGACCACCTAGCGCTACACACACTGGAAGTTAAAATAAGCATGTGTGTAAATACAAAATTATGGCATCTAGATATCCTTTAATATTGCAGCACAGTGTATAAAGTTGTTTTGTTTTAGATTTCTGTCATAGTGGTTGCTGTAAATACAGCCAAATCATTATGTATTAGTGTTATTAGCGTTACTTTTTTTTTTTTTAACGTTTTCCCCAACAGCCTCTCCTTTCAGTCAGAGCTCTGAAACACACCGTTTGTGATTTCATGTTCAGAAGTTTACATCACCCTCCTTTTTTTCTCTCTCCTCTCTCCCTCTCTTATGCTCTTTCTGGTGTTATTTCGTAGCTCTCTTGTAAGTTGTCAATGCTGTTATGCCTGGTGTGACGGTGATTCCTCAGTTGGGAGTTTTTTTGTTTTGTTTTTTAACAGCCTGGAGGAGCTTTAATAACTACACACACACTCCCTCTCTCTCTATTTGAATGTAGAACTATGCCGCTCACAACAGCAGGTTTGGAGCTGTTCGAGATTTATGAGCTTTGTCACTGTGTACTCTTCGTCGTTTTGGATACACAAACACACACTAACACGCACATATACACACACACATTTCTAGCTGTGTCTCAAACTGCATACTTACCGTAATTTCCGGACTATAAGCCACTACTTTTTTCACACGCTTTGCTTAAACAATGATGCGAGGCTAATTTATGGATTTTTACGGGTTAACGAGTTTCATGCCGCCAAATTGGCACATCGGACAAATGAAATTACCCAACAGGTCACAGTGGACCAATGAAACGGTTCGAATTACATCTAACGCGCTCACACTACATTCTTCAGATCAGTCGTTTTCCCCTCATCAGGGAAAACACACGAAGAAATGCATATTGGTGACGTCATGTCTCCGCCCCTTCTTGTCATGTGTTGTCGAGTCACGTGTGTTTTGGTATTGCCCTCAGGTGTTAGCAGTTTGGCGTGTATATATAGTGTATATATACCGGGAGCCATGACACACACAACGTGGTTAATTAGATATAGAGTATAGTTAGAGACTTTGTTCATGACATGCGTCTTAGTTCTTGTTCATGTCTGAGTTCATGTCAAGGCTAGGTAGCTTATAGCATAGCTTATAGCTTAGCCTGTAGCCTAGTAGCTTATAGCATAACTTATAGCCTAGTAGTTTGTAGCATAGCTTATAGCCTAGTAGCGGATAGTATAGCTTAGAGTTGTATAGACTTCGTTTAGAATATAGATGTAGAAGTGGTTTATAGAGTATAAATATAGAGTCTTTGTTTCATGTCATAGTTAATGTTTAGGTTAGTTGGTTTAGTTAGCTTAGTTCATTGAGTTGGTCATGGTTCTTGTTTCTCTTGAGTCTGCTCACCTCTGTTTAAATAAAAGCTCTCGTCCTAACTGCACTTGCATGCGTCCTGCTTCGTTTACGTCACGAATTGTGATAGTTACAACGTGGACACCTGCGGCTTATAGACAAGTGCAGCCTATGTATATACAAAATAGTTTTTCTTTTTAAAATTAGCGGGTGTGGCTTATATTCAGGTGCGCTCAATAGTCCGAGAATTTCGGTATATGCTTACAGTGAGGGGAAAAAAGTATTTGATCCCCTGCTGATTTTGTACGTTTGCCCACTGACAAAGAAATGATCAGTCGATAATTTTAATGGTAGATTTATTTGAACAGTGAGAGACAGAATAACAACAAAAAAATCCACCTCCTTCCCTCAGACAGGGCATTGAAAATGGGTCGTGGATGGGTATTCCAGCATGACAATGACCCAAACACATGGCCAAGGCAACAAAGGAGTGGCTCAAGAAGAAGCACATTAAGGTCCTGGAGTGGCCTAGCCAGTCTCCAGACCTTAATCCCATAGAAAATCTGTGGAGGGAGCTGAAGGTTCGAGTTGCCAAACGTCAACCTCGAAACCTTAATGACTTGGAGAAGATCTGCAAAGAGGAGTGGGACAAAATCCCTCCTGAGATGTGTACAAACCTGGTGGCCAACTACAAGAAACGTCTGACCTCTGTGATTGCCAACAAGGGTTTTGCCACCAAGTACTAAGTCATGTTTTGCAGAGGGATCAAATACATATTTCCCTCATTAAAATGCAAATCAATTTATAACATTTTTGACATGCGTTTTTCTGGATTTTTTTGTTGTTATTCTGTCTCTCACTGTTCAAATAAATCTACCATTAAAATTATAGACTGATCATTTCTTTGTCAGTGGGCAAACGTACAAAATCAGCAGGGGATCAAATACTTCTTTCCCCTCACTGTAACTGTATGACAGGTGTAAGAAAATACACTACAGGAAAAGGACAGACTGCATTTGCCAAACAAATGTTGAGAAATGGACATTTATTAGTGCTAACCTGTCCCATCATGCACCATGGAACAAAAGAGGAGGGGCTTAGTCACAAAATTGACATGACTACCAGTTTATACAGAGGTTTTTATTGTCTTGCTGTTTCTGTCTCCATCTCAGAACTGTAACTGATATTGAATTGCAAATATATACCAGGAAATGTAGCAAAAAAAGTAAAAAAAAACAAAAATTAGAATAATTACCCCTTTCCCCTGGGAAACCTGTGGTGCATGAACAGCACTTGCATATTAAAACATGATTAGCTCTTACATTTTATGACGCAATGCTAACAATCACCTGTCTCATGTTTACATTTAACCATTTTCATCTTCCCTTTCTTCTTCAAATAACACAGCAGTGGCATTTCTTATCCTCTGACAGCACACAGTTCCCCTAAAAACAAGTTAATTATCAAAAACATTTAATAAAGTGTACAGAATAAGCATAGAATATATGATTTTTTAAATGAATATTATTTACTGTAAATCATAAACTGCAGTATTAAAGTAATTTAACACCTTTTTATTAAGCTTTTATTTATGTTCATTTACACTTGATTAGTTCATGTCCCAGTTCTTGTAAATCAGTATAAATTAAATTATAACATAATATTAATTGTTGATAATAAAATTTTGCGAGTGAACCATCACGAACATATTAAGGCACAAGTTCATGGTGGTGGTTGGATGAAATATATATGGCTTAATGCATTATTTGAATGATGTGTTTTTATTACAGAAAAGCGTTCGTTATTTTGTTAACACTCCTAATGATCTATCAGTCCTTCCAGGACTATGAAATGAACGCAAAATCATGCAAACTCCGCAATATCCAGAGGAGCTTGCAATTTTTCAATCTGCGGTCATTTTGAAAAATTGCAATTGAAAAATTTCAGCGTTCAGCCGAAGCGCTCTTCGATGCACGTGCGTCGAACAGCTACATTTTCGTTTACTTCACTGCCAAAGAGCGTGCGAAACTATTTTGTGCGATTGTAACTTCAAGTTTTCCAAGAAAAATAAAAGCACACAATTGCATCACAAGTTTAGAGAAAAAAATAAACAAAAAAAATGCCTGTACGAGCTGAATTATTTACTCTAAAGTTCATTGTTTAATTTCTAATGTCTGAACTAATTCATATATTAAAAAAAGCATTACCTTTAGCTTTAGGTTAGCTTAAAATTAATGAACAATCACATACCACAGAACAGCACAGTTGTTACAAAAATGTTAGTGTTTGAATTGTACTAACGTCTCAGATACTAATCTTCTCATTTTTATTATTGAATTATCTTCAATACTTTCAAGTGTCAGGCCGGTATGCAATTTGAGACACATCTGTTTCCTTCCTCTCTTAAAACACCATCAGGTATCCTCTCCTTAAATTGCTCTTTTCAAAGCACTGCATTAAACAAAGCAAAACAAAGCCACTCCTTCAGGTTCAAAACCCTGCCACGGCCACCGGATCTTCACCAAGCAGCTCATGAAAACTGTTCTGTGCTGGAATAAATCACAGCGTGGAGTAAATGGCACTTATTACTGCACAAGCTGCCCGTTGTGATGGCCTTTGATTAAGCGTGCACACCGATGACAGAAATAGATATTGTTGAGGCAGAGTACGGTTCTGCAGGAGATGCTCGGCACGCCGCAGCTGCTCTTTATCTCTGCACAGTAATTACTGCTGACATTTCAGAGGCTGTTGCCAGCTATCTTTACTTTCTCTTTTCATTTTTTATCCTTTTCTTCTCTGTTTCTTGTCTATTGTCACTGGGCTTTGTTCAGCACAGAATCACTTGGTACTTTTTATGATTCCACTTGACATGATTTCTTTCTTTCTTTCTTTCTGTCTGTTCTCTTTCACGCCTCTCTATCTGTCGTCCGTTTCTCTTGTGTGATTTTTTTTGCAGAATCTTGATTTTCAGATCCGCTTCTTACCAGGTACAGTGGAATTGATTATTGATTATTGATTAGGATAACCCAATCAGATTGTAGTTCCCTCTTCTGTAGACCAGAGCTTCCTGCTTGTAGATCAGTCACCATATAATATGAAGAAGGAAGAGGTGGCCACATGCCGGGGGGAGCACTGTACTTTAGGGATGATTAGTAAGGAATCAAACACGTGACGGTGTGCTGTTCGAGGAAAATAATCAACAGTGGCGTGCTGCAGTCGGATGTAAAGTGGATATACTGGTACCACCCTGAAGTCGATTATTTTCCAATATCAGCATGTCCAGAAGTGTTTTATTCCTCTTATACCACAGCAAGTTGCCAAGAATAATTTTTCTTTTTTTATTATTAATTAAAGAACGATGCCTCATACTTTTTTTTCCGCTCAATGTTGTAAATACGTTTAATCCTGTGCAAAAAAAAAAATGAAGCTTATTGAGAAACCCCAAAGCATAACCGTGTCTAAAAACCTAACACTGAATGTTAAACAGCTCTGACACTGGAGACTCCATCCAATAATATAATTATTGAGGATTACATCAGTTTTTTGGGGGTTTTTTCCATGTAGTGAACACGTCAAGTATACAAGTCCCTGTGTAAGAGGTTACTATAGAAACGATAACATATTAGATACGAGCGTATTAATATAAACCTTGTGATTTGAATTACAGTCAGAAGAACTGTCAGAGCTAATGTTAAAGTAAACTACAGTTAATCAACACCAATCAGAATTGAGAATTCAACAGTGCTGTGTTCTAAAGCGTGAAACGTGAGCTTGTTTTAATTCCGATGACTTACCGATGGTGGGGATTTATTTATTTATTTATTTATTTTTTATAATGTACAATGAAATCACAAAATGACCTGATTAGTAGCATGACTTTGGCATAAATGGGCTAAATCAGAATGGGTGGAGTTTTGTTCTGGAAGGTTATTGAGTGTTACTGGCATGTGGCGTCGCTTCTGAATCTAAACGGAAGAGCTAATACAGATCAGGGGTGTGTGCCTTGTTCCTGGAGATCTGCCCTCCATCAGAGCTTAGTACCAGGCTGATGTAACGTGCTTATTCCATCTAATTAAGGTCTTGAGAATGAACAGCTGTGGTCCATGCTGAAGTGATCATGTCTGCTCTACCCTTAGCAGTAATAAAGTAACGAAAGTAAGTCATTCAGAGCAAACACGAGTGTCATTAAAACGTCAAAGCAGGCATTTTGATTGGCAGACAATCGCTTACATGTACAGTGAGGTCCAAAATCTGAGACCACACTGAAATAAGCAGAAGGATTTTAGAATTTTGAAACAGTTAAAACAAAGAACGTGAATGTTCCATATCTTGAGCTATTGAGACATGAAGAAATTCGTATCGATATTTTTCAAAAAGTTCTACTTTTCACTCAAGTTGTTGTTGATAATATAATTTGCAATGAAAATTGTTGCATTAAATTAGAAAGAATGCAAAATAGAAGCATTTTCATTAGTGCTCTCAGATATTTGGACCCCCACAAAACAGATAATGAAGATTAAGCAATAAAGCATTACCAAACCTTCACCTAAAGTTTCATTTAGGTGTTACTGTTCACTAGGTCAAATACTAATTCCCAAATGATGTTGTTACCTACATCAAATAGCTTATTTGGTGCCACATTACATTCAGCTGTTTTACTGATTTTAGTCGCAGTTACTAATTATACCAGAGCAAAGCTGAATTCTTGGATCTGATTGGTCAGAACTTGTTGAGTAATTTTCTGTAACAGCAAATCACAGGTTTATATTAATGCACGTGTTACCGCAGATGCACAGGGATTTGTATGAGGGACGCACCACACTAAGCGACAGCTAATAATTAAATAAAACAAATGAACCAAAAACATGTACTTGTTAATAGGGTGAAGTTTTATGTAAGGAAATGTAAGGAGTCTCCAGTGTCAGTGTTTCGGAAATCAGTAGGATTTCCACCACAGGAAAGTCTTCAGGATGGAGTAGTTTTCCAGTTTTTCCAGTTTCAGTGTCGGTAACATGCCCAGCATCAAGAGAGAAAAAATAATCAAGGCTGTTGAGGGAACGATTGTGTAATGCTACGTCCACGTTAATCCGGACAAGTTTGAAAACATCACTTTTTATGTTTTGGCCTTGTGCCCACACTGAGACTGCATTTTTGTTTGGCGAAAATAGAGCTTTTCGAAAATGCCCTCCCAAGTGGATAAATTCTAAACACCGTTTTCGCGTTGTACTGTGGACTGGTGACGTATTTTTTGTCTGTCATGTGACCCGTTCAACTCGACAAAAAACAAGATGGTGGACGATGTTTTATGTTACAGATCTATATGGATTAACGTGGACTTAGCCTGAAGTGATAACAGGACCGAACTTGTTTCACTGATGTTTCCACAACATTAAATATAAGTATAAACTGACCAAAAGTAGAATGCGCTAACTTCGATGTTGAAATAGTAACTGTGCTTGACATCAGGCTGCTGTGAGAGTCTTCTAAATACTTCTAAATCCCATGCTAGACTTCATCACTTCTGAATGGACTGAGGCAGATGTGTAAAATCACTTTAACTACAGTGGGCTGGATGACTGACCTCCAGGAAGAGCTGCTCAATGTTAGATACTTTAGGTACTAGGGGTGTAACAATACAACGAATATGTGCCTTCGTCTAGCTCTACCAAAAGGGTGATGTCTACACAGATGTACCTTTCTTTGGCACACTGTAATGTAATCTCCATATGATACGCTATACCCCAAATGATATGTTACACCCCTATTAGTTCCATACTAGCTACTAACTTTACGCAATAATATTTATGCTTGAAATTATTTTTTTTATTGTGTCAAGTAATATTTTTATGTTAATAATATTAATCCTGATTCCGTATAGTAGTCTGTATACGAAAGCCCTGTTTCACTGAAGAATAATCCCAAAACCGTAATCATGTTTGATGCCTAATTCCTGATCTGGACTGCGGTCGACTCCGGCCATGCCGAGGCCCAGCTACAGTACGGGGCAGCAGGTCACATGATGCTGATTTCAGGAATGCATTGTGACAGGAAAGGCGCGACGGGAAACAAAGCCGTGTTGTGTGCAGCAGCCACACACTGAGCCATGACCCAAATGTGAGAGAAAGAGAATGCTTAAAAAGCTTCCAGCCATTTACAACGCTCATGCTAGCATGCAGCTCGATGGGACACTGGGGGGTTTCTGTCAGCCCTATTAGTAAACGTTGCCCTTGTCTGCTCACCTGACACCAGTTCCGTGTTGTTCTAATGACTAGGGTTGTGTTTTAATCGAAGAGGCAGGTTGTAGATGAGCATGGCTGGGCACGTTTCGCCTGAGGCCCGTCGGAGCTCTGAAGCAGAGAGTTGTACACATGTAATACTGCTGTAGACATTAGCGTACACTGCTGGGCAAAGGTTTACGAACACCTGGATGTTAAACACAAGTAGTGTCTCAGACAAAATACCAAAGGTCAAATAACAATTATATAAATATTAGTCACAGTGCTTGTTCATACTAAGTATCAATATTAAGACTGGTAGGTAAACAAATATTCAGTGCAAGTGAAACAGTTTTTTTAATTTCAGGAGTTAATGCTTCATTACAGTACTGTTAGTAAGCACAGTTAGAGCCATAGACAAAACAAAAAGACACAGAGTTACTGAATTGTTGTGTTTTGGGACACATCAGCTAATATGGCTCCAAGTGAGTGATTTAAACTGCAGCAGTAGTTAGGCTGCTGAGTAATTTTATAGAACTCTACTAAAATAATAGTAGAATATAGTAGTGTAGTATAAGTAGAGTGATAAATTAGATCATTA
Source organism: Ameiurus melas (assembly GCA_012411365.1). NCBI lineage: Eukaryota > Metazoa > Chordata > Actinopteri > Siluriformes > Ictaluridae > Ameiurus > Ameiurus melas. Next base: position 21,797,675 of record CM022768.1, on the reverse strand, counting down.
GGCTGTAGTATTGCAGCGTAGCAGACGAATTTCATTGAACATTAGAGTATAGTAGTGCAATATATTGGAGTAACATTGTAAAATAGTCGAGTATAGTAGAGTAGTATAGCAGAGCAATATAGAACACAGCCAGTATGCTTTTAACAAACAGGTTCCTGTTTAGGAACATGCTGCTGGTTGAGTGTTTTATTTCTGCTCAAACACACATAGAATTTGCCCCCATCCCATTATTCCTCATACTGAGTGAGATCAGCCCTGTGATTAGCTGCATTTAGTGGGATCAGCTCTTTGATTCGGTGGACTTGGTGGGATCAGCCCTCTGATTGGGTGGACCTAGTGAGATTAGACCTCTGATTGGGTGGACCTAGTGAGATTGGGCCTCTGAATGGGTTGGACCTAGTGAGATCAGCCCTCTGATTGGGTGGACCTAGTGAGATTAGGCCTCCGGTTAGGTGGACCTAGTTAGATTAGTCCTCTGATTGCTTGCACCTAGTGAGATCAGCCCTCTGATTGCGTGGAACTAGTGAGATTAGTCCTCTGAATGGGTGGACCTAGTGAGATCAGCCCTCTGATTGGGTGGACCTAGTGAGATCAGCCATCTGATTGGGTTGATTTAGTGAGATTATCCCTCTTATTTGGTGGATTTTGTGTTTATAGAGCCAGACTGACGACTGGGCTGGTTTGGCCAATGATGAGATCTTATAAAGGGGAGAAGTCCCAGCCCCTTCCTGCTTACTGGTAATTACTTGACTTGCTTGATCTGATTGGTCCATTGGCATGACAAGTTCAGAGAGTGAACGCATGAAGAGCACACGCGGTCCGACTGCAGACGCAACATCGCTGTGATGGGAAGAGAGTGTAGCCCTGATAATTTAAAGAGTATATACAGTAAAAGACTTGTGTCTACATCCTTGACAAGTAACATATTAATAAACTGTGTGTGCAGTCAACTGTAGATGTAATTAACCCTCTCTGAAGTTTTCTAGATGATTTTATCTTCTATACAACTTCATCACCTCCCCCTACTAATCGTCTCCTCTCACAGCAGCTCATGGCTCTGCAGTCAGACGCTGTGAGTTTGGGTTTGCAGTGATGTTCTCTGATACCAAATGCTTGATGACTGAACTAACATGGCTGAAAGATTACAGCATCTCTAACACAGCGGGAAAATAAAAAATAAAAAGAATAATATTATGCCTTTTTCAAAACAAGTGTGTTAAAGGTCTAGGAGACATTTTCTCCTCCGCTCTTCACCAGAATGCTGGTCTATTGTTTTTTGTTTTCACACACCAAAGATCCGGTACACGTTCTCATTAAATTCTCGTCAGGCTCTGATTAAATCACTGGATTACAAATAGAATGAATAAACAGATTTTTCACATTAACATATAACTCGCATTATTTTTATGCCATCTTGCTTTCATATTATTTTATTGATGGTACTTTTATTCTTTCTTACATATTATATATTTTTTTGGCACTGCTATTATTTGTTGTGTTTTTGTTATTTGCCTATGTTATCTTTGACTGCTGTCTTTCTATCTGTTTTTCTATCATTTGCTTTCTTTCTTTTTTGTTCTCCCCCCCCTCTCTCATATATGTTTTATTTTCTCTCTTTCATTCTCAGTATCTCCATCTGTCTTTGCTTTCTATCTCACTCTATCTGTCTTTCATCTTTCCGCTTTCTTTCTCATCCTCTAGCTCTTTCTTTGTCTCTCTCGCTCTCTTTCCCTTTCTTTTCTCTCCATCTTTTTTCTCTCTATTTCTCTCTGTCTCTTTTTCTCGATCTCTATTTCTATCTCAAATCTCGCCCTCTTCTCTCTTATTCATTCTCGCTCTCAATTTCTATCTGTTTGTCTCTCTCTCTTTCCCTCTGTCTCTGTCTCTCTCTTTCGTTTTTGTCTCTTTCCCGTTCTCTCTATATCTATATCTCTCTTTGTCTCTGTCTCGCGTTGTTTCTTGTTTTCTCTCTTTATCTCTGTGACTCTCTCCATCTCTCTTTCACTATGTTTGTCCCATTTTTCCCCTTCTGCTATTATTTGTTGTGTTTTTATTATTTAACTATTTTTCCTGTTTTATTTAGTTTTGGTTCTTTGTTTCAGTTTTATAATTTCACACTTTAAAGCACATCGAGCCGCAGAATAAATGTGTGAAATTTGCGATATAATTGAAGATTAATTTTATTATTATTATTATTACTACGTTACTATTTTAGAGTTGTTTCCTGGTGTTTTCCTCCTCCTCTGTTACACGTGTAAGGGATGAGCTCAGAAACTGTCTTCTGTCTTTGCTGGTGTTATTTGAGCCTAATGAGGCTTCAGATGGCCTTCAGCAAGTGCCATCAAATCAGTCATTAGCTCATTATCATGTTTACAGTCGGGACAGCCCGTCTCTCTCTCTCTCTCTCTCTCTCTCTCTCTCTCTCTCTCTCTCCCTCTCCCTCTCTCTCTCTCATTCCCTCTGTCTTGTTCCCTCTCTCTGTCTCTCTCATTCTCTCTGTCTCTTTCTGTCATTCTTGCTGTCTCTCTCTCTATCTCTCTCTCATTCTTTCTGTCTCTTTCTCTCTCTGTCTCTCTCTCATTCTCTCCATCGCTTTCAGTCTCCATCACTCTATTTCTCTCTCTCTTTCTTTCTCTGTCTCTATGTATGTCTCTCGTTCTCTCTCTCTGCCCCCCGCCCCCCACTCTCTGTGTTGTGCATTGTGTTGCTAAACACTGTGTGGACTCACTAACCAGATGGTACAACGGTTCAGCTCAGTGAGACGTTCCCACACAATTTAGCTCACATTATCAGCAACTGCGATTAAACCCTGGTATTAAACTTGCATTCGAGTGGAAAAGTTTGCATCCCCCATGGATAGTTTTGCCCTCTTCCTCTCAGTATTCAGACCTGATTTAAATAATGCACTAACAACACACACCGTTGTTCCATGTACCTCATGACCATGTCGGAACATCTCTGAAACCCAATGTCTTGACATAAATTTGACATTTGAGTTGATTATATCATTTAATTTTGTCCTAAGTCTACGCAAACTTTTGTGTTTGACTCTCTGTCTGGTGTCATTTTAAATTAGCAGGACTTTATCGTTACTTTGTTCTGGCTGAGTCATAGCAGTGTTATTCTTCTCACCCACATGATCTGGTCTGAGTTTGCAGACAGACTGAATGCTGTCTCTGAGTGCTATACTTCTCCCGTGTAGGGTTTGATGTAGTTTAAATGAGAAATACAAAAGAAGCTCGTTTGAAAGGCATATTATGTACATACAGTGATCAACTTTTATAAGGGAATTTGAATAGAAAATCTATTTAAATGGTTGGATTGGAATTGGATTAAAACAGAGGCATGTCTCACTTAAGACCTTGAACTTAAATTGATTTGTCTGACAGTTTGATGTAACCACCACATGTCATGCTGAAATTTGTGTTTTGGGTTGTAAATTCACGAAACAACCGTGCCATTTGAGTATAATAGTAAATACATATGTAAATATGTATTTACAATTTATCATAAAAGTAACTCTTTTTTTTTTTTTTTGCATGGACGACATCGGCGGAGACAGCATCTTAATCCGAGACATTGCTTATCTCGAGGACCGAGTTTTAGATGTAGATGAGCTATATGAGTGCTCAGTCAGCGTATCCTTCAAACCATCAATACTTTTTTCTTTAAAGCAAATGAACCAAAACAGTGACATCATTTTATTCATTTTAGAAATCAAACAGACGTTAAATAACCTACATCCCACGGACATGTTACGGTTTCACGACCCGATTAAATCTATTAAATGGCCGCGTTAATATAAAAATAAAGCATATTCAGTTTTTGTTTCCTGTCCAGTTTCTTGCTGCAACTCTGAATGTTTTTCATACAAAATAATAGGACATGCTGGATCAAGTGCTATTTTTTTCACGCTGCCGAGTAACAAGGGTGGAACCTGTATTATTAAATAATGACAAATTTGCAGAGGTTTTTGTGATCGTTACGACTAGGCAGCAATAAATTGCCTATATTTATTTCAGTGCTTGTACTAATCTTAGTTTCTATTTGTTTATTAGGGGAAGAAAAAATACTTTTGCTATCTCATTTTCTATCTCCAATTTCTATTTTGTCCACTCTTAAATGCTTAAATTCAAGTGCTTGTGTTTTAAAGGTGGTGGTATAGAATCTTTTGGGAAAAACCCATGTCTTCTAGTCAAGATAAATCTGGCAACCCTGAAGGAGGTTGAACCACAGGCATGTAATAATCTGAAAGTAGAGCAGGTGCGTAACATGACTCTGAATATGAGGAACTTTCCCCATGTAAATATTGACTTAACTTTTGAACCGACATTTAATTCAGCTCTCTCTCTCTGGGACTTTTTCTCATAGACTAGATTGGGTTCGATGGCGTATGAACGCCACAACAACAACAAAAAAACCTGCATTTTTGACTTTTTTGTTATGGAGTTTCATCCTCACACATTTCTTGTTTAGTCACCATATAATATTTGTAGTTTTGTAATGTAGGTCTAGTTAGAGTTTAACTTGAAAAACACTTGAGTATTCCTTTAATATTTTACATTCAGGTCAACAAGTCACTCTTTCTCAAGTTCGTAATTGGCTCGTTTCAGTTAGCTCATGTGTTTCAAGGTCTAGGCACTTAGTTGTTGTTTTTTTCTCCAAACAACCTTCAAACAAAACGAAACTTCTCCCCCTACTCCTTCATCCCAAAAAAAAAAAAATGCTTTCTTTTCTCCATCCCTTTGATATTGTATCACCTCAGCCCGAAAAACACTAAATCCATCAGCAGCCTGAATGCACTGAAAAAAGGTTCCAGAAAAACAGCGCACATACACACTCAGGTCTCAGCGGGGAAAGCTTCAGTGTACATAGCCGTGCTTGCAGCTTAATTAAAATCAGACTCCTGAGACATTCCTGTGGGAATTAATCTGAAATCTGTTTGGATGAGTATATTTACGCACGTAAAAACTTTTTAGTCAACGTTCCTTCGTTCTTCAGGCTGGATTGAAGCAAAGGTTTGGTGAAAACATGTTAATCGTACGATGGGGCTTTGACTCTAATAACAAAGTTATAAAAGTCTTTCTCACTTAAAATCTTCCTCCAACTAGATCCAGTGAGAAGGTTATTCATGCGTTTATCACGTCACGGTTAGATCATTGTAATTCATTGTACTCAGAGTCTTCATCGGTCAAAATGGTTCAAAATGCAGCTGCAAGACTGTTGACCAAAGCAAAGAAATATGATCACCCCAATTTTAGCCTCGCTCCATTGGCTCCCAGTCCAGTTTAGGATCCAGTTTAAGATTCCATTGTCTTTAATATGCTTAATGATCAAGCTCTTTATTTTCCTTCTCAAAGATCTTCTTACACCACATTCATCTAGAAGGCTTTTAAGATCTTCTGATAGGTTTCTTTTTTATTTCACTCGATCCCATTTAAAAACTAAGCGGAATAGAAGCTTTTTCATTTCAGTCGCCCCTCGTTTATAGACATCCACCTTGCACTTTTTTAATCATTTTTAACAAGAGGCTGAAAGCGTGTCTCTTCCCCCAGGCATTTTAATAAAAATTTTACTATTGTCTGTCTCTATTTGGTTTTATTCTGTTTTCTATTGAACTTACTCTGTTCAGCATGTTGGTCAGCTTTGCTGTGTTTAAATGTGCTATATAAATAAAATTTACTTACTTACTTACTTTCAGTGTTTCAGTGATGTCACACAGATGCGATTTGTGGTTTAGTGACTTAATGTAATCTCCTACACACTATAAACAAAACTCAAGCATGCACGTGAGCTTTATTTTCGCATTGCTTTTGCGGTCTTTTAAGATTAGGACTTGTCGCACTGTACGACACAATCATAGCCGAATTCCATAACCGACTGTACGATAAGGTGTACGATAAACATATTTTTGACATGTCCAAGCCATGCTTTGCTCAACTACATGTGGGGTGAGAGGGAATTTTCCACCTTGAGCTGAAGAACTCTTGCAGAATCCTGCATTATAGTCTTAAGATGCTGATTCGATGTTCTATCTGTTGTAAAATGTCCACCCTGTAGGAGTTAAGGGTCCGAACACTTCGGCCGAGGCTTCCGGTCTGTTCCAGAGTTAAGGAGCTCAGGTGAATATGGTACACGCTTCATGTTTAGCTGCAGATTCGTCCTCTAGAGTCCTTCTTTCACTCCGTACACAGTGTGTGTCCTTGAGAAACTTAGATCACCCGTCTTATTCAACTGTCACCAAGTAGCAGTCACACTCCTAAAGTGCTTATACAGAATCCACTTAAATAGCAAGATCTGTGTGTGGTTTTTTTTTTCTTTTTTTTTTTCTTCTGTTGGCAGGTTTTCCCTCTAGAGGCTCTTTAGCACAAGTAGTAGAGGTTTGAATTGTTGTTAAATCCTCTTCAACTCCAGATCCTTGTTCTGTCTTCTTCAATGTCTAAACATTTTAAGAGTTTCCCCTCAAACACTATAAATCGGTTCAGTTCGGAAGGCACAGCAGGGATTCAGCCGCTGTCGGGTAACAAGCACACTCCGAATAAAGAAAAGAAAGCGTAAATGGTAGAGAACTGGAGAGTGACTTCAACATTAGTCCAATGATCATCTAATCTAAAAATCAGCGTTAATGACAATGCTAAAATAAATAAACCTTGCCAAGTCTCATTGAAACCGCAGCTAAAGTTCAACTCTCCTTCTTTCTTCTTCTGGCTACGATCAGCCAGTCAGAGTGAGCCTAAGGGTTGGGAACAAGAGACATAAATGTAGGACCTGTACTGTTCAGCTTCCATCCATCCATCCATCCGTTTTCCGTATCGCTTATCCGACCCAGGGTCACTGGAAGCCTGGAGCTTATCCCAGGGAACTTGGGCACAAGGCCAAGGACACTCTGGGCAGGGTACCAACCTATCGCAGGGCACAATCACACACACACTCACACACTGTGGACAATTTTGAGATGGCAGTCAGTCAACAACGCATGTCTTTGGAGTTGGGGAGGAGACCCGGGTACTTGGAGGAAACCCACGAGGCATGGGGAGAGCATGCAGGCTCAGTGCACAAATGGCGTGGGCGGGGTTCGAACCACCAGCCGCAGAGGCGTGAGGCAAACGTGCTAATCACTAAGCCACTGCGCCATAACCCCCTCCCCTTCCCCATTCAAATGTTATTTAAATGTTATTATGTAACATTTATTGCCATGTCGGGGTGGGTTTCCTCTGGGTTCTCTGGTTTCCTCCCAAAAACATGAAGGTAGGTGGATTGGTTACACTAATTTACCCCTAGGTGTGAGTGTGTGAGTATGTGTACGCCCCATCCAGAGTGTATTCACGCCTCGCACCCAGCATAGAATAGACTCTGGATAGAAATATATAACGCACACACTGGAAAAGTGTGTTTCTGTGTTGCATGAACAAAGAGAGCTGTGTGCAACAGTGTAATTGACATGCAGAACATGATGAGACTGGTGTGTGTTTGGGGGGTTGTGGGTGTGGGTGTGGGTGTATGAATGTGATGAGACGGGTTTGATCATAATTCATGATCTGAACGATAATGAGGTTTGTTAGAGCATGCTATTTATCTCTTGTTTTGGATTTTTTTTTACTGTGTGTGTGTGTGTGTGTGTGTGTGTGTGCGCGCATATTTTCGTTCTGCTTGCATGTTGTCTTCTCTTCTTTCAGGTATAAAGTGTTTATCTGTGGGCTTGCTTTGTTTTGAGTTGTGTGTGTCTCTGTGTGTGTGTGTGTTTTGTGCATCTCTCCTCCCCAGCCCAGACATGAATACTTTAACGTGCCTGTGTACTGATTGGCTGTTGGTGGCTGCCCGTCATGCATGCTGAGCCCCTCCCTCTTGCACGGTGTGCCTGCTGGTCCTCTCCTTCCACCACCGTCCTATCAGAATGCAGCATCTCTGGGTCTCCAGTATCATCGTCATCCTGTGTGTGTGTGTGTGTGTGTGTGTGTGTGTGTGTGTGTGTGTGTGTGTGTGTGTTCATGCCACGTTCACCATACACCCATTGCCACATTCCTTTTCTCTGCTCTCTTTCTCACGCACGCACGCACGCACGCACACACACACACACACACACACACACACACACACTCCTGTGTACCTTCATCCCTCATCTACCTGTACCTGTGTGGAATCAGTAAGCGCTCCCCCTGGTGGTAATTTTTTACCCTCATTATTCAGCCTGCATCGTTCAAATCTATTACTGTATGATTGGAATTTAAAGTGGTGTTTTTGTTTGTTTGTTGTTTTCATGCTAAACAATTTTCCACCAAACCCATTCTGTAACGGTGAAGGTTTGATGCACTGTATAGAGGTTTTAAAAGGTTTTCAGGCTTCTGAAAGAAACTTAATGCACCCATATACTTTTATACTTTAAATGTAGAAATCCACCCTGAACCATGCGCATATGTCAGTATATCTAATTCACGTGTAATCTTTACTGGTGTCATGTCTCCCTAAGGAGACCGATGGAGCAGCGCTTTAGTCCTTTAGTCCATCCAGCTCTCTCATTTGTATTCTCTGCTCAAACAGATCAGCTTCCAAAGCTTTCATGCCAATACCACTGTCAACTCCATCGCACTCGTAGATCTCTAACTAGCCAAGTCAAGTGTACCGTAACTCGTATCCCTGCATTGCATTCTGGACCTTTGAGTCCAATGTTTGCGTCAGCGTCTCCACTGTTTAAATGTCGGATTTCTCGTTAACGGGACGTTGAAGTCATAAAAAAGTGAGCGAGAATAGAAGCTCTCGCTCTTTTTGTTTTCAGGACCGTTATCACTTAGATTTGAGAACGATAACTGCGCTAGTAATAACAGTGTCTCCAGGTGACATTGGAACGGCTGCTAACTTCTCACAGGAACAACAAAAATACCGCACCAACCAAGAAATTCTCACCAGAGTCTAAACATGTTCAACCTGATTCAGGGTGAAGTGTTTTTGTTGTTGTTGTTTTTTTTTTTTCCTTTACTATGCTGGAAGGTTTGTTTGTACATTATGGACGAGACATTGTCGAGTGTTTGTAATATTTCAAAACACTGATTTTCTCATGACTCCTTGAGAATATGGTGAGCATCTGGTCAGTCAGTATATGATGTGTTTATACTGTATGTATGTATTTGTGTAGAGCTAGTAGACATCACAGGGTTGCCAGAATGGACTGTTTCCATCCTTAAACTGTTTAGTCAGCTTAAATGGTTAAATGGTTGATGATTATACAGATTAGATTTTGGGTCAAAGATATTGAGGTATTTCTGAAAGCGTTACATATCTAGCATGTTTTGTAGCTAACTTGATTTTTTTGAGTGTATTTTTGTGACAAATGTAAAAGTAAATAAATAGATAGATAAATAAACATTTATAGACCGGAAATCCCGTCTGGCAACCCGGTGCATCCACTCAGCAAATATAACTGTTGTTAGAAATGTGAATTTGAATACAGATCAGGAGGAAATCAGGTTTGAACTTAATGTAAAGTGTTGTAGCGTGAGCAATGCTAATGATTTGTAAGGTTGACTGATCAATAACTGTGTAATAAGATTATTGAAACAGTCCGTACGGGATTTTGCCTAGTTATTTTTATGATTGTTGCAGCCAAAAATGCTTGATTTTACTGCGGCTTTTTGCGGCTTTTAGCTATGTTCACGTTCGACACACATGAAACAAAGAGGGCTTTGGCTGCCTGCGTGTCGTGATGATGTCACAGGACGTGACGCTTCTCGACCTGACTCTGTAGTCATTTTGAACAATTGACTGCAGAGTTTCCTTGATTTTCATTCATTTCTGCGATCGCAAAATGGCGAAATCCTGGAAGGACTGGTTGAAACAGTTGCATAGTGTAGCAGCTTGTGTTAGGAATTACTTTCCAAGATTACAGCGTAATCAACAACCTAATCGATTTTGTTTCTCAAGTGTGCAGAGTTGTAGAGTTGTATTCGTTTTGTCAGAATCTGTTTTGTTAACAAAGACGAATAAAGTGATGATTATTTTGATTCATTTGAAGTTCATGGTTCTGAAAGGGATTTTATAGCACAGCGCTAACGGATTCTCAAATCCGATCGGTTAGAAGGTGTCGATTCATTTTCTAGAACAGCGGCAAGTCAAATAATAAACTGAAAAATAAAAACTATTTTGTTTCTTGGCAAAGAAAAAGGTATAATGATTTATTTTGCGTTTATGGAAGGAGTCTCCAGTGTGAGCGCTTTGTAACAGACAGTAAGTTTTCCACCATGGGAAGGACTTTCCAGTTTCTTGTTTTTTTTAATATTTATTTTTTTTTTTATTAAATGTCCTGAGTTTCTTTTTAGCGTGGAGTTATTCTTTTTTTTTTATTGCAGTTATGTTTTATTACAGTTTAATCGCTATTATTACTACAGACCAAATAAGATCCAGATTTGCACTTAAATACGAAAAGCAAATAATCTTTGTGGAACTTATTAACTCATCTCTCTGAGATCTCTCCCTAACACGACTCTTAAAGAGTGCTTTGTAAAGAAAAGAGGACTCGGAAGGTAAAACTATTAGACCTATGACCTATAGATCAAAGAGTCCTAGACGGTGCTCGCATTAACTAGTGAATCGGAGAGTTGTGCAAAATGAAGACAAAGAAGCACACAAATTGGCCAAATAATAACAAAACAGAAAGCAACACTATTTCACAGAGTCGTGGCAGAAATCTGCATTCGGTTTAATTTCTGACTGGAATGTGCTGACTTGTTTGATCTTGTTTTGTAGAGCAGAACACTGCTGATTAGGGACACGGTCCAATGCAAAGTACAGCTGGAAGACATGTTAGTAACTATATAAAGTGTCCAGCTCAAAAACATCTCAAAAACCATACAAAATACCTGAAAACTACCGTGAAAAATTTGGACACCATAAAAAGGGAGACATAAATATTTTTCTTTCTTTTTTGTTCTTAGCCTTTTTTTCAACAACAAGGTCAACGTGGTGCGCACACATCTCTAATGTACAGATATTTTCTACTTCATAATCCCTGTTTTTCCATCTCCCAATCTTTGCAGTATATCTGACAATAGAAATGTATCTGTACCTTTTATAGACACACTGTACATGTTGGTTTTGTTTGCAAAAATCTATTTGATTTCATTACAATTATTAGCTATGAAACGATTTATTGGCCAATTTGTTAATAATAATAGTAATAATAATAAACATGACTCTGGCAACCCTGTCATTAACTGTCCTGTCCTCCACTGAAAACCCCAATGACCGTCTATTAAAATTATTTTGCAGTTCCCATTTTTGACCACTAGGTGCAATAATAACTATGGAGCTAAACCACTCTGCTCTATGGTTGCACAACCTCTAACAGATCAGGAGGTAATGAGTTGTGAATGAGGACTTTAAGAAGATCAACATTTGTTGAAAGGCGTGTTTATACCTATGGACGATCCACCGCTTTTTAACAATCTAGCAGTCTGGATAATCTTCCAGCTTATCTAGATAATAAAAAAAAAATTAAGCTGTGGCTTCAACACAAGTGTATTTAGCGCCTGAGAAAACCCATTTGGATGAGTTTGGACGGACCTCCTGTCAGTCACACTTACAGGCCACTTTTTCGTAGAAAAAAATAATCCTGACTCCACCTAGGGCTTGGAACCTAATAAGCTCAGTGCACCTAGGTTCAACTCTTTTATTATTTTTTCGATGGATGCACATGTTCAGTGCCAAGCATTAAAAACCCTGTCTGAGTGAGAACGAGAGGCTGGAATCGATCTGTGGAAATGGCTTGAGTGCACCAAAGCTGACAGTAGCGAGTGAAAAGCAGGGAAGATTCATGCGCCGAGTCATCAGAGACGTAGAACGTGTTGTGGTTCAATTTAAGGTTGTGATAATTTAGTGGTTTGGTAGTGTAGCATAATAAGGACAGGACGTATCTATATCGAATTTATCAACAAATTTTATTTCCATGTGTACCACATTCTTACAAATGAACAACTAGGTAAGTCTAGCAGGTTAATATCTGAAAAAGCATCTCATAAATCCCATTTTAAAGGAGCAGTTTGTCATTTTCAATACAAAGCTGTAAGCAGATACCGTGATGTTGAGCTGTACAGTTAGCATGAAACCATTTTAGTCTCACTGATTAGAATGTGAATGGTATGTGAGAGCAGGTGGTAGTGTTGCCTTTTCACAGCCCCAGGGATTGGGGGTCGATCCTGAGATGTGTGGGTTTACTCTGGGTTCTCTGGTTTCTTCCCACCTCCTAAAAACATGTCAGTATTAGCACTGAATTGGATTTGATACTTTAAATTACCCCTAGATATGTGTGTGTGTGTGTGTGTGTGTGTGTGTGTGTGTGTGTGTGTGTGTGTGTGTGTGTGTGTGTGTGCATGCACACGATGGACTGCTGCACCATCTATGGTGCTTACTGTATATGAATGAATTGAGTCTGAATGAGGTATGTCTAATTCTGATTCTAATTGTGACACTGATTCTCATTTTGATTCTGAGTCAGATTCTGATTTTTTCCCCTGAGTATAACTCTGAATCAAATATTCTAATTTTGATTCTGATTTAGATTTTTTTTTTCCTGATTTTGATTCTGATTCTAATTTTAATGTTGACTCTGATTTTGATTCTAATTTTGATTCGGTTTCAGATCCTTTTTTTCTGATTCTAATTCCAATTCTAATTAGATTCAGATTTGCTTCCTGATTCCAGTCAAGTTTAGATTCTGATTCTAATTTGATTTTCATTCTAATTCTGATTCTTATTCTAATTTTGATTGAATCAGATTCTGATTCTGATCCTTTTTTCTGATCCTGATCCTTTTTTCTGATTCTACTTCTAATTTTTAATTCTGGTTCTAATTTTGATTCTGAATCATTCTTTTTTTCCCCTGCTTTTGATTCTAATTCAGATTCTGATTTGAATTCTAATTTTGATTCTGTTTCCTTTTTTTCTGATTCTAATTCCAATTCTAATTTGATTCGGACTCAGATTTTGTGATTCCAATTCCAATTTTGATTCTAACTTTGATTTTTGATCTGCGTTCACATTCTGATGCGGAATTCTCAGCCAGTGTGACGAATGGATTCCCGAATGGAGAACCCGGATTAGCGGATTAGCTTGGTTTACCTTCGGGCTTTTAGACAGAGACCTCTCTTCTCATCAGTCACTTCTCTCTTTACTTTGTGCTTGACGCAATGTGTAGGATGCCAAAGTAAGTGTGATGTGTGTTCTGTGTCTCACCAGCCCACGTGTATCTTCTTATCACTCATCCACGTGTGTTTGTACACTCTTGGGGGGGAAAAAAGGCTACTAAACTGGAACATTCCTTGTCACTAGTGTAAGACCCTCAAGCGAACTCCTTTGCTACCGGTCCTTACTTAAAAGTAGAGTCCGACTGTGTATCTTAAATCTTTCTGATAGTTACACTATATCCAGGTTTCCAGGCGAATGATGCGGGAACACAAGGAAAGGTGGAGTATAGTACCCTTTTTTTCTGAGAGTGTAGTCCTTTCGCGTCTCCTCCTCTCCTCTCTGTCACTCTTTAATCGTTCCTCTCCGAGTTAGTCAGCCGTCTCTGAGTCACGTAGCATGCCCACACACAGTTTATTTTTGGATCATTCAAAGCAAATTCAGAACATTCTGTTTGATCACGTCTCTCGTTACACACGTGTCAAAATGTTCCAACTGTCGTGTGTGTCTGAGTCTGAGTCTGTGTCCTCTTGCCTCATTCACTTACCATTTGATCCTGAATTTGAGCAGTGTCAGGTAGGTGAACGAGGTCTGTAATGATAATCTCCATTCCAATCCAAGTAAACCAGGGCTGTGTTCCAATACTCATCTGTACTTAACATGCTTCCTAGATTATACTGATATCCCGTGGACTTCCTGGAGAGAGATATATATATTATATATATATATATATATATATATATATATATATATATATATATATATATATATATATATAATATACGTGAATTGTGATGATGTACAGAATGAATATTTTAAGTATCAGCATTACATTCAAATCACCTATCTAGGCTATTTACACATTTACAGTTACTTATTAGCTACATATTACAGTAGCTATTTATCTTTCTTGCCTCGAGTCATTTAAATCGTTGCCTTTTAAATTGATGCAGCAATCCGAATCGTCCGATCTTTACACCTGTAGTCCATATACAAGGGAAATAACTGCAGCTTGGATATGACGGTGATATGAGACACACCCTGTGTTAGAGTATTGGAACACAGCCATGGTGTGTGTGTGTGTGTGTGTGTGTGTGTGTGAGAGAGAGAGAGAGAGAGAGAATCACTGATAAAAGCTGCTGCTGTTGTTTCGCCCTCTTCAGGAAGCAGAGACTCCTCGCAGCGTTCTGGAGGAGATTGGACTCACCTAAATGGCCGAGAAGGACACGACGTCTTACACACACACACACACACACACACACATCTACTGTTTGTCTGTTTAAAGATGTAGCATCCACACACACCTTGGTGTATTTCCACAATTCATCCATCATTATTTCTTTTATTTTTTCTCTATCTGTGTGCTTCAAACAACACCCACACCCACCCACACACACACACACACACACACACACACACAAGTAGCACTGTACAGATTCATCAGGAAAACACATCTTTCCTCACCTTAATTCAGCCTTAAGATCAGAGTTTACACTCTGTATTCAACATCATCGATTGCGATCTTTTTTGCTTCTACACATTATTAGAAAAGGCTAAACATATAACACACACATATTGCCTGTAAAAAATTATTTTAGTGCTTTTTTTAAATATTATATTGAATTACAGCATGGAGCCAGGAAGTTAAAATTGAAAATAAAGCGATATTTATATTCCACGTGGAGCTAAGAGACGCGCTCGCGTCCCGGAAGCATTTTCCTTTCTTTCAGACTCGGAAAAGGGAAGCGTTCGAAAGTGGAATCGGATGTTAATCATGTGAATCATTCTGATGATGATATGCATCCAAATTTATTTACTTATTGAAACATGGCCATGTGTGCGATGACTGATTTTAAACACACAGTCAGCACGAAGTACAAAACGAACGAATCTTCACAAAACATGGCTAAAGTTTTGATTGATTTTTTTTTCCTCCCAACATTTTCTGGTAACAGAATTTTTGCTACTCAATCAGTTCTCTATAATGTCAAGGTGAACAAATTGGGGGTGGTGGTGGTGGGAGACGGGGAGTCTTTCACCTCTTTGGGTAAGTCCAGTTCAGTTCAGTTTTATTTATATAGTGCTTTTAATGATGGTGATGGATGTCAGTTTAGCCCTAATGAGCAAGCCAGAGGTGATGATGGCCTGAGACGTCATGAAGTAGGAGCCAGACTCGAAAGGGAACCCATCCTCATCTGGGTGACACTGGATAGTGTGACTGTAAATTATTTCACTTTGTATAAACTGTATGAACAGTGCACATGGAGTATCTCCACCTTTTTGTGTGGTGAACATGCTCGATTTGGATGTTTGTGAACAGTATATAAATGAACCATACAAAGTCCTTGTTTTATGCACTGATGGTTTTTCTAAAAACCTCAAGTTAGTTGTGTGCATCAGGACTGGGATCCTGTGGGATGGATATTTTTTTTTAAAGTTGCTTTAGTGGGCAGTTTTCACTCTCATTATTTTACATGTAGGAGCCATGTTGATTAACATGGGAGTGTATTGGACACGGTGCTTGTCAAGTTGCGTGCTGCACGCATTCTTTCATCTTCAGTGACCGCTTCATCTTAGTCAGGGTCATGTTAGATTTCATTTTGCAGTATTTTGGTTATAAGAACCAGCAAATGCTGAAGATGGCTTTGGTTGAATGCACGTTTGATGATGCGTTTCATGTCGTCACACGACACGTCTTGCCCCAAATCTGCAAAAGAATCCGTGGTCATTATCAAAAATTGCAAGCTTCTCCGAATATTGTGGTGTTTGCTTGATCGTGGACATTACGACATAGTTCCGACATTATGGTGACGTTAATGTGAGCTCAGCTTGTAATTTCTACATTTCCAAAAGGACTTAAAGGCAGCAGAAGTTGCATAGGAAAATCTTACATCTTACAGACTAAAAATAAACAAAAAAAAATGTCGTGCGCACGCATGTACCTCAAATCACAATCTCCTTCGTGGTGTTCCTTGTCATTAGATAAAGTTTAGGTTTGTTAAAGCAAGGCCGTGAATATTTATCTTGATTCAAATTGTTGAGGTTTTTTTTTGTATGGATGAATTAAATAATTATTGGTATGAATTTTTTCCCCCATTTTGACATTATACTCTGTTCGGATTGATGGCACAAATTCTTTGTTCAACACATTGTGGTTCTGTGCTTTAATAATTAAACTGCAAAAGGCCCAAGAGGTCAACTTAAAGCAACTTGGAAAGAACAGAACAGAACAGAAGTTGCTAGAATGTACACTTTAGAAATTAAAAACTAGAAAAAAAAGAACACCACAACAACAACAACAAAGACAGAGAAAGGGATTCGTTCACAAAACCAAAGAGTTTATCGTTTATGTTTTATATCAGTTTACATGATCTATAAGCAGCAGAGTTTTAGTTCACCTCGGCGAGTTCGGCTGTGGCAGTAAGAGACGTATCGATTCACGTAACGTTCACAGCACTGAACGTTCCCGATGTAAACACAACACGTTAACACAACGATGATGCTCTGTGTTAAGCTACTGATAGTCAACTGACACTTTAATGTTGTAACTCTTCAGTTGTAAAGGAACGGTTTGTCCTAGAGCCCGTGATGTGAATTACAATTGTGACAGAAACATTACACGCCACTCTCTATTTAAACTCGATCTCTCGTCATTGACTTGTTAAACAAAATGAAAAACCCTGATGCACTTTCTGTTCCATCTGAAGGCGGAGCTAATCAGGGCAAAAATGCAAAGGAAGAAATTAGAGTTACAGTACCTTTCTGTTTATACAGTTATTACAGGTCCAGAAACACTTTTCAACATTTTATCTTACTTGATACATTTATTATACATTTATTATTCAAATTTTATTTGATACATTTATAATTAGTACTTACTTTGTTTTATGCCATATCTGTATATAAAGCGTATGTATATTACGCTCATGTTGATCACCGATATCCAGTAAAGCTGTGACGCTGTGACGTTTGCTGTATCTGGTCTGTACGGCCCACATTCCTTCATTCCCCTTCACCCTTCACCCATCCATCTCCACATGGAGGAAATCTGTTATATGTTGTGGTTCAAAGTAAATCTGTCCTGCTGTGTTTGTGGCTCAAACATGGAATAAAATTTGTTTACACGTATTTAAAAGAGGTTCTGGTGTGTGTCTGTTTTAATAGCGTTCTCTCCATCTCTTAAGGAAATCTCCTACATTCGCTCTTCACTAGATTGAGTTGTCATTGATTGAATTATTCTTTTTTTTTTTTAAACGTAACCTTTCCTACATAAGCATCCCGAAAGCAATTACACCACCAGCAGTCATAATCCTGATGATGGAAATACATCATGGGGTTTGTAGGTGAAAATAAACTGTCTCATGCTTTTATCATCCCCAGTGTTGAATTACCACCCGGAGTGTTCATTTAGTCTCCGATGGACTTATATAAACACTGTAGGGTGTTCAGCACTGGGGATTTTACTGTGTTGAAGCTGGGTATTTTCCTAAAACAGGACTTCCCAAAGTGTTTTATTTCTCTTATACCACAATGATTACATTGATTACATTTTTAAAAATTCAAATACATTGTATGTTTTATCCATTTACAGTTACATCGGTACTTTCTTGAGAAGCTGAAAAGTGCAACATTGCCTGTGTTTCACATAGAGGGAAATTTACTCACAGTTAGTTAAGTGCTGACACTGGAGAGTCCTTCCGTAAATGCTGGATAAACATCTCAGAAAACACAGAAAACATCACCATTTCAATGATTATACATACTTTGCTAAACAACAACGTTTTTTAAAAACCATTTCTTCTTCTTCTTCTTCTTCTTCTTCTTCTTCTACTTCTTATTATTATTATGTGGAGCTATGATTCTTGAAGACATTTCTATGATACACAATATGTATATATGTAATGTCGCAATTAAAAAGAATAATAATAATAATTTGACAATATTTTGTTTGATGTCTACAAACAGAAATGTTTTTAAAGGAAAAAGAATCATCTGTAAAAAAAAAAATTTTTAAGACACAAATGTTTAATATTAAACCAGCTGCTTCCAGTCAGTTTGTAATTTAAAAATAAAACAGACAAAGTTTACATTGTCTTCCTAAAACGTGTACAGGTTAATCAATTTGCTTCGCTAGCCTTAAACTACGCTTCTGACTGGCTCTCTGGCAAGCGTAGGATTTGAGCCGAGGTTAAAAGTGCTGTTGTGTTCAGCTTGCTCGAGTTTTTACGAGCCTCTCCTCCAGTGGAGCATAAAAATGTGAGCTCATTTCACCCATCCCTCCCCAAAGTATACACTCATATCCTCATATTCATCATTATTTTCAGTCACCCGCATCCTGCAGATTACTCTTATTAAGGATCACTACGATGCAGCGCTGCTTTATTATTCCTCTGGGGGAAAAAATAAAAGAAGCTTTTATCCCTCAGGGATGCGTTAGGAAAGTGTAAACTGCAGTAATCAGTTTAGGGCTGGAGGTTTTTTGGCTCGTTTTGATGTAACATCAATCTTCCTGCCCAGTTCACTTAGTTTTGACAGTAATGAGCGCTGTTATTCAGTTTGTAAAAACTTCACCTTTGAAGCCCTACTGGGAAATTTAGCTGCAAGATTGATTCGCAACCATTTTAATATCCACCTTCATATCATAATCCTGACGTTAAACTGAAACGAGCTTCCAGAATGGACTGCTTCCTAAATGAACCATTATGCTGAATATGAATCATGTTCAGTCGCTTAGAATCAAGCCAAGAGCTTCAGTTAATGTTCGTCAAACATGAGAATGGTGTTCTTGGCAGACAGGAATGGAGCCCGATGTGGTCTTCTGCTACTGTAGCTCATCCACCTCAATGTTTGTGCATTCTGAAATGTTTTTTCTGTTCACCACGGTTGTAAAGAGTGTTTATTTGAGTTTGAGTAACTTTCCTGGCAGCTTGAACCAATCCGATCGTTCTTCTCTGATCTCTCTCGTCAACAAAGCGTTTCTATGGCATGAAATTTGTGCCAAAATTATTGAACATAACCTATCAGGAAATGAAAAAAATATATGACAAGAAAGAAGATAACCAGTCTGAAACAGAAAAACAGTGAACGCAGTAGCGCTGCCAGAGTTTTCTGTCACGCTTTCAAAGTTTTCATTCGCCAACTCTAGTTGACTTCCAGGTCAGGGAGCTGGCCACCAGTAGAAGGCAAAGAATTACCAGTAGAGACCCACAGGGACCATTAGAACGTCCATTAAAACCAATACAATTCCCATTAAAACCATTATAAATTCTATGAGGTTTATTTTTTTTTCAGGAGGGATGTTGTATATTCAGACTACTGAATCAGGCATGTGTGTGTGTGTATGTTTGTGTGTGTGTGTGTGTGTGTGTGTGTGTGTGTGTGTGTGTGTGTGTGCAAGTGGCTTGTGTTATTCAGTGTACTTATTGCACCAAAAGCCAAAAGGAATTTCCCAGAAATGGACAATAAATTGATCAATTCAATATTTATTTCCACTCCAAAACATTGAGCGGCGCCATGATGTGTTTATTCGATGTCATTCCCATACACCAGATGGCGCTGTTTCCGCTTCGTTTTCTTGGGTAAACAAGGAAGAAGCCGATAGTGACGTTGACCATTCCATACTTCCGTACTACGCAGTACGCAACCGTATCTATAGAGATGGTCGGAGGCGTCTGCTTTCGCGTACTACTTAATGTGCTAGTGCGCCGCCGCTGTTCAGGAGCTCTACGTGGAAAGGCGGAACATGGACTAACAATCCCGTTAGCAGCAAGATTTTTTTCGGGTAAATTCGTTGTTTGGGAATAGAATCTCCTCGAAGGAACCGACAAAGGAAGATGTTTAAAAGCTGGGGGACGTGGCTCGGAATCGAGTCCACACCCGGACACAAAACAGACGGACTCCGGGCCGAGGAAACATGCGGAAGTGAACAGGACGCAGAAAATAATATTGAAGTAAACAAACAGGAGTGCAGCGAGAACGTGGGAGAGAACCAGCCGATTCTGCAGCAAGCCAAAGGCCTGAGTGGTTCGCTGACATTCCTTTTTTATTTCCAGACAACTGACAAAGCTGGATAATAGTTATAATTTGTGTCATTTATGCTAGCTTTTTTTCTTGATCAATTAGCTTTCGTGACGTTCCTCGACCTAAACTTTTCCTTGTCTTTCACCTGGACACATAGAGTGCGATTTCTACACTGCAAATCTTTAATGGTAGTCTAGGTGATAAAAATTAAAGGTCAAGAGGTAATCCCTCTTAAAGGTGATGTATATTAAAGGTACAATAAGTCCCCCCCAGGTGATCTAGTTTAAAGGTACAATGAGTAAAGCCCCCCTAAAGGTGATGTAGATTAAATGTACAATAGGCAACCCGTCCCCCCACTCCACCGAGAGAGAATATAGTTTAAAGGTTCAATAGATAAGCCCCCAAAGGTGATCTAGATTAAAGGTACAATAAGTAAACCCCACCTCTGGTTGCCATCTCGGCTACAGTTACTGAGTGTGGAAAAGGTTGTCTAAATACATGCAACAGCACTCAGATTAAGTGTGGTAATTACAGTAAATTAGCCTGGCTTGATCCAGACAGTTGAACTGTCTGGTTTGACCGGATTATTGTTTGTGCCCCAAGGATACATTCTGAACTTTGCGAGCAGCGCAACGAAGAAGATCACGGACTCGGTGGCAGAAACCGCAAGCACCCTCAAGAAGACCGTGGAGGAAGGAAACATCGACGGGCTCATCGACAAGGTGTGAATTTCCTCAACAGTCCTTGTACGTCCCAAACACAGTGAACATGTTCAGACTAGTCAGTACGCTACGAATGTGTTGTATTTCTTCTTATCGCTGTGAGAAGGTTTGTGTGCCAGGCCGATACGGTTCCAGTGATTGTTTAAAAGAGGAAGACAATGTCAGCAATCTCAAATATGAGGGAGAGAAATCAGGTTTTTCTGTTCGCTTCTGAAAACAACAGAGCGTGTGATTGTTTGTTGTCTCACTCCACCTCAATGGGATTTTTTTTCTTTTATTGATGAACAAGATGTACTTTTGGTCGTGGAACGTCTGCAAAAACAAGCTAAGAACAAGTCCTTTTATCACTTGTTCTGACTTTATTGCTGTTAGAGGAAAATAAATCAACAGCGTGATGGTGTGATTAAGCAGTGTTATTCTTATGGAAGGTTTTTCCTGTGTCGGAAAACGTTACTGAATAACAACAAAAAAATCCAGAAAAACGCATGTCAAAAATGTTATAAACTGATTTGCATTTTAATGAGTGAAATATGTATTTGACCCCTCTGCAAAACATGACTTAGTACTTGGTGGCAAAACCCTTGTTGGCAATACAGAGGTCAGACGTTTCTTGTAGTTGGCCACCAGGTTTGCACACATCTCAGGAGGGATTATGTCCCACTCCTCTTTGCAGATCTTCTCCAAGTCATTAAGGTTTCGAGGCTAACGTTTGGCAACTCGAACCTTCAGCTCCCTCAACAGATTTTCTATGGGATTAAGGTCTGGAGACTGGCTAGGCCACTCCAGGACCTTAATGTGCTTCTTCTTGAGCCTCTCCTTTGTTGCCATGGCCATGTGTTTTGGGTCATTGTCATGCTGGAATACCCATCCACGACCCGTTTTCAATGCCTTGTCTGAGGGAAGGAGGTTCTCACCCAAGATTTGACGGTACATGGCCCCGTCCATCGTCCCTTTGATGCGGTGAAGTTGTCCTGTCCCCTTAGCAGAAAAACATCCCAAAGCATAATGTTTCCACCTCCATGTTTGAAGGTGGGGATGGTGTTCTTGGGGTCATAGGCAGCATTCCTCCTCCTCCAAACACGGCGAGTTGAGTTGATGCCAAAGAGCTCCATTTTGGTCTCATCTGACCACAACACTTTCACCCAGTTGTCCTCTGAATCATTCAGATGTTCATTGGCAAACTTCAGACAGGCATGTATATGTGCTTTCTTGAGCAGGGGGACCTTGCGGGCACTGCAGGATTTCAGTCCTTCACGGCGTAGTGTGTTACCAATTGTTTTCTTGGTGACTATGGGCCCAGGTGCCTTGAGATCATTGACAAGATCCTCCCGTGTAGTTCTGGGCTGATTCCTCACTGTTCTCATGATCATTGCAACTCCACGAGGTGAGATCTTGCATGGAGCCCCAGGCCGAGGGAGATTGACAGTTCTTTTGTGTTTCTTCCATTTGCGAATAATCACACCAACTGTTGTCACCTTCTCACCAAGCTGCTTGGCAATGGTCTTGTAGCCCATTCCAGACTTGTGTAGGTCTACAATCTTGTCCCTGACATCCCTGGAGAGCTCTTTGGTCTTGGCCATGGTGGAGAGTTTGGAATCTGATTGATTGATTGCTTCGGTGGACAGGTGTCTTTTATACAAGTAACAAGCTGAGATTTGGAGCACACCTGGGAGCCAGAAATCTTTCTGATTGAGAGGGGTCAAATACTTATTTTAAAATGCAAATCAATTCATACATTTTTTTTACATGCATTTTCCTGGATTTTTGGTTGTTATTCTGTCTCTCACTGTTCAAATAAATCTACCATTAAAATTATAGACTGATCATTTCTGTCAGTGGGCAAACGTACAAAATCAGCAGGGGATCAAATACTTCTTTCCCTCACTGTACTCCGACGTGTCCGTGTTCCTACTGTGCTGAAAATCGTGCACCGTCCAAATATTACCCAGTCACTGGAGGTCATGTGGTGCTTATTTTATATTAGCGAAGAGGGTAGATGGCTGTTGAAAGAGTAAGCGGCCCTGTAAGTGGTAATTTGCTCGGGATGTCTGACGTGCGAAGTGGAAAAAAGTAGAGAAGGTGGACTGGAAGTTTCAAGTTTAGGGGTGTTTTTGATGGATTTTTTGGTTGGAAAACAAGATGGCCTGCTGTCAGTAACCGTACACCTACTCTGAATTTATCTCTCTCTATCTGTATAATGTATGTCACTTCACTTCCTCCTGGTGTCTCTCTGGAGCCCTCTCTCATTCTCTGTCTTTTTTTCCACAGACCATTCTGGGAGATTTCCAGAAGGAACAGGAAAAGTTTGTTCAGGAGAAGAATGCTAAGAAATCAGGTAAAGGTGTTTATAATTTGCCGTTTAAAAAAAAATTTGAAAAAAGTTTAGTTGAGTGATTATATCAAGAATCCTTCCTCTTCGTCCTTTTCTGTGGATGTGTAGATGCAGCAGTGCCTCCCTGGGTGGGCTACAGTGAGGAGGAGACCATTCAGCAGCAGATCTTAGCTTTATCAGCTGTAAGTTTGTAATCTGCTCTGATCCACATTCATATCACTCACTGAGGTCGAGTCGGTAGATTAGCGGTTGGAACGTCCGTTCTAGAGAATCAGAATCGAGAATTCAACAGCAGCAGTGAAGGGAACCTTGTTGTAATTATGTGCTAAATTAATAAAAATGTTTTGTTCCATCCATCTCTCAGGACAAGAGGAACTTCCTTCGTGACCCCCCGGCTGGTGTGCAGTTCCACTTTGACGTTGAGCAGATGTATCCCATCGCTCTGGTCATGCTGCAGGAAGACGAGCTTCTCAACAGGATGCGCTTCGACCTGGTTCCGAAACAGTGAGTGAGAATGAGAACTCTTACACCTCCTGCTAACACCGGGTTTGTTTCTTGTTTCTGAAGGCAAGAAGGGAGTCGTAGTGTCGAGAAGTTGGAGTGGTATTCCCATTGTCAGCGTAAAACTGCAGCTATTTCTATTTTTACAGCTGTGTCAAAAGGCTGTTTGAGATTTCTGAACTTGAACTCGTAAGCTTCCGGTCACTGGAAAATAATTTTACTGAGGGTGTCAGAAATGTCTATTTGAAATGTGAAGATTATAAGGTATGGAATCCTGTTTCCACCACAGAGCAATAAAAAAGGTAATTCGGAATTTATTTCCCCCAATTCTGACTTTTAAGATCTTTTTTTTAAGATCTTGCAATTCTGACTACTATTTTTTTCCCTCACAATTGCGAGTTCATGTCACATAATTTTGACTTAATTTCTCACATAATTACGAATTTACATCTCACAATTCAATTTATTTTATTATTTTATTCCTCTCACAATTTAGACATCCACTTGACATTTAGTGAGTTACAAAGAATGCACTGACAAAAGCATCAATCGTTCTCTATATATAGGCTATATACTCTAGGAACAACACTCATCAGCGAGTCAAGACTAGGAAAACCAGACACTAGTGCGTGCTCGTTACTTGAAGTTAGTCACATTTCAGGTACTGTGTCAAGTGGATGTCTAAATTGCGAGAACAACCAGAATTGTGAAATGTAAACTTAAAAAAGTCTAAATTGTGAGGGAACAAAGATAAAGTATAAAGTTGCAATTACCTTTTTTTTCTTTTTTTTCTCTGTGGCGCTTAAGAGCCTCCATGGTAAGGAAAAACTTTGATAGTGGGTTTATCATAATCACTCCACCTCATATATACCAACCCTGTTTAAAAAAAAAAAAAAAAACAGGCATCTTAAGCTTTCCAATCATTATTTCAAATTAGAAATATTTGTCCTTCACTGTCTATTCTGTAAGGCTAGGATGCAACATAATAGATGTCTTTAATGCTCCATAATGTCACGATATGGCCAGCAGATGGCACTGTGGCCCCAGCCAGGGCACGTGACCGTGGTTTTGCTCGCACACTTCCTTGTTTTGCTTTGTCACGGGTGTTCGTGTTTTTGGGTTAATGAGCACTAGGATTTAAACGCACTGGTTACTGAGCACATCGCTTAGTATTAGGTAGATTAAGGCTAGTGATTCTAGCAGTCTGGTTAACAAGTACTATGTGTTGTAGCGGTTTCCTAGTTTTTCCATGCTACGTTTGCTCCTAGTTTTTCCAC
Source organism: Ameiurus melas (assembly GCA_012411365.1). Taxonomy (NCBI): domain Eukaryota; kingdom Metazoa; phylum Chordata; class Actinopteri; order Siluriformes; family Ictaluridae; genus Ameiurus; species Ameiurus melas. The sequence goes on along the minus strand of CM022768.1, from coordinate 21,772,653 downwards.
ACTACGTTTTCATCTTTATGTTCAATAAAAGAAGTTGAACTGCACCTGCCTCCGTTCCCGTCTACAACCGCCTGACAGATAGGTTTAGTGCAATAGTATTTGTGTCTCTGAAACATTTTTTGTGTGCATTTCAGTGTGAAAGAGGAGGTTTTCTGGAGGAACTATTTCTACCGGGTGTCCCTCATTAAGCAGTCGGCCCAGCTCACGGCGTTGGCTGCACAGCAGCAGGCTGCAGAGAGGAGAGAGGAGGACAAGAACGGAGCCGATCCACAGAGCGAGAGCACGTCAGGTTCTGTCCCCATCTCACCGAGTCTGATTGGTCAGACTCGTTTTGTAGAACAGATGCACTGATCTAATCATCAACAGACCGCTGTGGTAAAGATGAATAAAGCACCTTAGGTCGTGCTGATATTGGAAAGATGGTAGTGGTGTTACTCCAACTCATCATGTTTTATTCCCTTACTTGAATAACTCAGCACTGATAATTGAATATGACTTACTTCCTTAACACGTGGTGTGTCAATGGAAAAAAATCTCTCCATTTTATATTTCAGGGCATTCATACTCTTACCATTTTGTTTAGCTTTTTATGTGTTAAACGATCGTCCTAAAATCATCTGTTTTATTTGACAGAATCCAGAAGACCAAAAACACCTCCTACAACCATCAACGCCAAGCCAAAGTCCAATGAGGTACAAAATAGCCTTAGCTATTGGCATAATTTTGAATTTGTTTAACCTGTCCCAAATTAATGAATCAGCCAGGGTATTTTCACTTTTATATTAAGATAAATAGCCCAAAGTGTCAGTATAAGAATTTAAGTTGATTGTGAAACTAAACTGTATGTCGCTTTCTGGTACAGTTTGTGTTCAGACTTTGGGAGGCGGAGTCAATTGGGGGAGAAATTGCATGAATTAGATTTTTTGCATGCATTATCAGCAAACCCAGACAGATCTATCCATGTGTCTGTCTTTCATGTTACCCATGCTGTCCTTGAGAATTTCAGCTCTGCTTTATGGATGATGTCACTGTCAATATCACACCCTTTTCGTCCACAGCATCATGAGGAGGAGGAGATCTCAACCAGCCCTGCCGTGTCTGAGTTCGTAAGTGACGCGTTTGACTCGTGTAACATAAACCAGGAGGACTTGAGGAAAGGGATGGAGCAGCTGGTGCTGGATAAGAAAACCGAGGATGGTAAGCTGAAGGGTGTTTAAGGATTTGGGACTGGTTTCATTCACACTTATTAGGCTTGTTTATTATTATTATTATCTAGTTACGGTAGTGAGTATTTTGGAACGTAGCCCATGACGTACTAGTAATGATCTATTACTAATGACTTGATAGTGATTTACTAGTAATGACTTGATAGTGATGGCTTGATAGTGATGTACTAGTAATGACTTGATAGTGATGTACTAGTAATGACTTGATAGTGATGACTTGATAGTGATGTACTACTGATGACTTGATAGTGATGACTTGATAGTGATGTACTAGTAATGACTTGATAGTGATGACTTGATAGTGATGTACTACTGATGACTTGATAGTGATGACTTGATAGTGATGTACTAGTAATGACTTGATAGTGATGTACTAGTAATGACTTGATAGTGATGACTTGATAGTGATGTACTAGTGATGACTTGATAGTGATGTACTAGTAATGACTTGATAGTGATGTACTAGTGATGACTTGATAGTGATGACTTGATAGTGATGTACTAGTGATGACTTGATAGTGATGTACTAGTGATGACTTGATAGTGATGTACTAGTGATGACTTGATAGTGATGTACTAGTAATGACTTGATAGTGATGTACTAGTAATGACTTGATAGTGATGACTTGATAGTGATGTACTAGTGATGACTTGATAGTGATGTACTAGTAATGACTTGATAGTGATGTACTAGTAATGACTTGATAGTGATGACTTGATAGTGATGTACTAGTAATGACTTGATAGTGATGTACTAGTAATGACTTGATAGTGATGACTTGATAGTGATGTACTAGTAATGACTTGATAGTAATGACATTAATAATGAACTAGTGATGATTTACTAGAAATAAACTAGTGATGAATTGTCATTGTTGAAACATGGCTTCCCCCCTTCTATCTCCTGTCAGAAGACACATCTGAGTGGGAGCGGGAGCTGCAGCAGGAATTGCAGGAGTATGAGGTGGTGGCAGAGGCGGATAACCAAGACGAAAACTGGGACCGTGAGATTGAAGAGATGTTGCAGGCTGACTAGCTAACCCCCGTGAGCCCTCGTTTTCAGTGTGGAAACATGGCTGCACTGAAGAAAGAAGGAGCATGAAAGTAAAAGGATGGACCAAGCAAGCCACAATGAAGACAGGCTTACACATCATACTCTGTGCTACATATACACTGTTTCTCTCTGTTTAAATGAAGTAGTCAGGGATTTGTGTTAAGAATGCATTTCAAATGGAAAAGTAGTTGCATTCAGGGGGTGTAATCTATTCCTGTGACGTAGTGGACTTACAGCGAAAATGCAGAGCATCTACAGTAAATTTCTCTCTTCTCACTGATGGATGAATCAAATAATTAGTGCTACCTTTTTATATACAGTATAAGGTATCAGTGTGTGTGTGTGTGTGTGATCTATTCTTTATTGTCTATCTGTAGTAGACAGAATGAGAGTGTGTGACTCTGCATGTGACACTGATAGTCGTACAGATCCTCTGAGACCTTAGAAGATGAAAGCAGATGAACATCGGTTTTTCCGTTTCGTCCGACCTTCCAAAACTGAACTGAATTTATTACAGGAAATGTAATATGTTGTTTTTTTTCTCAGTACATCACTCATCCCTGAGCTGCTCAATAATAATAATATTGTGTGTTTATTAAATGTTATTTTGTCTCTAAACCGTGTCGATATCTCTGAGTACTTAACTTATATTGCACCTTAGGTAGTAAATCTATGCAGTGTTTTGGGAATTGGACGCTGAAATTGGATGCTGAAGTTTTTTTTGTTATTCTTGTGGTTTATTCATTAGTGCATTCGATTTAAAATGCAATAGTGACGAAACATTTGTTGCCCCAAGTTTACATTAGTCTTAAACTGGACATATAAAGCTAATGTAGCTAACAAGAAGGGAAATATAGCTGCTTGTAGCTACTGGTTTGAAATGTATAACTGAATCATCAGACACTCACCTCAAGAGATGTCTTTTAGGTCAGTAATGCCACTTGTACATAACGAACTGAAATTATTTATGAAATGTCACACATTTAGGTAGCAAACTAACATTAACCGCTAAGCTGGGGTTAATTAACTAAGCAATAAACTAAAACACCAGCTTGTATTTGGCTAATGTTAGCTAAAAAAAAATTTTTTGTTAAATGCTATAGTTGCTGAAATACTTAACAGCTGAATACAAACCGGTGTTTTGGTTAATGTTTGTCAGTTAGCTAAATATTCCTCCACTTGTTTCTTTTCAGTAACACTTTTCCAGCTTTTTGTTGTGCCCGTCCCAACTTTTTTGAGACATCTTGCGGTCATCAAATTCAAAATGACCTTATTTTTTCCCTTAAAACAGTACATTTCCTCAGTTTAAACAATTGATATGATTTGGTTTTTTTCCTATTGTGAATAACACACGGTTTATGAGATTTGCAAATCATAGCATTCTGTTTTTATTTACATTTTACACAGCGTCCCAACTTTTTTGGAATTGGGATTGTATATTACATCATGTAAAAAATTAAAAAAGGGCCATAATAGGTCCCCTTTAACCGTGGTTTTCAAAGTGGGGGCAGCCAGGGGGCGCCCAGGGGGACAACAATTTCGGGTGAGAAATAAATTCTCACTCTCAGACAACCACACACAATCAATTCCTAATGTTAAGATATAATTATTAATTTAAATATATATAAAAAAGGGGGATATATTCAGAAGTCTGTATTTTTAATGTGTTTTAAAGACATCTTGCAAAAGAGGGGCCTTAGTCAAATGTTAATGCCATTTGCGGGGCCTTGCCCTATAAAAGTTAGGAAACCTCTAGCCTTTTAAAATACCGTGACAGAAACGTGTGTAATTAAGCTAACAATTTTATATGACATGTAATGTCAGAAAGATATCAGTTCTGCCTGTTGTTGATAAACGTCAATAAATATCAAGCTCCAAATATTTCCACGTTTTACTCTATGACATAAAATACACCAGTAATACCCCACTCGTGTATTTTTTTAAGCTTTCACGTGTATTATGGAATTATAATATTAAATCAAGCTTGGAAAAGTTCTCTGAAACTTGTTGATGGTGAAGTTGAAATCGAGCGATCGTGGTGTACTTCATTTATAGCATACGGTTAGCTTTTTTTTTTATTTCTGGCGATTGTTTTTAGGCTTCAAACTTCATAAAAGTTTTGTTCATTTGCGAAAATGTTTTGGCGATAATCCAAAACCCTATTGGAAAATCCTCTTGGGTTTTTATTGAGTTTATTGAACCAGTATGATGGTAACTTCCGGGTTCCAGTACAAAATGACGTCATCCCTGCGTCACTCTATGGCTCTGTCCGAACCCGCATACTATGACAGTACGTACTGCATACTGTATTATGACGACAATCCTGGACATACTACAGTACAACCACCATGTTATCATGTGACCTCCGACATCATCATAAACAAAAATCTTACACAAGTTAACACTTTATTCGGGCATTGTTAAACAAGTCCAGTTTAATACTTCAAAAGAGCCGACGCTCTCTAATGCCCCCCCGTCCCCGTCCCTAGCTCATTCGCACCAGTCCCGTTGTATCATGAGATTGTGTGACTTGTGTAGTATCCTTTGCTTGGATGCACACTGCAACATCTCAGTACACCATCTGGGTATTTCCCGCCTACATACACTTCGGGTATATACTACCCCTCTGGCATACTGCTTTTCGCCTACTATATAGTACGAAAGTATGCGTACGCAGCCTATAACTAAACAAGACTTCCGGACCGGAAGTCAATTTTCCAAATGGGTTTTCTCAGCCACATAATACTTTTATCCTGAGGTCATGGTATAAACCATGATTCTGATCAGGTTCTATGTGTTTTTGCAGGTTATTGTTGTGGATAAAATCAACCTTTTTAGCCTAAGTAAAACAAACTTCAAAGCCAGAGAGTTTAGTAGATGTCAAAAGTAATAAACTTTATTGAAAACCAAATAATGTGTAACTGTCTGCAGAGAGTCCAAATTGTACATACACAAACATGTCTTTATATAGCTCCCTAAAGCAGTAAAATTATCCCTAGGTGTGGCATTCAACTTTTCTCTTTAGAACCGACCAATCTCCATTGCCTTAACTAATTATTCAAATCCATAGGATACCCCACATTTGTGGCGCATTCGCAGCCAGTCGTATGTTCTTCAAAGGTCTTACCAGACCTGGGTTCTCCACCATGTCACGTAATTCGTCCCATAGCCTCATCTTGGTACCCTTCCCTTGAACTCCTATCTCTTCTTATGTTACTGATTTGCAAGCCCAAGGGGGGCCCATTTCAGAAACCCAGCTCTGGAATGTGTCGAATTTACTGCCACAAAGTGAAGTTGCGTTTAGACAAACACAAGCTCTTAATTTACTACATCAGAGTGAATCTGCTTTAGACAGCCCCAAAGCTTAGAACACTTAGAAGTGAAGCTGAGTTTAGACAAACAAAGGTTCTTACTTTACACACTTAGAAGAGCACATGTTGGAAGTGTTTTATAGTTTTAGATTTGCCACAGAAAGCAGTTAGGCCTACTGTTGAGTAAGACATGGAATTCTTCTAACTCAATCCACACCCAGAATATAACTTGATCAACCATTGTTCTATGGATTTAGATTATGCTTCTAACTATTGATTATACATGTAGATTATGCTTTTTAACCCACACTGATTATTCAATTATCCTTTAAGTAGTACTACTAAATGCAGGTTACATAATGAATACACTTCATTAACATATCCAGAAGTGAGTTATACATATTGATTACACGTCATAGATATTGTCTATGCATATTTTCGATATATTTTCGATACGATTTGTAGAAACAATCAAAAATCGACGAGTACACCTTTAACTAAGGACACTGCGGGGCTGGCCGCAGATCACGTGACACAGTGACGTCTCTCCTGCGCGCGCGCGCGTGTCTGAGAGAGAGAGGGGGAGGAGTGTATCTATGTATGTGCGCATGCATGCGTGTGTGCATGGAGAGGCGTGATGGCTCCTTTCCCCGACGAGGTGGACGTGTTCACCGGGCCGCACTGGAGAATGAAACAGCTGGTCGGTCTTTACTGCGATAAGGTACCGTGTATTTCCCTTAAATTTCATGATACACCTCGAATCCGAGCGGTTAGTTGGTCGCGTAGCCAGTGGACGGGTTAGTGACGTAGCAGCTGGGTTTGTAGAAGGACTCATCCGACCTGGAAGCACTGCACGGCGGGTAAACACGGTGCGACGTTGATGTTCTGAAAACTTGAGGATAAAATGTCAATATTGAAAAAGTTCTCCGCTGTAAAGAACCTGACAGTCTAATGGGAATACCGGGAGCTAAATTGTGCACGTTGTTTATTTATTTGTTTGTAATTGTCTGTGACGTGAAAGTTCAAACAACAATTATGTATTATTGAAACGTCGACTACACGGTCATGGTTACTTAGCTGCTAGCTAGCTGGCTAGTTTAGTTCGCCCTGCCTACCTGTAATAAAGCACATATGTATGTATAAAGCTGAATGCTTTCGCGAGATGCTCGTGTTTTATTAATGCAGCCATTTTTGTGTGAATTCTGCACACTTCCTGACCCACATGCAGTCACGGATAGCAGCTAGTTTGTTTACAGCTTTGCTAGCCAAATCCTAGCATAAGCACCTGAGCTGTGTATGATGAACATGTGGTGTGAGGAGTGAACCCGAGGCGCTCTAATGCCCACTGTAGATGCGAGGAAGAAGGTAAGAGAGTCGTTAGAGTGAAGAGTGAGGACTTTTTGAACATCGGGGTTTGAGGGCGCATCCTCTGTGGAAAGCCATTGGGTGCAGAACACGGCCACTTTCACACTCCAAAGCAAGTTCACAAACCCTGGTGCTGGATGGAGTACACGGCATTGTCGGGTGTGTACACAAGTTTGGGCAGGGGTAAGGACCCTGTCTCGGTGCTAGGGCGATTTGGCGATTCCCTTCTTATTATGCGGATTCGAGTCAATATCGATTAGTTATCAATATTTCATTTAAGGTGTTAGTTTTCAGATATGGAATCCATGTTTTAATATAAATGCTGGGAAGTGAATCCCTCCTACTTGGCTATATTTCTGAAATAGACGTTTATGTTAAGAGTAGGGTCCACGCGATTGTGTGTCATTGCTTTTTACTTTGTGTAGCAAACGCTGTAAGAAATCATAAATATATGCATACCGTGTGCACACGGTAAGCACAAAACTGCACATTACTGTAAAAAATAAATAAACATCGCAAATGTGCAACAGTGCAATTCATTAACGGCTTGAAACGGTTTTCAAAATTAGAAACATGACCGATGGCGACACGATGAGGATGAGTGGTGAGCTAGATAATATTCACATCCTCTCATGTAAAGCACGTGCGTTAAGAATCGATTCGGGGATTTCCTAACTCGATCTCGTTGTGTTAAATTGAAGCTCTGTTTGGTCGAGCAGTGTTCCAAGTGCGTGTGTTTCCTATAACCGCAGGACTCTGCGACTTTGTGATCACGGAAATGAACACCTCAAGCAAGATGACTTTGGATGAATATGCGTTGTGATGTCACACGACACGCCATGACCCAAATCTGCGAGACATTTGTGGTAATTTTTAACAATTGCGAACTCATCCGAATATTGCGGAGTTTGCTTGATTTTGTGTTTGTTTCTGCGATCAAAAAACCGCTGAGTGCTGGCCATGCTGGTAAAAGCAAGATGGTATCACATGAGACGATAAATAAAGCTTTTAAATATTAAAAACTGTCAGATCAGGTATTACGCTGTGCTGTTAGATTAACTGCTAGAATATTTATCAGGATCATTGATTCATCAAGCAGCCTTTGGAGCTTTATTAAAACATACAGGTTAGCACGCTCTCATATCTACCTGTTCTTTGTATTTTAGTTTTTTTTTTTTTTTTTTTAAAGAGCAACCTACTGATCCCAATGGCTTTCCATAGTCGAAAAGCATATTAGAAAAAAAATCTATACAGTTTTATTATTGTGATAGTGTCCTGATGTGACATAAGAGAATGTAATGTTTGGTTTTTAAACCAGAAAAAAAATCAGCTTAATTTTAGGACACATGTGCTCTAAATAAAAATGTTATACGCTTCCTTGAGTTGAAGTCATGCCGTTAGATTGTCAAAGCTCATAAAGCCCTAAAGTGAATGTTTGTCTAAGCTGGTCACGTCCGACACGTTTACGGAAGACCTGTGGGATATTTCTCATCGTTCACAAGCAAGTAGGGTATAAAGCACATTTATCCATTTATAGTAACATTTCATGTTGTAACACTGGTTAGTTCCTGTTATACATGTTATAGCTGCAATAAATAGTTGTCATTCTCTCTTCAGACTTATCTATCTATCTCTCTCTCTCTCTCTCTCTCTCTCTCTCTCTCTCTCTCTCACTTTTCTCACTCTAAGAATGGGAACTTCTTCCATAAATGTTAAATAAATGTCTACTAACAAAAAACGTCAGCAATAATACATTTTACTTTGTTAAATAACAATCTGTTTATTTGATTAGATAATGCAGAGTCAATGTGTATGAGCCGTTACTATAGAAACAGTAACATATTCGAAGGAGCACATGAATATAAACCTGTCGCAGCAGGAACTACTTTCCAAGCCTTGCCTGTTATACGAAATGTACCACACACCTCCTGACCTACAGGGCGTCTACAGCACTGTGGCGTAATCGTGTTCTTTTGCTTTTTTTATGTCCTACAGCTGTCGAAGACAAACTTCTCCAACAACAATGATTTCCGCGCGTTCCTCAAGACGCTCTGCGCCACCTTCAACGAGTTCAAGATCCACGAGCAGATAGAGAATGAGTACATCATCGATCTGCTGCAGCAGCGCAGCCGCACCACCTACAACGTGCACTCCGACAACAAGCTCTCCGAGATGCTGTCGCTGTTTGAAAAAGGCCTCCGGAATGTCAAGGTGGGTGGGTGTGTGTGTGTGTGTGGGGGGGGGGCATTATGTAACTATGTACAACTGTTTGGACTGAACAGTTTCTGTTACCATGAATGTGTGTGTGTGTGTGTGTGTGTGTGTGTGTGTATATATATATATATATATAATATATATAAATAAAATTATAATATATGAGAGAGATTATATCAGTGTGTCATTGCATATGAGTTGTTTGTTTGTCCCCCGTTCAGTTTGGGTGTCTTTGCTTTAGATTTAGATAAACATTAACGTCCGCGCTGGACATTCATTCCGGCTGCACACTAACCGACAGGTTTATATTCTGATACAATATCATTTCCGTAGTAACACGGACTAGAGGTTACCTGATAGTGGGTTTTAGCGATAACTAAGTCGGACAGTACTTGCCTGCCAAAAACCGAATAATCAGGCGATAATTTTGTAAACTGATACTGATTGAAAACTTAGCACTGAAAGTAAAACATTGCTGAGCTTTATTACAAAAATAAACAATACCTACTGTACCATGAAAATGTACTGTATTTAAAAAATAAAATAAAATTATATATATATATTATATATATACACATACATATACATACATACAGTGGTGTGAAAAAGTGTTTGCCCCCTTCCTCATTTCCTGTTCCTTTGCATGTTTGTCACACTTGCGTGTTTCGGAACATCAAACCAATTTAAACAATAGTCAAGGACAACACAAGTAAACACAAAATGCAATTTGTAAATGAAGGTGTTTATTATTAAAGGTGAAAAAAAATCCAAACCATCATGGCCCTGTGTGAAAAAGTGATTGCCCCCCTTGTTAAAACATACTATAACTGTGTGTTGTCCACACCTGAGTTCAATTTCTCTAGCCACACCCAGGCCTGATTATTGCCACACCTGTTCACAATCAAGGCATCACTTAAATAGGAGCTGCTTGACACAGTAAGGTCCACCAGAAGATCCTTAAAAGCTACACATCATGCCGAGAACAATTGAGAAAGAAAGTAATTGAGATCTATCAGTCTGGAAAGGGTTATAAAGCCATTTGCAAAGCTTTGGGAATCCAGCGAACCACAGTGAGAGCCATTATCCACAAATGGCGAAGACATGGAACAGTTGTGAACTTTCCCAGGAGTGGCCGGCCACCCAAAATTACCCCAAGAGCGCAGCGACGACTCATCCAAGAGGTCACGATAGACCCCACAACAACGCCCAAAGAACTGCAGGCCTCACTTGCCTCAGTTAAGGTCAGCGTTCATGCCTCCACCATCAGGAAAAGACTGGGCAAAAATGGCCTGCATGGCAGAGTTCCAAGGAGAAAACCACTGCTGAGCAAAAAGAACATCAAAACTCGTCTCAATTTCTCCACAACACATCTTGATGATCCCCAAGACTTTTGGGACAACATTCTGTGGACCGATGAGACAAAAGTGGAACTCTTTGGAAGGTGTGTGTCCAAGTATATCTGGCGTAGAAGGAACACTGCATTTCATAAAAGAACATTATACCAACAGTAAAATATGGTGGTGGTAGTGTGATGGTCTGGGGCTGTTTTGCTGCTTCAGGACCTGGAAGACTTTCGTGATAAAAGGAACTATGAATTCTGCTGTCTACCAAGAGATCCTGAAGGAGAATGTCCGACCATCTGTTCGGTACTCAAGCTGAAACGAACTTGGGTTCTGCAGCAGGACAATGATCCTAAACACACGAGCAAGTCCACCACCCGAATGGCTGAAGAAAACAAAAAAGAAGACTTTTGAGTGGCCCGAAGCAAAGTCCTGACCTGAATCCTATTGAGATGTTGTGGTATGACCTTAAAAAGGCCGTTCATGCTCGAAAACCCTCTAATGTAGCTGAATTAGAATACTCGCAAAGATGAGTGGGCCAAAATTCCTCCAGGACGCTGTAGCTATTGCGCTATTCGCGTTATAAACGCTTGGTTGCAGTTGTTGCTGCTAAGGGTGGCCCAACCAGTTATTAGGTTTAGGGGGCAATCACTTTTTCACACAGGGCCATGATGGTTTGGATTTTTTTTCACCTTTAATAATAAACACCTTCATTTACAAATTGCATTTTGTGTTTACTTGTGTTGTCCTTGACTATTGTTTAAATTGGTTTGATGTTCCGAAACACTTAAGTGTGACAAACATGCAAAGGAACAGGAAATGAGGAAGGGGGCAAACACTTTTTCACACCACTGTATGTATGTGTGTGTGTGTATGTGTGTGTGTATATATATATATATAATTATTTATTTATTTATTTATATAGTTAATAAAATATATGCATCCAAACTGAAACAAAATGCAACTCTCTAAACATGAAATAGAAAGAGAGGGCCCCACTTGTACCGTGTAATGACGGCAGACGCTTCTCATCCGCTCCCGCAACGGACGCGACTGGGACAAACTCTGTATGGATTTTTGCAGATAAGGGAGAGTTCCAGCAATAGTTCGGTTATTGGTGCCTTTTAATCTGCTAAAACAATCAATCGGTCAATCTCTAACAGGAACTTGGAACGGTTGACGCTCCACATAAGCGTGCTTTTAAAAAAGCAACTGTTGATATGACGTTTCATATCGGATGTTTCGAAAGGAGTCTCCAGTTTCGGTGCTTTATAACATTCAGCGGTGAAGCTGTAACTTTAAGCTGTGTTTTATCTTCAAGAGAGAACAAAAAAAGAGATCAGCGAGGGTACAGCCATTTATATTGTGATAACAGGAACTAACTAGCTTCACGGAACTTTAAACATCGATATAATTTATTTATTTTTTTATTGTAAATGAAAACATTTAGTGCTTGCAAATTGGAACCATGTTAACATACGAATTAAACCAAACTGTGTCATGCAAATTTTAGACACCTAATATGTACAGTGAGGGGGGAAAAAAGTATTTGATCCCCTGCTGATTTTGTACGTTTGCCCACTGACAAAGAAATGATCAGTCTATAATTTTAATGGACTGGCTAGGCCACTCCACGACCTTAATGTGCTTCTTCTTGAGCCTCTCCTTTGTTGCCATGGCAGTGTGTTTTGGGTCATTGTCATGCTGGAATACCCATCCACGACCCGTTTTCAATGCCCTGGCTGAGGGAAGGAGGTTCTCACCCAAGATTTGACGGTACATGGCCCCGTCCATCGTCCCTTTGATGCGGTGAAGTCGTCCTGTCCCCTTAGCAGAAAAACACCCCCAAAGCATAATGTTTCCACCTCCATGTTTGACGGTGGGGATGGTGTTCTTGGGGTCATAGGCAGCATTCCTCCTCCTCCAAACACGGTGAGTTGAGTTGATGCCAAAGAGCTCCATTTTGGTCTCATCTGACCACAACACTTTCACCCAGTTGTCCTCTGAATCATTCAGATGTTCATTGGCAAACTTCAGACGGGCATGTATATGTGCTTTCTTGAGCAGGGGGACCTTGCGGGCACTGCAGGATTTCAGTCCTTCACGGCGTAGTGTGTTACCAATTGTTTTCTTGGTGACTGTGGTCCCAGCTGCCTTGAGATCATTGACAAGATCCTCCCGTGTAGTTCTGGGCTGATTCCTCACTGTTCTCATGATCATTGCAACTCCACGAGGTGAGATCTTGCATGGAGCCCCAGGCCGAGGGAGATTGACAGTTCTTTTGTGTTTCTTCCATTTGCGAATAATCGCACAACTGTTGTCACCTTCTCACCAAGCTGCTTGGCAATGGTCTTGTAGCCCATTCCAGACTTGTGTAGGACTACAATCTTGTCCCTGACATCCCTGGAGAGCTCTTTGGTCTTGGCCATAGTGGAGAGTTTGGAATCTGATTGATTGCTTCTGTGGACAGGTGTCTTTTATACAGGTAACACGCTGAAATTTGGAGCACACCTGGGAGCCAGAAATCTTTCTGATTCAGAGGGGGTCAAATACTTATTTTAAAATGCAAATCAATTCATACTTTTTTTTTTTACATGCATTTTTCTGGATTTTTGGTTGTTATTCTGTCACTGTTCAAATAAATCTACCATTAAAATTATAGACTGATCATTTCTGTCAGTGGGCAAACGTACAAAATCAGCAGGGGATCAAATACTTCTTTCCCTCACTGTATTAACAGATTTACTACAGATGGTATATGTTGGTTTTTTTGGCTGAAATAATTCTTTAACTCCTAACGTGCTGCTTAGTGTAAATATGAGGCCTCAGAACCCAAAACAGAGAAACGTTCGCCGTTTAACTGATCCAACATGGCTTACCTAAATCTGCTTGGCAATCTGGGAATTTTCCGCTTGTCAAAGCCAAGAAAAATGAGGACATTTTGTTCTGCGCTAGCAGGAAGGAAAGGGCACGGTGAAGTAATAGCTCGTTTATTTCTCAATTTTTATTCCACTGTTTATTTTGGTAAGCTCTAGCTCGACCTGGTCAAGATTAACGCTGTGTTTTTTTAACAGATTTGCCGATCCCAAATTCTGTCGCACCGTGTAGGCTTGGTTTTTTTTTTTTTTTTTTTTTTTTTTTAAGCCACTGACTGAGTGACAGAAGAAAAGGCTGGCTGATCTACTGTCAGTTTCGTGCCCAAGGTTGCTCCGGCAGCGGCACTGCACAGGGTGGAGGCTGAATGTGCTGTGCTGGGATGACTCAGGCTGTTGTGGTGAACTGAAGCACAGCCAGACACCGCAGTAAACCTGCATCATGTTTCTGAATCAGGTTTTCTTCTTGTATTCGAAACGTTCACTTGTAAATAAGGAACACTTTAGTAATGCCTCATTGTCTCTCTCATTCATATATATATATATATATATATATATATATATATATATATAAAAATAAAATGCCTATTGTGAAATAATCACGTGACCGTCTCAATAAATCGTGCAATTGGCTCGAATGTTATTCGCAAAATTTTTTATGCTATTGTCTGTTTATAGTTACATTTAACTTCCTGTTTGCTCTTATGTTATAGCAGCTATAAACAATCGCTCCTCACCAGACCAAAAAACCCAAAAACATGTAGCTTCTCATGTTGAGAAGAACCTTTTCATGTGTTGGAAATCTTGGTTACAAAGAGCTGACACTGGAGACTCCTTCCAAAAAGTGCTAACTGTACAACGCATGGCCAAGCAATAAATAATAAAGTTAGTGTGTAGACTTTCAGATTTTCAGACTAAGGATCATTAAAGGTAAATGCAAGTCCATTTGCTGTTCACGAATGCCTGAAGTGTGGAACTCCTAGACATCATCAGACACTGGTTTTCTTCATTGGTGATTCTCTGCCAGGCCTTTACTACAGCGGTCTTCCGATCCTCCTTATTTTTGCGGTGTTTTGCCTTCAGCAAAATCTAGTTGAGGAAATGCGTGCTCAACTAGATTCAGGTCAGGTGACTGATATGGCCATTTGCTGATCATTTCATTTCTTTGCCTTAAAAATAAAAGTCTCTGGTTGCTTTTGAAGTATGCTTCAGGCCATCTGCACTGACATGCACTGTCCAATGAGATTCGAAGCTGAATCTAAGATTCAGATAATGTAATTCTATACACTTCAGACTTCATCCTGCTGCTTTTCTCAGCAGTCACATCAATAAATGTAAGGGAAGCAGTTCCATCCTTACCTTCTCTGTACTCTTCCTGTCATTCTGCTACAGGTTCATCTTCATCTCATCTGTTCATTAGGATGTTGTTCCAGAACTGTTTATTAGATTAAAATTTGTTTTTTTTTTGTATAATCTAATCTTCCTGTTTTTGAGGCTTGCATGGTGTGGATTTGTGGTTCTGTATTGACTCTGGTGAAGTCTTCTCTTGATTGTTGACTTTGACACAGATATGCATAACTCGTGGAGGGTGTTCTTGATATGACTAGCTGTCCTGACTCGTTTTTGTTTTTTATGTTTTTCTTCACCAGGGAAATAATTCCCGTCATCCACCGCAGTTCTTTTTAAGACCGTAATGAATACAACGATTTGGCCACGCACAATCTCTCTGATGGGTTTGTTTAAAATTTTCAGCCTAAAGATGGCTTGCTTCACTGGAAGTCACTGAAGTTGACTTCATATTGAGAGTTAACAGCTTACTAAGATTACTAATCAACTCATCGACTTTTTTTAATCTGCCTACTAGTAAGTGAGATAATGATGGATTGATAACACCTGTTAGTTAATTATGTTTAGTTCCTATTTGTTTGTTTATTTATTTAAGTCCTTTTGTTTTTCTGTGGTTGTATGGTAATGTGAAAAAATTCTGGAAAGTCTCAGTAGGCGAGGTAACACCGGGTCATGCTGTAAGGTTTTACCGAGATACTTCGATATGTACGTGTTTATTAGTTTTTTTTTTTTTTAGGTGAAGAGTATATTATAGTGGTAATATTATGAGAAAAGATGTTTAGAGATAAGAATAGGCAGTTATTGTCGTATGAAAAGCAAGAACTAGGCACGTGGCTAGTCTTTGAAAGTTTCTAGAAAAGCACCTGCTTTAGTGTGTTTGTGGTGTGAGATTATAGGCGCTCTGAATAAGGAAACAAACGAACAAAAAACAACAATTTTCTTGCCAGATGCTGACAACAGCTCAGTGACCTGGCTTCTAAGAGCTTGTAATTGCAGCATGATATCACAGGAAGCTGTTATTAAGTGGGGGGTGGTTTAGGGGGGTTTAGATTCGCCACTTGTATCTCCGTGTACGCGTGTGTATATCGGTGTGTTCATGTGTGTTTTATTCACCAGAGCGAGTGCGAGCAGCTGAACTATGCACGGCAGCTGAAAGAGCGTCTCGAGGCTTTCACCCAGGACTTCCTTCCTCACATGAAGGAGGAAGAGGAGGTAAACATCTTCCGGACGCTCCATGTACACAAAGTGCGCACACTGCAAGACCGTTCCCTCTCCGTAGTGGATCAATGAACAGTTTATTTTTATTGACTTTAGCTATCGTTTATGTGGGGAATAAAACACGCAGGTTGTGCTTAGGTAGGAAAATAATTGGTGAGGGGGTCGTGTGATGCAGCCTGAACAGTGTGAAGCAGAGTCCCAAAGTGTTTTATTCCTCTTATATCATGCCAATTTGCCAACGTTACTTACTTGTGTATTAAAAGAATGAAACTAAAATTCACCCACACATTAATGATGAACGGTAAGAATTCAAGACGGCTCCAGAGCTTCGTTACGGGTTAACGTTTTGACTGTACAGCTCCTCCGACTTGGGGAAGATGTAAATGGTGGCTTTGAGCAGAAGATACTTGACCTTATGTAGCATAGCACATTATCACCACAGTCACACCACTACTGTATACCTAATTATACGCATTTAGGGATCACCATGTACTTGCCTTCTCCTGCCATTGTACCTGTCCACTGGACCTGTCTCACCCCTGTAATTGTCCTGTCTCAGGTGTTCCAGCCCATGCTGATGGAGTACTTTACCTATGAGGAGCTGAAGGCCATAAAGAGACAGGTGATCGCGCAGCACTGCAGCCAGCAGCAGTGGGACACGGCCGCCGAGGTGCTGAAGGGCTTAAACTTGTGGAGCCAGGCTGAGGTGCTGCACAAGGCCTTCAAATACTCCGATCACGAGAAGACAGAGGACGGTGAGAGACACTCTCGGAGAAACCGAACCACAACCCACGTTGTCAAATTATTATTATATATATATATATATATATATATATATATATATATATATATATATATATATATATATATATTTATATTTTTTATTACATACATATGTCCAAGCACCGAAATCCTCTCTGAACCGATGTGTTCCATCAGCGAAAAGTTCAGTAATAGATTTTAATGTATAAAATCCATACTGTTGGCGTTTGTGGAATTTATGTACTGAATGTTTGGGAAGTACTACTGTAACCTACACTACCGGGCAAAAGTTTATAAACACATGACTGAAACGTTTCTCACAATCTTAAAAATCTTTTGATCTGAAGGTGTATTACGGACGACTCGGAGTGAAATATTCTGAAAAGCAGCCGATAAGAGTCCAGTGTAGATGGGAACTCCTTTTATACTGTTGAAAAAGCATCTCAGGGAAATTCCTCAAGAAATCGGTTGAGAAAACGCCAAGAATACATTTCTGGAAATTCTAGGTGAAAAGGGCGTCTACTTTGAAGATGCTGAAATACTAAAAAAAAAAAAATCTAAATAATTTATCACATAATTCCCATATTCATATTTGTGTTATTTCAGTGTTTTGATTATTATAAAATGTGTGTTTGGGTGGGGAGGGGGGTCAACTTTTGACTGGTAGTTTATACGTTATTTTAGAGATCCATGCTTGGTATAATCTGAATTATTTTATTTTTTTTCACTAACGTCCTGATCTTAGTTCCTCTGTCAGGTTTGGGATATATTTGTAAATTCATCCGAATTCATACGTGCAAAGATGTATAGTGTAGAAGTTATTTATGCCTGATTAACAGGCAGGTGTTTCTGTAAAATGGCTGTAGTAAAAAATCGCAGCTAAATCGGTGTAGCCGGAGGTTTATGATACTGGATTTTAACCCTCGCTGAAAAGAAAGACTCCATTATCTCAAGTGACTCGACAGGACAGCATTCCCTGAGAGATTCCACAGCCGAGCATGGCTCTTGAACAATTATAAATACCTGTAATTCATGTTGTAATGTGGTGTCTTTATTGTTGGACTTCGTGCAACCCTGAGACCACACCTGCTGTGTGTTGAGCACTTTGTCCTCTGCATTCTTAAAACAATTGGGGGGTGTGTGTGTGTGTGGAAGACATGTGCCATGTATATAATGGGTGTTGTCTTTGTATTCCTTTCCTGCAGAATGTGACAGTTGGGCGAGCACGCACATCTCGGCACTGCCTCAGGAGGTCATGGTGCGACTGTTTCGTTACCTGGGCCCGGAGGACCTGTGTCGCTGCAGCCAGGTGTGCCATACCTGGGCAGAGCTGGTTAAAACAGGTTCGCTGTGGAGACACCTGTACCCAGTCCGCTGGGCCAGAGGTGAGAGACCTTACCTGTTATTTTTCAGTGCATCATCCTTGCACAAAATGTACAGGAAAGTCCAGCGTTATTGCATCATAGGACAAGCGTCGCATCTCTGCAACAGTGATCATGTGACCTCAGGGAGATGGTTTTAAGTTTTAAGGGAAGTAATTAAACGTGTCGGGCGTGCTGTTCAAAGAACATGATCAATGAACGGGTGGTCAGATGTGGTTCATATAAAATATTTAGGGGACCAATCTGTCTTTATTCTAACATTCTCTCTCCATCTATCTGTTTGTCACTCTCAATCCAACTGACTTTCTACTTGTATCACTGTATTGCTATCCATCTTTCTACCAGTGTCTGTCCATCTTTCTTTCTGTCTTTCACCTTGAGCCTATCAGCAAGCTTATGAAGCAGTTTCAAACTTTGTTTCTGGCTTTGTCGAGCCATCATGACAAACTTTACCTGTCTGGGTTGTATACTTTGTTTACCTTCTTTAGGTTTGTTTGTCCTTGAAGTAAAGAAAGAAATTGAAACTTTTTATAAATTAATCATAACACAAGTTTTGAAATGTTTTAAGTGAGTAAGTGCTGCGGTTATTAGAACGTCTTTGATGCAGTCTGTGACTGCACATCCCCAGTGTAGTGTTGAAGAAGTAGACGTAAAAGAAACCATTATGAAATCTTCGTCCAAGGGTATCTTTGCACGTTCTTTTGTGTGTATATACACCACCAGTCCAAAGTTTAGGCACTCGCTCTTTATTTTATTTTTTTTCCATGTTTTAGAATAATAATAAAGTCATCAAAACTCAGGAGTAACACAAATGGAACCATGGGAATTATGTTGTGAGGGAAAAAAAAAAAAAAAAAATCAGACTAATTTAATATTTTAGTATCTTCAAAGTAGACGCCCTTTTTGGCGAGAATTTTCCAGAAATGTGTTCTTGGCGTTTTCTCACCCAATTTTTGGGGGGAATTTCCCTGAGATGCTTTTTAAACAGCATTAAAGGAGTTCACACGTTAAGTTGTCCGTAAAAAAAATAAAAATAATAATAAATGAATAAAATGTTAGTTTTCTAATGAAAGAAATGAATACATCGGCGCGATTATATTTTTGTCTACAACACCGATTTCACACGTTTAATCACACACCTTCAGGTCAAACGGTTTTTAAGATCACGAGAAACATTTGTCAAGTGGCCACAAACTTTTGACCAGTAGGGGATAACAATAAAAATATAAACCCACAAGGTAGCAAAAATCAAATGGTAATAGGGTAAAGTGTTTATCTTTATCTTTACTCACAAAAATGACGGAAAATAGTCACTTCAGTCTCTAGGACATGTTCTTGTCTGTCAAGATTTAGCAAACCGTATGATTCACCTGATTACCTTCCCCGCTCCATCCAGGCGATTATTATCGTGGTCCCCCAGGAGAGCCAGACCAGGATCCTGATGCAGAAGACTGGGTGCAGAACCTGCAGGAGGAAGGACGAGCCTATCAGGAGTGGGATGAGGACGCAGACATGGACGAATCCGGTAACGCATCTTTTCCCTTTTGAAAACTGGTCAGCCGAGATCAGAGTAGATGTTTATGCCGCTGTGTTCGTGTGTCTCGTGTGCACAGAGGAAGCGTGTGAGGACTCACTGGCCATCAGTGCTGTGCGCAAGGAAAAGAAGCTGCTGAATGGAATGATCCAGAACCTTCTCCCTGCTGTGGGGTCATCAGTTCGCACCCTCAGCTTGGCTTACAGTGCTGCCATCTCCAGCAAAATGGTAAGGGAAAACTTAAGAGCTTGTATTTCGTATTAGTCACACCTTCTGACTTGGTCCATGTACGATATTTTATTTTATTTTTTTTTTTTTTTTTTTTTTAGCTCAGATTCAGTTACAAACGTTACATAACTAGAAAAAAATGCTGATGGGTTTGTAGTTATGTTTAAAGTGTTTTACTCTGAAGTCATTCCAGACACCCATTGTGTTAAAGGAAAATTTGGGGGGTTTTGTGTCGTGTATGTCATTTTTCTTTACCAGGTGCGTCAGATCCTTAGTCTTTGCCCAAATCTCATACACTTGGATCTCACCCAGACTGACGTTACCGATTCTGCTTTCGAAAGGTGGGCATTTAATCCTGAATATTTACACCTGAGTCTTTGTTTCTTGTCCATCAATAAAATCGACTGAATATGGTATAGATGTTTGACTGGAATGTCAGTGACATGTTTTCTCTGCCCTTTTCCCCAGTTGGGCGGAGATGGCGGTGTGTCGCACGCTGGAGCATTTAGACCTGTCAGGCTGCGAGAAGATCACCGACTACACGCTGCAGAGTTTGTCTCTGGGTTTAGGTGATCTGACCACACCCAGGTTTTCCAAGAACAACCCCGAATGCAAAAACAAGCTTCTGAAGACACCGCCGTCTGCCATCAAACTTCTGGACAAGCACTCTGGCTATCCTCTAGGACGTGCTCGCACGGCTCTCGTCTTTAAGTGGAGGCCCGGTGGGCGGAGCATGAGCTGCAGCCCCGTCTGGGTTCTGGATCCAGTCGAGCTCGCCGACATCGAGGACGCAGCTGACTGGTCTAGAAGAGAAGGCGTGGCCGGACACAGCGAGGGGCGTGGTGGTATTTTAGGGGTGCAGGCGGGAGGCAAGTCGTGCTGCTGTAGGAGGAGCGGGAGGCGGAGCTTTAGGACTGACATTGGCTCCACCTACTTGCAGCAGCTGTATGGCACTCTTGGGGAAATGCAGTGTGGCCACTCCGCGTGCTGTGGCTCAGACACCGCTTTAAGGACATTGAAAGGAGCGCAGTGTGAGCCTCAAGCCATTGGGGGCAGCACTGAGTTTTGGACTAAATGCCCTTCCGAGGGCGAGTCAAGGACTGATCAGACAGGAGCCTGCAGGGCTCTACGGTTCCTCAGCCTGTCAGGATGCTATCAGATCACAGACATGGGCCTGAGGTACTGTACATATCTTATAAATCTACACAATATATCCCATAATATTACAGGTTGGGGGGGAATCAGCATAGATTGCAAAATTATTTATAAATATAATTTATATATATATATATATATATATATATATATATATATATATATATATATATATATATATATATATATATATATATATATATATATATATATAATTTTCCATTTATTGCCTATACCACTGGTTCGGGTCTGTTTTTGGCTAAGCAGTGCTACACCATGCCATGCTAGTTGGGGTTTTGTTTGTTTGGCTCAACAAGCTGCCTTTTCTTGCTGCTTACTCTAACTCTGAAAAGATGAGCTCTAGTCTTTATCTCCCACCCCAAACGGTGTAGGTGTGTCACCTTTTGTGTTGACTCATACAAAGACGATTCTGTGCTTCCGACTTTGTGGGAACAGTTTTGGGAAGAACCACATATGGGTCAGGTGTCCACATACTTTTGGCCAGATAGTGTATTAAAACCCCCTTTTTTTTTTTTTTTTTCTTTTTTTTTTTTTTTTTTTTTATTCACCATAATGCAGCACAGTAGGTTAGAGTAACAACTAATTTTATTTTATTTTATTTTTTTGTGAGAGAAGCTTGAAAGGTTTTTCTTTAATAATAACAGCCAGTTTATTCTTCTGCTTGTCTCACAAATCCAAAACGTGTGTGTGTTGTAGGTGTCTCTCAAAGGGAGGAGGGCTTCCTCTGCTGGAGCATCTGAACCTCTCGGGCTGTCTGTTCATCACTGAAGTGGGACTGCATGAGCTGGTGTCTGTGTGTCCCTCACTCAATGACGAACACTTCTACTACTGCGATAACATCAACGGTAACACGCACGCGTGTGCACAGCATCCTGATTATTAGCACACCCCAATAATGTGATTCTGAATCTGGGAATCTTGGGGGGGGGGGGTATGGGATAATGCTCAGCAGTGGAGCTGAATATTTAGTTGTTTTCTCTTATAACATGGCCACTTGCTGTTGGATGAAATTCACTGGCATTCATATTCAAATTCGGCCCATGCAGGATTTCACAGATTTTTGTGTTTCTTAATTGGGATTGTTGCTGCAAAAAATTTTTTTTTTTTTTTTTTTTTTTTTTTGGTAGACCATCGATTAGTAAATAGCAGTTCTGACCATGGTTCCAGCTGCAAATCACGGGATTGGGCAGTGGTGGCTTAGCGTTTAAGGCTAAGGCTCTGGGTTACTGATCAGACGGTCAGGGGTTCAAGCCCCAGCACTGCCAAGCTGCCACTGTTTGGCCGTTGAGTAAGGCCCTTAACGCTGTCTGCTCCAGGGGTGCTGTATCATGACCCTGCGCTCTGACCCCAGCTTCCTGACAAGCTGGGGTATGTGAAGAAATGAATTTCACTGTGCTCTAATGTATATGTGCCCAATAAAGACTCTATTATTATTATGATTATGTTAATGCGCTCGTTCCCATACATTATCGTTTCCATAGTAATAGCTCATTCACAAGGACTTGTGTTGGTGAACACTTACATAAGCTATGGTGAGATTGACTTTAAGGAGTTGGTTATTTAATCTTAACGGTAGGGGCCAGGGCTTTGTAACAGTAAGTTTTCAGATGCAGGAAAGTCTTCAGAATAGAAAAGTTTGCTTTCCATTTTCCCTGTAACACGACAGTGATTTTGTCTGATTAACTTCGAGTGCGTTAAAACGCGAGGCTCGTGAAGAAACGACTGTTTCTAGGCGATGTAACTTGTTTCGTGGACGTTCCGTAACGTTAAACGTAACCCTAAATGGATAAAAGTACAATATGCCCTTCGTAATTAAATGCAGTTGATTAAAATTCTACCTTGTGGACAAATTCCTGTGGCGTAAAAAGGAGTAATGCACTTCAGGACATGCTGTTGTTGGAAAAATAATCAACAGGGCAAATCATCCTGACGTTGATTATTTCCCTATAACCGCATACCCTACCAAGTTGTCTTGTTTTATTCTTTACTTATTAATCCGTGTCCCAGCCTGTTGGTCTTAATCATTCTTCCTTTCTGTGTCCTGCGCAGGTCCTCATGCTGACCGAGCGAGTGGATGTCAGAATCTGCAGTGCGGTTTCAGGGTTTGCTGTCGCTCCGGAGAGTGATCGTCTTCCCCAAATGGCTCTCTGTTGTTTTTTTTTCTCCTCCACTTTCTCCCCTCTCTTCATTTTGTCTTTCCTCATTCTATCCCATCACCCTCGTTTCTACTCTTCAAACCCCTCTGCGTGTCTCTCGTCCTGTTGCACCTCCTGCGTTTGCACTTTAAATATCGGAGGGGCTCGGGCTGCACTGTCACTCACGAGTCGTTTCACTCAACCACTTAAAGGAGGGAAAAAATTCATGTAAAATTTCCAGAAGCTTTTGCTGAGCAATTGGACAGTTTAAAGAGTGTACATTTGTAGATGAATGTGTTTATTGAAGTTTGTGTTCCTTCTCTCACGTTAAGTAATTTAAAAACGGAAGGATGCGATCATTAATTTGTGCGCTTTAAGAAAACATTGCTTGAAGCACGCAATAGTTATTGAGGTTATTGTATGTTTGTTTTTGTACTAATTATATCTCCCAAAGCTGCAAAGCTGTGTATGCTGCGTTCCTCAGCTTCTAGGGAATAACATGTATAACACCTTAACCTATAATTACTGTACAGTTATGTTATATTTTATGTAAATGTAAATTTTCTCATTTGCTAACGCAGACCTGGCATAAGGATACGATTTAAGTCCTATACATGGGCTAACGTAAGAGTTCAACTAAAAGTGAAATTGACCCGGTTTGCTCCAAATGCCAATTGAGCACTGAAATGTAATTGAAAGGCATACTCTTTCTATCATTGATTAGGAAAAACAACGAGAAAATGTCTACAAATATCTGTCAAGTGCGCAAAGATATATCACAAAAATCCACCCAAGCACGGCGTGTGCGCTGAATAATCGATTAGATTATTATGTAAATAACCAGTTCTAAACATCCAGGGCCTTTTTGTTCAACAGTCTAAATATCCAGAACACATCACATCACTACAGCCATGTCCGAGTTGAGCAGCACACGTCTGCAACATCCAGAGATGATTCCATCGCTTTCTGGGTGTGACACCTCGCTCGGACCAGACGTTTCGTTTCGCGCCCAAGTCCGATTGCTGTGTTCTGAAGTACCACACCGTGGAGGGAAACCACACCAGGGTTCAGTTCGAACCGTCTAAACGCAGCCACATGTGTGAAAGAACTCCATTAACATCACTCCATTAGTGACGGTGCACCAGTCATATCTTCGCTGAACAGCCAGAGGGAAATTGTGTGGGGTTTTTTTTTTTTTGGTGGGGGGTTGTTTTGGTTGAATGTTTTCATCAAGCCCTATTTAGTGTTAAACGGCATTGCTTGTTGGAATTAAACATAAATAAACATTATCCTTAATTTGTGTAATGATAATTATGTCTGACAAACCAAGCTTCAGAATGGTCAGATGAACCTGATTTAATTTGATGATGAATCACAGCAGTGGCTGTTAAAAAAAAAAATTAACAATAATACAGGAGTTTTGGAGAATAAAAGGACACTGGTATGTACGTCGAGTTACTCAGCATGAAAATACTGTACTGTTGGTGTGAAGGTTCTGACAATAGGAGAGGCCACTTGAAGTCTGTTTTAACACCAATATTTCAGAACAGACGTTCTTCTGGGAGCTGGTACCGTCAGCTACTGCAACGCATGTGCGGCTGACGCGAAATCCACATTGCTATTTAGGACAAACCTTTTCTCAGCCAAGTGTCTTGGGTTGAGTGCACTAAGGAGCTGTTTATTATTGGAAAACCATTACACATAAACTGTGAGCTGCACAGTTTATATAATGGTTTGCCGTTAATAAATGGCTCCGTTTTGTCTAATGATGGAAAGTGAACAAATGACTCGAGCAGAAAGTATAAATGCTTTTTTTTTTTTTTTTTTTAAGATCCTGAGATGTTTTTGGTCAAATTGAATGAATTGTTTTCATCAAATGCTACAAATTTACTTAATTCCTGAGTAATTTCAACATTTGTTGAGCATCAAATATTATTTAAAAAATAGAGTTAAGCTGAAATTAAAGTGTAGAATATTCTACTATAATTATGAGAGGATGATGAGAGAGCAAAAAAAATGTAGCATAGCAACGTTCCACACTCAAGAATATACAAGAATATTTAACCCTTTTTACATGGATTGCCAGTGGGTTTTTTTTCCCTTCTCAAGTCATGTGATAGGCTAGCATTGCTCTTTTTGACACTAGAGAAAATGTCATTACTTCTGAAAAGAAAATCTATTTATCCTTTCCATGGACTCTCGGGCATTGATAGCACGTTGAGGCAGTGGTAGCTACGTGGAGTAGACAGTGGATGTCTGATCGGAAGGTCGTGAGTTCAAATCCCAGCGCTGCCACTGCTGGGCCCTTGAGTAATGCCCTTAACCCTCAACTGCTCCGTTGTATAAAGAGTTAAATGCAAGTCATTTGGGATAAGGGTGTCTGCCACAGGCATCCATTTACAAAAATTGGCATTGTTAGGTTTCAAACAGGTGATCCCCTGACAAATTTTGATCCCCATCAAAATGTTCCAACACAAACCCCAATGGGGAGCTCATTATTTTCTTTTCTTCATATGCTCTTTCCATTCATAGTTGTATCACAGTTCTCTTGACTCTTTGGGAATCTTCTTGTTTTTCCTCTATGACTGGCTGACATATCTTCACTGTGGATCCCGGATATAACCCAAACCCAGCATACAGCGGCCGCTTGAACCTCGTCTCTGCTCTGTGGAGGAGTGTCATACAGTCTGAGACGCTGTAGAAGGACAGCACTCCGGCCTTGTAGTCGAGATATACCCCTACCCTGTGTGATACAGGTGCCGGGATTTCTGTTTCCACATAATCGTGCACGAAAGAATATTTCAATATGGCACAATCCAAACTCCAGCTCTGTTTGTTGTACCCAAAGCTGCATTCATCATCTCCCTTCCGAGTGATGTCTCTGTACGAGACTGCGATGTCCGATCCATGCAAACCCGTCCACTCGGCCTCCCAGTAACAGCGTGTGTTCAGAGGCTCTCGGCATAGAACCTGAGCCCACCAGTCAAAGCGTTCAGGGTGGTCAGGATAAGGCTGGCACTCGGTGCTACATGCCACAAGCTTCTCTTCACACACACTCAGGCTCCGGTGGGCTGTGTCATGGTCCAGAGACAGTGGGACCAGATCTGAAAGGAGAGAAATGTTGAATGATGGTGTAGACCAATTGTGACCAAGCCTGCTCCTGATGATCTACCTTCCTGAAGAATTCACTTCCAACTCTGATTGAACACCTCTTATCCAGATCACCAGTCCACTTAATTAGCTGAATACAGTGTTTTAGATTTGGGTTGGAGTTGAACTGCTGGAAGGTAGATCTCCAGGACAAGGTTTTGGTGACTACTAGTGTGGATGTACAAAATGAAAAAGAACAAATAAGCTATACAAATCAAGATTTTGGTCAGTATTGTGGTGGATCCAGAGGCGATCCAGATGCTATCCTACAGGTATGTTTTTGGAAGGAAGGTGGGTGAAAACTCGTGCAGACAGTAACCCAAACTCCGAATCGAACCAGGGATCCTGCAGCTGTGGTTTGTCAATGAAGCCTAACAGGTAAGGCAAGCTTATTGTCTACTCACATTGAAGGAATTCCTTTCTCGTCTTCGGTTCAGAAGGAACTACAATCTTGTCTTTTTTCACTGAAGAAAAATCAAATCATTAATTGGGTGAATGCATAGTAATGACCAAAGAGTCATGACCTAACTGCCTTACCTGCTGCTGAAATTTGATCTATTTCATGCTCCCAGACATCATCTATCCGCTGCTTTAGCGCATACATGGATTTCACAAGCTCGCCGAAAGAGAACCGAGGATTGACCGTCATCTTTAAGACATTTGCAGAAGTGAAATGGAAGGCCTGGACTGACTGCAGAGAGGTTTAGATATAAAAAGAAGAAACCAGAATAACCAAATAATCTTCATAGATCTGGCTGCTGGATAAGGAATAAAACCCAGCAGCCTGAGTGGGCTGTTTTAGGAAAATAATCCACAAGGTGGTCACGAGGTTAAGAAATGATGCATGGACATTTACCAGATGTTGCCAAGAACATCACAAACAAAGGGGTAATTGTACAGAGACTAAGATTAAACTAGACAGACTAGAGCGCATCACATGATACAGGTCACAACAATGATCAAAGGAACTGGAGTAAGGGCGAAGGAAGCATTCATGATGGCTGTAAAAAGTCTTTAGAAGCTAACTTCTAATGGCCAACTGTTAGCAGAAAATAAAAGTATCCTGCTATTGTGTGTGTGTGTCCACGGTCAAGCTACCCGTAGCCCAATTATCAGGCTCTTCTTGGTCACCTATATAGAATATTTGTGTGAACAGGTCAGCCATGTTACCTGCATGAAGTGGATGTCATTCTGAGTGCTTAAGAGGTGCTCCATCTCAGCACATCTCCTCTTCAGCGCTGTTACTCCCTCCTTCATGTTCTCCATCAGCTCCTCGATTCGGTCCATTTCTGCTTGCTCCTGAGTTCGGATCAGGGCCTTCATCACAGACTGGCTGCTCTTGATCGAGTGGATCAGCTTGGTAAAAAGCTGCTCGCTCTCCTCCTCTGTAGCTATTGCGATGTCCTGTTTATTAGTGGAAATATACAGTAGAATGAGCTATGGAAGGAATAAGTCAAGGCATGCTGTTGTACGAACATAATCAACATGGGTTGTTTTGGTTTTTTTCCTTTCCCCAGTAACACCATAACCCAAAGTGTTTTTTATTTTTTATTCTTATTCCATAGAAATTTGCCAGCATTTGTTATTTACCAACTTCTGTTGTATCACCTATTAATCTTTGCTCCCTCACAGGCCTCTGTTTTCTCTCTTGTGAAGTGATAAGAGAAAACTTGTCGTCATGTGTGCTTTCGGTTTCTCTGCAACACCAACAGATCCAGTTTTACACAGCACTTACCCTGAGACTGTTTTTAGCCAAGCCAAGCTCCTTTAGCTGCTTTTCTTGCACTGCGATCATCTGCTTGGACTTCCTCAGCTCCTCCTAGGGGTTAGTCAGCAATAAAATTTTCTTTTAAAGACTTCTTTATTTTGCATCAAATTATCTAACGCTAAATGAAGCTAAACACTCATATAAAAAAAAAATAAATAATAAAAAAAGAAGAATCTCATCCAAATGTGCTGATGTGGTTTAGGACACTGTGTGGCACAACACGGCTACACCGTGTAACTGAACCTTGGAACTGTGTGGGATGGCCATCTTGGACCTCCAGATAAAAATGTCCTCCTGTACCTATGGCATTAAATGAATCGCTGGCCACGTCTCACCTCCTTTACAATTTGTCCTGCTGCCACCATGTCGTGCCCTTTATGGTCCTCCAGCATGCACATGCAACAGATGCGTTGGTTCTCGTTATGGCAGTAAACATCCAGGACTTTACCATGTACAGAGCATGTCATGGCCTGCAGCTGATCATTAGAATCCATCAGAGTGTGTGCAGCCCTCGGATGGAGTTGGTCGTGCAGGAGGTGTGTGTCGCAGTACGAGGCCAGACATGCCAAGCAGGGCTTGGCAGCTTCCTGTCTGCTGTCGCAATCCATGTTCTCTGATCTGGCATTGGTGTCTGATGTGGTTTGTGTGTGGAGAGCTGTCATTTTGACACCGTCCACAGGGCTATCCTGGTCAGGTCTAGTCAAGCTGGAAGAGGATGGACCAGCAGTGGTGTCTGCTGAGGTTTCCGTGCGGAGATGTGTCTTCTCGAGTTTGTCCACTGGTCCGTCCTGATCAGGATTAGTGTAGAAAGTCTGCGAACACTGTAGGCAGCTGTACGAGCCTGTGCGTTCATACTTTCTGATCAAGCAGTCAACGCAGGACCTGCAGTAGTTGTGCCCACAAGGAATAATAACAAGATTCTTTGCCTTTGTAAGACACAAACAGCACTTCTGAAGGTTCTGGGAGCTTATCTTGTAGGAGGTTGCCATTTTTATGTACAGAGCAGGCGAAAGTTCCGTCAAGGAAGCACGATTTCAGTTTCATTTTTCAGGATCTGTTTACACGTGTAGGAGGAGCTTCTCAGAACTTTCTGTGTGTGTGTGTGTGTGTGTGTGTGTGTGTGTGTGTGTGTGAGAGAGAGAGAGAACGATAAACACAAATGAGGTGTGATATGTGACAAAATATGGCTGTTCAAGAGTCTATGTATACACACACACACCATCTTACTTTAAATAGTATGACTGGAGTCTTTGCTTTTTTTGTCTTTTCTGTAAGACAGGAGCAATGAAACAGACTATCTATGACTTTGTAAATAAACTAGTTACCTTCAGTTATCTTAGTTTATTTAGCAAAACCCCTTGTGATGTGCAACAATCGGTCCTAGTGGATGGGAAGAAAACAGACGGGTTAAACAAGATATAAAGATCATGTTCACACATTAAGTTTGAGTGTATGGATCTGCCCATGGTCTCGCTGCTGGGGGCCACATGGACATGGACTGGATGGTTAAAAACTGTGATGCTTCACTGCCACCTCCTGGTGTGATGTTGGTGCTTAAACAACATACAGGGAATTGATCAAATGAGAAGGTCCATGCAGTTTGGCCCTGAAAGCCTGCTATTCCTATGTGACTTGTGTTGTGAATTAAGAGGAAAATGCAAATCTTTTTTTTTCTTTTTTTTTAATTCCTGTTAAAATCTGCAGGTCTGTTAGTGAAGACCATAGCAGGAGAAAATCCCATCCAAAATAGTCCCATTTAATGTTTGAAAGTCAGACACTTAGAGGTGTAACAAGGTGTGCTGCAATGCAAAACTTTGGAGATGTCCCTTGTGGAAATATGTGATTCACATTGTGTATATCAGCATTCTATTCATTTATGCATCTAATGCAATTGCACTGTTTGAACACCAGAGGTCCCAATATGTATCTAGAGAGCATGCTGACGAATAGCTCTGGATCACAACAACCACCACACATTTATAGTCTAATGTGGTTGTGTAACTATATAAAACAGTTCAAACATCACCTACGGCTGGGGACGTCGGTCATTTTAGGTGCCTTTGAGCTCCATTTCTGGTTAAAATGACGCCTCAGGTGCTGGTACAGAGCTCGTCATGTTTCGATCTATCATTTTTTCGGGGTCAGAGACCAGCGAGAGAAACTTTTGGGAGAGTTTATAAAAGTATTTATTAATTTGTAAGATGTGGTGAACCTGTAGTAGTTTTTGTTTAAAACAAAATAAATCAAAAGTTGCTATGAACAGATGTTTTAATATTGTATACAGACAAAAACGCACAGTGTCGTTAAGGCTTTTCAGTCAAAATTTTTCCTCGTCAGTTTTGTTCAAAACAAAAATATTCTGAGAAACTAATTGAATAATTAAGTCAGTATTGTGAATCAAATTGTGACCAGATTATAGCTTTATGCCCCTACTGGCACCACTGTTCGTGAGGCAGGAGTACACCATGCACAAGAAAACCGGAGACTCCGAAGGAAAACCGCACAGGAAGAATGTGTGAAACTTCACACGATAAACGGAGGTCAGAATCGAACAAGGAGCCCTCGAGCTGAAGCAGCAACTTCATGCAACTCTTTTCATTTGACATTCGTCATGTACTGTTTTCTGGAATAGAAATGTGCTTTTTAAAGTACATGCCTTCTAAATTTGAGGTAAGCTTGGGACCGAAGTTGATCTGGTTGGTTGACTACAACAGTGTTTCTCAGCTGCACTCCTTCAGACCTAATTCCTTATAAATTCTCATGGGTCATCGTATAATATACTGTTCCTGATCCAAATGATTGATTTGA
This sequence comes from Ameiurus melas, assembly GCA_012411365.1. Taxonomy (NCBI): domain Eukaryota; kingdom Metazoa; phylum Chordata; class Actinopteri; order Siluriformes; family Ictaluridae; genus Ameiurus; species Ameiurus melas. Next base: position 21,741,762 of record CM022768.1, on the reverse strand, counting down.
TAATCAGTTCATGATCTGGAGAAGATGTCTTGGGTGTTGGGAATGGAGATTAGAAACACCAGTCCCAGTTGTATACCAACTCAGACTGGTTCATGACTTCAGTCCTGTAGTGCAGTATGACGTGGTGATTTCCCTATTTAAACTTTAGAAAGGGTATTCACTCTAGGGTGAATAAAAACCACATTTACCCAGAAGGAGGCAAACCGGCCCGAGGGACTTGGATTGAGCTCAAGGGAACAGAGGCGTTGGAAACATCAGGCTGTTAAACCTGTTTGTTTTTTTCTCAGGCCTGGGTTGCTTGCTTGAAAGGTTTTGGGGGTGTAGCTCCAGATACCGGCCACGAGGTGGTGACTTGGTGGGGCCCCGGAAGGAGAAAACTGGCAGGTTGGTTGTTTGAGGGTAAGGACCCTTGAAAGCAACCCGGTGAGTGTGTGATTTTACAATTCTAGGAAAACAAGCGTATAAGTTTAGATAGTGTATATATATATAACATTACTGCGTTAGTGTGTTGAAAGTAGCAAGTGTGTGTGTGTTGTGTGTGTGTGAAGGAAACCACAGCCAGTGAGGGAAGAAATTACTAAAGACAAATGTAAATGTGAGCTAAGGGAAAGCTGGGAGAAGAAGGAGGAAAACCAAGAAAAAAAAAAGCCCAGCACATCTATGGGAGACTAAAAGGCCGTGTTCGGTGTGTACAAAAAGAGGAAGGTAGGGAAAAGATTTGGTTTGAAAACTATAAATAGAAGAAAGGCACACCCACAAATAAAGGCATCTCTTATTTATGAGGGCTGGAATTTTGAGATATGGCCTGGGAAGGAAAACCCCACAATGTACACAAGTAGATGGCGGCTGGGCGAAGTAACAAAGATATACTGAAACACACAAGACACAAAGAAGAAACTACATTATTGCAAAAATGGGGAGGGAAAAAATAAATAAATAAAAAATAAACAAAAGGAGAGGAGTGTTGAAATGGCCAGTCGTGATGACTTTTTGATGAGCGATGTAGAAATGAAGGAAAGACGTGTAGTGAGGGATGAGAAAAGAGGAAAAAAAAACGGGAGAGAAGAGTGCCTTTGGTGGACTGGGATGTGGGGGGGGAGGCCATGGGGGCGGGGGGGGGGTGGAGCTGGTTTGTGTGTGAGTGTGTGGGGTGGGTGGTGCTCCTCTCGGGTGCCGGGCGCACAGAGGTGGACCTTGAGGTTTTTCCCCCCCTGTGCGAACTGAGAAGTGGTAAAGACGACACAACAAGAGGGAAATTTGAAGTCTCATATGATGCACAACTTAGCATCCGCAATCACATTAGGTATTAAGCCTCAGGGAGGGAATGTTGTAAGATTTTGAAGAAAAAAACACAAGGGTAAAAATATGGAGAATTAGTAGAAATGAAAAGAGCGACTTTCCTCAGACACAAAAAGTTAATTATAGAAGGCCTGGGCCTGACCAAGGAACACACACAGCACCAAAATAACTCACTCACACAGTCCCAGGAAAAGTAGAAATTTATCAGTACATATGCTATAACAATGCAAAAGAGGCAAAGAAAACAGGCTCTCAAATAGCAAAATGCAAAAGCAAAACAAAAGGAGATGCAACTCAACAGGTTTCAGAGTCTGAGGAAATAGCAGGAAAAAAGAACACACCCATACATCACCCAAACAGATGGTATTTTGGGCAACAAGGGTGTGTCAACTTATAAAGGGACTTTGGAGGGTTTGAGACCCCAAATTTAAAAAGACCTCACCTTTTCTCACGCAGGTTCCGGTGTAGTACACAAAATTAAGTACATAATATTTTAATTTTATATTGGTAATAACCAAGCTTAGTAAATGTGTTAAAGATTCACATCATGAAACTGTTGGACACTGACCATCCTGACATGGACAAGATAACCCCTGTGTTGACTCTCCTTTCTCCATTAACTTATGTCCTTGGAATTCCAAAAAATAAAGCAAATGCTGCTCGTCCCTCACAGTTTTTTTTGGTCTACTTCTTTGGCTTAATGGCAACAGGAGTTTTAACACCTGATACTGTACAAATTATTTTTATTATTATCATCATTGAAACCTTTTTTTTTAAAAATGCAACTTTTTGAGTAGTTATATGCAATACTCCGGTTCACATCACAACTGTACAGAAAATGGATATGGATGGTTGTATGGAACATTATCAGTACAAATGTTAGTATGTGGGGTGTACACTAGCTTGGTGGTTAGCACATTCGCCTCACACCACCAGGGTTCAGTTCCCACCGTGTGCAGAGCTTGCATGTTCTTCCTGTGCTTCAGGGGTGTCCTCCCCAATCCAAAGACATGCATGGTAGGCTGATTGGCATGTCCAGAGTGTCCGTAGTGTATGAATGGGTGTGTGAATGTGCATGTGATTGTGCCCTGCGATGGATTGACACCCTGTCCAGGGTGTACCACGCCTTGTGACTGATGCTCCTTGGGATAGACTCCAGGTTCCCCACAAACCTGTAGGATAAGCGGTATAGACAATGGATGGATGGATGTTAGTATGTAGTGTATTAATACGTGTGACTAGAAGATGGCACTAGTGAGATGGGTGTCAGAGCTGTTCAAAACCTTGAAACAATTTCGCTTCAAACGATTCGGTGTTTCGTGAGGCTTCGTTTTACCCATCTCTACCATTCAATGATCACCACAGTTCCCAATGACCCATCACTGATCACTTTTTTCCCCCAATGACCAATAACTGTTTGCCGTTGTTCCCAACAACCAATCACTGATCATTATTGTCCCAAACAGCAAATCACTTAATTATTTTTTATGCAGTAATGTTTCTCTTTGTTGCATTGTTTACAAAAGACATAAATATAAATGGGCTGAGTGCACATGTTTCATATTCATTTAGATAGACATCAAAATAGTAGGCCTTTGAAATATGTCCCACTTTGTCCCACACCCACTACTTGTCTCACATTTGGTCTGTTTGCATTTGATCACCCTAATCAGCCACTTTCCCATGAAAAGCATGGTGAAGTTGGCTTCATGACGTCACTCAGCGCGCGTGTGTGACTCAGCTGGATTCAATTACCGTTATAATAGTCGGTTAGACTACTATAAGGGTTTAAAATCGGGAGACTATAAGGGATTAAAAATCGGGAGATATTTTTCGTAACCTGGAAATTCGGTAGCTACCGATAAGGTGAGAGCAGAGTACAGGAAGAATCAACACACACAGGCACGCATCCTGACCCGGTTGTGTAACCATGAATCTGCCAAACAAGGACCATAAAGCGGTGCTGATACAGAGTCCACCGCAAACTCCCGTTTCATATTTATTTAAATATGCAAATTCCGATATAAGACCAAAGATACAGGTTATAGCTTTATTTGCATATGATAGCAAACCTATGAGGGAATCCCTCCTATATCTCGAGCACGTGCCATTCACGACATAACACACACACACACACACACACACACACACACACTCTGTCTCTCTCTCTCTGTCTGTCTCTGTGTGTGTATGTTTGTGTAAAAGAAAAATATATATATATATAAATATAAAAAGAGAGAGAGAGAGAGACACATATACGTACACACAAGGGGTCGCGCGACCGTCCAGTCACAGACCAAACTGCAGTGCGCGTGGGGTTCGGTGTCCGTTATGGTTTTCTAAAGATTTACAGAGGAGCTACAGTAGCTGCACGAGCCGTGTACTTCCGTCAGGTAAGCGTTGTTTCTTTTTCTTGTTTCTTTGTTGTTGTTGTTTTTTTAAATACTCATTTTACTAAGCGGTTTGTGTAGTCAAAAACGCGCCGTGTTGGTTTTACTTTCGCTATTTAAAAAAATACAAATAAATTAAAATCATATATAGACTATATTTAAAAAAACAATAACAAAACAAAAACAAAACACACACACACACACACACACACACACACACACACACACACACAGAGGAGTCCACGTGCTCTTCTCTTTAAACTGTGTTTAAACTCAGTGGAAACTGTCTGTGTAAAATAAATGAAGAAAGAAAAATAAAAAGATGCCACAGTGTCCTATAAAGTAGGGCAGGGGACATTTTTTTTTACTTCAAACTGTTAAAAACAGCCACCTCAACATTCATTTTTATGATCCAATAATTTATCTAAATTTTTACAATATACAATACTATTTTGTCTATTAAAAATGATCGTTTCATTCCTGAACTTCCCACTGACACATCCCACTAGGTGTATATATATTATGTACAGTCCTACTTGTTTTTGAGTTCCTGGTGTTTGTACTAAACCCATTCAATTCACATAATTAAGCCGTCAAATAAGATCATTTTAAAATACTCGATAAATACAATGAAATACAATGGAAAAATCACAAATTTTCTGGATATGATTCACAGACCCCTGGTCGTCCCCAGACCCCAAATTGAGAACCATGGCTCACGGCCATATACACCATGAACAAAAGTATATGGACACCTGACCATCAGACCCATATGTGCTTGTTGAACATCCCATTCCCAATTTAGTTCTCCCTTTGCACTCTTTTCTTCTGGGAAGACTAGATTTTGGAGTGTGGCTGTGGGGATTTATGTTCATTCAGCTACAAGAGTGTTAGTGAGGTCAGACACTGATGTCGGATGAGGAGGTCTGGGATGCACTTGGCATTGAAGTTCATCCCAAAGGTGTTCGGTGGGGTTGAGGTCAGGGTTCTGTGCAGGACGCCCGAGTTCTTCCAGTCCAAACTTGGCAAACCATGTCTTCATGGAGCTCGCTTTGTGCACAGGGAGATTGTCATGCTGGAAAAGGTTTGGGCCTCTTAGTTCCAGTGAAGAGAATGTGTAATGCTACAGCACACAAATACATTCTAGACAGTTGTGTGCTTGCAACTTTTTGTGACAAAAGTTTGGGGACGAAGCACACGATCTTCGTATTACTTCAGACTCATTTAGTAGAACGTTTGTGTTTATGCGAGCTTATTTTCTGCCCAAGCCCTGATCATGTTGATAGATGACATTTGCAGAATGTAGTCATTTTCTTTAATCGCATGTCTATCATTAGAGGACCTTCACTGTATTACTCTGACATTGAGAACACATTATTATCACACAGTCTGTTATAAGTTTCAGCCAAGATGGCAGACCCAAATCGTTATATTGAGCTATTTCTTTTACTAAGTTTATACATTAATATATTTGGGCGGTACAGATTGCCATTAGCCTTAGATCTACTGCAAAAGAAACTTCAGGCTTGATACATGTCCTCACTGGACAACCCCAAACCATTCCTTTAACGTTGACGGTATGCCTGACGCAAGGTGACACTGTCGGCGTCACGTGTCATGTTTGAAGATTTTCCAAACCCAAGCCTGGGTCAGCTGTTCTTCTATGGGGGGAAAAACTGAGCTCCAAAGACTTCCTGCATGTAATTTAGTTGAAAGAAATGTATATGGTGTATTCTTTTAAATTCAAGAGAGAGAGAAACGAAACAATTGTTTCTAGCTGCTATCAAGTAACAGGAACTTGTTCCACAACATTAAATGTAACTAGAAATGTATAAAAAGTACGACACGATTTTAATGAATAAATTAGCGAATTGGCAAATTGCTGTGGTATGAATAAGGAATGAAACACTTCAGGATCAATTCTTCCTCAAGCCTCATCACACAACCCCCGCTGCTGATTATTTTCCTATAACAGCACGCCGTCAAGTGTTTCATTCTTTACATGATATTTACTGCTCTCTTTGAAAAGAAAGAGTGTTCATTCGCAGGGTTTTTATCAAGTGCACATTGATGGCCGATTATTATCAATATCATTATTATTTTTCACATTGATGAGTATTTCCACATTTCGCAGGATGCCAGAAAACATGAACATGAATCGTGTGAAGAAAGGAGGCTCTGGGGCTACGGTGAGCTTCCACAACATCCACTACAGCGTCAACAGCAGGACTGGGATGCTCTGCAAACAGAAGAAGGCCCAGAAAAACATTCTCATCGACCTCAAGTGAGTTCTGTTCACCTGGATTTCTGTTTGAAAATGACAAACAGTGCAGAGTTGTATATCTTCAGCTTCATTCTTTTTCTTGGTCCTAACATCCTATGTCGTTTTGTAAAGGTTTTACAGTAGAGTTATAAATTGTGTTTATTGTAGCTCTGACGTTGAAGAGCTCAGTCAGCGATATGCCACAAACATCTTTTTTATTGATGTAATTATCTTGTGTCTGATAAGAGAGAAACTGAGGTAAAGGTCTCGCAGAAAAAAGGTTGTATAACACAGACCACACCTTCATGTCTAAATCAACGTTTATGTTATGAAACTTCACAAGATTTTGATAGAAGTCACACTTTTTCTCTTTTATTATAATTTTTTTTTTTTTTTTACTGCGATCTACAGTGAAGCACAGAGCTGTTAGATGAGCTGACAGAATTCAGTTCACATAGTCCATGAAGTAAAGTGCTGAAGAATGGTCTGGTACACCAAATTGTTCGGAATATCTGTGCCAAAGTTATATTATTGAGAAAATTACTGCTTTTTAAACAACCAAAACGGCATATTATGTTAGAATTGAATTTTTGAAATGTTCCTTGGCATGTTTTGCACTGTGTTTTATTATTTATTTAGCGAGGCTTTCCTACAAACCCATCAGCATTTCTTTCTTGGCCTGCTTAACTTTGTGTTGTGTGAAAGCAAATCTGAATATCAATTTCACTTTGACTGAGACTTAAAAATTAACAACCAAAACAGAATGAAGGCCACGGTGCTAACTGAGGTAAAGTAATGAAGGCCACGGTGCTAACTGAGGTAAAGTAATGAAGGCCACAGTGCTAACTGAGGTAAAGTAATGAAGGCTATGATGCTAACTGAGTTAAAGTAATGAAGGCCACGGTGCTAACTGAGGTAAAGTAATGAAGGCTATGATGCTAACTGAGTTAAAGTAATGAAGGCCACAGTGCTAACTGAGGTAAAGTAATGAAGGCTATGATGCTAACTGAGGTAAAGTAATGAAGGCCACAGTGCTAACTGAGGTAAAGTAATGAAGGCTATGATGCTAACTGAGTTAAAGTAATGAAGGCCACGGTGCTAACTGAGTTAAAGTAATGAAGGCTATGATGCTATCTGAGTTAAAGTAATGAAGGCTATGATGCTAACTGAGGTAAAGTAATGAAGGCTATGATGCTAACTGAGTTAAAGTAATGAAGGCCACGGTGCTAACTGAGTTAAAGTAATGAAGGCTATGATGCTATCTGAGTTAAAGTAATGAAGGCTATGATGCTAACTGAGGTAAAGTAATGAAGGCCACGGTGCTAACTGAGGTAAAGTAATGAAGGCCACAGTGCTAACTGAGGTAAAGTAATGAAGGTCACGGTGCTAACTGAGTTAAAGTAATGAAGGCTATGATGCTCACTGAGTTAAAGTAATGAAGGCCACAGTGCTAACTGAGGTAAAGTAATGAAGGCCACAGTGCTCACTGAGTTAAAGTAATGAAGGCCACGGTGCTAACTGAGTTAAAGTAATGAAGGCTATGATGCTAACTGAGTTAAAGTAATAAAGGCCACGGTGCTAACTGAGATAAAGTAATGAAGGCTATGATGCTAACTGAGGTAAAGTAATGAAGGCCACAGTGCTAACTGAGATAAAGTAATGAAGGCTATGATGCTAACTGAGGTAAAGTAATGAAGGCCACAGTGCTAACTGAGTTAAAGTAATGAAGGCCACAGTGCTAACTGAGGTAAAGTAATGAAGGCTACAGTGCTAACTGAGGTAAAGTAATGAAGGCCACAGTGCTAACTGAGGTAAAGTAATGAAGGCCACAGTGCTAACTGAGGTAAAGTAATGAAGGCCACAGTGCTAACTGAGTTAAAGTAATTAAGGCCACAGTGCTAACTGAGGTAAAGTAATGAAGGCTACAGTGCTAACTGAGGTAAAGTAATGAAGGCTATGATGCTAACTGAGATAAAGTAATGAAGGCCACAGTGCTAACTGAGTTAAAGTAATGAAAGCCACAGTGCTAACTGCGTTAAAGTAATGAAGGCCACAGTGCTAACTGAGGTAAAGTAATGAAGGCCACAGTGCTAACTGAGGTAAAGTAATGAAGGCTATGATGCTAACTGAGGTAAAGTAATGAAGGCTACAGTGCTAACTGAGTTAAAGTAATGAAGGCCACGGTGCTAACTGAGATAAAGTACTGAAGGCTATGATGCTAACTGAGGTAAAGTAATGAAGGCCACAGTGCTAACTGAGTTAAAATAATGAGGGCCAAAGTGCTAACTGAGGTAAAGTAATGAAGGCCGCAGTGCTAACTGAGGTAAAGTAATGAAGACTACAGTGCTAACTGAGGGCTGTGGTAATGAAGGCTATTAATTGTAATTGTTTTATGACATGAAAAGGTTTACATTTAAATGAATCACTACATAAAAAACAACAATTATATGGGTTCTTACTTATATTTGATATAATTTTTTACTATATTATCTCCTAAACAGAGTTTTTTGTAGTCCATGTTTTAGTGAACCAGAATCAGAATGTATTTATTCATAGAGGCATTAAAGTATTTTATAAGTAATGGATAAGGCCTTCTCGTTTATTATTACACAACAGCACTGGAGTTTATCGTTTTAGCGTAAAAGGTCTTGGGGACAGACCTGTGTGTGTAAAACGTGTGAGGCAGAGTCTGGTCAGATTAGTGTAAAAAGGACACTGAGGACGGCTCCTTAGAGTATAAATATATTTATACAAAGACGGACCGAGACATGACTCTCTATACAAATTCATAGAGACCCTCACTGTCAGGACACGCTTGTTACGCCCGGTTGCTTATTCAGGTGTCCACACACAATACAAAAACACACACACAAACACACACCGGTGATTGTATATTTTTCCTACTTGCACAAAAGATAAAAGCGAACAATAGAAAATGGGAGTTCTCCTACTGAGTGTTATGTAAAATGGTGAAACATCAATAAAACAGTCAGGTTAGTGAAAGCACATAAAACTGCGCCCTTCATCCCTTATATCTGCGAACACACACACACACACACACACACACACACACACAACGCACACACACACTTTATTGTTTAGCTATACATGAGCCGTGAGAAAGATTATCCATTATGTAAACATTGGACCTACATGAGTGAAGTTTTTCATTGACTTAAAAGGAAAAATAACTTGCTAAAGCCATCTGCGTGTTTTTATCTAGAGAACAAATATCCCCAAAAGTATTGGAATATCTGTCAGGTTTGACCTTGCAGGGAGATTTGGCTGGTCCCCACAGGGAAACAGCTTCTTTTTTTTGTTGTGGTTTTTTTTTTTTTATAAACCAAACAATAATTTTTTTATTTTATTTTCTAAAACATGCAAAAGATTAGTTTTTTTTTTACTGTGGTTAAGGTTCAGGTTAAATTTAGGTGTAGCATCGCATTAATTAGCTGTATTACTAATCATGTCAGTGAGCGGTCCTCAAAAGGTTAGTAAGACTAGTAAGAGTGTGTGTGTGTGTGTGTGTGGTTCAGATGGTCACTGACCGTGATCTAGTCTTTATGACAAGGCTTTAAACACCATCAGGCTCTACACGTTAAGCAATAATTTGAGCAGCTTCAACATGAATCAGCCATTTATGTAATCATGAGTGAGAAGTGTTGAGTCTATTTGTGTACTAAGGACACATTAGCTGGAGAGGATTTCGCTTGTGCAGCATGTGCAGATGTGAAGCTTACTGAACTGAGAAATATAGAAGATTTCCATTAACGTTTTGTAAAACTACACTCACTTTATACCGTCAAATGCTTAGATTTAAAGTGAACCTATCATGGTTTTTCAAATATTTCCTTTCATGTAGTGTGTTATAGAGCTATTTGTGAATGTAAAAATCTTCAAAGTTTCAGAAATCAAAGCGCATGACAAATGGAGTTATTGACTCCCAAAAGAAGGAACCGATTCTGAACGGCTGAAATGAGTCGTCAGTAATTCCAGACTTTACTTCCTGTACTAGCCTACGTAGGTTTGTAACAAAAAGCCCCGCCTCTAGTCTTTACCGGGTGCTCACTGACAGGTGGAGTTTAGTGGGTGTTTCCTTTTCGAAACACACTGACAGCGGTAGACCAATCACAACAGACTGGGACGTCTGACCAATGAGAGTGGAGTATGGTCTCTGAAAGGAGGAGTTTAGAATGAATCTTTTAGAACGAATCGTTTAACGAGTCGTTTGTGAAAGGTATTGCTTCAATTTAAATTACATTATAGCACATTATAGTGTTTTTTGACCTTGGATGCATGTAAATCTATTGTATGAGACCTTTTAAAACAAAACTAGGCATGTTTCAAAAACATAATAGGTGCACTCTAAATTTGTTGTTTTGGTACAAATTTCCTAAACCCATCATAATGTGGTGATCTTTATAAAGTAATTGCCTAGTGACAGTGATTTAGCAGTGAAGTAATGCTTGTTGGTTTACTACAGTACAAAGACGAATAAATCTGACATTTGGACTAAGTTTTTAGGCGGCGTTGATTCGAAATGTCTAAAATAGAACAAATCCGGCAGTTATAAAAACTAGACAGGACTCAAATCGTGTACCTCGGCTTTGCAGATTCGATCATTTGTTTGTTTGTAGCAACTTTTACTCTGGTCAAGGGTGATTTTCTGTCATTAAAGCAGGGGTTCCCAACCCCCGGGCCGGGGACCGTTACCGGTCCGTGGGTCATTTGGTACCGGGCCGCACAGAAAGAATAAATAACTTACATTATTTCTGTTTTAGTTATTGTCTGAGTCTGAACGATGTTTTATTTTGAAAAATGACCGTATTCGCTCCGTTACATCCGTCTATGACTCACTCTTGACGCATGTCAAGACGCTTGTCTCGGTCACGTGATACATTACTGCTAAAAATAAACCCAAAAGCTAGCAAAATGAGTAAAAAACTAACGGTTCTGGAAAGTTTCTTTGTGAAGGGGAAAAGCTAATAAAGTTGTGATTTCACATTGGATTGACGTATATTATTATATTTTAAAAATACCCCAGTTTCTATGCCGGTTGTATCATTTTATTTTGTTGTATTTATCAGCCACACCTTAAAGGCTGGTACGTGAAAATATTGTCTGATATTAAACCGGTCTGTGGCGCAAAAAAGGTTGGGGACTGCTGATTTAAAGGATCTATTTATACACAGTCCAGTCCATAAGTATTTGGACAGTGACACAATTTTGCTAATGTTGCCTCTGTACACCACCTCAGTGGATTTGAAAGTGTAGACCTTCAGATATAATTCAAGGGGATTAACAAAAAAATATTGTTAATCACACATCAATCACATCTTGATTGCTTCATTTCAAATCCATTGTGGTGGGGTGCAGAGGAATAAGGAATAAGTTCCTTAGACTATAGTTACAGAGAGAAATATCCTTTACAAATTATTACTTATGACTAATCACACAGGCACTGATTGAATGTCGAGTTCAACCAAGTAACCATGACAACAAAAAAATTATTTATAGACTATCGTCTATGGAAATGGTTAAAAAAAGTCAAGAAAAGTGAGATCATGCCATTATTACAGTAATATATGTATAATACGAAACTGTTATGTTACCTAAATGGAGTGACTATAGTTTTTCAGGGTTTTTTTGTGCCTCTGCCTTGTGTTATTTTCTGATATCTTCGTATTATCTCTTATATCCCACTGCAGCTGCAATGTTAAAGTACTGAATTAAGATATTTGTTTAGAGAAGTTGCTTGAATATTGTACAATAGATAGATAGAATAGAGTATTTTGAATACCGTTTTCTCAAATATTTGACCTGTTAAAAAGTTTGCGTCGGTTTGAAGTGAAGTTCCAAAAATGAAAATTATGTGTGGAGTAAAGATCTATATCAGTATGTCATGCTTTAGTGTTCATGGCATAGCAATCTCAGGGTTTATCACCATCATGTGCGCCATCATGCTGGTGTACCCTCACACCCCTAGCAGAGATTATGCTAGTCAAATTTTGTCAGATAAGCGTCAGAAATGCTCTCGAAAATACACTGATTTGCGTTCGCTAGGGTAGCTGAATTTTTACAACAGGTACAGCCTACTGTACGTACAGGTTATGATCATGTAAACTACTAACAATTAAGTGTAATTTTCCCAAAAAACAAGCGGTTTCTTATAATTACGGTCAAACCAGTGAGTTTGTATTGAAATGAGATGTACGTAGTACACATTAAGCATACGTTATGAGGACACTCCCCTTTCCGTGACTTGTACAGAGATCACTTATGCTGTGCAAATCGATCGTAATTACTTCTCTAGCAACATTACGGAGCCGAGGCATTCCTATCCGAACAGTACGTAAGACAGGTGGACATGTTTGGCGGAGAGCACTAATCACCCTACACTGTATATATGATACATACCATGCCTGTGATGGAGTAGTCACTCTGACCTCCAGGAAAGTGATACGTGAAGACTGTGACCATGTGTTTTTCCTCATCTAGTGGAATTATGAAGCCTGGAATGAACGCCATATTAGGAGCCACCGGGAGCGGAAAATCCTCGTAAGTTTATGTTTGTGTTTATCTGTGTGCGAGTGATATGGGGCTGTTCGGTTTGCTGTTTGTTTTGGAGTTTTTTTTCTAGCAGTGAGATGTTTGTGTTTGTGTGTGTGAAGTTTTTTGGATGTGCTGGCAGCGAGGAAAGATCCAAAAGGACTGACTGGAGAGGTGCTGATAGATGGCGCACCACAGCCGCCCAACTTTAAATGTCTGTCTGGATACGTTGTGCAGGTACGTTCTTGTTCTCTCTCTCTCTTTCTTGCTCGCACACATGCGCACACACATGCAGTATCACATCCTCATAATGTTCCAGCACTCAGCATCTTGCTTCCTTCTTTCTCACATTTGCTCACACAAAATTATTACACCTTGTCGTGTTTTACACAATTCGCAAAAAAAAAAGGAAATAAAAATGCTGAATGTTTTCCAGTGTGTGAAATTTTGTTAAAGGGAAGTTTGAGTGGTGATGCCATGACTCGGCCTCTTCGTGTGGCTTACACTTGTTATCCACCATGACTAAGCAAATTATCATAGTAAGGCCGACGTGATTATGCTAAAGCAATGTTGTCCTGTTAGCTTTGAGGGAAAATAAAAATCCCAAATGCTAGAATAAGTCTCAGTAGATGTTATTGCCAGACTACGATGGTGGCCTGTGTGTGTGTGTGTGTATTACCCACAATGCACTGCAAGCACGTCAACTCAAAATGGCCACACGTTTGTTTACAATTGTAGTTGAATAATGAAATAAAGTCTAAATCTCTGTTATCAACAACATTGTATAGAGAAATGTATAGACTTCTCTTATAGTAAGCGCTAATTTGCTGATTAGCTAGCAGGCTATGAGCTAGCTACTGAATATGTGCTAATATTTTATTTATTTCCATTGAAAACGCTTATAGTATTTGGGATACAACCTCAATTCCAGCGCTAACCCTTTAGACTCCAGCACTTATGATCATTTATGACTTGACGAGATGGATATTATGTAAAAGGCTAATATAGCTAGCAAGTAATAGAAGCTTGTAGTCTCCAGTTTAGTGATGTATTATCATTGAATTTCACTTCTATTTAAAATTGCGGTTTTAAACTTGGGTCACCTCTTACCTGACTCTACACCGATCTATTTGCTGAGGAAAAGAAATCTGAGATGAGAATTTTATTTCTTTTAGGTGCACATTTGCTTTCTCGTGTAAAACGTTTTAACTAGCGGTAATGGTTCCTAATGGAGTGTGTTATTAATGTTTAAAGAACTAACTTTATGAGAACTAACATTTCATGCGTGTGTGTGTGCGCAGGATGATGTGGTGATGGGAACACTAACAGTGAGGGAGAATCTGCGCTTCTCGGCAGCGTTGAGGCTTCCGATGTCTATCGGTCAGAAGGAGAAGGAGGAGAAAGTGGAGCGACTGATCGATGAGCTCGGGCTGACTAAAGTAGCTGACTCACGGGTAGGCCACACGCACACACACACTTAGTCATACATTCAGTTAAAGGGAAACAACAGAAAGCAGAATGACACGTTAAGGAGTTCGGATGAATTAAACTAGCTGACTCATGGGTTGGACAGACACATATATATACACACACACACACGTGCAACAGTACCACCAACAGTTGTAAGAAAATCACACACAATGGCATGACATGAAGAAGTGATTAAAGCCAAACTTAGCAGTTAAGACCACTTTATTTGTAGTTAATGGGGCGGGACATTGATTGCCAGTGGCTCTCTGATTGGCTGTTTGACAGGTGGGCACACAGCTGATTCGTGGCATTTCGGGAGGCGAGAGAAAGAGGACCAACATTGGCATGGAACTTATTATCGATCCATCTGTCCTGTTCCTGGACGAGCCGACAACTGGACTGGATGCGAGCACGGCTAACTCTGTCCTGTCGCTGCTGAAGAGGTACACACACACAGTCGTGGTATTAAATTTGTATTAAACACGCGCACATGCGTACAGTATATATCTATAATTATTAGTGAGAGCCTCCTGCTGTGCCGTGTGTGTTGACAGGATGTCGAATCACGGCCGTACCATCATCCTGTCCATCCACCAGCCGCGTTACTCCATTTACCGGCTGTTCGATACACTCACCCTGCTGGTATCGGGTAGACAGGTTTACCACGGGCCTGCTCAGAGTGCGCTGGACTACTTCAGCAACATCGGTGTGTCATCACACACATCCATAGTGATGTAGATTATCAAAAGTTCATCTGAATGTATATATACAGTGAGGGAAAGAAGTATTTGATCCCCTGCTGATTTTGTACGTTTGCCCACTGACAGAAATGATCAGTCTATAATTTTAATAGTAGGTTTATTTGAACAGTGAGAGACAGAATAACAACAAAAAAATCCAGAAAAACGCATGTAAAAAATGTTATAAATTGATTTGCATTTTAAAATAAGTATTTGACCCCTCTCAATCAGAAAGATTTCTGGCTCCCAGGTGTCTTTTATACAGGTAACGAGCTGAGATTAGTAGCACACTCTTAAAGGGCGAGCTCCTAATCTCAGCTTGTTACCTGTATAAAAGACACCTGTCCACAGAAACAATCAATCAATCAGATTCCAAACTCTCCACCATGGCCAAGACCAAAGAGCTCTCCAAGGATGTCAGGGACAAGATTGTAGACCTACACAAGTCTGGAATGGGCTACAAGACCATTGCCAAGCAGCTTGGTGAGAAGGTGACAACAGTTGGTGCGATTATTCGCAAATGGAAGAAACTCAAAAGAACTGTCAATCTCCCTCAGCCTGGGGCTCCATGCAAGATCTCACCTCGTGGAGTTGCAATGACAAGATGAGAACAGTGAGGAATCAGCCCAGAACTACACATGAGCATCTTGTCAATGATCTCAAGGCACCTGGGACCATAGTCACCAAGAAAACAATTGGTAACACACTACACCGTGTAGGACTGAAATCCTGCAGTGCCTGCAAGGTCTCCCTGCTCAAGAAAGCACATATACATGCCTGTCTGAAGTTTGCCAATGAACATCTAAATGATTCAGAGGACAACTGGGTGAAAGTGTTGTGGTCAGATGAGACCAAAATGGAGCTCTTTGGCATCAACTCAACTCGCCATGTTTGGAGGAGGAGGAATGCTGCCTATGACCCCAAGAACACCATCCCCACCTTCAAACATGGAGGTGGAAACATTATGCGTTGGGGGTGTTTTTCTGCTAAGGGGACAGGACAACTTCACCGCATCAAAGGGACGATGGACGGGGCCATGTACCGTCAAATCTTGGGTCAGAACCTCCTTCCCTCAGACAGGGCATTGAAAATGGGTCGTGGATGGGTATTCCAGCATGACAATGACCCAAAACACACGGCCAAGGCAACAAAGGAGAGGCTCAAGAAGAAGCACATTAAGGTCCTGGAGAGGCCTAGCCAGTCTCCAGACCTTAATCCCATAGAAAATCTGTGGAGGGAGCTGAAGGTTCGAGTTGCCAAACGTCAGCCTCAAAAACTTAATGACTTGGAGAAGATCTGCAAAGAGGAGAGAGACAAAATCCCTCCTGAGATGTGTGCAAACCTGGTGGCCAACTACAAGAAACGTCTGACCTCTGTGATTGCCAAGTCATGTTTTGCAGAGGGGTCAAATACATATTTCCCTCATTAAAATGCAAATCAATTTATAACATTTTTGACATGAGTTTTTCTGGATTTTTTGTAATTCTGTCTCTCACTGTTCAAATAAATCTACCATTAAAATTATAGACATTATTTCTTTGTCAGTGGGCAAACGTACAAAATCAGCAGGGGATCAAATACTTTTTTCCCTCACTCTGTGTGTGTGTGTGTGTGTGTGTGTGTGTGTGTGTGTGTGTGTGTGTGTATATATATATATATATATATATATATATATATATATATATATATATATATATATATATATATATATATATATATATATATATCACACCAATAAAATAACACAGAATTTGCAAGCTTTCACATGAGCGTAACACATCACACAAAAAAATTGATTTCTCTTTATCATCATTTTTAAAGTGTTAATAAACTGATAATTATGAGTAAGCGTGTAACCTTTATTCTACTAACTGGTTCTAACTAATTCTCACACTTCTCAGACTAAAAGTGTGTGTATTTTGGTTACATAAAAACCTCCCAAAAACCAGCACTCAATCTATGAAAGATACGAATCTAAACAAGAGGGTGCTAAATAGTATTGAATACATGGGTTTAAAAAAGAAAAAGAAAGATTAAAAACAATACTAATGCTTATGTCGTGTCTTGTTTTTAGGCTTCACTTGTGAACCCCATAACAACCCCGCTGACTTCTTCCTGGATGTCATTAATGGAGATTATACTGCAGTGTCTGAAAGCAAGCTAGAGGATAATGCAGGTTCATATCTCACACACACTTATTCCTCTTCACACACACTTAATTGCTTAACCCTCTTACCTCGTATGGCTGAAAAACCGGCTTGCCCGTCTTTGATCTATCCCCGTAAGGCCGATATAGCAATATAGCAGCTGTACAGTGTAAACGTTATCCCAGTAAGGCTGGTATACCGGCATTACTCTGCCAAGGTTTCTTTATTTTTCGACCCGGAAGGTTGATGACATCACGACGTGATTACGTTATTACGCTGTCATTACAATGAAGATCCAAGCGTGAATATTGGTGTAATAGTAGAAGTGATCTAAAAATGCCAAAGTGGAAAGCTAATCGTGTTCCAGCTAAAGTTACACCTACAGTGAACACGGGTACATCTAAAACAGTGGGAAAAAAAGAAAACATACACAGTTATAGTTATAGATAGTGACCGCACTGAAAGTCCAGGCGACGTTGAAACCGAAACTGATGATGACACAAACTCTCCTGATTCAGACCCTGATCCGTCTTCATCTTCAGCATCAACCAGTGCGACTGACACTGCAGGTGTTTGGAGTCATAACCTGACGAATTTCTGTGCACTCGTGAAAACACTACCCGCTGGTCTGATGATCACCAGAAAGTTGACTTTTGGCGCTAAAATGCATTTATTTATTTATTATTTACTTTAATTTATTCAGAGGCATTGACCACGCTGATGCTCGTATGGTAGTTCTAAATGAGGAGAAGGATTTTAGAAAGCATTTTTCGTCATTTCTCTAGTTAAGAATTGTGCTCTAAGTGGAGTAAAAACACTGAACTGTTTCTTTTTCAAAGTAATATTACACAAATACAATATTATTAGTTGTTTCAAGGCCTAAAAATATTCAAATTAAAATGTTGATTTTGGGGTAAATTTTGGCCCGGGAACTCAGGGTTGGCGTGCTGTTTCTATGGGGAATATAGGGTTGTGGGACATAATACTGTGGGAACTTAGGGGTAAGAGGGTTAAAAAATGAATGTGATTAAAGTTGTTTTTCGTGTGTGTGTGTGTTTGTGTGTGGGGCAGAGCTGGATCATAAGCAGTATGCATTGACCCGTCAGAACATTGAGGACCGTCTGGTGCAGGAGTACCAGCAGTGGTCATACTACAAGCAGACCAAAGACGAGCTGGAACAAATCACGCAGGGACGCAAGTACGACAACCGGCCCAAATCACGCACCATCACCTACAACACGTCCTTCTGCCACCAGTTCAAATGGGTGCTGAAGAGGACGTTCCGCAACCTGATGCTCAACCCACAGACCTCCTTTGCTCAGGTGAGGCAGTTTTTATCCCGTGTCCAAAATCTCATTAGTATTTAGACACAGTAAGTTAGCGTCTGGATTTAGCAACACTTTATTTAAAAGCTCTTCGAGACAACTGACATAATCCTACATACATTGCATTTACAATACAACGTCGATTTGATCTCTTGAATCGACCCGACTGGTCAGAGTTTTCTATAATGGCACCTCAGAGATGCAAAAGATTCATATTAATAGACTCCTTCAGATACGTTATCGTTTCTATAGTACAGACATGGGCAAACTACGGCCCGTGGGCCATATACGGCCCGTTAGGCTTTTTAGTCCGGCCCGCCGAACTTGTCCAAATTATAGTAAAAACCCATGGATGTGTAAAAACCTCATTCATTTCCCCTTTTTACCCTTTCCCCTGAATTACCCTCGTTTCCCCAATAGATAGCGCACTAGTCTAGACACATTGACCTTTGTTGGAGTGTAACTTTCCCGCTGCCGTTTTCACCCTTCGGTAAAAATGAGCGGACTAAAGAAAAGAAAAGTGGACACTGAGTGCCGAGTGTTTAAAAAAGGAGTGGACAACAAAATATTTCTTCACTGTGGTCCGATCAACGGCTGTATGTCTGATATGCCAAGAAACGGTTGCAGTTTTCAAAGAGTACAATATCAGCCGTCACTTTGCTACGAAGCATGCAAACTATGCTAGCAAGCAGTCAACAGAAGGACGGGCGGCTACTGCTCAGAGGTTGGCAGCTAATTTACAGCCTCAGCAGAATTTTTTTCACCGACAAACTGCGATTCAAGGCAAGGCAAAAAAAGGGAGACCAACAACACTGTTCCCACTGAAATGTGAGTTTCTCTACTGTGTTATGAAAAAAATGCATATGGAAAGTTTGGGAAGAGGAGCGTCTTTTAATAAAGCGCCAATGTGCAGTGCAGAATTTTAACAGTTGCAATTAACACGCCGCGATCGCTCAATTTAAAGACCCCTTTCTAGTTTCTGCTGCAGGGGCATGATATTTAAGCGTTTAATCTCCCAGGACAATCCGTCCATGATTTTGCGTGGTTTAAAAACTATAAAAAATTATTGAGCTTGAGTATATCGTTGGGTAATATATGTTTTGAATGTTGAAAGTGATTCCATTGATCTTTTTCCAGTAAATGTTGATTTCTTTAACTTTGCACCTTCAATTGAAATGTATAAAAATAATAAATTACATTGCGTGTCCAAATGCTCCTGGCCCGGACCCTCTGTCAAATTTTAGAACCCATTGTGGCCCGCAAGTCAAAAAGTTTGCCCACCCCTGCTATAGTAACACACAGGAACTTGTACGGTGGACATGCAACACAATGTAAGCATGTAATAATAATAATAAGAAGAAGAATATGTATAAGACAGAAACATATCATCATTGATATGGCTTTACATTTTCTATTTTATGGAAGGAATCTCTAGTGTTAGTGTTTTATAACAGTTTTCCTTCATGGGAAATTCTTCAGGATTTTGCAGTTTCTCGGGAACATGAGCTGCGAAAAAAAAAGACTGAGAAAAGGCTGGTGAGGGAACAACCGTTTATAGCTGCTGTAATGCCTGAAGTTATGTGAATTAAATGTAACTATAAACAGATAAAAAGTTCAGTCGACATGCCGTTTCTGAACACTTCAGGACACGTTGTTCTGGGAAACGAATCAGCTTTGCAGTGGACGCTGTAGCTCCGCTTCATGTCGGGATGCATCGCACCAATCCGGTGTTGATTATTTTCCTATCACAGGACACCTGCAAGTGTTTTATCCCTTACTTATTCCAATAGACGGCGGGTTTTTTTCACTTTTGATGTCAAGTGAACATGACACCTGAGTCACATGACAGATTTTATTGAGATACTGTCACAGGAGGCCACATAGGTGACTGGGCTAGATTTTTAATTATATATATAAATAACATTTTAATTTTTTTATTTTTAAAGAACCCACAGATCTTGACAAAAGGATTTCATATCCTTCATCTGTTGGAACCTGTCCTACATGAAACATTGATTCTGTATGTTAGTGTATAGACTGATATTTTGTGTGTGTGATCTCTTCCCAGATCGGCGTGACGCTTTTCTTAGCTCTGATTGTCGGTGCCATCTTTTTCAGTGTGTCCAACAATAGAAGTGGAATCCAGAACAGGTGAGAAAACATGAAACAGCGACATGTACACGTGACGCATGTATACGTGTAACACTCGCTGTAAGAACAGGACCAGTGCTTAATTTGCTGACCCTTTTACTCTGCATTTTAACAAAGAAGAAAATATTATGTAGACCTCCAACGAGGTGCAAAATCTAGCATCGTATAATCATTTTAAAAGGTAATGATAATTAGAATGTGATTAAAAAAAACAAAACAAAAGCACTCCAAATCTGAGAGGTACCGGACCCTCTTCCATCATGACTCAGTACAAATTAAATACTTAGCAGGAACCTTTTTTAACTATTCAGTACGCTGTGTGTGTGTGTGTGTGTGTGTGTTGTGTGTGTATGTGTGTGTGGGGGGTTTTAACCACCTTCTCCGATTACAGGATGGGCGCCTTGTTCTTCATCACCACCAACCAGTGTTTCAGCTCGCTGTCGTCCGCCGAACTCTTCATCACAGAACGCAAGCTCTTCCTGTGAGTGGACAAAAAGCGGACACACTTTATTAAGGAAAAAGCATATTAGAAATAATGAGGCAGTACGATTAGCTCTGTGGATAAGTATCTGTCTTGCTGGTCATTAGCTAAGGGGTTAATCAGCTCGCTATCTAATGTCCAGTAGGTAAGAGTTTAACGTGTATACTGATTTAGAGATGCTGCTAACCTGCTAGCTATAAGCTTCCTGTACTTTAGCCTCATTGCTATTTGAAGTAAGGTATTATATTGTATATATTTTAGTGCATTAGGACAAAATAAAAACCGAGTCTTTTTCCTTTCTCTCTTCATGCACAGACATGAGTATGTTAGCGGTTATTACAGAGTGTCGGTGTACTTCCTGTGTAAGCTGCTCTCAGATATTCTCACATTGCGCACTATTCCAGCCATCATCTTCAGCTCTGTGGCCTACTGGATGATCGGTAACACACACACACACACACACACACACACAACTATCCTTCCATTGACATTATTATTGCAGCTAATTATTTCTATTATACCCCTAAATTTAACCCTGACCTCAACCTCAATAATCAAAAGAAAAAAGGTGCTTGAAAGTTTGTGAACCCTTGAGACGTTTCCATATTTCTGTATAAATATGACCTAAAACATAATCTGATTTTCACACAAGTTTTAAAAGTAGATAAAGAGATCCCAATTAAACAAATGAGAGAAAAATATTATACTTGGCCATTTATTTATTGAGGAAAATGATCCAATATTACATATTTGAAAGTGGCGAAAGTATGTGAAGCTTTGCTTTCAATATCTGGTGTGATCCACTTGTGCAGCAATAACTGCAGCTAAACCTGCACATCGGCTTGGAGGAATTTTAGCCTGTTCCTCAATAGAGAACAGCTTCAACTCTGGGATGTTGGTGGGTTTCCTCACATGAACTGCATGCTTCAGGTTCTTCCACAACATTTCTACTAGATTTGAATTGGCCATTCTAAAACGTTTACTTTATTCTTCTTTAACCATTCTTTGTTAGAATGACTTGTGTGCTTAGGGTCACTGACTTGCTTCATGACCCACTTTCTCTTGAGATTCAGTTCATGGACAGATGTCCTAACATTATCCTTTAGTTTCCTGGTATACTTCAGAATTCATTGTTCCATAAATAATGGCAAGGTGTCCTGACCCACATGCAGCAAAACAGGCCCAAATCATGATACTACCACCACCATGTTTCACAGATCAGGTTCTTATGCTGGAATGCAGCGTTTTCCTTTCTTCAAACATGGCCCTTCTCATTTAAACCAAAAATATTATTTTGGTCTCATTCACCCACCAAATAATTTTCCAATAGCCTTCTGGCTTGTCCATGTGATTTGTTAGCAAACTGCAGACAGACATCAGCGTTCTTTTTGGACATCAATGACTTTCTCCTTTCAACTCTGCCATGTACACCATTATTGTTCAGTGTTCTTCTGGTGGTGGACTCATGGAAGTTAACTTTAAAGGCCAATCTCACATTGGCTAGTTGATTAGAAGTTACCCAGCGTTTAGTGACCTTGCAGACTTTTACACGTTTTGCTATTGGAGTGATTTTTGTTGGTTGATCACTCCTTTGTTTGCATGTGAGTGCCCAGTTTTATTTAAAGTACAGGGTTTTATCACTCACTCACACCTGATCATCCTCCCATTGATTGAAAACACCCGACTCTAATTTCACCTTCAAATTAACTGCTAATCCTAGAGGTTCACATACTTTTGCCACTCACAGATATGTAATATTGGATCATTTTCCTCAAAAAATAAATGGCCAAGTATAATAATATTGTCCGATTTGTTTACTTGGCATCGGTTTATATATATATATTATATATATATATATATATATATATATATATATATATATATATCAGGCTGGCACCAGCTGCAGGTTCGACATTCCTGCTATAAAAGGTGACAATTTAATTTAAACTGTGTGTTTTACTCCGTTCATATACATATTAAGCTTAGGGAATTATATGTTTTGTCCCAATCTCCAGGGTTCAAAGTGGATGTTGGGTCATTTTTCATCTTCATGTTCACCGTTGCCATGACTGCATACACGGCGACATCCATGGTGATGGCCATCTCTGCGGATCAGAACGTAGTGGCCATCGCCAACATCTACATGACCATAACCTTCGTGTTCATGATGGTAAGAATGCACGTTACATTACACACACTTGCATTACTCTTCCCTCATCTCTCCAGCATATCAACCAAGTTTCAATAGAAATACTAAGATATGTATGCATGGTAGGCTGATTGGCGTGTCTAAATTGTCCATAGTATGTGAGTGGGTGTGTGTGTGTGTGTGTGTGTGTGTGTGTGTGATTGTGCCCTGCGATGGACTGGCACCCTGTCCAGGGTGTACCCCGCCTCGTGCCCGATGCTTCCTGGGATAGGCTCCAGGTTCCCCGCGACCCCGAAGAAGGAATAAGCGGTAGAAGATGGATGGATGGATGGATGGATGGATACTAACACGTGATTTGTTCTCAAATTTTTTTGTTTTTAGATTTTCTCAGGATTGTTGGTGAATTTGCCGAGCATTGCTGACTGGCTGAGCTGGTTAAAATACTTCAGCATTCCACGCTATGGCCTTACTGTGAGTTCACAATCAGCTTTAACTCTACTAAACGTCCATTATTTTGAATGAATACTAATACAGATACGAACAGGAGGCACGCAAATTATTTTTTTTCCTTTTATTTTTATTTTATTTTTTTTATTTTATTTTTTAAAGAAAACTTGCCGGAAAGGTTCACAGGGCGTCTGGTTGTGAAGAATGTGATGGGACTGGGATTTTATGGGTTGCAACAAAAAAAAAAAGTGTCACGTTTATTGTTTGTTTTTGTTTTCTTTCATGGGACAAACAAATACTGTCTTCATTTAACATCAATATGCAGAACATTTAAAGCATCCTTAGTAACTGCCTGGTCAGGGTTGTGGTAGTTTAAGTAAGCAACAGAACCAGTGAAAGATGGATATAAAAATAATGGCTATTTATCTATCGATCTATATATCTCTACACACATAGACACACACACACACTGTGTATAAGCTACTAGCCAACTTTATTGTTGTAGCAACACAGCTTGTGGAGTAAGTGCCTATAAAGAAAAAAATTTAAGACATAATTAAAGAATCCATGTATAATGCAGGCAGAACGATCATAATTTCCTCGTCAAACTTGGGGGAGTTTGGCGCCTACAGGAAAGGAAATGATTTTCCTTCCTGGCAGTGGTGTTTTCAATTTGCTAGCAAACCACATCATATTGAAAAAATATCCAATGCGTAATCAGGAAGGGTTTCAGGATTTCCCTCAAGTTTTCAAACAGGAAATCTCGCTATAAATACGACTGCATGGACTGCTAAAGAGATCAGTAGGGATGTTTACTCTCCTTTGGGTTTTTTTGTGTCTCTTTTTAATTATATGCATATGATGAACACTGATGATGATGATGATGTGTTCAGAGTCTCCTTGTGAACGAGTTTGTTGGGCTGGAATTCTGTGACCCTCCTATGACTCACCCCAATTTTACTATAGTCTTCAAGTAAGTATTGCAACCATTAAATACTGACGTACAAATGTATGTGTGAAATCTGATCGTGTGTCTAATCTAATCTTAAGCATGAATGCGAGGAGTCAAATATGAAAACCATAAAAGTGTATACCGTAATTTTCAGACTATTGAGCGCACCTGAATATAAGCCACACCCACTAACTTTAAAAAGAAAAACAATTTTGTACAAATATAGGACGCAGGTGTCCATGTTGTAACATGAGATATTTACACAGAAATATTTTTTTAACTTTTAATTAAATAAGTACCGTAAATGCTTTTCCCCCCGAACAGTGCCTGTAACAGGGCTGGTTAAAAAAAACAAAACAGTTGCCTACCAGGAAAAGTCATTGCTCGCTATCTTAATCTTCCTCCTGCTCAATGAAACCACTAAAGTCGTCGTCTTCAGTGTCGGAATTGAACAGCCTCAGAATTACCGGTACTTCGTCACACACTTCCTCAGTCTCTCTTCTTCTTCTCTCATCGTCTTTTTGCATCGACTCAGTTCTTCACGCTGCGGTCTCCGACGTCTCACCATCGATTCACTGATGCCAAGCTTACGTGCAGCAGCTCTATTTCCTTCTTTGACAGCCAGATCGATCACCTTTAACTTCAAAGCGGCATCATATGCATTTCTTCGTGTGTATTCCCTGATGAGGGGGTGTGCATGAAGCGCAAAATGACTGATCTGAAGAATGTAGTGTGAGCGTGTTAGATTTAATTCGAACAGTTTCATTGGTCCACTGTGTCCTGTTGGGTAATTTCATTTGTCCGATGTGACGAGGCTAAATGTTTTGGCGGCATGAAACTCATTAGCCCATAAAAATCCATAAATTAGCCGCATTGTTGATTAAACAAAGCGTGTTACAATACAATACAATGCAAAAAAACTACAAATAAAAAGTGACGTTTGAGTGTAATTGTTAACTGAGTACTTGGTGAAATGGTTACTGACAAAAATCAAGACATCAATATTTCTAGAATGAAGTTGTAATATGTTGAAGATCTCTATTTCAATAATAAAAGGCTCAATATTTTGAGAACAAAGTCATAATTCGATGACAAAATGATACATATACTTACAATTGTTTTTGTTGAAAAAGGGAAACATTACGACTTTGTTCTCCAAATCTTTTATTTTTACGTTTTTAAACAGTGGTCCTAAAATCACACTTACATTTACCAACAAAACACCATCAAATATAAATATTAGCAAGGTAGTATACCAAAAGAATATTTTAAAGATGAACTATTAATGCACTATCGTACCTTCATTCGGCGTATTGTAATGCAGATGAAGTTTGTAGGCATGGGTTCGTTTTACTAGAATGCCGTTAAATGTGTTGCACGGGCGCTCAAGCAGCAGAACTGAATGTTTATTTATACAGATTGTATTTAAATCTACAGTTTACTTCACATTCTAATGTACTCCATGCACCACTCGTTCCAGTTGTACGTCTGGAGAGACTTTTCTGACGGAGCAGGGCATCGATTACTCCAGCTGGGGCCTGTGGGAGAATAACGTGGCTCTGGGCTGCATGATCGTCATATTCCTGAGTATCGCGTACCTGAAACTGCTCTTCATTAAGAAATTTACATAGACACACCCACATTCAAGCTGATTTTCCGAAATTCATACTGGGGTTTGAGTCACACTTGAGCTATTTACATTTAAAACCCACAGAAAAATTACTTCATCTTTCACAAAATTTCCCTCCCTTATTATACTGCACTAGCGCCGCCACCTCCCCCCTAGCTCCTCCCTTTCATTACCTCGTTTTCCTTATTTAATCAACATTTACTTAATCACGCCCCAGTTTGCACATTTCATAGCTACACAGCTTTTTTCAGATATTTCTACATTTTTTTTTTTTTTTTTATTCTTGTAGGTCTGTTTTCCCCTGCACATCATATATTCAGGGGTGTCCAAACTCGGTCCTGGAGGGCCACAGACCTGCAGAGTTTAGCTTCAACTTGTCAAAACACCTGCCTGGAAGTTTCTAGTATGCCTAGCAAGACCTTGATTCGCCATTTCAGATTTAATTGGGGTTAGGAGCTAAACTGTGCGGGACAGTGGCCCTCTAGGAGCAGGATTGGACTCCCCTGAGATATTATATGAACATATATATATATATATATATATATATAAAAAACACTGCATGTTTGTTCACAAACTGAATTTAATTCCAACTCTGAAGGCTAAAAAAAGTGTTATGTGAAGAGAAAAATAAAAAACTTTATATTAAGGGACAATTACTGTTGTTTTGATGTAATTTAATAAAAATGATTATAATAAACTTTTTTTGCACATGCAGTGCATATATTTTGTGTGTGTGGCTGTAATTACACATTGTTTCTGGCCTAGACACATGTCATTTATGTAGCTTATAAAGATCTTGATGAGCTAAAGGCAATTATAGCACAGAAAATATCAACCTGTCAAATTGGAATGAAAGAATTGTGCCCAGCTGAACAGTATGAGGAAAAAAATAGTGTTATTTCGTGCTAACAAAAGATTATTATTATTATGCAACAGCGCCACCAGAGGTCGTAAGGGGGAAAAAATCCACAAAGTTTTGGCACGGAAAGTGTTGATTAAATTTCAGTTTTTATTACCGGTGTAACATAAAATGTGATGTAAAAACAAACATATCAATTCATTTCTCACCAAAGTTTATAAAGACAAAAACGTCTTTTCAAGTACCTGTTTTTCTAGAACAATTAAAAAAACCTCCACAAATAGTAAGTTTTGAAGCTTTATACAGACTTATGAACTATAATAATAATAATGGGGGGAAATTAAGTATGATGTCATTTCCCCACCACCACAGAAGTTTGGAAGAGCCAGGAACCCATCGGGAGAGCCGAATACGAACATGAGATCGAAGGCAGTGTATAATATTGGAACCCTGAGGACAAGACATCGTCGATTTCGCTCTGATCCTGAATACAACTTGAACAAAAGAAAGAACATTTCCCACTGATGCAGTACAGCTACGCGAAATTAGTGCTAAAACTAAAACCAGCTACGTACATTTAGCTACGTTCACCGTTCGCGGTGTAGAAACGGCCCGATGACGTACTGACCTGCAGCCGTACCGAGATGTCCTTAAACACTCCATGTTTATATAAGTAAGAACCGACACAGATGCCACAACTCCCTCCAACTCTTGAGATGATTTACGGCTTCCAGTTGTTTTTTTTTGTTTTTGTTTGCTAGAGATGAATTTTTCTGCTGGTTGGGAAGACCTGGGTGACTTCACAAGTCTCAGAAGTCTGTGTTATGGTGCTTGCGCTGGCATGTGGCTTCAGTCTGGGTTTAGTGGCGTGGGTCCGGGGTCGGAGGGCAGATTGACGCGCTGCTCGTCCATGCGTTTGGCCTGCGAGCGTAGGATGAGGCTGAAGAAGTCTTCATCCGGGACTGTGGGGCCTCGCGTCGGGGGAGGCGGAGGAGCACACCTCTGGTCGTCAAGTCGGGAACCCTGGGAAAACGTTTACCACTTGAGTTAACGCTGCTAAGCTCTGGGACTTTGTGAAATTTAGCAAGACTGTGGATAAAATCCCTTTATATCATCAGCGGCAGAAAAATATTCACCCCCCCTTCTTCAACACTTCCTACTATTTATGTTCCCACTAATAATGTTCAAACCCAAATGCTTCATATTGAATTTTTTTTTTTAAAGTGTACAATAAAGCACTATTAAATAAAGATTAATATTAAATAATCACTATATAAATGATCCTATTACACCGATCAGCCATAACATTAAAACCACCTGCGTAATATTGCGTCAGTCCCGCTTGTGCCACCAAAACAGCTCGGACACCTCGATGCATGGACTCTGCAGCACCGAGATGTTAGCAGATTTCTATCAGAGCCAGCATTAATGGTTTCATCAGTTTGTGCTTCAGTAGCACTTCTGTGGGATCGGACCAAAGGGCTTAGCCTTCGCTTTTCACACGCATCAATGAGCCTTGGGCGCACACGACAATGTCACCGGTTCACCGGTTGTCCCTGCTTGGACCACTTTTGGTAGGTGCTAACCACCGCATACTGGGAATACCTCACAAGACCTATTGTTCTGGAGACGCGCTGACCCAGTCGTCTAGCCATCGCAAACTCACCCTTGCCCATTTTCCCTGCTTCCAACACGTCAACTTTGAGAACTGACTGCTCACTCGCTGCCTAATAAATACATCCCACCTCTTGTCAGGTGCCACTGTAACGAGATAGTATCACTTCACCCGTCACTGGTTTTAATGTTATGGCTGATCAGTGTAGGTCATGAACACTTATTTTATCATAAGCATTTTAACGTTTTTAACCCTCCATGAGATGAAGAAACATTTCAGCTGTGTGTGTGTGTTTTGGTTCGAACCCTTATGGCGGACCTGGCACTTAATGAGAATGTCGAAGAAGTCGTCGTCTGGCTCCTTGCTCTCAGCGCTGGCTATGAGCTGGCTCAGCATGGCATCTCTGTTGTTTTGGTCCAGCACTAAACCCGGTAGCGTCCCCATGCTCGCCCGCTGCTCGTCCAGTCGCCGGCCTTGTGAGCTGGCCAGCAAGTCCAGGAAGTGGCCAGGCTGAGCCGAAGCTGCCTCTTCGGACGCAGAAATAGCTAAATTATTGATCCATTTTTAAAAAAATGAAAAAACAGACAGAGAGAGAGAAAAAAAAAAGCGATCGTTATTTTCTCAACAGTTATGCAACAAGGGCTAATGTATTTCACCAACTACTAATCTACACCAAAATCAGGTGGGAATCAGGTACACGGATGACCAGGATTCCGTTTGATAAATAGAAAAAGAGGAGAACTTGCCACAGCGGAGGCGTATAACGCTGATTAAGGATTGTTTACGAACCAATTGGAGCGCATTACATTTAAAGACACGAATAAAATGAAAACTGAACGCATGGCCATGAGTAAATACGGTCATGAAGTCTTGGGGAAAGAGACCATGACGTTCCATTTCAGTTCTATAATTTATAGATACAAATATATATCTATAAAACAGACACATTTCTAACCCTGGCCCAGATAAAACGCTACGATCTCTAGATTAGACTAGAATCAGAAGACACCTTCATTGAGGACTTTATTTTCCCTTGCGTAATTCACAGCAGTGTTACAGTGAACTGACTTCAGGTGAGTTGAATTTTACCGTTAAAATGAATCGTCTATTTGTCGAGTTGTTGTAAGTGATAGAACCGAGACGTTTGTTGTTTTGTATTATATATTATGCAATATTTACATCAAAATCTCATCTCGTTCCCACACATTGTTATTTTTATTATTAAAGTATGGATGTAGGAACAGGGCGTGCTCATGATTGCGTTTGTGTCGTACGATGTCAGAAACCACGTTTGACTGAAATACTAACTCCTCGACGTGTGTTTCTTTGACACGGATTTTGCTTTCGCATCGAGCTTTAAATTGCTCTGCTCTACAGGTCCATCCCATCCCGTCCCATCCTGTCCCACAGAGGTCACCAAGGTAAACAGGAGGGGCTAACTCACATTTTCTCACGGCTATAGGTGGGGTGTCACAAGGGGAGGGGGAGGAGCCACGGCTTAAGCCGCCCTGTAAGGAGCACCTCTGGTCGTCCATGCGGTTTCCCTGAAAGCGAGTGAGCAGGTCGAAAAAGCCCTCGTCTCCCAGAGTGTCCGGAGCGTACTGCAGGAGAGGACGAGAAAGTGCGAACTTATTTATTCGGATGAATGGAAAGAATAATAATAACA
Source organism: Ameiurus melas (assembly GCA_012411365.1). Classification (NCBI taxonomy): domain Eukaryota; kingdom Metazoa; phylum Chordata; class Actinopteri; order Siluriformes; family Ictaluridae; genus Ameiurus; species Ameiurus melas. The sequence continues at coordinate 21,711,629 of CM022768.1, read as the reverse complement.
AAAAAATAATAAAATTATAATAATAATAATTACACAGACGAGTGAAATGAATGGAAGGAGTGAGTGAGTGAGTGAGTAAGCACCTTGGGATCCAGCTCGGGCGTACGAGGAGCGCTGTTCTGGCTCTGTGGCATTTTAGTCAGACTCGCGCCGTCAGATTTCTGTTTCTTCCCTTTAAAGCGATTGATGAAGAAGAGTTTGGACGATGTTTTGGCTATGGGGGAAGATTTGGACTGCTTGGGGGAGATGTCCTCATCACTCACTGGCCCCTGTGTGACAGACACATGAGTATATGAAGTGGAGAAAAGACTACCGGATTTGAGTAGTGTGTGTGTGTGTGTGTGTGTGTGTGTGTGTGTGGACTTACAGGGCTCTTGTCTTGACTAAGTTTCATGAGTTCCATGTTCTCCATGCTGTGTCTCCGTCCAGACCTGGGTTTTGCTCCTGCAGAGTCAAAAAAAAAAAAAAATCACACTTGTCTGTCATAATATTCATTTATAGTGTGTTGCTCTGTCCAATCCTGGGATTTCTCTCACACACACACACACACACACACACACACACACACACACACACACACACACACACACACACACACACACGTTGCTTTGTGTTTAACCAGGCAAATTCTGCTGATTGTAGTTACAGGAACCTTTTTTTGTTCCTGTTCCAAAGTATGTCATTTTTTATTTTCTATTTTATATATATATATATATATATATATATAAAAATATTTGTAATAGTTGAGGAACTATCGTGGTGAAGGCTTGCTCTCTTCTGAAAACTGCTGATTGGTCAAATAAGTAAAACATGACCCTGAGCTCTGGTTACTGTCGTACTGATCCTCCCATGTTCTCCCCGTGTCCGTGCAGGGTTCCTCCGGCTTCACAAAAACACACACGCACACACGTAGGATCGGTGGATCGGCTGTGCTAAATCTCCCCTCGGTGTGAACGAGCGTGTGCATGGTGTTCCACCATATTCCCGACTGGTCCAGAAAATCTCTGAAAACCGACCCGACGGATTCCGACGCAGTTTCTGCTGCGAGCTAAATAATCTACACGAACGCGTGTGATTAGATAAACTGCAACACACCGCAGTCTTCATGTGATACTTGGAAAAAGTATTTGATCCCCTGCTGATTTTGTACGTTTGCCCACTAAAAAGAAATGATCAGTCTATAATTTTAATGGTAGATTTATTTGAACAGTGAGACACAAAATAACAACAAAAAAAATCAGAAAAACGCATGTCAAAAATGTTATAAATTGATTTGCATTTTAATGAGGGAAATATGTATTTGACCCCTCTGCAAAACATGACTTAGTACTTGGTGGCAAAACCCTTGTTGGCAATACAGAGGTCAGACGTTTCTTGTAGTTGGCCACCAGGTTTGCACACATCTCAGGAGGGATTTTGTCTCTCTCCTCTTTGCAGATCTTCTCCAAGTCATTAAGGTTTCGAGGCTGACGTTTGGCAACTCGAACCTTCAGCTCCCTCCACAGATTTTCTATGGGATTAAGGTCTGGAAGTTGTCCTGTCCCCTTAGCAGAAAAACACCCCAAAGCATAATGTTTCCACCTCCATGTTTGAAGGTGGGGACGGTGTTCTTGGGGTCATAGGCAGCATTCCTCCTCCTCCAAACATGGCGAGTTGAGTTGATGCCAAAGAGCTCCATTTTGGTCTCATCTGACCACAACACTTTCACCCAGTTGTCCTCTGAATCATTCAGATGTTCATTGGCAAACTTCAGACAGGCATGTATATGTGCTTTCTTGAGCAGGGAGACCTTGCAGGCACTGCAGGATTTCAGTCCTTCACGGCGTAGTGTGTTACCAATTGTTTTCTTGGTGACTGTGGTCCCAGGTGCCTTGAGATCATTGACAAGATCCTCCCGTGTAGTTCTGGACTGATTCCTCACTGTTCTCATGATCATTGCAACTCCACGCACCTCGCAGATCTTGCATGGAGCCCCAGGCTGAGGGAGATTGACAGTTCTTTTGTGTTTCTTCCATTTGCGAATAATCGCACTGTCACCTTCTCACCAAGCTGCTTGGCAATGGTCTTGTAACCCATTCCAGACTTGTGTAGGTCTACAATCTTGTCCCTGACATCCTTGGAGAGTTCTTTGGTCTTGGCCATGGTGGAGAGTTTGGAATCTGATTGATTGATTGCTTCTGTGGACAGGTGTCTTTTATACAGGTAACAAGCTGAGATTAGGAGCACACCCTTACCTCAGCTCGTTACCTGTATAAAAGACACCTGGGAGCCAGAAATCTTTCTGATTGAGAGGGGGTCAAATATTTATTTCCCTCATTGTATAAGGAGAGACGGAGGCGAGATGGTGAAACGCAGTGCGAGAGGACGGATGGACAGATGAGAGGATGTGGATGGATGAGTGTTACCTGTTGGACTGTTACTGTCCTCGTGGCTGCCATCTGTGTAGCTAACGGCGTGGTTCTGTTTCAGACCCAACACCAGCTGCAGGTCTGAAACATTCATTCTGGCTGTCAGCTCTCCGCTACGGTCTCCGATCTGATACACACACACACACACACAGATACGGATGATGCACAGGCAGATGACATGGTGCTGATCGATGCTGGAGTGCAGGCAGATAAGAGGAGTGTGTAGCTCTCAGTGGGACTCTAACACAGGAGTAAAGCATTTCCTGTGCAATCCGATTCCTCTTATCTCGCATTGTGGCCAAGACCGGAATTACAAAACTCATGGACGCATGCACACATGCTCACACACACACACCTCTTTGGAAATCTCCAGATGTTTCTCGGCATAGAGTAAGGCCTGTTCGTGGTTTCCTAGAGCAGTGTGGGCGTTCCCTAAACTCCAGCAAGCTCTCCCTTCTCCTATCCTACACACACAAACAGGAACAAAGAAAAGAAAAGTGAATGAATAGAGAATGTGTGTGTCAGAGTTGTTCCTTTTCTCTGCAATATAAGGAAGTGGTAACATGGATAATTAGTGGTCATGTGGTTCAGATTTGTTTTTGTTCGTGGTCATGTATCGCAACTTGTTATTTTTATAAACAGTACAGTCAGCACCAAAGTAAAAAACGAGTGAGAGTGTGAGTGTGTACCTGTCTTTGAGGTCCTGAGCGATGATGAGGTGTTTGAGATGGTAGTCGATGGCTCTCTCGTAGTCCTGTAGAAGTGTGTACGTGTTGCCCAAACTGTAACAGGCCTGAGCCTCCACCGCCCGGTCTCTCAGCTGCCGAGCCAGCTGTAGTGTGCGTCTGTGCAAAACCAACGTACACACACACACACAAAATGTCAGAGGTGATCGGGTCCCCGACCAACAGTGACAGGTTTAAAATCTACAGATACAAGACAACATGGTGGAGGTGAAAAAGAAACAATAAATCTATCACTTAACATCTTACTCGACTTAAGCTAGTGAGTCAGGTCATCTAGTTGTTGGTTAGTATTAGCGTAATGATAACTAAAAAATAATATGTATTTCCTGAATTTACTGATCTGACCCCTGCACCCCCCACTATGATTCTAAAAACTGTGACATCACTACTGTTACACCACTCTTTATTTCATCTACATTAGTGTGGATGAGAAAGTTAATCTAGCTAGCTAAGCAAGTTAGTTAGATGATAGGACTGAAAAGTGTTGCTATGGTTACAGTATACATGTAGCATGAGCCAATTCGACCCCCCCCCCGGTAACTCCAGGATTTCACCATCACAGAAATGAACGCAAAATCAAGCAAACTGCAAAATTCAGAGGAGCTTGCAAGTGCGCAAAATTACTGCTGATTTGACGCAGATTCGGGCAAAAGGTCTCATTTACCGACAAAAATCACTGCGGAAGAGCATGCGAAACTATTTCGCGATTTTGCAGCTTCAAACAGTTTCCCGCAAAACACAAACGTGCCGCAATAAAATCACGCATTTTTGAAATCCACGACATCCAGTACGAACTTTTTATCTCCAAACCCTAGATAATACACAGAAGAGAATTTTTTTAAAGTAATGAATAATAATTACGCTGAAGTGTGAAACCATCCATGGTTGCTTGAGGTTTTATTTATATGAAAAGGCCCGTTTCAAAATGAAGAAAAATAACATTGTTTATTTTCCCCCCTTTACACAATTTCTGTCCCAAATACCACAAAATTTGGAACGTTAAAAACTACGCTGCTAAAGATTGTCCTCTCACACTTTCACAGAAAATATACGGACTAAAATATAAACCATCAGGATTAAGAGCATAAAACTTGCTTGTAGTTTTCAGCTGCCACCTCGAACTGGCCCAGGAAGATGTACGCGTTTCCCAGGTTACAGTAAGCTCTCCTCTCGGCGGCCCGGTCGCCGAACTCCTTCGCGATGAGGAGACGCTGCGAACGCAAACAGAGTTTTACACACAGATCCGATTTCGCTTGATCAGTCAATCAAACAAAATCAGCTTGACAGAAATCTGAATATCATCGTGGACAGTATGTTTCTTCAGACGCAAGACATACCTGTTCGTGAGCCATCACAGCGTTCTCAAAGTTCCCCAGCAGGTACTGCGTGTTCCCCAGGTTCCCGTACGTCCGTCCTTGTGCTGCTCGGTCCCCCAACTCTTTCACGATGGACAGATTTGCTCTGTAAACACACAGTAAGTTAATGTATTACAGGTGGAACGGTTCACAATAACGGTACCGACTGACGTGTCATCACAACCGTATGTACACGGCGGCACGCTCGAGTTCTCGATTCTGATTGGTCCGAAGGTGTCGATTCATCTTCTAGAAGTGCTGACGACAAACCACAGGTTTATATGACTGCGCTCGGTCTAATACGTTATCGTTCCTATAGCAACGACTCACGTGGTGGACAATCAACGTCAGTGGAAAACACCACACGTTTCACATCGTGACACACGTAGAAAATATGTTGCGGGATTTATACTGCAAGCTCGGAAATTTACGAGTAGACAAAAACACTTAAGAACGGGTAATTTGAAAGCAGTGCTGTGTTCAAAGGGGGCTGTTTCATGTTTTTATGTGTGTGTGTGTGTGTGTGTAAGTGCCTAACATCATGTCTGGATTAAAAGCCCAAGCCTGTAATATAGACAGAACTCCTCTTTAATTTAGCCCACAGCAACGGCTTCCTCACATGAAATCAGCGGAACGGTGGAGCGTTTGTCCGTTTTCGTTCCTGTTGTTTTAGGAAAACAATCAACGGCGTGGCGGTGTGATGCGGCCTGTCGGGACGCAGAGTTACTTTCGCCACCCTGAAGTTACCGATTTCCCGATAACAGCACGTCCCTGAGTGCGTTATTCCACTTACACCACAGCAAACTGCCAACGGTTACCGTTTCTAATTTATTAAAGAACGATATGTTGTACTTTTTATCCATTTATTGTTACATTTTAATGTTGTGGAACATCCGTGAGACAAGTTCGTTCCCGTTATCACTTACGGTGTAGCAGCTATAAGCTCACACACCATAACACACACAACCTCAAACCATAGTGCACACACATACACATGAAAGTTAGTACACATACACGTACGATAATGTACACACACCATAACACATGCGCACACACACACCTCAGCACATGCACGAATACCATAAAGACATTAATATCCATTTACACACACACACACAGACATCAAAGTATACATAAACACACATCATAGCATGCACACACACCACAGATAGTACACACACCATATATAGTGTACATACATACACAAACACACACACACACAAGGGATAGTACATGCACACACATCATAGCATGCACACACACACTTACTCATAGTACTCTGTAGCTTTCTTTAAAGCAATACGCGCCTCCTCTGGAAGCTCTCCTGGGTCTGTCCCACTCCAACATATGTTCTTCCCCTTGGCGTGGTACACATTCCCATAATTATACAGCGCTCGTGCCTGCCCCACCTATCAACCCACACACAGACACACACACACACACAGTTCAGTCTAGAGGAAAGTAACCGCTGCTGATGACATCTCTATAATGGATCGTCGCCTGCTGTTTAAACTGACTTTCTGCGCTACTGAAATAGTCTTCAAACACCCAGTTACTGTCCCAAGTTAACGCAGGGTATGGCAAAAACCCAAACGGAGCCATTTTTTCCCCTCTTAGCCCAAACGCAGTCAATCGGCCAGGACATGATCGTACAGATACAGTAAATATTCACCCCCATGACACTTTTGTAGTGTTATAACCTGATTTACCTGGGGTTGTATGTCCTCAATTGACACAATAAATTATAATATTGATGTGAGAGATGGAAAATATATATAGTTTGCAAAATTATACACAAAAGTGATTACACAAGTATTCGACTGATTAGTATATCAGTATAATATTAGTTTAATGTGAAGCACGGTGGTGGTAGGGGCATGTTAAGAGACCCTTGGATGCTTGAGGTTGAGGTGAGGAGGGTTTACAGCTTGTTTCCAACCTCGAACAGAAAACCGTTATCACCTTGTCATGGAGCGTTCTAGAAATATCCAGGTGTCTCTGGCAACACGCCGCCGCCTCGTCGTAGCGACCCAGAACCTTCAGGGTGTTTCCGAGATTCCCGCTAGCTTTGGCCTCGCCCGGCTGATCTCTAATCGTTCTGAGAGGGGAAAAATACAGACATTTAAATCGCTTAGAAATGAGGGACATACCATCAACATGACAAGTGTTAAGATCAACCTGACATGCAACATCTGTAGCATCTGGCATCTGTACTGTATACACGGTGTATAATGCTGATTAGAAGGAACAGTGGTAAAAAGAAATCACAAATAATCATACTGGATATTTTTGGGGGTAAATAATGACAGCACACACCGTTAGAACACTTTCTATATAAGATTTCTTAAATGCCACATAGCATTTATTAATAAACCGCTGTAGAAATAAACCATTACGCAATAAATACAAAGTGTGATTTTAATTTAATAAAAATTGATAGGAAAATAATCAAGAACACGGTAGTGTGATGATGACGCAGTTACTGTTACCACCCCAACAACAAAGCAATTTGCCACAAACTTTATTTGTCTTTTGGTGTGCGTTTCAATTAAACTTTTTGTTGTACTTCCAGGTCTTCCCGGTTCCCGAACGCAAAATCAATAATTTTTTTTTAAAATGGCGCAATATTAGGAGGAGGAGCTTGCAAGTTCTCAAAATTACAGGAGGTTTTCCGCAGATTCGGGCTGAGATGCGTCATCGGACGCCGTCATCACAAACACAACGCGCGTTCAGCCAAAGCGCTCTCCGAGTCACGTGCGTCGAACAGGAATACAGCTAAAAGGTCTCATTTACCAGCATACATCACTGCAAACAGCCACGCAAAACTATTTCGAATTCAGTTTTTAATTCAAAATAATTTTGTCCATAAAAACAAAACAAAACACAAATTGCATCACAAATTTAAAAAAAAAACAGACAAAAACAAAAAAGCACTGATGCTAGAGATTCCTTCCAAAAATTTAAAATAAACACCCCCCCAATGAAAACATCACAGTATTGATGAATTTTATTTATTTATTGCGAGTATCCGCACTGCAAGTCATTGTGCAAGGTGTTGTTATAGAAACAATATCACAACGAGCGCATTAATATAAAGTTGTGATTTGAATTACAGCCAGAAATACTCTCAGAGCTGCTCTTATACAACATTTATCAACACCTTCTGAGCAATCAGAATGAAGAATTCAGCTTGTCTGTAGTGTAAATGCTAATATCCCTAAAATACTTTATTTATACCAGTAATGGGGGTCGTTAGATATTTTTTTTACATCCTTCCACCGCTAATTCACGATGCAGTAAGTGGGTCAATTTCGAGCATTCACACACAGAGATCTGACGCAGGTAACGCTGCATTTTAACTGAAGCCCTGATGAACAGGTTTGGCCAGTGGCTCTCAATACCAGTCCAGATGATCATAAGCTCTGCGTGTTTCAGTGTTTTCCCTTGTCCAACACGCCCGACTCGACTCACCAGGAGCTAGATTTTAATCAGGACTCTGTAAATACCAAGAGTATCGGGTGAAATATAAATCAGACGTATGTGTGGTTTATATAAAAGTTCAATAAATAAAGGAAGAAAGTCAAAGAAAGAAATATCTTAGGTGTACTACTACTACTACTACTACTACTACTATTACTACTACCACTACTACTACTACTATTACTACTACCACTACTACCACTACTATTACTACTACCACTACTACTATCACTCTTACTACTATACTACACTAACACACTACCAACATTACACACCCTTCTCTATTACTACACCACCATATATATACTAACACTAATACTACTATTCACCACTTCACAACTAATACTACATACTACTAAAACCACACCACTCATACACACTACTACTACACCACCACTCTACTACCACCCTACTACTAACTATACACTATTATACCACTAACACTACACTCCTTACCACACTACCACACACACTACCCAACTACATCTACCACACCACCAATACACCCCCACCCCACCCAACACCACCCCACCAACCCACACCACACTACACTACCAACTAATACCAACACCACCACCTAATTACAATATACACCAACACCACACACCACAACAACACACCCCCCACTCCCACCAACTTCACCAACAATCAAAACACCTACCACACAATACACCCCACCACACCAACCACCTACCACCACCCCACCACACCCAACTACTACACCACCACTACAACTAATACCCTACACAACTATACTACACCACAACCCACTTACTACCACCACTACCACCCCTCACCACATCTACCACCACCACTACTACCAACACAACCACCACCACCTAAAACCCCACTACAACCACTCTACCACCCACTACCACCACTACTCACCACCCCACTACCCCACCACTCCACCCATCCACCCACCCCACCTCAACACCCAACCACCACTACCATCATCAACCACACCACCACCACCAACACCACCAATTAATACCACCACACCTACACTACTACTACCACCATCCCACCACCACCACCACCAATCCATACTACCACCCCACAAACTTCCACACCAATACCCTAAACCACCACCACCAAACTACTACCACTACCACCACCAACCAACATTACTACCACCATATACCACAAAGACCAACATACTACCATACTATTACTATACTACACAACTATTACTGCTACTAATACTACTACTACCACTATTACTACTACCACAAAGACCACCACTAAGACTACCAATACTACTATTACTACTACTACTACCACAATACCACCACTAATACTACTACTATTACTACTACCACAAATACCACCACTAATACTACCAATACTACTATTACTACTACTACCACCACCACCAACACCACTATACTACCACACACCACCACAATTACTACCACCACTAACCACAAATACCACCACAATACCACCAATACTATTACTACTACCATCACCACTACTACCGTTACCAATACCACCACTACAAACACAACTACCACCAAACACCACCACTAATACCAACTAACACCACTACTACTACTACCACAATACCACCACTAATACTACTACTATTACTACTACCACAAATACCACCACAAATACCACCACTAATACTACCACTACTATTACTACTACCACCACCACCACTAATACTACTTCTACCACAAATACCACCACTAATACTACTACTACCACAAATACCACCACTAATACTACTTACTACCACAAATACCACCACTAATACTACTACCACAAATACCACTACCACAAATACCACCACCACCACTACTACCACTAATACTACCACCACCACCACCACTACCACCACTAATACTACTACTACTACCACCACCACAAATACCACGAGTAATACTACTACCACTACTACCACCACTACTAAAAGCATTACTACCACTAACACTACTACTACCACCACTACTACTACTACCACAAATACAAATACCACCACTACTACTTCTACCACCACTACTACTACTACAACATATGAACACTTCTCACCTGTTAGATTCACATACTCAAAACATTTGATTTTCGACACATTTCAGTTTGATGAAATAAAATCAGGTGTGTTGCAGCTGAGAGAACGCCACCATCAACAATATTATTAATACACAATAATAGATAACCATCTCAATTCTGATTGGTCGGTGCTGATTAATTTTCTACCAGAGCAATATTGAAGCACATATTCTGATACATTATCATTTCTACAGCTTGTATAGGAGTTTGTTTATTCCACATCAATCGATTAAAACAACGTAATATTTGAGTCTATGGTGTCAGAGGTAATGCTGTGACAAATTTTTTCCTCCATGGGAAAGTCTTCATTACGTAGGGCGTTGCAGTTTCTCAGTAATTATCTAGATAATTTCAAGAGAAACAAGGATACGACTGTTTGCTATAAAACAAGGAACTAACCTGTTTTTCCTTAACAATAAATATAAGGTATTAATGGATAAAGAGCATGATGTGTCGTTCGTTAATATTGAGGCAAACTGTTGTGGTAGAAGAGAAATAAAACACGTTGGAAAATAGTAGACTTTGCATTGACATAACCCCATTATTGATTATATTCCTGTAACAACGCAGTCCAAGTGTTACTTCCAAAAAGCTAGAAAACTTATTTGTTAAAGATGAGACCGATCCGATACGGATAGCAGAGGAAACATAACGGATATCTTTTGTTAGGATTCATTTTTACTATATTAATACTTTTACGATAATTCTAATGCAAGAGATTTTTGTATTAAGGAGCTTAACTGTGAACTGCTTCAATTACACACAAAAAAAAAGTTGATTTTTAAAGAAAAGGATATTGGATGGGTATTGGTATCGAGTGATACTCAAGGTTTCAGTATCGGAAATGAAAACTTGGTATTGTGCCTACTTATGTAAACAATGCTGTTGTAACAATGCAGGTTTGCTACGAGGCCCATAACCATAATCTAATCTGAAATGTGCAGAGAAGAAAGTTGGATTTTGGTGCACACAGGATTGCGAGAGATTGTTGTAGAAGCTCACCGGGTAAGAGTAAGGTCATGGCGGTGGAACTCCAGCGCTTTGGTGTAGTCCTGCAGGTGGAAGTAGGCGTTTCCTAGCTGGCTGTAGATGGCGCTGAGGATCTGCAGGTCCTCTGTCCCTACCTGCATGGCGGACTCGAAGAAGGAGACGCCTGCCCGGTAATCACCATTCTTGCACAGACGCTCTCCCTCCAGCGCCAGCTCCAGACACGAGGCCTCCATCCTGCAGACAAAAAGATAGAGATGGAGCTGTAAGACCAGCTCTTTAAGAATTTTTTTTTTAACCTGACAGGATTATGCATTTTCTTGTGCATTTTCTTAATTTTTTGCTTAGTGTAAAACTCAGATGACTTAAATTATTGGTTGAAGGTCAGAAGGTGATGTTTGCAACCAAGATACCAAAAAAAGTCAGGCAAAAATTCCAACAACGTCAAATTGCAGGAATGAAAATTGGCCAGCCACTAAAGCATTTCCGGCAACATGCAATTATTTACCACAGACTTTCTCTTTCCATTACTGAAGGCATTTCCTTATTTTACTTGCTTCCATGCCACAGAGAAGCCCAATCGCAAAAATACAGCCTGGAGCCCGTCACACCCTCACGAGTTATTGGTAAACAAATCTGAGAGCGTGGGTTAAGTCAAAGCGTTAATTCATATGGGACCATGTCAGAATTTCTGGGAGTCGAACATTAGGAGTCTGAATCTTTAGATTCGATAATTACCGTTCATAAAATCATTCCAAGTTACCAGTCAAACAGGATAATAACCCAATAATAAATATCATATCTTTGCTAACACTGGGTTGTGATTTATAAATGAAAACTGAACAGCTAAATAAATGGGGTGAAAACAACAAAAACAAGCCCCCTGGCTATGCTTCACCAGACCCACGGCTATACATTATGATTTATTTATTTATTTTTAACTGTGCGACTATTTGTTAAAACACAAAGTACAATGCTGTACTTTGTCTCCAGCAGGGTTCAATAATGACGCAGGGCCATAAATATTGTGCATTGCAACAATGTTGTTTTGTGATAAAAGGCATACACATGGCATTCCTTTTGTCCAGTATTTTTGTCTTGTTAATTCAGAAGATCCAAAATAGCTACTCTCAAGAGCACAGGGTAGAGAGACCTGAACTAATTACTGGCATTTGTACTTGGACTTGTCTCAGACTTGGGCATTGGTCTCACTAAATATGGTTTTGGTATTGACTGAGAGTTTATAAAAATAACATCGGTGTTAGTCTTTTCTTTTCGCATGCACAAAGTTTAACAAGAAGTAATTCCTTCTGGAAAACTGCCTAATCAATGGCACAAAGCATGAACGAAGTAAAGTAGCTGTAATAAAGACTTGGTACTGAAAAGGATTAGATGGTTTCCAGTCTCGATCTTCATTCGTTCTCTCTTTCATTTGGTCTTCATTGGATTTCAGCTAGGCATGTTTTTTTACTTGGTGATGGTGGTCTTCAGTACAGCCCTAGCGTAGTTTACATTTCACCAACCAAATGGTCAAGAATTCTGGACAACAGTAAAATAAATTTTTAAATGATGGCCTTTTCTTGACACTGTGTTTGAACCACTGTATTTGGAGAGCCATACATCAACGCAAAGTTTTAAAGATAGAATCAAGATGCACCAAAGATTTGATTTCTTTCTTTCTCTTTAAAACACATACACACTCTGTAGGTTTACGGTTAGTGTCTGTGGACCGTCTGTTCTATTCACAATTTCAAATCGTCGGTGAAGACACCACCTCTGAGCAGATGTTATCTGGTGCTGGATCATTATTAGTTCAAATATGGCACAAAGATGATTTGCAATATTCCCTGGTTCAGGAATGAAATTTTAATTAAAGGAGGAAAAAAAATGCGGGTCTGTTGGAGCATTTATTTATTTTCCTGGAATGTGTTGCATCCACTTGTTCTCTCCCTGCAAATCAATCCAAAAGCACGTTTCAGTCCCCAGTATTTTTCAACTGCAGAAATGAACACAGAACCAAACAAAATACACAACATTCCAAGGAGCTTGCATTTTTTCCAAATTAATGCAGATTTTCAGCAAAAATCTACAACTAGATGTCTTGGCTTGGCAAACCACCCCACGAGACATTTTAATCCACGACGAACCCAGACCGCATTTTAGTGTAACGATCCTTCTCATCATCTCAACCATTTCCTACCTCTTCTTCTTCTTCCTTCTGTGACGCCCTAGACATTCCCTGAACGGCGACATCTCCAGCTTTGCGGCGACGCTCTCTCCTTTGGAGTACTGGATGTGCCAGACAGCTCTCCGTAAGACGTGGCTGGAGATCCAGCGCCTCAGTCTTTTAGAGTTGACACCCATTATGGGACGGATCGACTCCTGTCCTTAGTTCCACAGGTCAGATCCCCTACTGAGAGACTCCCAGCTAAACGTCAACTGCTTGAAGCAGGAGACGTCAAGCTACGACGTGCGCTGTTGACACAGAGTGTCGGGTAACTTCAGGTAACGTTAAGCTTGGCTTAAGTGGTAAGGGTAGTACAGGAAGAGCGTGTGTACTTCAATCCACACCTGCTGCCGCCTGTCAGGTTTAATCACCGTCCTATGCTCTTATAGATTATAACTATTTGTTATAACTAGGAAGGCTCTACGGATCATTTACATTACATTCATATTTATTCATTTAGCAGACGCTTTTATCCAAAGCAACTTACAAATGAGAAAATACAAGCAAAGCGGTATATCATGCAGAGAACAATACAGGTAGTGCTACCATACAAGATCCATTAACTGATTTCCAGAAGAAGCAAAGTGCACGGAGTAGAGGTGTAAGTGCCATTTATTTATTTATTTATTTATTTATTTTATGGGTTGGTTAGGTGTTCATGGAAGAGGTGCGTCTTTAGCTGTTTTTTGAAGATGGCGAGAGATTCTGCGGTCCGGATTGAGGTTGGAAGTTCATTCCACCGCTGAGGAACAGTAAATTTTAATGTGAAAGGGACCTTGAGCCATGCTGAGTAGGCACTACTAAGCGTCTGTCGCTAATCGATCACAGACCACAGAAGTCTTCAGGAGAGAGTTGAAGTAGAGGAATACGTAGGTCTTGTAGGTGAGCATCAAGGCCTTGAATTTTATGTGAGCGGCTACAGGAAGTCAGTGGATGGAGATGAAGAGGGGTGTGACATGGGTTCTCCTGGACTGGTTGAAGACGAGGCGTGCTGCTGAATTCTGAATCATTTGAAGGGGTTTGATGGAGCTGGCCGGGAGGCCCGAGAGTAGTGAGTTGCAGAAGTCCAGTTTTGAGATCACTAACAGTTTGAGCTGTAAATATTAACCAAGTCAAATCAGTGCTTCAATCTAAGCAGCACTGAATCAAATCTATTTAGAAACCTCCCATGCTTCTCCGTACCTCAATGAAGCGATGCCATGAAGTCCTGGTAAAGAAGGTGTGGCCTTCCACTTCTCTTTTTCGCATACATTTAAATACCAAATCACACTGTATGACATCATATTGCATTGAAATGCCGGCTGCTTTGAAAGAGGTGTTTATGCCGAGTTTGGTGTTCTACACATATCTCATTGTTAAAATAGTTCTTTCTGTAGTTCGTTGAGATCAGCCGCCTTGGAGAGTGTAATTTGCAAAATTAGTATTTAAATTTTGATGAGAGAGAGAGAGAGAGAGAGAGAGAGCGCGCACCACTACAATGCTCGTCTAAAATCCACCAATAGCAGGACGGCATAGCCCTCACCTCATCAAACGCCTTATATTATGCTGCGTGCAAAAAATTAACACTCGTAGCTTGAACCCTGGGGAAAAACCCCCCGAAGAAAACAATCCCTCAACATGGAATCCTTACTCCGAAAGTAGGTGAAGTCAACTCAAAATGGCTGCCCATAGCGTCAACACTGAACAAAGCTGCACTTCTTTACTTTTAAATAAGTTATACTGCATATACTACTATTTGCTTCAGATTGCTATAAGCTTGTTAAAGCTAGAACGCTGACTATACAGTTTTTTGAGGATGTAAATACACATCACTCATCACATTCAGCTAGCTAGCTTCTTACTAACAAAATACGAACATCGAGGTGACCATGCCCCCGCCCCAATATCTAGCTTGGAAATGACTTCCGAGTTAAGCGAAAGCAGCATTATTTATTCATTCAAATCCTCGTAATGTTCTAATCGTTTCTTTTTGGAGATGTGTGTGAGAAGAAGACAAAGTCTTTTAAAAAAAAGCCCTATAAAAGTAACATGATGTCATGTTAAACTTTGTCATCCCCTAAACCCGACTAAAAACAGGATTCTCCTGAAAGCCTCAAAGTCCCGTCTCCTGTAATAACCCACACTGGGGCATTATGTCACCATCAGAACTGTAATTATGAGCTTCCGACCTGGAACAAAGATCCCACATCATAACCGCTTGATGAAAATTCGTTTGAGGGGAAAAATAACCAAAAAAACATCCAAGCTCGGTTACTTAGCTCGAGTTGGGACACACGGCGAGATCGTGAGATTGTATTAAGAGTTTGTCAACATTATAAGGTGTTTTTATTTGGCAGCTGCAAACTGAGAGAAGACAGTACTATATTTACTATAATTTGCCATGAAGTTCTGTTTTACTGCTGATTTTACATTGACATTGTGAGAAATCATGTTGCAATATACTTTTCTGAGATATTGATGTTGATTTTTTTTTAATAAATATGTTTAGAGAAATGACTGGAAGCAGCTGATTTGATGTTAAAGTTCTTATTTTGTAGACATTACATAAACTATCAAGAAGTTTTTTTTTTTTTTAAACGGCACTACTAGTGTATTGCTGGGAAACCTATACATCATAATACACACGTGTCAGACATTTCTGGAGAATCTGGAGAAAGGTAAAGCACATTATACTCCCAAGTAAAGCACATTATTACCATTTTATTTCTAATAGCACTGTACAACGATGGCTAAAGTGATATTCATATTTATTTTTAGTAAATACAATTCCATCCATTTTCTGTACCGCTTTATCCTACACAGGGTCGTGGGGGAACCTGGAGCCTATCCCAGGGGACCCGGGGCCCAAGGCAGGGTACAATCTGGATGGGGTGCCAATTAGTAAATTCAATTATTTATTATAATTTCTCAGCTAATTTAAGAGCAGGATCAGTTTTATCAGCAACATGGATATTTATCCAACCATTTAATGGTACACCGTCCCCTGCAAATTAACCAAATGCCGTAAGCTGGAGGGGTTTCGTTTTATTCCTGGCCGCCGTGAAGCAGCGCTGATGACCGTGTCATGGAGAAGACGACTTCATCGGGGCACTAGCCAGCTATCTGAGGCCAAGCCGAGCAAATCCACTTGACTGCGGTAATTCCAGCGCTTTGCCCAAAGTGACCTCAGTGCTGAGACCAGAGCGACGCCCAGTTACAGAGCAGAGGAAGCAGCTCATGTTCTCGCTTCACTTTCCACATCTATAAGTATTACAAAAAATACATTTACAAATGGAATGTACATCCAGATTCGAATGTGCGAATGTGATGTGCTGTTTTATCAACGTTAATGATACCAGCCTGAATTACCTTCATCTGGGACTGTTACCATTTTTATTCTATTTTTTCATACTGTAGTTACTGAACATGACCATTTCTTTTAAACATTTACAGTTAAAAATTATTTGTTGTGCAGTTTAAAATAATGCTTTTTCATAGACGCTAAATAAAAGTAGCATCAAAGTGATACTTTTCAATGCAATACTGCTGTTTTGCTGCCAGTTTGTTAGAAAGAACTACTGAACAGATCAAAAATCCAAAGGATATGAGGAAAAAGAAAGTAAAACACTATTTTTACCCCCACAATATATAGAATTCAAGAATAATGCTATATATTGTTAAAGTAACATAGAATGTAATATTTTTAAGATAGTTCTTAGATTTTTGACTTTTCATTTCACTTAGAGTCTTGAAGATGAATTAGTTGCTATTAATTGCTTAAAAAAACTTATTTTCACGTCGAATTTGGAGAAAAGTATTCATTCTCTCAGGAGTTTTGTTAAGTGTATTGTTAAAGTTTATGCTATAATGGTTTATAGCATCCAGTCATCTGCTTTATCTTGCCCTGTGACTGTCTTTTATTGGTTTACTTAATCTATTCCTTTCTTCTTCTTTATTTCGTTTGATGGAGTTTGAATCTATTCATGAATTTACAGAAACACTGTTTATAAATGTTCTATAGAAACAAACGACCTACCGAGAAGATTCAAACATGTAAGAAAAGCGATGAGAACTTGCAAGTGTGCCAAGTGATGAAATGAAGATACAAAACCAGTTGTCTCAGCGGTGAAACACGTGACGTGAGCATGTATGGCTTCTAAAGGCTCTCGTTTTTTTCTTATCGTTGATAGCAGGACGTGAAAAGAAAAGCTTCTTAACTAACTTTTTGGGTGGTGTTGAAGTCTTCTCGGCTAAAACGTGGAAGATTGAAAAGTCCGGACACACGCAGGAACTAAAAATCAATCACATCCTTTATGATAATATTCACTAAATTGACTGTCTCTCACAGGGAATTACAGCACCAGCAGCGACAGCGGAGACAAAAGATCCACACCATTAAAATTTAAATACAGTCATGAAATATTTAGCGGTGGAGCCCTACGAACAGATGTGGCTGGAACAGCTCTAATTCTCTCAAAACAGAAATGGACTGCATGTCCAACCCTGGGTGTGTGTGCATCTACTCGAAACCTGACTGCTGAGTTTTTAACACATTTAAAAGTGGTGTGCGTTTTGTTCTTATTCATGTGGTGACCTTTTCTTTGAGGAGATGCTTATTCAACAGAATTTAGGAGTCTCCTGTGTTAGCACTTTGTAACTGTCAGAATTAAAGCTGTACATTTTCCATCACCGGACAGAGAAGTTTTTTTTTGTTTTTTTATGTTTCACAGATTATCTGTAACATGACATTTAAAAATAAAATCTTATTAACGTCAAGAAAGTTTATATTTAAAAAAAAAAAAAAAAAAAGGAGAGATTGGTTAAGCAACGATTGTTTAAAGGTGTTAGTACCTACGTGATAAAAGGAACCAACTTGTTTCATGAAGGTTCCAAGCCACATCCTTAAGTGTGTTTTTCTTGACTTCTCACAATCGATTATTGGTTCAGAACTATTCTTTCCTTAAGAGTTCTCTGGATGGTTAACGTTTAGCTGTCTAAAGTGGTTCTACCATGTTGTAGTTGTACACAAAAACTTTGAGGGTTTCCTAAAGTGACAAATTGAAGAACCTTTAAGGGTCTTAGAACCTTTTCTTGTAAGAGTGTACTACAGTCGAGTATAGTTACTCAGAAACAAGCAAAAAGGGATGGCTCAAAACAAAAAGACCATAAATAGATCTAACACACACACACACGCACACAAAAAGGACCCGTCTCTTTTGTACATTAAAATAAATTGCGCCAGAAAACCATCAAAGCCTTTTTTCAAAATAGAAAAACAGAACAAGTTCCAAAAGAAAAGAAGAAGAAGAAAAAAAAAACGCAGCCACATCAACCGCTTCTCCCATTACAAAGACTCGCCTTCAACTATTATATCGAAATTCCTACCTGGAACGGACGTAAAACGTTTGCTCCTCATCTTTCATCCTGCTGTCCATTCAGAGACATAATAAAGACTCAAACTTTTTGACTGAGAGATAAACGAAAAGAAGCAGACATCAGTGGAAGAGCAAGTCCGATCAAGGCCGAGCGACAGACTTGAACTGAGAAAAAGAAACACCACGGAAACATGAGAGGAGTGTGTGTGAAAGAGAAACACACACACACATACACACACACAACTCAGTTGCCAATATTTAATCCAGGAATAAATTGCTCATCTTAGTTATAGATGAAATCCAGGATTATTAAGGTTGCCATGACTGCAATTTAACCTTGTTTCTGTTTGTTTGTTTTGGATTGTTGTTTTTTAGTGAAGTTTTTTTTAAGAGGTTGGTGGTTGAAAGATTTGCTTATATTACATTCTTTATGTCAGTGATTTGCAAACCAAGTTGGAGCTTTTTTTGTCATGCAAACTGTAAAGGTGTAGTGTATTGTTTAGGTATGTGGGCTGTAGTTCAGGGCTGGGCGACATGACAATGTAATATCGATATCATGATAATTTGCATCACAACGCATTTTTCCGAGATATTATCGCAAATTTTTGTTAATAAAAATAAATAAATAAACAAATCTGGTCAGGTATCATGATGTTATATATATATATATATATATATATATATATATATATATATATATATATATAAAATAACAAAAGTTACAATGTACTGAATTAACAAGTGAATTTTTCACCTATGGTAAAAACTCAGCAAACGTAATATATTTAACATATTTAAATAATTATCATGATTTTTATTTATTTTTAATTGATTGAGGTTCGTTTTTGTCCTCATTCTGCCATGCAAATCTAGCAGCCCTGAAGCTCAGGGAAGTTTCCTGATGTGGTGATGGAGTAATGAATGAACTGCACATTGCTATGTAATGCAGGAAAAATGTTTCCTCTGTGGTTCTCGCCAGAGGGCCAGACTGAAGGACTCTAGGGTGACACTGTATATGGAATCTTTCTTTCTTCAAAGATTAATTCTCTAATACAAAGGTGATCCCAAAATTCCACTCATCACATTCGATTAGATCAGAAGCGTTAACATTGTGAAGGTTTGAACAGACATGGCAGTTCTTCCAGCTGGTCTTTCTGAAGAATCAAAATTTAGCGGTCTGCATCGTACTTCGCATTTTGACTCTTATGAATCGTTTTGTGTTTTGTTTTTTTGCTTATGGTTTCCCATTTCTATATTTGCCTTTGTAATTAAACATGATCTGGCAAGCTGTATAAATTCCTAGCTAGCATTAGCTAGTTACCTAGATAGACATCATCCCATTTTCTTTCTTTAATTTTTTTCTCTCGCCATGCCAGCTTCTATGGCTATATTCATAGTGGGAGCCAGGTTTAGTTATTTAAATTAGAGTTAAATAAGGTGTTTACGATAAATTTTTCCTATAAATTTGGATTCACTTGATTAAATACTAGGGATGTGATGTTGAGGAAATTTTCCGACCGGTCCATCGACAACACCAGAAATTCCGGGATCACCCCCTGATTTTAAACCGCTTATAAATGCCCGTGTGGGTTTTTGAATGAGCGGCAATTCAGGGGCAGCAATTGCTTGAATGGTGGGTTCATTACTATTCTTAATGAAAAACACAACAACAAAACAATACAATGACTAACTCACTTAAAAAACATAGAACTTTTGAAACCAAATCTTCCGCTATCGTCGTGTCAGTCAGCTCACCTCACTCTCATCACATGATAAATAAAATCTGATCTGTGCTCCGATTCGGACTCATTCGGCTCATGCTGAATCGAGCAGCCGTGTTCAGTTTTGTAGCGTCCGTTCTCCAACTGAACTTAAATGATTTTTATTACTATAAAAAGGCAAAACGACAGTGGGGACGGTGCCACGTGGGCAAGTGACGTAATTGGTGTGTGGCTGAAAACCACGTAACACCGGGAACACCGATTATCACAGCAAGCCTATTAAAAACCTTTTCAAAAGTATCAGCTGAATAATACAGGCTCCTCAGACGTGTAGAAGTATGACAGTCCAGTTAAATATGTTTTCCCATTTTCTCTACTGTACTACAAGTCATAATGTATGATGGGATCTTTTTAAAAGACATAGTGCAGCAGAAACAAATTACACAATGTTCTCCTTAGCTGAAATGTACTCAAGACATTGGGTAATGTAATCAAAAATCTTTTGGTGCAGGTGAACAAAACGTACAAGGTTAATGATAAGCTAAGAATTATTCAAAAGTCTAGTTCAGCCGACCACTTTTCCAACAATACATACCAACACCCTGGTCTCACACCACATCCAGTTCTTCTGGAATGTCAAGCCAACGTTGTCTAGGTCTGTCCCAGACTATCCCTGCTATCTCACAAAACCTACTCCTGAATAATTACTTCACGTAGCTTAAAGATGTTTGAACTAAGTACATGAAGACTAAAGCTGGGTATACGCTGTATAATTTTCTGAACATGTCATTGTTCGGTCGTGAGCCAATTTAGTGTCATTGTGACCAACGCCGAACTTCTGGAAGTGTCTGATATTGTGTTTTCATATAAATCCCAGTGCGAATGCTGCCATGAAGCATGTTAGAAAGCCACCAATAGGAAGCTGGTACAGGATGACGGACGCCCGACTCACGGGATGTCTACAAATACGACAGCGGAGATGGCAAAACACAAGAAAAACATAGAAAGCTCACTTCGAAGACGTTTCTGTTCATCCAACGCCGTTTCGTTCTCACGCAGATGCGTCCTGACGGGATGAACGAAACTACGTCCCGCTTACAGGTCTATCGGAAGAGAATCTTCGTGAAGGATCGGACACGGACCTGACGTTGTCATACAGTCTCACATAGAATTGGGCTTTACCGGGATCATCTCTTAAAGCTTTAGTCGCGCATTTTTATGAAACAAAGGTTGGGTGAGACTGACCTACGTTCAATTTTAGTTACATTCTTGTACAAGTTTTTTATTTGGTAGCTGGTTATAATACAAGAAGCCAACTTCATACGCCAAAACATCTCTTGGCCGGTCGTAGACATTTAGGATACGGACAAAATGATGTGAATCTGATTTTTATCCTTTAATACAAGATCCTGATTATACTGTAACACTGATGAGTAATAGGGACATTGAATATGAGCACATATTAGTCACCACACCTGATTCAGGCATGTTCGAGTATGTTTGAACTGAAACTCTTAAAGAACACGACATATCTGTCATATCCTTACTTTATCACTATAGTGCTTATTGTCCCACCATAAATGGTGTGAAAAGGGTCTCTCATTTGTGAGAGGAAAACCGCAAAAATAAGCAGAATTGGGGGAGAACACTGAACTGGAGGTACAACATGAAGCCTGGGGAGAGAAGCAGCGCTGGCCAGATGTGTTCTCCAGACTGTTCTGAGGAATGTACATGTACACAATATAACATTTGTAATACGTTGTCGTAAACAACGGAGTTCAACGTGTGTAAAAGAGTTTGAAGTTTAACGCGCGCGAGGGGTCGGCTTGCCTCGCGTGCCGTGTGTTCCTTCCGACGGTTAAGATTCGAATATTCAACACGGGTTTACCTTTAAAATGCGCGAGCGACGAGTCGGCAACCCGGCGACATGTCCTACAGCTCCGAAACAAAACCCACAGCGTGTTCAAACAAGTCTTCACTTCTCCGCCATGTTTCCTCGAAAAGTTTGCTCCATACTTCGCCTTGGAGTTGAGAAAAAAAAACAAAAAAAAACCAAACCCCTCGAGTAGACAGTAGGAGCCAGAGAGGAGTTATTTCAGGCCACTCCCACTTTTAGAGCGCAAAACAAAGCCAGCCAGCATTTGCCCCTCCAGCTCGCAGACCTGGGGCTGTGTCCACAACCGCGCTGCTGCACTAAATAGTGTGTTCAGATAGTACACTCACTATAGGAATGTATCACACCATGGCCAGGACATCCCAGTTTCCTTTAGTTCTGTCATGACTGAAATGTAATGCAAATGTAATGTAGGATACAGGAAACGTATGTATTTAACATGTGTTTTAAGTTATATTGATCAGATCTGTCTTTTGTTTGGCGACATGTTGGAAAGTTAATGTTTATAAACCCAAAACGAAGAAAAACGTCTAAGAATCAACATAATTCATACCTACAGTGCCTTGCGAAAGTATTCGGCCCCCTTGAACTTTTCAACCTTTTGCCACATTTCAGGCTTCAAACATAAAGATATAAAATGTAAATTTTTGTGAAGAATCACCAACAAGTGGGACACAATTGTGAAGTGGAACGAAATCTATTGGATATTTTAAACTTTTTTAGCAAATAAAAAACTGAAAAGTGGTGCGTGCAAAATTATTCGGCCCCTTTACTTTCAGCGCAGCAAACTCACTCCAGAAGTTCAGCGAGGATCTCTGAATGATCCAATGTTGTCCTAAATGACTGATGGTGATAAATAGAATCCACCTGTGTGTAATCAAGTCTCTGTATAAATGCACCTGCTCTGTGATAGTCTCAGGGTTCTGTTGAAAGCGCAGAGAGCATCATGAAGACCAAGGAACACACCAGGCAGGTCCGTAATACTGTTGTGGAGAAGTTTAAAGCCAGATTTGGATACAAAAAGATTTCCCAAGCTTTAAACATCCCAAGGAGCACTGTGCAAGCGATCATTTTGAAATGAAAGGAGTATCAGACCACTGCAAATCTACCAAGACCTGGCTGTCCCTCTAAACTTTCAGCTCAGACAAGGAGAAGACTGATCAGAGATGCAGCCAAGAGGCCCATGATCACTCTGGATGAACTGCAGAGAACTACAGCTGAGGTGGGAGAGTCTGTCCATAGGACAACAATCAGTCGTACACTGCACAAATCTGGCCTTTATGGAAGAGTGGCAAGAAGAAAGCCATTTCTCAAAGATATCCATAAAAAGTCTCGTCTAAAGTTTGCCACAAGCCACCTGGGAGACACACCAAACATGTGGAAGAAGGTGCTCTGGTCAGATGAAACCAAAATCAAACTTTTTGCCCACAATGCAAAACGATATGTTTGGCGTAAAAGCAACACAGCTCATCACCCTCAACACACCATCCCCACTGTCAAACATGGTGGTGGCAGCATCATGGTTTGGGCCTGCTTTTCTTCAGCAGGGACAGGGAAGATGGGTAAAATTGAGGGGAAGACGGATGCAGCCAAATACAGGACCATTCTGGATGAAAACCTGTTGGAGTCTGCAAAAGACCTGAAACTGGGACGGAGATTTATCTTCCAACAAGACAATGATCCCAAACATACAGCAAAATCTACAAAGGAATGGTTCACAAATAAATGTATCCAGGTGTTAGAATGGCAAAGTCAAAGTCCAGACCTGAATCCAATCGAGAATCTGTGGAAAGAGCTGAAAACTGCTGTTCACAAACACTCTCCATCCAACCTCACTGAGCTCGAGCTGTTTTGCAAGGAAGAATGGGCAAGAATTTCAGTCTCTTGATGTGCAAAACTGATAGAGATATACCCCAAGCGACTTGCAGCTGTAATCGCAGCAAAAGGTGGCTCTACAAAGTATTAACGCAAGGGGGCCGAATAATTTTGCACACACCACTTTTAATTTTTTTATTAGTTAAAAAAGTTTCAAAAATCCAATAGATTTCGTTCCACTTCACAATTGTGTCCCACTTGTTGGTGATTCTTCACAAAAAAGTAAAATTTTATATCTTTATGTTTGAAGCCTGAAATGTGGCAAAAGGTTGAAAAGTTCAAGGGGGCCGAATACTTTAGCACTGTATAATTACAGGAACATCATTTCATGTGCATTTGCAATGTAGATAATGGTCCAGATGTGATGAACAAGATGCCGACAATGTGATCAGCCAAATGTAGTCGTTCAACCAAATGTGATCATTCAACCAAATGTAATAATTGAGCCAAATGTAGTCATTCAGCCAAATGTGATCAACCAAATGTGATCATTCAGACAAATGTAGTCATTCAACCAAATGTGATCATTCAAACAAATGTGATCAACCAAATGAAGTCATTCAACCAAATGTGATCAACCAAATGTAGTCATTCAACCAAATGTGATCAGACAAATGTAGTCATTCAGACCAATGTGATCAACCAAATGTAGTCATTCAGACCAATGTGATCAACCAAATGTAGTCATTCAACCAAATGTGATCATTCAGACAAATGTGATCAACCAAATGAAGTCATTCAACCAAATGTGATCAACCAAATGTAGTCATTCAACCAAATGTGATCAGACAAATGTAGTCATTCAGACCAA
The DNA here is from genome assembly GCA_012411365.1 of Ameiurus melas. Classification (NCBI taxonomy): domain Eukaryota; kingdom Metazoa; phylum Chordata; class Actinopteri; order Siluriformes; family Ictaluridae; genus Ameiurus; species Ameiurus melas. The sequence continues at coordinate 21,686,713 of CM022768.1, read as the reverse complement.
TGTGATCAACCAAATGTAGTCATTCAGACCAATGTGATCAACCAAATGTAGTCATTCAACCAAATGTGATCAACCAAATGTAGTCATTCAAAAAATGTAGTCATTCAGACAAATGTGATCAACCAAATGTAGTCATTCAACCAAATGTGATCAACCAAATGTAGTCATTCAAAAAATGTAGTCATTCAGACAAATATGATCAGACAAATGAAGTCATTCAACCAAATGTAATCATTCAGACAAATGTGATCAACCAAATGTAGTCATTCAGACAAATGTAAGCAACCAAATGTAGTCATTCAGACAAATGTGAGCAACCAAATGTAGTCATTCAACCAAATGTAATCATTCAGACAAATGTGATCAACCAAATGTAGTCATTCAGACAAATGTAAGCAACCAAATGTAGTCATTCAGACAAATGTGAGCAACCAAATGTAGTCATTCAACCAAATGTAATCATTCAGACAAATGTAATCATTCAACCAAATGTAGTCATAAAGACAAATGTAATCAGACAAATGTAGTCATTCAACCAAATGTAGTCATTCAGACAAATGTGAGCAACCAAATGTACTCGATCAACCAAATGTAATCATTCAGACAAATGTGATCAATAAAATGTAGTCGTTCAGATAAATGTGTTCAACCAAATGTAACCGATCAGCCAAATGTAATTAACCAAAATGACGTTGTTCAGACAAATATGATCAACTAAATGTAGTCACATAATCTAATATGAATAATAAACAGATTTTTTAAATTGTTTTACTATTTAACAAAGAAAATTTTTATATTTTTCTCCAGTGTCTCCTGTGTCAGTCCTTGTAAGTTTTCCATCACAGGAAAGTCTTCAGACAGATGACAGATGAGTTTAAATAGTTTTTTTCCCCCATCTTACTAAATTTAAGAGAGAGAGGGGAAAAAAGAGGATAGTGAGAATTCATGTTTAACAGGAACCTGTCTCATGGATGTTCCACAACATTAAATGCAACTATAAATGGTTAAAACATGACCAGAATTTCATTATCGTTAAAAATAATGAATTATTTACAAATTGCTGTGTTATAAGAGGAAGAAAACCGTTCAAGATGTGCTGTTAAAGGAAAATAATCCACTTTAGGGTGGGAACCTGATAACACCACTACATCATTGATTACTGTCCGATAAGAGCATTACTTACTGAGCAGCTGATGACAATCAGTAGGAATGCAACGTTTTTAATGGCTTACTGAAAAGAAAATATATATATTTTTATTTTGTTTTATTTTCTAAACAAACTCCATTTGGTTTCTGTGACATTAATGGCCCACTAGAGGGCGCTGCGTAATTGACACGTGAATCTGAAATTTAATGCGCTTACATTTTGTTCCGTATATTTTATTTTATTTTATTTTAATTTATTTAATCAAATTATTTAATTAATTATTTGATTATCATGCATGAAAGACATTATTCGCATATACAATTAATTATAAATAGTTTTTTAAAAATACAATCAGACTTTAGGGCCACAAAATGAAAAGAAAGGTATGTACACAGCTATTAAATTTATCATAAAAATGTTTTATATACTTTCTTTCTCTCTTTTCTTTCTTTCTTTCTTTTTTTAACACTTTACACAGTTGATGTGTTCATCAGGCAGTAAATATCAATAATAAATATACCACAAAACTATAAACACATGAAAAAAGACAGAGAAAGACATATGATTTTGTTCATTACTCTGTATAAATATGTTTAATACATGAAAGAGTGGAGAGAATGAAGGATAAAAGTGGGCAATAACCCAGAACATAAGTGTACAATATGCCAACAGACTTTTTTTCTTAATTAAATTTTTCCCCCTAAAGACTGGATAATATAATCGATTCTAAACAAAGTATCACAAACAAACAGAAAAACAGATCTGTAAATAAGCTAGCAGTGTGATTTACGCAGAACTTTAGGCACACCTCAGATTCTGAATGAAGTTGCTCACATATTGACAGGAGGATACTATATCAAATTGTACCGTAGCAGATTCCATGATCAAACATTGAATAATTGCCTGCTTTCTGTCTCAAAATTTGTAAACTCACTAACTTTTAAATCAAAGAAGCGATCTTACACATTTTCAAAGGATATGTCTGGAGCATCAGGACAACGCTGCTGTGTTTTGGGGCCGTTCAGGAGAATTCCATGTGGGCCGGTAACATTTTGGGCTTATTACTGTGCGCTAAGAACACTTGTACTGTCCTGTAGTGTCCTTTAAAGAAAATGAACAAACACACTCGCACTCACAAACTTTAAATGCCAAATCCTAGTCTACAGTTTTAGTAACCTGTGGAGCGAATCAGCTTTGCCTTTTACTGCAAGTGGTCCGTTAAAGCAGCGGTCCCCAACCTTTTTTGCGCCACGGACCGGTTTAATATCAGACAATATTTTCATGGACCGGCCTTTAAGGTGTGGCGGATAAATACAACAAAATAAAATGATAGGACCGGCATAAAAACTGGCGTATTTTTAAAATATAATAATAAACGTGAATCCAATGTGAAATCGCAACTTTATTAGCAGCATCCTCGTAACATCGTCTCTCCCCCCTAACGCTCTCTGGTCTCTATGGGAAGGTTTCAACGTATCACGTGACCGAGACAAGCGTCTTGACATGCGTCAAGAGTGAGTCGTAGAAGGATGTAACGGAGAAAATCCGCTCATTTTTCAGATCCAGATAATAAATAAAACGGAAATAATGTAAGATATTTATTCTTTCGGTGCGGACCAAATGACCGATGGACCGGTACCGGTCCGTGCACCGGGGGTTGGGGACCGCTGCGTTAAAGGATTTATTAAAGAACGATTCGGTTTATATGCACAGAACATACATATGTCTGCTAATTTGTGCTAGAATGCAATAATTAAAGGTGCCATTTGTCACTTTTTAAAACGAGTTTCGAAATCTAGAATCAGTCTTATAACGTCAATGATATATTAGAAAAACTGAGACGTGCAATATTACTCTGCAGTAGTTCTATCCATCTGGTTCACTTCAAGCGACTCCACCCCCAGCCAGAAGTGAGCTGCAAAGCTCTGCATCTTATTCTTAAATACCAACTCAAAAAGGAAGTGAAAGTTTTAACAAAGAGTTTATGGGCGGTTATAGGGGGAAAATGAAAGCTTGTTAGTGTTTTCACTGGAATTGTGTTTTACATCAAAGGCAACAACAACAAAAAACAACATATAACTCCTTTAAAAAAGGAAAAGCGCTCAAGAAAGGTGCAGTGAAGTCATCAAGAGTAATAGATGGACAGAATGAAATCCTAACGTTGAGGATTGCCATGATTCTAATCATATTTCCCATAAAAGCTCTCCAAAGCAGTATTTTATAAACACGTGACCAGCTTAGTGATCATTAGTTGCATTACAAAGTAAGAAGAGCTATTCACGGTTTTCAGAAATGGTCAGGCATTGTTTTTGACAATGCAAGGTCACGTGTTTTTCTTTACATTTGACTTCTGCTGCAGTCGCTTTGCGTCATAGCTTCACAGGTTCACAGCTCTTGAATTAAAAGCGAGTCCCACTACAGCAAAACGATTATTTGACAACAGGAGCCTACCATCACAGTTTTGCTGCCTTGCTGTGGGCAACAACAAAAAAAGCAGATAAAAAGGGGAAAAAATAAACCCCAGAGTCTCTTGTGCGTTGAACATTGACACAGAATCAGAACGGCGTATCCATCTGACTGCCTTTGGCTCCGGCGATAACAACTCCGTAACTGCTCTCCTGCCAGCGCATCCACATCAGTCGCACCTCCTTCTGGACCTGAAACACACACACGGAAGACCACTCTCAGTACTCAGAAAAATTTCAGTATTTTTTTTTTTTTATAATTCCTGTCGCTGCTGTTATTGCTATACTGGAAGCACACAAATCATTCATTCATTCATATTTACTAAGCACTTTATCTTGGTCAGGGTCACGATGGATACGCAGTCCACAGTATGCCAGGAACACTAGGAGTGAGATGGGAATACACGCTGGATGGAACACCAGATCATCACAGGATACCACACACACCTTCTTACACTTTGTGTAGTCAATCCACCAACTAGCATATTTTTGGTTGGATGGGAGGAAACTGGAAAACCAGAAGGAAAGCCATACGGACATGTGGAGAACATCCTATTGGCTCACAAAAATCGTACTGGCTCCGTAGGCATCCTACCGAGGAACGCACGTTTGCACACCCTTAGGTGCACACCCTTAGTTCTTCATCTTAAAAGATGAAGAAATCTAATCATTAAAATCATTTCACACTAGGACCTCCCTATATAAATATGATATTTTTCTTTTTCTGAACTATTTTCTAAAAACTTTTCTAACCTTTTGCATTTATAACCACAGCCAATATATAACTGTTTCATATCCTTTGAGCAGGATCCATCTCTGAATCACTTCTGGAGGTCTGTATTTTGAATTGGTAAATCCTCTTGACAAAATAGTTCTCCTTAATTTTTCATCACTGCAAGGAGTCACCTATCTAAACTGAAACGATACCATTTGATTCATTTAAAACCAATGGGCAGGGGTACAAACCTTTGCACTCCAACATACTTGTACAGTATTGTAGTGATTTAACGGAAATGACACATCGCTCTGAGAACTACTCACCTCTTGGTTGAGGAAACAGTACAGGATTGCCACCATGAGGCCCTTAAATAAAGGAATAGTGACAAGTAAAAGTTAGTGCACATTCATTATTAATCAAAACTTTAAAATAAATTTGTCTTTTGGCTTTGATTTTTCTAAACTTGTTTCACTATAACCTCAAATTTGCATTTGCACTACACTTCAGCAACAGAAATTGTAAATGTTAAATGAAATAATCTGCTCTCCAAAGCCATCTGTAAAGCTTTACCCTTTCAGCATAAACTATTTTGGTAATGATAAAGTAGAAAATGTGCATCTATTTTGTATAATTGTGCTCCTTAAGTTCCTTCCATTTATGCAATTATGTAATTACCTGAAATTAGCATTGCTGGGAAATAAGTACACCGTAAAAATTATACCATTACTGAAGAATATGCCTTTTAATGTACACAAAAATCTCCAGGTGTGTATCTAAAAGTACATAATAGTTGGAAAATAAACAAATGTTAAACCCTGGATTGGCCTTTCTTAGAGATTCTAATCACTGTTCAATTTTTTTTTTTAAATACTACAGTGCTGTTGAGTTCTCAAATCTGATTAGTCAGAATAATTTTCTATAATGGCACAGAATAGGACTGCTAATTCACAACAAATGTAACAACAACCTGGCAAAAAAAGTACAACACATCACTCTTGAGAGTATTTTGGTCAAGAAATAAGACCCAAAGGGTTTTCTTTGTATATTATATATAATTATATTTTATTTAGTTGACTTTTTAAATCAGTCTTGTTTAATATGAGGATGATGATACACTAATACACACACACATGTACATACATATATATATATACATATGATTATGAGATTATGATTATCTCCCATCATGAGAGAAAGGACTGGGGGCAGATGTGACTGTATGATTTATTGATTTCGAAGTAGTAAGATGGGTGTCAGTAAACCGTTTATTTACTGAAGCTTATTGAAGATACAGCTTGACGAATATTTGATTACATGTTCCTGTTTCATACAATACACAAAGTTAGTTTTGTTTTTTTTGAGGCCTTGATTTACTAAGACCCAAATAAAGAGGTTTAAGTCTGTTAAATCTGATCAATTCTGTGAATGTTACATCCATGTACAATATGCAAATGAGATTTTCGCATGTACTAATTGTTCTCAATGATAGTGGTGTATTCAGATCTCGAGGAGCCTCTCGGTCAAGCTGAAACTAAAATTGACCACAAAAGCGCACAATAATATGTCAATTATAATAGCATTAAAAAAGTAGACAAAATAATGATACGAATGCAAAATAACGTATGTTCTGTTCTAACATACGTCCCTAATGGGTTAAAGCCACTGAATGTGGCCACAGGCTGTCTTGGTTGTAGTAATTACCTGCTCATTTTGAAATATTTCTCAGAAAAGCAGAGCATTTTGCAGGTTGGAAATGGCAAAAAGATTTGCAGGTTGGGTTATTACTGCTTTCAGGGAGAACAAAATGAGCAAAGTAGCACTGTGGACTTATAACAGCGGTGCACTCTAGCGGGGCCGCGGTACAGTTCAGACTCATGGGGAGAAAGTGTGATACACACTCGTCCGTTTTAATTAAACACCTGAACACTGAATTTACAGAGGGAACATGTGAACAAGTACATGGAGAAATAATGGAGAAAAACGGTCTACTCCATGGTAACCTGCTGCTTACAGATTACTGGTCTACAAACGCTTTCTGAAAAGCTTCAGGCCAAAGTGGGAACGTTATCAGGTTTACTTTAATTAAGGAATGAAACATGACATGGTGATATGGTGATATGGAATGCCGTTTTAGTCCAAATGAAGTATATTAAAAGACACCTATGGTATAAATAATAAAATAATAAGATACCCATTTTCACAAAAACACTGTCACATTTCAGTTTGTTTTTATTTCATAATGCCCTTTTTCAATTCATAATGCCTGTCAGTCAACACCACTGGTGCGGGGTAGGGGAAGATCATTGGCTGCTCACGCATTCCAAGCAACAGTACACGATATTATTTATTTATTGCTGCATTTACCCATTTTAATATTTATCTCATAGGCATTTAAAAAAATTATTATTTATTTAGTTTTGAATAACATGTCTTTCCATAATGGTGGCTTAGTGGTAAGCACATTCGCCTCACACCGACAGCTTGTATGTTCTCCCCGTGCTGCAGGTGTTTCCTCCGGGTACTCCGGTTTCCTCCCCTAATCCAAAGACATGCATGGTAGGCTGATTGGCATGTCTAAAGTGTCCGTAGTGTATGAGTGGGTGTGTGAGTGTGTATGTGATTGTGCCCTGCAATGGATTGGCACCCCGTCCAGGGTGTACCCTGCCTTGTGCCCGATGATCCCTGGGATAGACTCCAGGTTCCGTGGTTTAAATTACAACCGGGAGCTACTGTCAGACTTTCTGCCCAATCAGAATTGAGAATTCAACTGCGCCATGTTAAACTATACTCAGATACATGAAGCCTTTCATCTGTTAGCGTTTGATTAACTGATTCAATGTAAATGTAAGTAGATACAGTAACAGATGAACAGTGATGGGCAAAAAATCATGAAATTATAACAAAAGCCATTTGAGCTACACAGTATGTATCGGACCATGACTTAAGATCATGCCATGGATTATGTAAACTTTAAAAGGTGAAGTGAAATGGTTCAGCATTGAACCGCTCTCACAGTGATGATGGACAGGGGATGATGGGTACCTGAAATGAGCCGAGGCACAGCTCTAAACAGAGACGCAGGCTGATGTTAGCGTAGTCCGGCAGGAAGTTAAACACCACGTAATGGGTCCCAAACAGGGGGATGAGGAGAAGCGTGGACTTGGTCAGGCGTCTGAGGAAGATGACACGTAGAAAAAGGCAGAATGACATCTCAATATAGCAAAGTATAAATGCCAAAGATTCAGAAAAGGGACATGTTTGGACCTGCGTATAATTGAACCTGCAATGTGAAATTGCCTCCAATCTTGAGATAACTGGCAGGTCTTTTTGCAGTTTTTTTGAAAGGGCAGCTTTTCAAACTGAACCTGTTGTCATCGGTGGCATTTATGCATTTGTGTTAGTAAATGTCTTAACTCTTTAAAATCTTCAGTGTTATTCGCATTTCATAACAAATTCTCAAATCCGATTGGTCAGAAGATCCAGCTGTAATTCACAGGGACTTGTAGAGCAAACTCTCCAATATAATCCCAGACTAATAATAAACAGGTTTCAAAGCATTTGTTGGTTTTTAAGCAAAGAAAACTGTTTGGATATAGTGATGTTTTTCTGTTTTGTGAACATTCACTGTATTGAATGTCAGCGCTTTACAACAGACAGTAAGTTTTCCACCATGAGAAATTCCCTACAACGGCACACCCTGTTCGTTTTCTTTCTGACGTAGCTTTTATTTCATAACAATATCATGTCATTGATTAAAACGCCAAGGAAATGAATAAGAAAGGTATGTAGTTACGATTACAACTACGTTATAACGTTTACGCAAGGATGATAACTTTCCAAATAAGATACTGGAAAAGAATGACCCCATACTGACCTCTTTGTGCAACTGTGAAGAATCTGTCCTCACTTGTGCTGATGGTGTTACACAATCAAGCAGATGATGAAGACTAGGAATATTGTTCTGTGAGTGGTGGCTACTGTCTGTCAAATCTCTACATGTCAAGTCCTACTTTGTAATTAAATAAGACACGAAGTACAAACTGGATGTCTTGTCGAGTTAAAGATTTACGTTAAAACATGACAAAACGATGATTTACGCATTGTATTCATGTACCATTACTTTTGACAAGAAATTCTAAGTCCCTTTTTAAAGTCTCTCTTTCTCACACACACACGTACGTCTCTAAGAATTGAGTACGAAAGCTCTATCTATCAGCTCTATAGGTGCTCTTCAAAACAGAAACGAGACAATGGTTAGATGCCATTTCTTTAATAGGAATTTAAAAGCTTTTGTCCCAGTCATATACTGAACAGCATTATCCTGTGCCCTCTATACAGCTGACAGGTGTTATTCTACATTATTACTCTCTATTCAAATAAGGCACTGCTGCCTGCTACTCAAAGAGGACTCTTCAATTTAAAACACACAAAATACACTTGAGTGAAGAGACACACATTGTGTTTTATACTTTATACTGTACACAGAAAGATAGAAAAGCACGTCTGCAATGACGTCAAATCCATATCCAGTGGTGCAAAATGGTTGGATTTGCTATGTGGATCCATTAGAGGTAAATGTGTTGTTCTTTAAAAAAAAAAAAAACACTTCAAATCCATTTTCTTTTTTTTATTTGCTCACACTTGGTGAAACTTTAATAGGTGCATGCTTTACTAGGGAAATCAGATGAAATGAAATTTTCCCATTTCCTTTTTAGGTTTTGATTCAGGCTTGTGTTCTGAAATCCCTGAAATCATTAAGCAAGGGTGTAATTCAATCCAAAGGCATTTGAAAACTAAGTGTCTTTATACAAGCTCAGTTAGCTGGATTGGCTCAAACTTTTCTCTATTTTTTCTCTATTATTTATTTATTTTACCAGGCTGTACATGCATTTTAAATTTCTGTATACTGTTTCAATTTACTTTAGCCTGGTATTGTACCTGTTTTTTTTTGTTTTTTTTTTAAATGGGAAAAAAGTGAAAACACTGAAAAGGAGGAAGAATTTTTAAAAAATCAGCACAAAGCTTTTTATGCTTTTAATGATTCAGTACAAAACTGTAACTTATTAGAGGTCTTATTAGAGGAGAACGCAAGTACACAAAAAGTGGATGCAAATTCAAGAATTATTTAAAGAATCATAATCGCAGGAGCAAATTGAGAAGCCCAATAAAGCAAAGTGTGACCAAGCGTTACAATTTTGTAAAAATAAATAAATCTCATTTCTACATTTAACAAAATGTGCCTATGTTTTACTACATTTTTTAAAATGACAAAATTAAAACATGTGAAACATTAAAAAAAAAATCTTTCTGTGATTCTCTAACAAGGTTTCACAGTAAATCTGGCCTTTTCAATCAGCATGGGTGTCTGCAATTATTTAATAATCCAATCTTATATCTAATAATCAAACTATCTAATAATCCAGTGCAGTCTTTGAAGTAATTTTAAGGCATTTGGAGTGATCATAAATAATAAATCTTGCATGAAGTAAATGTATGTGTGGAAGACATTTTCCAGCATTGTAAATCTTAATCCTAATTCTCGAGAGGTTCCATACCTATACTGTGCCGAGTTGTTGAACTGGATTAGACGTGGGTTCAACTTCTGCACCAGTATCCTAATGATGTTCAGGAACAACAGGAAGTTGATCTGTGTGTGGTGTATATATATATATATATATATATATATATATATATATATATATATAAATATATAAAAAACAACAACACAGATGCAGTGAGTTATGTAAGGAATAAAAGACTTGGGGATGTGCTGTTACAAGAAAACAATCGATGATAGGGATGGGGTGATGTGATGAAGCAGAGATACTGTTAAAAACCTGAAGGTGATTATTTTCCTCTAACTGCACATCCTGAAGTGATATATCACAGCGACTCAACAGTGCTGTGTTATGAAGTAAAACACATGTATTTTCTTTCTCTTTGTGTATATCAATGTATGCAAGTTTACCCCTATGGATACGACAATCGGACCCTTGATGATCCACCAGTAAGGAGAATCTTCATTAATGTCCCAGCATCTGGAAAATATATTCGCCAAGCGCTGCTTATCAGGTCAGAAAATTCAACATATTACTAATTATATAATAATAATAATAATAATAATAATAATAAGTGTAAAAATATGTTTTGTGCTGCCAATGATGAAGCAATAGCCACAATGTTCTAATGGACATCAAGGATTTCAGGTCAAGTTGCTGAAGCAGTTCATTCCTGACTGTGAATAAGAGCTAGATATTTACTCTGTGTCCTCAAAATACACCCGAGAGACGATCCAGAGGAGGATAAAAAACAGAGGAACTCCTGCAGACGAGAGAGAGATGAGAGAGAGAATGAGAGAGAGAGAGAGAGAGATTGAGAGAGAAGTGAAAATCATCACTAATCTGTAATGGAGATCATGTGGAGAGGAAATTTGGTCTACTTAATTATTCTTATTCAAACCATGTGAGAGATAAACCAAGAAAAAACAACAACTTCTTAATTAACTCAAATGTGATACAGAGGAAGGCAGCTCAGATATGACATGAGAACGACTCTTAGCTAAAACATTTTCTCTGTCCGACTTTATTTGAAGCAAATCTGAGAAACAGAATGGCAGGAGTCCAGATTTTGATTGTAGGCTGAACCCCAGTGACTTCATTTTGCCTTATGGCTCAATTTACTTTTCACATTATATTATTCAGAATGAACAGATAATGTGTTATAAAAGGGATACAAATACAGATAGGAAAAGGAGGCACACCTGGCTGAGTCGTGCACCAGGACCTCATAGGACGCAAGTCACACAAACGGGAGGTTTTAATTTCATGCAGGTGCAAGTGAGCGTTCAGATGTGTGACAAATAAACGCCGTCTCTGTTAATTGTGCAGCACTGGTAGATTTACCATTTACAGCATTCATTCATACTAAGTAACTGCCTGGTCAGGGTTTAAATTGGGCTATACTGATTAGGCTATTCATGTTTATATTTTGGGTTAAAGAACCAATGAAATTCATTAGAAAATATTGTGGGCAGATACAAACCCAAACTCTGCAATGCTGGTTATTTCTACTTTGTGTTTTTCCCCCCAGTGTTTTTGGCTACATTGTGGTAGGGTTCATATTTAATTACCAAAAACTTCAGGATTAAATTCAAATACAAATATGGATATTTGGAGCACTAAACAGACACAGATATGGGCAGCTAAACAAATATCTGTGAGATAGCTATTAATGGTATAAATATGGTTATTTTGAGTTGAGTATGCATGTCGGATGATTACATATGAAAGTGGGATACAATTGGTTTTAAAAAAATGAACGCGTTCTCACACTGAGACACGTGGAACTTCAATTTTGTATTGTGAAAGTAGATTGAAGAGTAACCAGGAATAAAGGTTTTGTTCACACTGCAAAGCAAATCTGAATTATTTCTTAAAATACAATTTAAAATTCCTAATTCCTAATTCAATTTATTCGACCAAAGTCGGATTTGCTTGCATGTACACACTACACTGGTGGTTATAGTAACAGCTATTAGTCTTTACTTCAAACACTCTAATACATATGGTCATGGCCATTTATATCTAAGTGGAATAAGTAAGGCGTTTAAATTGAGAACTAAGGTTTATTAAGATTTGAGCTTTAGAAACAGAGCATAACTGGTACATTGTTCTCTCATTGCAGGACCTTCCTTCATGTTGGTTTTCATCTTTAATGTTGTAATTTTTAAAAAAAAAAAAAAAAAAAAAAAAAAAAATGCAAAACTCTATGAAAAAAAAAAACAAAAAAAAAATTATAAAAGGAGGGAATTGGTGATAAAAGTTTAATTAGACTAACTTATGTGACTGGGGAAATAATGGAAAAAGTCTGTTTTCATTTGAGTATATGTGAAGTTTAAGAAGCAAAAAAAAAAAAAAAAAAAAAAAAAAGGTTATGACGAATAATGGAATAAAAACCCCAGCATTAAACCGTAAACTGGTCAAACTGAATCACATAAGAGTCTGGAAATCTGATTGTAATTAGACTTACAGATGTGGTAAATGTTGGTTTTCATGTAGGGGTTTTTCATCACTTGGTGTGTGGCAGAAATTTGCAACAAAAACAACACAATCGATAAATACCACCATGAAGTCAGACCCGGCAATGAGAGAACCTGGGCCTGGTACAAAGAATGATGAAAAACCCCGCATGAATGTCTGCGTCATGTGTTTTTCACCGATCAGACCACAGAGAAGAATGTGAGTTGGACAGAAAGAAACAAATGACAAGCAGTCAAGTTTTAAACTAGTTTATTGATTAGACGGTCGCTTGATGGTGGTCCATTGTACTGATTGGCGTCTGTTTTTAGTAGGGTTCCTTTTACGTATCATGCGGTGTTATCATTATACTGATTTGGTGTGCTGCTTTCTCTCCATTTCACGCCGTTCAGATGATCTTCACCAAATCAAACCTTCCTTTGCCGTTTCTTGCCAAGCATGAGAAAGAACTCTGAGAAAGGCACTGGAGTGTTGCTGATAGCTAAAGTGTCATATCACTGTGACACTGTCATGACGCGCTCCATCATCCGGCTTTTCCAGAGGAGCATCTGTTTCCTTGTGAAGTCTACGTTTCCCTTGTTTCAATCCCCAGTCAAAGCAAACCCATAATTATATACTTAATATGCATGTGATTGCGATTTTAGGAATCTATACTCTAGATTCAGAAATCTGTCAACTAGGAATCATAATTTAATGTCTTACCAATGCTCATGTTCTGGTTATTAGCGAGAAATGGATCACTGGATATCCGGCCAAAGTGCACGATTGGCCTACGACAAGGTTTTGACTGAAACATCACACTATTCTAAATGCAACGATAAAATCACAAATGCCCAATCTGAACAGAAACGATCTTCATATTACAGCAATGGTTCCGAAAGAACGTCTTCACAACGCTACTATCTTAAACCACGCATACCGTTCCCCAGTGGTGAAATGCTCTTCCGACCTCAATCCGGACTGCAGAATCTCTCACTATCTTCAAAAAACAGCTAAAGCCCCACCTTTCCCGAGAACACCTAACCAACTTCTAAAAAAACAAAAAACAAAATAAATAAAAAAAAAACACAGACTATGCACTTACACCTCTACTCTGTACACTTTGCTTCCTCTGGTATTCAATTAATGGATCTTGTATAGTAGCACTACTTGTATTGTTCTCTGCTTGATATATCGCTTTGCTTATTTGTAAGTCACTTTGGATAAAAGCGTCTCCCAAGTGAATAAATGTAAATGTAAATCGCAAATTTCAAGCTACACTTAAGAACCACTGGTTACCTATGTAATTATTAATCTACCATCTATATGATATAATACTCGGTTATCTATGCAAAAATGTATATAATTATTATGAAATATCTCACTGAGACAAGGGGGAGGGGGACGGGGCCTGGTGGACAGCTCAGGAGAGATGTGGGGGCACACATTCCATAGTGTGCTGTGTAAACCTATAAGGTGAAACCTAAAATACGACATTATGAATACGTCCAAAAGTTGTAGCTGTTGTGTGATGCATTCAATTTCAATTCAGTTGAATTTGATTTGTGTAGCGCTTTCCTAACAATGTAAAGCAGCTTTACAGAAACATATAAACACAGGATACAGATTTTAAGTGTGTGAATTTATCCCTATTGAGTGAGCCGGTGGCGAGGAAAAAATCCCTGAGATGATATGAGGAAGAAACCAATTCAATCAGGTGATTTTAGCCTGTTATTGTTATGAATCCCATAATTATTTTTGACATCTGTTTGTATCTCCATCATCCATTTTCAGATCGAATAATATGAAGAAAAGAGGACGAAGGCACAAATCCACTGAATAAATTTAGTGGTGTTGGCCCAAGCCTAAAACACGTATATAGCCATGCTGTACTGAGTCCGGAACAACTGCCTGCTAGGCATGTACCACGTGCTATTAGAAAAGCAGCAGCGGTGTTTAGGCCCCTCACCCCAGCCCAGCAGAGAGAATCCCCAAAGGCAGCGGCGACTGCGAACAGACAGCAGCAGAGAGTTGAGATACCCCGCCTCCACCAACAGCCAGGAGAAATTACTCATCACACAGTAATGACAGAACACGACAGACGCCTTACAGGCTGCCTGCATGAAAAAAGATAAGAGGGAATTAAGAAAAGAGACAAACTTATTAATAAAGGGAAACTGCTGAAGAGAATAATGTCATGCTGAAGTTGAGAAAAGGAAGTGAAGTGTCAGACATGGAGCTGAGGGAAATGTTATGCAAATGAAACAAAGTGCTGCTGATACTACATCTCGGCTGGGTAATGCAAGTAAGCATGCCTTTTATAGGAAAATAATCAACGACAGGCTGATATGAGCCCTGCCGAAGGTGATTTTTTCCATATTAGCAAGTAAAAACAAGATCTCATTAGAGAATGAACAGAGTGTAATGGGAGCGGTTGGATTTTGTTCGAATTCATATAAATTAACTCGTATGGAAAGGTAAGACCCCTGCACTTTAATCGTATGCTTAAATTTGTAAATTAAGATGACACGTATGATCTGTAGCGAATTTTCAAGCGTAAAACGTAACGTTCCGAATCATCAGTGCAATGCTGACCAAATGCAATGCTCAAACAAACAGTGTCCACTGCGACTGCTAGAAAATACGCATCAATGCGACGCAGCCGTGCCACGCTGGAATGCAATCAGGGTCTAATCGTAGGCTTAAGCTGTACTCAGGTGCAATTCAGGCCTATTCGTCTGAATCTTGAATGCAAACATACCTTAAGGACTGACAGAACACAAAACCCTACCTTTCAGGGATCATTTATTTGATTACAAAATAATAAAATATCTAATATTAGAATAATATCTGTATTTATTTATTTCTGTGAAAGATAAAATGTACCAAAGAGAGGAGCATAGTAACCTCTTCATGACGCTGACTCTGTGGACAAAGTGTGTGTGTGTGTGTGTGTTCTATACACTTACAGTAGACAGAGAACAGTGGTCGGTATCTTCATTGCCAAAGAGTATAGCATCCTTAATAAACACAGACGCTGCTTTGATGATGAAGCTGATGAACAGCTGCACGTGGATGTAGTTTCTTGCACAGTGCAACCTCCTGCGTACATACATTTACACAGTGTAACACTGAAAGACTTCAGTTAAGTACATGCATGTACTGTAAAGCTGTTGGGGTTGTGCGGTTATAGGAAAAGAATCAACAAGAAATTTACTGTTTCCTATAAGTGGCTTATTCCTTTTATAAGTTCTGACCAATCATAATGAAGAATTTAACAGCTCTGTGGTATAAACTGAAATAACCTTGTCCACCCGAGACATAATAGACACGAGAGATAATCGGCACAGAAAGCTGTCCGCTGTCTCCGCCAGCAAAAGGCCACAGTCTATTTTGTCTGCGCCAGGTAAATTGCAATCACCTACCATAATGGCTCTCTGTATCTCAGCGGTGGTTCTCCAGCATTGTCGTAATTAATTTACTCTTTTCAGACTGCTGTGTGTTATTTTATTTAGCGTCTGTGGAGGCCCGAACACAAACGACAACGTGCTGAATTAATGTTGGCGCTTTTCTTCACAATCAAAGCGGATTAGATGTGCTTTTAGCATCAAGCTCAGAGAAACAGATAAAAGGTTTTGTGACACGAGGAAGAAAAAAAAAAACCCTTCGAGGATCAGCGTTTGGGCCGAACATTAGAATTTCCAAGATTGCTGGGGGGAAAAAAAGAAAGAAAGAAAGATCTGAGTACCTGAAGATCAGCAGGATTACCACCGCCACGGACAGGGAGATCAGAGAGGCTCCGTATCCGATGGAGTAGATCAGTCTCACCGTGGTGAAGTACGAATCCTGATACACACACACAACTAGCAATTATATATTGTCGTACATTCTAATCTGAGTGAAGGATTGAATGATGTAATGCGAGTGGCATGCCTGCATAGCAATGATAGAGAAATGACACTAGTTTGTTACAAATGCGTATGGACTTCAGAACATTGGATAGCGACTAAAGTGGAGAATGTCAGGTCTAATGTGAGGGTGCAGACAAGGGGATAAGTTTGCATTCTCCATTATTTTATGGGTTACCAAGTTAATGTGGTTCTATTTTACTTCTGTCTCTAGTAACAGTTTGGCACATTGGGCAAGACATTGCAGGTACAAATGACAATTTTCTAAATATTTAATGTATAGCATGCCTTCTTTTACACAATAGTAATTTTGTTTGTTGGTTTGTTTGTTTTTAAAGTGAAAACTCAAAAACACAAACATGTGTATAGTTTCCTTTGTTGTTGTCAGTGTGGGTGAAGGTGGGGGGTGGGAGTTTGTAGGACGTGAGCGATCGCGTCCTCGGAAGACCTATTGGGGCGGTAGGTGAACTGGAGTGGGTCGTCGGTGTCAGGGATGGAGGAGCAGATGGAATTTTTAATAAGCCTCTCAAAAACCTTCTTGTCATGCGATGTTAAGACTACAGGATGACAATCATTTAGGCAAGAGGGCATATTGTTCTTTGGCACACGGAATGAGAACAGATTATTTAAAAACAAACAGGACCGACATCGACTTTACACTTTACCAGGAAACATTTGTATGCTTATAAGGACATCTTTTGCAAATGAAGGCTTATTATGACATTGACCCTGACAAACAGGAATGGTTCGATCTGTTACACATTCAAAGCATGAGACAAAACATAATTAAATGATCAAGTTAGTCTCAAAGCACAGTTCTGAATGAACAAACCCAGACATCCGTTCGGGAGCTCATTAGGTGGCATTTCACTCAAGTAGAAACACTCAAACCGCTGATACTGATGATCTCACACACACAACGACCTACTGAGAAAGGTCATGCATGAGATGCATTTAATGACGGTGATAAAATATATCTATATATATATCGCTTTGCTTATTTGTAAGTCGCTTTGGATAAAAGCGTCTGCTAAGTGAATAAATATAAATGTAAAATATTTCTTATTTATGTATGGTTCTGTTTATATTCAATGACCCATCAAACCATGATCAAACTATAAAATTAGACTGATGGTGGTGGTAAAACAGTTTGGCTTAGACTGGCTTAGATCCTGTACAATTTTAATATTATCTTGCTTGCATATGCAGTGTGTATTTCGGTAAACGCTGCACAGACCTCTGGGATGTCGTCGTCGATGCTGCAGGCCTCATGGTAGGGAGGGAACGAGTCCGACCAGCCCAAACTGGTGCAGTTACGGCTCACTGTACCTACAGGACAATGAGGCAAATATTAAAGAACCTCTAACAGATGGCCGTGATGCACGATGGAAATAAATAAGGAATAAAACATGAATAAAACAAGGGCGTGCTACAGGCTTCTATAGGAAAATAATCAATGGCAGCGTACTGTGATGTTCCTGCGAAGTCTTTTCCTCATTTTAAAAAAACTCACAAATTGCTGTTGTATATTTATTAAAGGACGACACATCCACAAAACTAGTGATCACTTTTGTTATAAAAGCTATTATTCTCTTTTGAAGTTAACAGGAAATAAGCGCAGCTTGGTGCCGAACATGTTCTGTGGAAAATGTAAAAGTTACAGCTGTACCTCTGACTGTTACAGAGCGATGACACTGGGGACTATTTCTGGAAAGTTTCAGCATATCAACAATGATATTTTTCTTTGTTAAAGCACAAGATGTTATTACCTTAGGTTTAGATTACATGGAGAGTCTGCCACAAAAGTCACCGTGAATGGGTTGTTACTATAGAAACCATACTGTATTAGACCAAGCTCTCTGATTTACAGCTGTCACTACTGCCAGGGCTGCTGTTTTAGAAAATTAATCAACACTTTCTGACCAATCAGAGTCGAAAATTGAACAGAGCTGTGGTCTAAGGGACCAATACCTTTATAATAACTATGTATTAAGCAAACTGTAACTCAACAAAAGCCTGTTACAGCTATGTTAAAAATAAATAATCTTAGGACATTATGTCCGGTCCTAAGTGGTAATATGTAACACATAGTAGACCATAAACTACAGAAATATATAGATTTTTATTTATTTAATATTATTATATCCTTGTTTTATTTCAAAAGAAATGGCATCCCATAATTCATAATCCCATCACAAGTGCTATACAAATAGCGCACAAAAATTATTCCCTGCATATTGTAGCATTCAAATAAGGTAAAATTTATTTACCAATCATAGTATTTGTGTTTAAACCCAGACACAGAAAGTTCGACCTGCTCCAATCTTCACTCAGCACCAAGCTTATTAAAACACAGGCCCCCTTGGAGCTCACCCAACCTGGCAGGCAGGTAATCTTGTTTAGAGTGGAGATGTACTCGTGATTTGTTTCTCCAAGGGTTAGGTTTCTGGTTACACACCATGAAAATCAACTGCTTGAAATAATGGTGATTGTTTTAAAAATTATTTTAAGGTGGGATGTTAAAGAAGGACATTATTATTTACATTTAATAAATGACTTTTCCTGTAGAATGATCGTTCACTGATGGTGAAACAAATGGGAGAGAGGGAGAGAGAGAGAGTGAGAGAGAGAGAGAGAGAGAGAGAGAGAGAGAGAAAGAGATATTTTTGCTACTTTATTCTCCTCCGGCTTCTGTGATTATTCTGAATTTTGAAAAACCTGCTGGGCTTCTTTAATTGCGTCTGCAGCTCGTCTTCACTGGGGAATCGAGTGGTTGAATGAGAACGTTGCTGATTAGCTGATTACAGGTGCACTTTATGTGATTAACAGGTTCTCGTCTCAGATTAGGTAGACCTGATATGGTATTAGATATGGTGACTGACGAAAGTGGTGTTTGAGGTCCTTTATTCATTTTTAGTGCCTTTAGGACACACCAGAGGCATAGCTGAGGGGTTTGAACCCTGATGAAATATTTTATGACTGCTAAATGCTAATTCATGGGTGGATAACATAGCACAGAAAGCATAGCTGATTATATACACTGTATGGCTCACATACTATGTGTGTGTGATACCCAGGTGTCCACATACTTTTGGCCACACACTGTAGTATACGCCACATAATTGTGTATAGTTATCTAATGACATTTGTAAAATCAACAAAATAATCATTACTATTCCTCAATTTGTAACAGCCACAAATGTCAAATGAATGACTGAATGAATCGCATTTAAATGGCTACCAGCTGCTATGGTGAGGAAAAGGATTAACCAATCAGAATGTGTTTGGAAGCTACTAGCCAGCTAGCTCCAGTCTGAGCATAAGGATATCAAGGTGACAGCTGATAAAGGTGTATTTCAGAAACAGGAAAAGTAGTGTATAATATAAAATGTCATTTTCCCTCACTAGCTTGTTATTTGAATCATTATCAGTGGAGCTGTCATAACAGTATTTCATTTCCTATTTTTATTAACATTATTAATATGACAAGACGATATGACGGCAGCATACACCATGCCTTAAATAATTAAATGAATATTCTGAATGCCATAACCACATGTACTGCTGCCTAGCATCCACTCAAAGTGCATGAATGTGAAACATTTCCTGCTTTACTTCAGCTGTAGCCAGAGGATTCATTTAGTTAATTTAATTGCCCTTTGATTTGTGGAAAGAATTTTGCTACTTTAACCACATCTAAGGGTGACTTCTACAAGGCTTCAGGATGGCTGCTATGACAGTTTTTTTTTTTAGCTCAATAACCCCCTTATGTCCACATTTATACATAACAGTCTGTCATATGCACTTGATTAGTCGTTAAACATTTAACACTTAACTGGGATAATGTTACGATTGCTGTTTGCTGTTCTTACATGTTAGCAACGTTAGCTTCACAGTTCCAGTGCACAAATAGAGTATACTTGCATCTCCATTTGGGTTAAGGGAAAACTTATGAATGTAATATTTTTTGCTTAACTATCATTTTAATTCATGATAATGTGTTTGTTATTCTGTTTATTTATTTATTTTTTTTTACACCAATTATTTATGAGCTACAAGCAGCCTGGTTAGCTTGTCACTACTGGGGGGTTGTTATTGGATAAAAGATGTTATTGGTTGCTAGGCAGATTTACTATTTGCTACAGCTGTATATTATTGACTGGTTTGTCACTAGTGGGTGTGGTTTACCTGTTGATTAGCATATGCTGTAATAGGGATAAACAAGAGGTTATAGGTTGGTTATATATGTAATAATTGCTGTATTTTCTTGTTTTTAAAGTTGCTTCATTCAGAAAAGGGGAAGGAGTATGACAATTTAAAACAGCAGGTAAAGTAAGTAAGGGTTCATGGAGAGACTTTTCTATGTTTCTATTTAATCTCTAAAAATGTTTTTTTTACAGGTAAAGAAACTTTACTAATGTATTAGCCAAAATACTCAGAATGTCTGTTGACTTTATGAGGACGAAAAAGCAAGGACCAGAAAAATGTAAGAAATGACAATGAAATCCTTTTTTTCATCCTGTTCTGATGGGAGCTATACCCTGTTGTTTGGGCCATCTCTGTGTGTGTGCCTAGCTTTGAGGTGAATGAAACAGGTCTTTTTGGTGTTCGTATCTTTTGTTCTTATTTTCTCATAACATGCCCAGACGTATCTGTGTGATCTTGAGTGGACATGGCTATAGATGGATAAGATTCGGCCATGTTGTTTCATTTAAAATAAGTAAATAAATAAATAAATCTTTGCCAGTACGCTTCATATTGATGTCTGAAATTGTCACATTTTTTATCTTCACAATACTTAAAAGAACCCAAATGTGCAGATGGTATGAATATGTGGTTGCAAAAATAGTTATTAAGCAGAGCGAAGTTGGTGTGTGAGCCGTTTTAGTCTTTGTTAGGCGCTTTGAAGCAAAATATATAACAACCCAACAGAAATGAAGAAGAAGAACGATAAGACTGGTAATTTTCTGACTGTGTAATAATGTGTAGTGATTGGTGATCTGGTTGTGAGTGGCTTGTAGTGGTTAATGGCTTGATTGTATATGGTGTATAATAATTGGTTGTGAGTAGTGTATAACGATTGGTGATCTGGTTGTGCATGGTGTGTAGTGATTGCTGATCTGGTTGTGTGTAGTGTGGAGTGATTGGTGATCCGGTTGTGCATGGTGTGTAATGATTGATGATCTGGTTGTGTGTAGTCATTGGTGATCTGGTTGTGCATGGTGTGTAGAGTGTGTATAGTGAGCATTTTGTACCTGTGTGGTTGCTAAAGAGAGAGAAAACAGCAGGACAGGGGGCCTGGACGATTTCTCCAACTGCTGCTCTAGGCCAACACACCACAGAGTCCCATGCTGGGAGGCAGCCTACACACATACACAATTTGTGTGTACAATTGTCCAATTTCAGTGCAAGTTAGCTGTTTTGAAACAATTTCCTCAAAAACACAAAGTGCTAGAATGCTTGTTCTTTCTGAATTAATAATCAATATGATCGACAGACAAATTGAATGCACTGGTTGCCGACTGGTTGGATGTTGGTGGGTACATAATTTTTTTTTGGCAGAGGCGCCACAGAGACCACAGTTTCACCTCTGAGTGGATTATATTTTATTGCCATGTCAACTGCTAGAGCCTCACAAAATATTACAAAGTGTTCTGATGTTTCCAAAAAAAAAAAAATGGAAATTGCTCGAAAATGCGTGCTGCCTCGCGGTCTTTAGAAAACCGTCTGCCAAATGAATAAACATGAATGTAAATCTAGAACTCTACACATTTTAAAAGTCTGACCCGTCTGCCCTGAAGTGCTGAGGTTTTGATGTTCAGCGATTCTTCTCAGACAGAGCTGCTCTTCTCGTTCCAACTGGAATATATACTCACACTCCGGGTGCAAACTTGCCCAAACCTACAGAGAGAAAGAAAAGGAGATAAAGACGGGAGAGATAGAGCACACTTGAAATGAACAGAACGATCAGAAGAAACGGAGTAATTGAATAAATATGAATTACATTCACAGGCATTTTCCTTGGAAGCTGCATCTGAGCTACGTTCTTCTTCTCTGATAAAAATAATGATATCTGGCCCTTTCAACAACAAAAAAAAACACACACAAAAAGAGCCAGGGATCCCATCAACCAGGGAAAATAAACTGTTGTAACGTCTGGAGAATGAGGCAGAAGCAATCGCAGATTTAACCATTTAATAACAAACACACAAACAAACCTTGAAACAAAGACAACGTGGCAAAAACTCTGTGGCATGAGACAAGGACACGGACATAAACGACGTGGGTCTACGATAACGAAAGACAAGGAGAAAGTGCAGACAAGGACTATAAATACACATGAGTGCTCATTAACAGAAACGTGAATCAGGTGCATGAAGTAGCGCATGTGGTCATGTGGTGTAGTGCAGTGGCTGATGGGAAATGGAGTCCGGGTTTCCCAGATACGTGACAGAACCCTCCCCTAAGGGCGCTACTCCCGGAGCGCCCAAAATCAAAAGGCCCACCACCCGGAGGTCCCGGCCCTCCGGGCAAAAAGTCCCCAGCAAAACCAGGAGGCCGAGCAGCTTCCACAATGGCACAGGGGGGCAGGGGGACGTCCTTGGCAGAGCATGAAAGCGGGGTGACGTCCCCCACGGGATAGGAGAGCAGAGCAGGCTTCACCCCGAGGTTCAAGGGGGGAGCGAAGTACCTTACGAGGCGCACGGGGGGAGCATGGTTCTACGCGAGGCTCACGGGGGGAGCGAGGTTCTCCGCGAGGCTCACGGGGGGAGCGAGGTTCTCCGCGAGGCCAGGGAGAGGAGCGAGGTTCTCCGCGAGGCCCAAGGGAGGCACGACGCTCTCCGCGGAGCATGAGGGGGGAACGGCGTCCTCCGTGGAGCAGGAAGGGGGAGCGACCCACTGAGCGCAGCGAGGGAAAGGAGCGACGTCTTCAGCGGAACATGGAGGCAAAGTGACGTCCTCAGCGGAGCAGGATGGCAGAGAGACGACCGCAGCCAAGCAGGAAGGCCGAGCGACGACCTCAGCCGAGCAGGAAGGCAGAGCGACGTCCACAGCCGAGCAGGAAGGCAGAGCGACGTCCACAGCCGAGCAGGAAGGCAGAGCGACGTCCACAGCCGAGCAGGAAGGCAGAGCGACGTCCACAGCCGAGCAGGAAGGCAGAGCGACGTCCACAGCCGAACAGGGAGGCTGAGCGATGACCTCAGCCGAACAGGGAGGCTGAGCGATGACCTCAGCCGAACAGGGAGGCTGAGCGACGACCTCAGCTGAACAGGGAGGCTGAGCGACGACCGCAGCTGAACAGGAAGGCCGAGGCACCCTAAGGTAGCTGAACAGTGGGGAATCCTTGAGGTCGCTGAACAGAGGGGAATCCTTGAGCCCACAAGGAGCTGGATCGTCCTCTCTCACATAGCGGGGCGGCAGAGAGACATCCTCCACTGAACTCACCGGCTGCGCGACTCTGAGGTAGCTGAACAGAGGGGAATCCTTGAGGTCGCTGAACAGAGGGGAATCCCTGAGTCCGCAAGGAGCTGGAGCGTCCTCCCTCACATAGCGGGGCGGCAGAGAGACTTCCTCCACTGAACTCGCCGGCTGCGCGACTTTGAGGTAGCTGAACAGAGGGGAATCCCTGAAGTCGCTGAACAGAGGGGAATCCTTGAGTCCCATAGGGGAGGGAGGGTGGGGGTCATCTGCTGTATCCAAAAAAAAAATAAAAAATCTGCTGCTTCTTAGTCACGGTCTTTCGTTCTGTAACGTCTGGAGAATGAGGCAGAAGCAATCGCAGATTTAACCATTTAATAACAAACACACAAACAAACCTTGAAACAAAGACAACGTGGCAAAAACTCTGTGGCATGAGACAAGGACACGGACATAAACAACATGGGTCTACGATAACGAAAGACAAGGAGAAAGTGCAGACAAGGACTATAAATACACATGAGTGCTCATTAACAGAAACGTGAATCAGGTGCATGAAGTAGCGCATGTGGTCATGTGGTGTAGTGCAGTGGCTGATGGGAAATGGAGTCCGGGTTTCCCAGATACGTGACAACTGTGAGGTTAGGTGCAGGAAAAAGAGAGTGAGACGTATTTAATAGACTGAATTATTGTGTAGCAGAAACAGTTCGATGGCCTGCATTAATAAAGTGGTCACAGGAAGGTAGTAGGAGGCTCTCCGTGTTTGCTGATAGCCACTTGCCAAAAATAGCATGCTGATGCAGTAAAAGCTGGTATATTTAGAAATCAGACTTCATTTCTGTTTGCAGTGGACAGCAGGAAATGGGGCAAACTGAATATAATAAGCTTTCTGCTCAAACATGTTTTATGCATCAGGTGGTATTGCTTCTCTCCGTTCTGTCTCAAACGAATCACTGCAATAAGACTGCTACATCAAATGTTTTTCTTCCCTTCTAAGCCTACCAATTAGCTGAATCATGATTACATTTGAAGTGTTTATTTCCTTGAAATGGTAATTGAGTGCACATGCAACCCAAAACAACTAAAGACGGTCATGACCTACATTATCCCATACAAAATATTTGTTATTGGATTAAACATTGACTTTTAGCCTCAACAATTTTTTGTGAAGTTTTCAGTGAGTCCACGTTATTTTTAGAAGGAGTCTCCAGTGCCAGCAATTTTGCAATAGCTGTACATTTTCCCTGATACAGTCTTTAGGACAGAGGAGTTTATCTGCTTTCTTGATAGCATTAAAATTTGCGTCCATTTACTTTTTTGTCTTAACTTCAAGAGAAAGAGAGAGAGAGAAAGGTGAAGGAATGCTTCATGTAATCTAAGGCTAATGATTAAGAAATAAAAAAAGAAGTATTATTTAATGGTTAAGCATTTGGTAAGGAAGAAAAGAGTCTCCAGTGTCAGTATGGAGATAGCTGCTACAGCATAAGTGATAACAGGAGCTAACTTGTTCACACTGATGTTCCACAACATTAAACATAACTGTGAGTGTAAAATGTATAATATGTCATTCACCAGAAAAAATGAACCATTGCATTTACAAAATGTTTTATGTTTTTTTATTACTTGAATTAGCTAAAGTAATAAAATTATAGTAATTCTTTTTAAATATAGTTGGTGAATTGATGCTATATGTTCAATGGTGGAAAGTATCATATAGTCAACAATAACACAAAATGTATGAGATTACAATTCCAATTACTGCATTTTCCAGACTATAAGTCACAGATTTATTTCTTTTTGCCACCTAGTAAGCATGAAAAGTTATAATTTCTAGGAAGGATATACAGTTGTAAAAAGGATAAGGATGGATTTACTCACCTGAAATACATACAAACATTAGATCCAAACATGTTTTTGGCATCTGAATTGCACTCATTGCATTGCAGTGACACGGGGAAGCAACATTTTGCAGTATTTCTCAAATTTAGATAATACTGTACATTGCAATACGTATATTAAAGGAATAAACACTTCCAAACATGCAGCTATACGAAAATAATCGATGATGCAGACTGGCCAGACTAATTGATTATTTTCCTATGACAGCACAACCTGAAACATTTCATTCCTTTTACGCCACAACAACTTCCCAACAATTTTTTTTAACCCTTTACTGCATGGTGCCGTTCATGTCCTTTATCATTTTATTGCCGATTCTTTTGATAGGCAATAATACTTTAATAAAAACAAAACTTTTATTTCCCTATATAACTGGGAAAAGAGAGCTTTAACTTTACCAAAAAATGTCTGGCAGATGACCTGGAAGTGCTGTTTGCACTTCCTTTCTGGAATCACATAGCATGGTGAAGGTCATACTCGGAGTGCTCTCAAAATTTTATTAATTGTTCAATATTAGGAAAAAACTACTTAAATGAAAAAAAATAAATAAAAATGAAACACTATCTGAGATAAGTTAACATTTATTTGTGATTTAAACAATTTATCTATTTTAAGTATTTTGGTAAATAATCAAATGTAATTGTTGCCATATGGCAACAACATGTGATAATAGAACTGTGATGTAAGCATTGAAACAGGCCTACATAACAAAAAAAAGACAATATTCATCTCTAACAGTATATTTACATTTTTTCACATTCACAATTTCAAGAGAAAGAATTAAAATATTTTATAAATCTAATATTCTAATATTTATTTGTGTTGCATCTCTTATGGTAGTTCGTGGACAGATTAGACAGGACAAGTACAAAAGTACTCAAGAGTTATACAGTTATATGGATCTCTAGAGTGAGTTTAGTGCTACATAGATCGTGGATATAATCTGTAGGTCATGTCTCCACTCTCACAAAACAGCCACTTATTGCTTCTCCATTTCTCTGCTTTTGTCCTCTTTCACTTTCAACTGAACGTTGAGCACTTTGCATGAAAGACATCCAAATCGGAATGGTTTTCTCATAGACAAACGCTATTCTTCATGGAAATATTCATGCATTTGGTGACTGTGGGATGAGATGCCCTTCGTCTCGGTCCTTCCTTTGGCGTCACTGGGAGGACTGATCACTCTGAGAGAAAATTGAAGCAACGTCGCCTTATTATTTCAGTTATGAGCAAACTATTATCACCTGCCTATGCTGATATTATCGGTCCAGTAGTGACAGTATTTCAACACTATGACCCCAAACTGAGCACTACAAAGGGAAAAAATGCCTGTAAGAGTAATTTCTCAGCATCAGAGACGGCAAGACGAGGCTCTTTTTATACAACACATCGATCCATCATTATTTAGGAGCCGCAGTTTAAATGACACCGGTTGTCACGTTTGGCGAATGGAGGCCGAAGCAATCGCAGATTTTTTAAATATTTATTTTAAACACACAAATAACGAAACAAAAACACTAGGACAACCGGGCATAACACTGTGGCAAAGAACAAACATGGAGACAGAAGTGACGTGAGTCTACAACAACGAAAGACCAGGAGAAAGTGCAGACAAGGACTATAAATACACAATGGTGCTAATTAACAAAAACGTGAGTCAGGTGCATGTGGTCAGGTGGTGTAGTGCAGTGGCTGATGGGACTTGAAGTCCCGGGTTTCCGGATACGTGACAGATCCCCCCTCCAAGGGGCGCTACACCTGGAGCGCCCAAAATCAAAGGGCCCCCCTCCGGGGGTCCCGGCCCTCCGGGCCAAAAGTCCCCAGCAGAACCAGGAGGCCGAGCAGCTTCCACCATGGCACAAGGAAGCGGGTGGAAGTCCTTGGCAAAGCATGAAAGAGGGGCGACATCCCCCACGGGACAGGAGAGCGGAGCATGCCTCACCGCGAGGTTCAAGGGGGGAGCGAAGTACCTGACGAGGCGCACGGGGGGAGCGAGGGTCTCCGCGAGGCTCACGGGGGGAGCGAGGTTCTCCGCGAGGCTCACGGGGGGAGCGAGGTTCTCCGCGAGGCTCACGGGGGGAGCGAGGTTCTCCGCGAGGCTCACGGGGGGAGCGAGGTTCTCCGCGAGGCTCACGGGGGGAGCGAGGTTCTCCGCGAGGCCAGGGAGAGGAGCGAGGTTCTCCGCGAGGCCCAAGGGAGGAACGACGCTCTCCGCGGAGCATGAGGGGGGAACGGAGACCTCCGTGGAGCAGGAAGGGGGAGCGACCCACTGAGCGCAGCGAGGGAAAGGAGCGACGTCTTCAGCGGAACGTGGAGGCAAAGTGACGTTCCTCCCGGCGCAGGATGGCAGAGAGACGACCGCAGCCGGCAGGAAGGCCGAGCGACGACCTCAGCCGAGCAGGAAGGCGAGCGACGTCCACAGCCGAGCAGGAAGGCCGAGCGACGTCCACAGCCGAGCAGGAAGGCCGAGCGACGTCCACAGCCGAGCAGGAAGGCCGAGCGACGTCCACAGCCGAGCAGGAAGGCCGAGCGACGTCCACAGCCGAGCAGGAAGGCCGAGCGACGTCCACAGCCGAGCAGGAAGGCCGAGCGACGTCCACAGCCGAGCAGGAAGGCCGAGCGTACGTCCCGACAGCAGGGCGCTGCTAGCGGCGTCCACAGCCGAGCAGGGATGCTGAGCGGCGTCCACAGCCGGGCAGGGATGCTGCTAGCGGCGTCCACAGCTGAACAGGAAGGCGTGCGACGACCACAGCTGAACAGGAAGGCTGTGCGACGACCACAGCTGAACAGGACGGCTGTACGACGACCTCAGCTGAACAGGAAGGCTGTGCGACGACCCCAGCTGAACAGGAAGGCTGAGCGACGACCACAGCTGAACAGGAAGGCTGAGGCACCTTAAGGTAGCTGAACAGCGGGGAATCCCTGAGGTCAGCGAACATAGGCGAATTCATGAGACCGCCCGGAGCCGGAGCGTCCTCACACACATAGCGGGGCGGCGGAGAGACCTCCTGCACAGGACTCACCGGCTGCGCGACTCTGAGGTAGCTGAACAGCAGGGAATCCTTGAGGTCCGCGAACATAGGTGAATTCATGAGTCCGCCCGGAGCTGGAGCGTCCTCACACACATAGCGGGGCGGCGGAGAGACCTCCTGCACAGGACTCACCGGCTGCGCGACTCTGAGATAGCTGAACAGCGGGGAATCCTTGAGGTCCGCGAACATAGGGGAATCCATGAGACCCATCGGGGAGGGAGGGTGGGAGCAAACTGCTGAATCCGGAAAAAAAATAAATAAAAAATCTACTGCCTCGTAGTCACGGTCTTTCGTTCTGTCACGTTTGGCGAATGGAGGCCGAAGCAATCGCAGATTTTTTAAATATTTATTTTAAACACACAAATAACGAAACAAAAACACTAGGACAACCGGGCATAACACTGTGGCAAAGAACAAACATGGAGACAGAAGTGACGTGAGTCTACAACAACGAAAGACCAGGAGACAGTGCAGACAAGGACTATAAATACACAATGGTGCTAATTAACAAAAACGTGAGTCAGGTGCATGTGGTCAGGTGGTGTTGTGCAGTGGCTGATGGGACTTGAAGTCCCGGGTTTCCGGATACGTGACACCGGTGAGCTGACTAATACTAGAGTTTGTCCTGACTTACAGAGAATGTCACACAGCACCTGTGGCACCCATTATGGTAATTATCTAAAAGATGCATTTCAAAGCTCACTTGTCGCATTCAAATGCGGGGTGGGGGGGCAATTCTAGCAATTCTGGCATACCATTACTGATCCTTTCCTAGTCTGAATGCGCTGATACAATGCATAAAGAACGAAAAGCCAGGAGGTTATAGTTGCAGAAATTGTTAGACTTGTGAGTAATTTGCGCTCATAGGATTGCTCTTCGAAAATCAAATCCATTCTCCCCCCCGTTCTTGTTCGGAACAACACGCATAATTTTTTTTTAGACTTTCAATCAGTTTCGGAAATAATGAAACAGAGCAAAGCTGAGGCTAAAGGTTTTCCAGGAAGCGGAACAACAATGAATCGCTCAATCAAGGCTGAATCGAGTGCGTGCTATATTTTAAGATAAAATCACTGCATGGTGACACCGGATTCTTTTGAGACATCATAAAAAGGAACATGAATATGAGTACACTCAAGAATAGTTTGTTTAAAAATGTCTCAAATTTATTTCTTAATTAAAAAAAAAAAAGTTGTATTTAGGGAGCATAGATCATAACTATCCACAGGAGGAAATCCACATAAAATGCAAACTAGCTTGATTTACAGTGGATTTTTGCACCTGCTAGTGGGTCAGTGTATGTCTCAAACTATCTCACTTGGTCTAATTGTTAAAATTTAGTAGTTTTTGTTCAAACTAGGCTATAATAGAGTCCTGTCCGAAACTATTGGAATGACAAAGCCAATTCATTTGTTTGTTCTATGCACCAAAGACATTTGGATTTGAGATCAAAAGATGGAGATGAGACGAGAGTTTAGGATTTCTTTTGTTGGATGGTCTTCTACAAAAGGTTGTAGGGTTTATGTTGTTTAAATATCCACATACGAGGCTATTTACCTCCTGACGTGTTAAACAACATAAAAAATAGAACCTTTTGTAGCAGACCATCCAATCGTTAGGCAAGGAAAGTATAGGAACAAACAAGTAAATGAAAGTAAATAACACTTATTTGGTCGCATCAAGCCTGCGACCCACTGAGATCACCAAATTGTTGGTTTCTTTTTTGTGATGCTTGTCCAGGCTTTTACTGCAGCCTCTTTCAGTTGATGTTTATTTCAGGGGGGTTTCTCTATTTGGTCTCCTTTTCAGAAGGTGAAATGCTGCTCAATTGGGTTATGGTCTGGTGACTGACTTGGCCAGTCTAAAACCTTCCATGCAAGCCCAAGTCATGACACTACCTCCACCATGTTTAATTGATGAGCTTTTAGGTTTTGGATCATAAGCAGATCCTTTCTTTCTCCACACTTTCCGTCACTTCACTAAAGGTCCATGTTGTTTCCAGAACGTTTGTGATCCATCTCTGATTTTCAAATCTGGCTTTCTGATTCTTACTGCTGATGAGCGGTTGTGCATCTTGTTGTATGGCCTCTATATTTCTGCTATCTTTTTCAAACGGTGGAATGTGATACCTTCACGCCTGCCCTGTGGAGGTTATTAGTGGCATCGTTGATTGTTGTCTTTTGGGTTTTTCTTCACAGCTCTCACAACTTTTCTGCCATCAACTGCTGTCGTTTTCCTTGGCCGACCCATTTGGTGTCTGTTGCTCAGTACAACAGTGGTTTCTTTCTTTTTCAGGACATTCCAAATGCATTGTATTGGCTACGTACTGTATTTGGCGAATGTACCGTATTGGCTATGCCCACTGTTTGTGCTATGCCTCTGATTGAATTTCCCTTTTTGTTCAGCTTCAAAATGGCTTGCTTTTCTCCCATAGACAACTCTCAGATCTATGGGACAAATTGGGTGGTCTGTTACAAAATGTGCTGTGTTCTATGTCGTTTAAAACATCTACATATAAATATCAGGAAATAAAAGCAGAAATTCTAAACCCTCTTCTCATATTCATCTTTTGATCTCAACTCCAAATGTCTTCAGTCTGCAGTAGGAAAAAATGAATTGGTTTTCGTTTGCTGTTCTGATTTTCTGATTTTTCTGAGTTTCCGTAGGGGACTGTAGAGCTTAAGTTTAACTTTCTGTAGATTCTTCCAAGACTTTAAAAAAAAGGGACAAATGAATATGAGTAGTTTATATTCCACTCCAAAAAAAAAAAATGTTCCTTTTAGTCGACATGGTCCATTCCGTTTAAGAGCCTGCATGAGAGGAGTGCAATCTGACCAGGAAATGGGAAACAGGTCTTACTCACAATCCATTTCTGAAGCAGGTTCACCCTTGGAAACTAAAATTCAGAACGTACGGACG
Organism: Ameiurus melas; assembly: GCA_012411365.1. Classification (NCBI taxonomy): domain Eukaryota; kingdom Metazoa; phylum Chordata; class Actinopteri; order Siluriformes; family Ictaluridae; genus Ameiurus; species Ameiurus melas. Next base: position 21,655,194 of record CM022768.1, on the reverse strand, counting down.
TTAGGACTATGTTATGACATGACGCAGCTACAGTTTGTAATTAGCGTTCAATTCTGCACTCTGTAGCTCATTTCGTAAACTGCACCTTGGAATGCATTACTAATTGCAGTCTGCGTGCTTTAAACATTTCCATGATATACTTGTTTCTAAAAATCTTTCTAAAAATTCACGTACACATTAACACAATGTTTTTCATGCAGGATGCACCAGTGGGAAAAAAACAAAAAACAAACAACAACCCAAAAACCCTGTCCCTAAGAACCTCAGTCATGTTTATAGAATATGTGCATGTGTGGGATTCATTTCCCCTATTGATTTTGGCATGGCACTCAGACGCAGGTTAATATGCAAGACTTGTCATTAACAGGGACAGAGCTTAAGGCTTTTCCAAAAGAAAAAAGTCTTCAAAGCACTTAGCTCTGATGGAAAAAAAAAGAGAAAACAAAAACCAGGAACGTTGGCAGGAGTGTTTTTAAGGGTCTTTCAGTCCTCTAATTCTCGTAGGCTAAAAGTCTGAATCAGGGTGAAAGTCAATTTTTTTTGTTTATTTGGTTTGGTTTCACACTGTACATAATTAAATGAACCACAAAGCAAGAAAAATGTGGGCTGAGGAGGCAGTACTTCCACGAAAAGCCTTCGGACTTAAATATGAACCGTTAACCTTTTTTTTCTACTATTAATATGTTAACATTCACTCACTATTTGACTTTGTTTCTTTTCCTAATGAAAGAACATCTCTGGCCTTTTCATTTTGTCTTAAGGGTGTGCAAATTTTTGCACCCAACACTACACAGGGTGTATTCTTTTCATGTAGATTGAAGTGAATTATGCTTTCTAATGCCTGTAAGTGCTTTCTAATTCCTGATCAGTAAAAGCCTTTATAATTTCTAGTTGAGAAAACTTTCATTTAAAAATGTTCAGTAATGAATAGAGTTGTCTTTGTTGTTTGGTTTTAGTTATTTTTTGCTACACCATCTGCAGTCGTTTTGAGTTTGTGTGTGTAATTATGTTTCTCACTTGCATTTTGTACAGTTGGGAGGAGAATAGCATTCAGTATGAGGTCCTAGTGTGTTTATTCCCATTACAGCTGAGTGACTATGACAGTAAATGCATTCGAGTTGAATGTGGTGCCGCTCGTATAAAAGAGGATGGGAATCAAAGAAGAAATATAAAAGACGAAGGAGTTAAAGTTTATTTTGTGCACGTGAAAAGTGAGGTCAATCACATCTTCAGTAATGCACCTCCAGCACTTTAACAACACCCCAGAGATAAGAAAGCCTCCGGGTTAATGCGCAAGCACAAGGCGATGTGAAATTACCCACGGGATCTGCTTTGGTCTTTATAAATGCAGATCATGGAAAGCATGAAATGGAGAAATTTGCATTGATAGAAATGTTTGAAGGTCTGTCTTTCTGTCTGTCTGTCTGTCTGTCTCCCTCTCTCTCTGTGTGTGTGTGTGTGTGTGTGTGTGTGTGTATGTGTGTGCATATAAAAGTGAAACTGTTAAGACAATCATTACTTATCCTAATTTCACATCAGATGTTACCTTTGAGGGAAAAGAGCCTGATTTAAATGTCACTGATTTAAATGTCATTTAAACACTGTGGTGAAGGAAAGTGAAACCTCAGGAGTTACTAAATGCATTTTTCTTCTGAAACATTTACATCACATTAGCATTTTGCATTCATTTTAGAATGAACCCCCCCACCACATTTTTAAAAGAGCTGACGATGATAAAAGTGCTGCAAGTTTCTCCCAAGTCACCAGAAACAAGTGCAAGATCCATCTAGGAGTAACTGAACACACACACACACACACACACACACACTGCCCTACACTTAAGTGCAAGTACTCAATGCTACAGAAACTTGTCAGTCTGTTAAATTGCAAGACTAATAACAGTAGAAAGTACACACAGTGATTGCTCGGACCAACCAGGACTCAAATAAGCACTATTGAGATGGAGGTCAGTGGATCCCGAAGTGCACAATTATGACGTGATCAACTCAGCAACGCAATTTGTACTTCAATAACACAGCCTCTACTTCAATGATGTACGCACCCTGGATGGTGGATTCAGGAGAGGTAGACGGTAAATACTAATCATTTTTCCCTTTCAACTTAATTTGAAATTACAATGGATTGGCACTCTGTCCAGGGTGTACAATTTTTTGCTGTCACTGACAAAGATTGTTAGAATGAATGAATGAATGAATGAATGAATGAATGAATAAATAAATAAATAAATAAATAAATAAGAAAGAAATTTAAAAAGTATAAAGCTGGCCTAACAATCCGAGGGAAAGCTGTAAATTTCCAACTGTTTTTCTGACAGTTGTTCAGGACGAAGGAGGTACCTTTGCGTGTGTACCTTTCATTACGTAAAATGCCTTAACTGCATGGTCATTAAAACCAGCACACACACTGATTTTGAACACCAAATTACCCCGGAACATATTTAAACATTACAGGTGTTCCCATCATGACTGGATTCCACTGTCATTTGTCATTTCATGCTGTATTAAAATGCATGCAGTGTAAAGCATTTATACATAAATCAAGTCAAATGAGAATAATACAGTGCCGTTGTATTATTTCTTAAAGGGATAGTTCACCAAAAATGATAATTCATTCAGTCATCGATTACTCATTAGTATTATATCTTAACCGACTAGCAAGAAATGAGCATAAAATAGTGTTAAATGCCGTAAGGATTTCTTCTGAAATGCACTTAAAATGATAGCTCACACAAAAATGAAAATTGTGTCATCAATTACTCATCCTCCTGTCGATCCAAACCCATAAGACGTCAAGTCATTCGTCTTCAGGACACAAATGAAGACATTTTTAGTGAAACCTGTGAGATTTCTGCCCCTCCATTTCCAGTCCAAGTAACCAAAATGTTCGAGCTTCACTTCAAGTTAATAAAGGCATTGTAAAAGTAATCCATGCGAGTCCAGTGGTTTAATCCCAATTTTATGAAGCGATATGGATGCTTTGTGTGCACAAAAAACTCAAATTAAGTCTTTATTCACAAACTATGTTCACTCCCGCATAGATCACAGGAGAACCACGACGCATGCAAGGTGTGTTGACGTGAATTTTCATTTTTGGGTGAAATCTCTCTTTAGGTGCATTTCAGAACCTCTGCTAATGGCATTAAACACTATTTTATGTAAATTTCTTGGTAGTCTGTTAAAATTTAATACTAATGACCAGATGTTAAATTCCCAGGACCAAAGTAAGCCCTTAATCAGGACCTTTAACACTATACTGCATACAGCTGCATTAAGGCAACACAATATGCTTCTTGGTTTTAAGATTTTCACTCTTCACAAATTTCATACAAAGTTCATGAAACAATGAAAGTTTCCAGCTTTTTTGGTCTTTTAATGTAATTAATTGCTTTTTGAATTAAATTATGTGATTATGTATTCCCACCATCCACCCATTTTCCATACCACTTATCCTACACAGGGTCACGGGAGAGCTTGGAGTCTATCCCAGGGAACTCACGGTGCAAGGCGGGGGACACCCTGACACCTTGGACTGGTTGCCAGCCCATCGCAGGGCACAATTGAATACACATTCACGCACTATGGACAATTTAGAATTGCCAACCAGGAATCTGGCAAACATGCTAACAAAGTTCGCTCCAAGAGTAAGGCAATAGAGAGAGCAGTAGGGATCAACCGTATGGAAAAAAAAGCTTTAGAAACAAGAAGAGATGTTACAATGGGGCTCAGAAACAGAATATCTGTCCAAAAGGTGCTTCTTCAACAAAATAAATCATAGTGTGAAAGCGGCCATAAACAGTGCTTCATTTGGAGGAATTTATCAACTGCACGAGTTCATACAGGTTTCATATTCAACGTTTGCCACACACTCACACCTTCGATGTGAACAGCATTCAGCGAGACAGTGACAAGTTTTTCATATGTACCTTTATCAACGACACACACACACTCACGTCTAAACCACTTTAATTCATATTGTGTCTTGAACGGTCTTAACAATTTTAATCAGGATTATACCTAAGGCAATTTCGCAGACGTGCAGCACATATCAAGTCTACAAGCGACTTTGTCGTATTAAGACAGACAGGAATTTGAGAAACAAAAGGAACAAAAACGGACAAAAGGTGTTTCTAAAACTATCGGCATTATTGAAATGTTTCAATGCAATGGAGTTACCAGTTTTATTTGATATTTTGTTATGAAAAGCATTTTACTGTATTACTTTTACATAGTATATTATACTTTACTGTCAGCTATTATATACTGTGTAATCATAGAGTCATGGATAGTTCCTTTGATGAATAAAAGGGTTCTTGGCCCCCTCTCGCACTGACAGAGAAACATTTTGTTCTAGGGTTTAATGTGTTTGCCAGAAGAATAACAAAAGAACCATTTCCTTCTGAATCTAGCCCTTTTTTTCTTTTTTTTGTAATAAAGGTGTACCATCTTTTTATTTATTTATTTATTTTAAATACTGATGTATTTTCCTTTTCTTTCTTTCACTGTACAATATTTCTGATACACTTTGATATACTTCTGTGTCTCTTTAAAGAACATCGCTAATCTGTTTAAATATCTATAAGATCTGTTTAAGATGGCTATCACGGAAGAAATTAAACACTCGGGGGTTAGATATTAAGGGAAAATAATCACTGCTCGGGGTAGTGTGACGTGGCTCGACATGAAGCTGTGTCTTTTTATTGACCCATTTAGAGCTACATTTTCCATTAAAAGTCCTGTCCTGTTATCACTTATGTCACAGCACCTATAACAGTGGTTTCCTCACCAGCCTCTCTTGCAATCGATCTGATTGTACATACAAATTAGTACTCGTTTATTTTGAGGTGGCATTAAATGAGAGCCTCGGTGTATTGCACAAACCAATTTTCTTTATTCCCTCAAATGCACACGGGTGTTTTTGGCACCTCTTTCTCATCCCTAGGTGATGAAAGGCTCATGTCCAGCGAGCGCAGGTTGCCAAAATACATCAAATGCTCAAACATGAAGAATGAAAAGGCTGAGTTCACTTAAAATGTGAACCACTAATCATGGCACTAATGGAGAGAAGTGAGGAGACAGGGAGGAAGAGAGAGAGAGAGAGAGAGAGAGAGAGAGAGCGCAATCAAAATACCACACAGACAGACCAAACCATTGTCACTCATAAAGAAATAAAATAAAATAAATGAATGAAATGCACCTGTCACAGCTGTCCATCCTGCTTCCAGAGACGCCTGCATCTGACGAGGTTTATTCGAATTTTACATGACACTACAGCGCACCATTAAGTGACCTTTATATCCTGAAATCTCGTTCTCATCATTTCTGTACCGTTGCCAAGGAAATACCAGAATTTTTTTTTTTTTTAGAAAAACCCAAATGGATGTCTTCATGGCCGCTCTCCTGAGTGAGTGATGAAAACTGTCATTTCCTATGACCAGTGCATCATGTTCTGAAAAATTGTTTTAGACCATAAGAGAGCGCCTTCTGTGCATGATATGATCATCAGGACCAGCAACGGATGTGCCAGAGTTTTCCTGACAGATCTTATAGATCCATGCCACCATCTTGGCACAGTGCAATCCCGAGTTGTTCTATTTAGTCGAGTTAAAAAGGCAGGATGATAGAGTCAGTGAGGAGATAAACTTATGTTCAGACAATCATTGTGAACTCCGTTGTGGCGGCACGAGTGAAGGAACGAGTGCTCTTTGATGAATTGAAAGCAAATGAGGCTGTCCGAGTACTTGATCAGTTTGCGGGGAGGCCAACTCGTTTAACCATAAAGGACAGAGAAAAGTGGTAGACAACAGAGAGAGGGCGATGAACTCTGAAATCAGAATGCAGCATTGGTCACAAACCCTCTTTCTTGAGATCGACCTTCCTGCAGGTTTCGTCTCCAAATAAAAATCTAACACGCTTGCTTTAGCTGATCAAGAGCTACTTAAGGCAATTATTAAATGGTTAGGTGGGCACAATTATGGTTGGAGCCAAATTCTTCAGAAAGGCAGATCTCCAGGGACAGGATGGGTGACCACTGGAATACAGAATCTGGAGACCCAAAGAAGTCGGTGAAGTATAGCCCAAGGGGGTCTGACAGGCATCACGCATGAAAGAGAAATCTGAAAGCTCCTATTCAGATCTCAATTTGTATCTGTTTAGAAGAAATTATCTGTCAAATCTGACGTTTGTACTAATATTTGGTTGCATCCCTGCTCTGCATAGACGGTAAGCCAAGCTCAGGATCGAACCCTGGAGCTGCAAATGCTAAAACGCTCTCTTTTAGGGTCTTAGCTAGAATCCTTCACGTTCCACCATCCACAGAGCAAAAAGGAAAACTGATATCTTGAGCCTCCAAAAGACGATCGATACAGTACATGTCTTATGGAAAATGACCCAGTAGAGTTGAAAGGCTACAGCAGTGAACAACAAGAACACATTAAATCTTGATGAAAAACTGGAACAGATCTGGCACACTGCCCTGGATTGATTCGCAGATCTCAGTGTCACAGACTGCACTAAAGATAAGAAATGCTCTGAGGCATGGTCCTGTCTATGACGATTAACTAGTGACAGAGTGGGAGGGAAAAAATATGCTCAAAATCCATCCATGAACATCAGCACCTCATTTAAGAAGCATTGCCATGTAGAAGCACAACAGCATGCTGAATTCAGATCCGGGTAAGTCCCTAAACATGTCTTTCCGAAATGGTGCTACATCATGGGTCAAGAGTTTGAATCCACTGTGAATGAGTCTGTCAGTCCAATCCATCCAACTGACCCCTGATATTGACTTCTTTGTTCCTCGGAGAGCGAAACGGTGCCGCTTCTATGAAAAGAGACTCGCTTCATTTCTTTGGACTGTGATTGATTTAGTCTGTTTTTGTTTTGCAAAATTCCAGGAAAACAAGTCATATCAAGTCAAATGTCACGTTGACCTGACCCATCAAATGTCAGCCCGTTCCTGTTTGGACAGGTTTCTGCATTTATATATGTGAGGAGATGGTGGAATATCCCCAATAGGCTAAGTCAATAACTTGATTTAAACCCCACTGAGCTTCGTTTCATTAACTGCAAACAAGACTGAAAGCAAAAAGCCACAGAAACGAGCAGGAACTGAAAATTGAAGCGTCTTGAAAGCACACCGCAGGCTAGTCATTGATTCTGTCAATCTTTATTCAACACTGTGTTCATTTGACTTGGAAATTGAGGTGAATATTTGAGGTGAACCATATGGCACGAAAATGTTTTTTTTTAAATTACAGTGCCTTGCGAAAGTATTCGGCCCCCTTGAACTTTTCAACCTTTTGCCACATTTCAGGCTTCAAACATAAAGATATAAAATTTTTATTTTTTGTGAAGAATCACCAAACAAGTGGGACACAATTGTGAAGTGGAACGAAATCTATTGGATATTTTAAACTTTTTTAACTAATAAAAAAATTAAAAGTGGGGCGTGCAAAATTATTCGGCCCCCTTGCGTTAATACTTTGTAGAGCCACCTTTTGCTGCGATTACAGCTGCAAGTCGCTTGGGGTATGTCTCTATCAGTTTTGCACATCGAGAGACTGAAATTCTTGCCCATTCTTCCTTGCAAAACAGCTCGAGCTCAGTGAGGTTGGATGGAGAGTGTTTGTGAACAGCAGTTTTCAGCTCTTTCCACAGATTCTCGATTGGATTCAGGTCTGGACTTTGACTTTGCCATTCTAACACCTGGATACGTTTATTTGTGAACCATTCCTTTGTAGGTTTTGCTGTATGTTTGGGATCATTGTCTTGTTGGAAGATAAATCTCTGTCCCAGTTTCAGGTCTTTTGCAGACTCCAACAGGTTTTCATCCAGAATGGTCCTGTATTTGGCTGCATCCATCTTCCCCTCAATTTTAACCATCTTCCCTGTCCCTGCTGAAGAAAAGCAGGCCCAAACCATGATGCTGCCACCACCATGTTTGACAGTGGGGATGGTGTGTTGAGGGTGATGAGCTGTGTTGCTTTTACGCCAAACATATCGTTTTGCATTGTGGGCAAAAGTTTGATTTTGGTTTCATCTGACCAGACCCTTCTTCCACATGTTTGGTGTGTCTCCCAGGTGGCTTGTGGCAAACTTTAGACGAGACTTTTTATGGATATCTTTGAGAAATGGCTTTCTTCTTGCCACTCTTCCATAAAGGCCAGATTTGTGCAGTGTACGACTGATTGTTGTCCTATGGACAGACTCTCCCACCTCAGCTGTAGTTCTCTGCAGTTCATCCAGAGTGATCATGGGCCTCTTGGCTGCATCTCTGATCAGTCTTCTCCTTGTCTGAGCTGAAAGTTTAGAGGGACGGCCAGGTCTTGGTAGATTTGCAGTGGTCTGATACTCCTTCCATTTCAAAATGATCGCTTGCACAGTGCTCCTTGGGATGTTTAAAGCTTGGGAAATCTTTTTGTATCTAAATCTGGCTTTAAACTTCTCCACAACAGTATTACGGACCTGCCTGGTGTGTTCCTTGGTCTTCATGATGCTCTCTGCACTTTCAACAGAACCCGGAGACTATCACAGAGCAGGTGCATTTATACAGAGACTTGATTACACACAGGTGGATTCTATTTATCACCATCAGTCATTTAGGACAACATTGGATCATTCAGAGATCCTCGCTGAACTTCTGGAGTGAGTTTGCTGCACTGAATGTAAAGGGGCCGAATAATTTTGCACACACCACTTTTCAGTTTTTTATTTGCTAAAAAAGTTTAAAATATCCAATAGATTTCGTTCCACTTCACAACTGTGTCCCACTTGTTGGTGATTCTTCACAAAAAATAAAAATTTTATATCTTTATGTTTGAAGCCTGAAATGTGGCAAAAGGTTGAAAAGTTCAAGGGGGTCGAATACTTTCGCAAGGCACTGTACATGAAAATCTTAATGAAGCATGTGAAATTAAATCAATTAACAATAAATGAATCATGGGTAAAGAGTCACAGAATGTGAAAATTAATGAATTGTTTAAAAATCACGTGGAAATAAAGAAAGATTAAATGAATCGTGTGTAAAACATATGGGAGTTAAATGAATCATGTGCAAATAGTCAGATGCGAAAAGAAACGAATCATGTGTAAATAATCACGTGAAAATGAATGAATCATCTAAAGTCACAGGTGAAAATAAACAAATAATTAGCAAACACGTGAACATAAATGAATGACATAAAAAAAAAATCACGAACATAAATGAATCACATGCAGAGAGTCACATGACAAAAGAAATGAAGCATGCGTATCGCCTGTGAAAACAAAACCAATCATAATTGGTTAATAATTCAATTGTATAAACAAGTGAAAAGTAATGAATGTTTAAAAATCACATGTGAAACTAATGAAGCATGTAAAAAAAAAATCACGTGCTAAATAACTCGTGTAAAAATTGTGATTTAAAAAAAATAAAATCATGTGATAATAAATCACTCAGAAGACTCAGAAAGACATATTGTAGCCCAACACTGTCAAATAATTATCTGATTATTAAATAATGTATTATAACTCATGATCACCATTGCACCATTTTATGTGCTAATATTTCATATATCTTTTTCCAATTTAACGCTGTAAACCTTCGTTGTTTCATGTCGAGTCCATCGTGCATCTAAAACATCAAAGCTAACAGCTATGTAAATAGCTACAGATTGAATGAGACGGATAGATCAGCTTTCCTTTTTCTCCCTTGTCATTTTCTCTCTGGGTGTATTTCTACCTTCTGTAATATTTTTCAGCACAAGGCGGTGACTTTCAGAAGATAATGCCACTTAATACATCTTCTTAAAGCTCTATTCCTGGTGATTTAAGTGAAGAAAGAAAAGAGCTACTAAGAGCAGAGAACGGATAATGATAGCAGAGAGCCGGAGATGACAAACATGCTGCATAGCTTCAACAGATGGACAGATTAAAAAAAAATGACATCAATAAAAGCTGCTCAGAGAATGGGACATACATGGTTTTAGAGAATATGTACGTCATATTCAGGAAGAGAGACTGAATTGATGACAGGAACTAGCATCTCGATGACATTCCAGAACATTAAATGTAACTATAAATGCATAAAGACTGACATACCATAACTTAGAATGTATGACCATATACCATATGATGTTTTTCTTACTCGTAATAATGAAAAATAAAAATCAGAACTGGGAACACTTATATATACCAAAAACAGCAACAACAAGAACAATACATTTTCTGCTATTGTGATGAATAAAAGTCAGAACACAAAATCAAGGAAACTCTGCAATATTTGCTTATAGGAGCTTGAAATGTTTCTAATTTACCGCAGATTTTCCAAAGATCTGGGCCAAGACGCGCCATCATCACAATACGCATTCAGCTAAAGCCCCCTTCCAGTTACATCTGTTGAACATGAGTGCAGCTAAAAAGTCTCATTTACTAACTAACATCACTGCGAAAGACAGCGCGATTGCAAACTCCAGTATGAAATCCAGTACGGACTGAAAACGTGTAAGCAATGTGTACAAGGGTGCTATCTATAAAAACAAACGCTTACAGTCCGAGACCATAACATGGTCTGCAGTGCATCATGGTACATCACACAGTATGAATTCATATCGGCCAGGTGCTAAACTTTATAATTACAATATGATCATGCATTCAAATCATACTAATCCTCTATTAAAGCTGCTGTACATAATATTAGCAGCATTTTCTAACTTACATCAGCATTCCTTCAAATACACACAAGTCAGTTTTGTGCTGAAGGAATGCTTTCGCAGATTAAATTTGTAGAATTTGCTAAGTGTAGCAATGGGATTAAATGTCTGCACCAACGACTGTTAATAATGTTAGTTATAACTGTTAGTTTGGGAGGAAAGCCAATTACACCAGAAGATTGCAAGCAAAATAATTATATTTCAAGCGGAAGCAAAGCAAGAAGCTTTGAATCTCCAGGTTAAAATGATAACATACACAAGATAGTTAGCCAGCTAACATAATTACTTTCGTGAAGATCTAGTAAACTTGGCAAGAGTACAATGTTATGTAAATGTTAGCTAGCTAACTATGTTGTGTTTGGTATAATGCTAGCAAATTACACCAGAAACTAGTAATCCAAATAATTAACGCTCAAACTGAATCTCAGGTTTCTTCAGGCTAATGTTAGAATGTACATGACATTACATAATATAATTACTTATGTGAAGATTCTGTAAGCTTGGCAAGAGCTACAATGCTATGCAAATGTTAGCTAGCTACTGTAACTACGTTCCTTTTGGTATAATGTTAGCTAATTACACCAGAAGCTAGCAAACAAAATAATCAACATTCAAGCAGTAGCAAAGCAAGCATGTTTGAATGTCATGTCTTTTCCGGAGCTCTGGGACTGAAAAGCCAGACAGATATTCACTCTTATCTTTTCTCATGCTCGGTCTCATTCCCTTCAGGGCTCGATTTCTTTTCTGCACTGCTGAACAATTTATATTTCCATTTTTGTAGAGTAATCCTTTATCCGCAATACTGGAACTTGCACTTGTGGTCAAATTTCATCTGTTTCTGAAATAGTTTTTTATAAAATATCTCAATATCTCCACTGATAGCTTCACTGGGGCTTTAGCTAATATTCATACCTTATATGGGCTTCCTGTGCACAAGTGGATGATTTGGAAGACCACCACCGAGCAGAGAAATTGACGGATCGGTGGATAGATAGAGAGCCCAGGAAAGATGTTTTTTTGCTTACAAGACCGTGTATTTTAATGATACCTATCAGGAGGTAAAGACGGTTCTTCTGAAATATTCTTTAAAAAAAAATGCTTACAGCAGCTTTAACATAATAAAACCCTTATGGGATGTGATATCAATGCAGAAAAGATGGTGGAGATGAAAATATGATGCCCATGTGGCAGCTCGGTTGGGCAGTGCCGACATGCTTATGCCTGAATTGAAACAATTAGCTTGGCACATCTTATTCCACTTCACACCCATGCATATTGATGTTCAATTAGAATGCTGAACTGAAGATCTAGGAAGAACCATTAGGTCACATTTGCTATACAAACGTGTCAGGCAGTACGTGTATTGTCTTATAGTGTTGTTGAGATAATTTATATACAGTTTAACGCATGGTATTTTAGATTTTCAGGGAAATTTGTCAGTGTATGTGTTGAGTTACGGGATACATATTGTGTTATACTGTTCAATCCAGTATTGTTAAGCATTATACATGGTGTTATATCATATCCTGGTGTTCCATCTCATTCTTCCTCGTCTGATAATTAGTTGAGACACGATAGTTGAGAGGTGTGCATTGAGGTCATTTTTTGATGCAACCATGAGCAAGCACTTAGATATGAAGCTCGTGGGACAACCGAAAAACAGCGTCGATTCATTCATCCTTAGTAACTCCCCGGTCAGAGCTGCGGTGGTTTAAATTAGGCGACTAGTTTGTTTATACTGTGTTTTGGGAAATAGAACCAACTTAATTAGTTAGAAAAGACTACAAGCAGGTAAATAACTACAAACAACGACAACAACAAAAAAAACAGTCCCGTGTACATCTCTAGTTGAGAACTTTAGTGATGTAGCTGAGGTTGAAGAACTGTCAGAGCCAGAAATGATACACTATGCTGACATTCCTACATACATGTGCGTCCCCCCACCCCCCGACCCCCAGAGTTTTCCCCTGTTTCCATAGGCATAGTGTTTGTTTTTAATTACAAAAATCAAAAAGTAGGCCACGCCCAGTTCATCCAAATACCAGATAGAGATACAGATACAGGTGTTGGCATTGCATTCCACCTGTAATACACATCTTAACTAGAACATTTCTCATAAACGTTGTATACCACTACAAACCCTTAATCTACAAACTGTAAATATAATCTTGATAGGAAACCATATAGTGTTTGATCTTAAAGCATGCATATATCTACACATTATAGTTACACATACTAGATTCTACATTAGAAATGCAGGATCATTTATTAGACATACCTCTTAGAATAACTGAGGAACCACCAACAAGTGTGTTTCCCCAAGTAGAACCCTTTGTAGAAGCTAAAGACCTTAACTATGCAAGTAGAACTCCTAAAAACTCCCGAACACCTCGAATTGGTGCACAGTTAGAGCTCTTCTTCCATGCACAGTATGTATTAATCTTCATCAGTCTGTTTTCATTGACAGATCACCTCTCAACAACTCAAAACTGAGTCAAAATGACTAACTGAAGCTAAACTGCGAGAGGGGGGAGGAGTCAGTACTCACGACTGCAGTGAGAGAGGTGAGCCACACGGTCCCGGTGCAGAGAGAGAGCATGTTGGCTCCTGCGCGCGGAGGAACGGCAGATCTCTGGACAAGCCCGTCGCGCGCGCTCTGAACTGTGCCGGAGCGCGTGCGGTGTCTTTTATAGCCACACGGCGCGCGCGCGCACTCAGACCGTGGACGAGCAAACTGAATATATTTATACTAGAAGTAATTTCTCCAGCGGAGACACGCTGACGTCACGTGCCTTACTGTTCTCTGGGTATTCGCTAATAAAACAAGTATTTATCTTATTAGGCAGTACATTCATAATGTCAACATGATGCTAAACAGTTCATGCATCCTTAAGAAAAATACTTCCTCACTGCTTCTATATTTCCTCCATACCTCCTTCCTACCACCCTACATACTTACTTAATACCTCTCGTCTTTTCTTTCTCTCCGTACTTCGAACCATATACTAAGTTTACTTATTTATTTCCTTCCTTCCTTCCATCTTCCATCTTTCTATAGTTATTTCCTTCCACACATCCTCCCTTACTTCTTTACTTACTTCCCTACCTTCTTCCATACTTCCCTCCTTATTTCCATACCTCTCTCCATCATTCCTTCCTTCCTTATTTACTTCCTTCCACACCTCCTTCATGACTTCCGTCTATACTTTCTTCCATACTCCGTTCCTTCCTTCTCTCCATCATTCCTTCCTTCCTTCCTTATTTACTTCATTCCACACTTCCTTCATGACTTCTGTCCATAACTTTTTCCATAGTTCCTTCCCTCTCTCCATCCTTCCTTCCTTACACACTTCCTTCATGACTTCCGTCTATACTTTCTTCCATACTTCGTTCCTTCCTTCTCTCCATCATTCCTTCCTTCCTTCCTTATTAACTTCCTTACACACGTCCTTCATGACTTCCGTCTATACCTTCTTGTAATCTTCCTCCCATATTTCCTTCCCTCTCACCGTCATTACTTCCTTCTATACTTTGTTTCACATGTCCTTCTGTATTCATTTCTTCAATCATTCCATACACTCTAAGAACTTAAACTACTGTATGATTTACTCAATTGTTTATTTTTTTTTGTTTAAACACTGATACACTTTAAAATATGAAGTAAATTTGAAATCTTTTAAAACATTTAAGTAGATCTGAATAACTCATTTAGTACCATAACATACACTCGAGATATAATTAAAACCACAAGTTGATGCAATACTAACCCTAAGTATATTATTTAACAGAACAAATGTGCTACATTTACTAAATGTTTTAACAGAATTGAATTCATACTGGGCTATCGTTTATCAAAGTAAATGTTATTCATTAATTTTTTTTTTTAATGTATCTACCCTTTACTCCAGCAGCACTTTACTTGACATCAATATATCTAATGAAACCAAATGTTATGAACTGGAACCGAATAAACTATACACACAAACATTTAAATTAAACATTTATTTGATTGCAAAACTTCACACACTTTAGTTTCCTCCGAATCGTGAGATCTATACAGTTGTGTGCGCAGGCCATCCCATGTCTTAAAGTAGCAAGGACAGTTCTGAATAATCCACGACTAAAGGTACCATGCTTCACGCGATAGGAGGTGGACATTTGGCTTGATGGTAGCACTTGGGAAAAGGCCATGTGGTCATCAATATAAATAGGGTTCTTCCTGTTTTAGTCACAGCTGATTGGAAAACAGTTCACAAAAAGGATTTTCATTTCATTATATTAGTGCCTTGTTCGTAGAGAGGATTTGAAATAGCAGCACTCAGGGCAGAGTTAAACGCATACTGTAATATCTGCGGCCCGATGTTTCAGGCATATAATCAGTAACCGTTTTTATTATTATGTCCTAGATATTTTAACTATCCATCTATCCATTTTCGGTACCGATTATCCTACACGGTGAGCCTGGAGTCTACCCCAGGGAATTATTTATTTTCTAGTCACTGTTTATACAATTTGTTTCCAATAAATGCTCCCTGACCAATGTAATTAAACATGGTCTAAATCAAGGTGCAGCTCGTTCTGATTATTCACTACTTTCCTGAAATTGTATAAACCAAACGAACGTTGGAATCCTTGTTTCAATCAGTACATTTACATGGACAGCAGTAATGTAATTATTGACCTTATTCTGAATAAGACATTATTCTGATTAAGGTGTATACATGAGTCGCTTTTAGAATATTCCTTTCATGTTAGTGTTTTACATGTTAGAGAACATAGATAGATTAACAGCACACGTCATTACATCACCGTGCCACACTGTCAGACGTCTCTCCAGAATTTCACGTATCAACATACAGTTCGCCTTCACTATGGTACCGTATTCAGTTTTGGGTATTTTTATTTTTAATTTTACGAAAGCTTCAAGTGCAGTTAATTATTAGTCATGTTATACGAGCACAGAGATGACTGCTTGAAGCCATGGGCTGCGTCCCAAATAACATACTTGCCTAAATACATGTATCTCGCCTACTATATAGTAGGTAAGTACGTGGTTTCGGACACAGCCATGCTCTCTTGTTTGCCGTCAAACGGTTGAGCACTGCCGTGGTGTACGTGTCCTGTCGCACAATGCGGTGAAAACTCTCACGCGTAGTTAATAGTGTGATTAAGGTGTGTACATGTCTGTAATGCGACTAAAACAGGAATACTCCACACGTCTTAATTCGATTTGTGTTTTCTTCGAGTAAGACTTAGGTCGAGTCGGATTAAGGTAATTAGAAATAGCTGTTTACATGGTAGTTTCATAATCAGAAGTTTAATCCTCCTGGAACACTACAATGAATGGATGACATTTACCTCCTCCATTTTGTTATCTCCGTTCAACTTAGAGGTGTTGGTTGGTGCTGTGAAACAGATTACTGAAAACATTTCACATGCTTGACTATAAAAACATTCAACATTACTTGCTCTAGCCATCATCACATTTTCTCCTAAAATATGAAAAAGTGCAAGTTGGGCAAGTTTTTCTCCTCTTAAGAAAATACATAAAATGCCTTTTTTAGAATAATGATGAAACAGTTCATTAGAACAGGAAAGTGGTGTACTGAGAAAGAAATTCAGCCTTGTACAGTACTTATCCGCTGGGACCGGCCCGGTTGGGGTGCTTGCGTCGGGTCGGTGAGGGTTGATTACAGTGGTGGAATGTAACGAAGTACATTTACTGAAGTACAGTACTTACTGTCAAATTTTCACATGACCATTTTTTACGCCCTTCTTGTTCGGTGAAAACTGCATATCTCCCACTCTGGTCAATTTGAAGGTTTATAATGAAATGAAAGATTAAATGTTCCTTTATGGGTTGAGAAATTTGTCCTATACTTCTTAATCTAAATACACTATCTAAACCGCCCTCGGATTAGCTCGAAAATACACACAGCTGAAAACGAGGCTGTTTTTCTGAGCTCATGAAAAGTTTATTTTTATTGAGATACAGTATATGGTTCTCACAGGACAGCGATGAGCTACAAGATGATCTTGTAGAATATGATGCACTGCTGTAGATTACATTAAACTACCAAATAGTATAGAAAGTAGTTAAATAATGTAGCATTAACATCTACGGCAGTTAAAAAGTACATTTGCTTTACAGAGATTTGGTTGAAACGGATCGAAATCAGCACAACCTTCATATAACTCATTCACTCTGTGTGAACTGCATAGGAACCTGTTCACTTTTCCCCTCGAATTTTCTAAATAAAATCGTAATACAACTCATATAAATATAGATTGTATCTAACACGAACAGCTCACCTGAGAGTGCGCTCAAGTCAGGTTATGAAATAGTCCCAGTTTCGTTACTTACTGATTAACCGGTCTCCGTTCCTAATGAACGTCTTGTCCAGTCGATCAGACAAGCAGTGTAAGGGAATGGGATTTGCAGAAAGTCGTGCGATATCCGTAGTAATGTCCTCACCTACTGAGACGCAGCAGCGCACGTGCTTGCCCCACTGGGATTATTGAGTCAGAAAGTTCCAGAGTCAAATCTCCTGTACAGTTTGTGTTGTGAGCAGAGACCGAGCCACGGTGCTGGAGGAATAGACGCGGAAATCACCGCAATCAGCAATCAGCAGCGAGCGAAGGAAGCTGAGTCAGGAGGCAAGTGTCGATTATGCAGGATGAATTACCAGCCACGTCGTCATACAGCATTGCGCCGCATCCCAAATTGCTCCTTATGTTGTTATAAATAGTTTTTGGGTTCCCTAAAGAACCAATTTCTGATGAACCTTTGGTTTCTATGGCAATGACACAAATGGTTCAATATGAAAATAAAAAAAGATCACCAATCAATCAAAAGGGAATCTTTTCTTTATTGTAAAGTAGTGAGCGTGTCCTGCGGGGCTGTGTGTGTGTACGCAATATGGAAGAAAACACTTGCAGATGCACTATTAGAGGAAAACAATCAGTGACGTGATGTGTGTGGCGGGGCGATTCGGTCCGAAGTGAAGTTGCTTATTTCCCTATAATGGTACGTCCTGAAATGTTTAATTTCAATTTCATAATTAATTAGTTTAATTTCAATTTCATAATTAAAAAATATATATCCCAAAAGAACGTCTTGTTTCAGGAGATTACAGTTATGTGTAATTGTAGTTCCTGTTCTCACTCACGAAACAGTTCCTCACCAGCCTGTTTTTTCCCTCTCTTGAGGTTAATAAGACAAGAACTTGACAAATGCTTGACTTTTCTACAATGGAAAACTTCCTGACTGTTACAAAGCACAGACACTGGAGACTCCTTCCTTAAATGTTGAACAAAGATCTTGTTACATAAAATTTCAGCTTTTCGACCTTGAACATGCAAACAGTTGGCAAAGAAAGAACGAAAGAAATAAAGAACAAAAGAAAGAAAAAAGAACGAAAAAAAGAACGAAAGAAAGAAAAAAATGAAAAAGAAGGAAAGAATGAAAAAGAACAAAAAAGAATAAAAGAAAGAACAAAAGAAAGCGAAAAAAATTATGAAAGAAAGAACGAAAGAAGGAACACAAGCAAGTACAGAGAGTAACAAAGGATGCTTAAAAGATGCACTTAAATTGTGAATTAAGAATAAGTAAAAAGAAGTACACTTTAAAATCCATCCATCCATCTTCTACCGCTTACTCCTTTTCAGGGTCGCGGGGAACCTGGAGCCTATCCCAGGGAGCATTGGGCACAAGGCAGGGTACACCCTGGACAGGGTGCCAGTCCATCTCAGGACACAATCACATACACACTCACACACCCATTCATACACTACGGACACTTTAGACACGCCAATCAGTCTACCATGCATGTCTTTGGACTGGGGGAGGAAACCGGAGTACCCGGAGGAAACCCCCGCAGCACGGGGAGGACATGCAAACTCCACACACACAGGGCCCCGGCGGGAATTGAACCCCGGACCCTGGAGGAGTGAGGCGAACGTATTGGAGATATATTGTAGGTAGATTGAAGGTATATACAGTATAAAGTAAATGAACTGACAGCACTGTTGGGATCTAACGGTTAGTTCTCGAACAGTCGTGGGTAAGAAATATCCCGAAGCAACTTGTTTTTTTTTTTTTTTTCCAATCAGGAGTCTATATTGTCTCAGAAAATACTTTTCTCTCGAATCTCATTCATTTAGACTTTGCTCGTGATGAGTCTCTGTGAGAGAGCATGTCGGTACACTGCTGAGTAAGAGTGACTCAATGTTTCGTCACTCACTACATCTTCTGCACACTTCGAGACTGTCGAGGATTTGTTTTGGGATTGAAATGAATCTACTGCATGGAAATTCTGGACCATTTACACTGTGATTTTATAAGCACGCTGAATGTTAATGCCACGACAATTTTACACTAGACTATAACAGACAGACTTCCAGTTAAAGCAGCGTTGCAAGCTTTGGTGGAGCCGCGTGTTCCTGACAGACGTTACAAATAATCCCATCTAATGCACACTTATTTACTGAAAACACTCTGAAAACCAGTGTGAAGTGCTGTATAATTTTTTTTTTTTTTTAGGACAAATGCTTTTAAATGTGATCTATATTTAGGTACAGTGCTGTAGAATTCTCAAATCTGATTGGTGGAAAGTTTCAGACTGCAATCACAGGTATAAATTGTGTAATTGTTACCATGGTGATGTTTTTTTTGTGAGGAGGTAAAGTTGATTATTGTCTAGTAACAGCACACCCTGAAGTGGTTCATCCCTCTCCTACCAGAGCAATTTGTTAAAGATTAGGCTCTGGATAAGGGTCGTCTTCCAAATGCAGAGTTTTTAAAAATGTAAATAAATGTAAAAGATTCAAGAACGCCACATCGTGCTTCTTATCTATTAATAGTTACCTTTACTGTTACCTTTACCGCAAAACAATTTTATAATAGTATTCCGTTATCACTTTCGTTATAGAGGCTGCTACAAACAGTCGTTCAAGCACCAGCCTCTCTTTCCCCTCTCTCTGTCTCTCTCTCTCTCTCTCCTGAAGTTAATATGATTAAAATAAACACCGCTTATTATGTTACCGAGAAACGTCAAAGTGTAAACTCTGAACAACAAGCGCTGAATAAACCTTTATTACATCGTTTAAAATGTACATCACATCATAACAGTGACTTGTCTCCGCTCCATAGTGTTTACATAGTTTCCAATGGCCTGTAGAGGCGTCCAAATATAAACACGTTTAGACGTTGCGTGCAGAACATAAAAAAGCTATTCAGAGAATCCATTGAACTTCAAAATACAATTTGTGCTTTTCATATATAAAAGTAAATCACAAGTAAATGTATTAAATAATAAACATTTCTTTCCATTTGTGATTTTGCATAGATTATATTTGAATATTTTAAATCTGTATCCTGTGTTTATATGTTTCTGTAAAGCTGCTTTGAGACAATGTGCATTGTTAAAAGTGCTACACAAATAAAATTGAATTGAATGGATTTTAATTTCGGTGACTAAATCTAGTCAAATTCAGACTTTGAAGCAATTAGTGGCTGACTTTGGGGTGTTTGAGGTTAGTGTCTTTTCCAGTACATATCATTTCATTTACAAACAAAAATCTGACATTAAACTACTTCAAAAAACGATAACATATGTGTGGCAGTGTGGGGAAATCTGTCCAATCTGGCACAAAAAAAAATTGTGTTTTTCTCCCTGCACAATTCTTAGAAATTCTATATTTAATAAGAAATATACTATATTTGACCAAAATGACATAGAAATATGTTTTATTTACGTTTTAAAGAACGTAAGTGGAACCAGTAAAAAAATTTGAGTCCCTAAAAGGTCGTAACTTTAGTACTCAATAATTTCTAGCTAACTTGTTGCTAATAAAAGATGAACAAGTCGCACATGGTTTTTTTCCCCCTCCTACCTCGTTCCTCAAACGTTAAGAACGTTTTTCCGAACTCCGAATTCCCACTTTCGAGATACGTCGAACGCAGAATAAGTGTGATTTCGTCACACAGTGAACGCCACGCTTTCATCAAAGCACCGTGACACTCCTTCCACAGCAGTCTGAATGAAAATTGTCTCCCGATGTCCTTTAAAACCATGGAAATTTTCTACTACTTGAGATACATACGAAAGAGAAAAGCCTTTAGTGACAATTTCAGCACGTGAAGAGTTTTCCCAGGCCACCACACACTGTCTCCAAAAAGTATAGTGTATAGTGTGCATAGACTGTGTTTAGCGAAATAATCCTGACTTTTCTTTGGTTGTAGGTTGTTAGTAATCTGACAGCACTTGGATTTTTTTTAAACAGCGTAATTGATTAGCGCCTGTAGTGTCGAATGTAACTACTTTAGCTGCAGTTTATTAAAAACCTTCCTGACTGCAAGAGTGTTCTAGCTTTGGTAAAGTGCACTGTCACATTTGGCTTCGATTTGCTTTTAGAGCTGGAGTTTTAAAAAAAAACATCACTTCAGTGATAATATCTAGTGTATGCTTGAGATTTTATCTATGAAAGGTCGTGTCAAAATGATCTGGAAATAAATAAATAAATATATATATATATATATATATATATATATATATATATATATATAATATTTTTTTTTTTTCTCCATTAGCAGCAACTCGATGATGTAGTGTGTAGTGTGGCTTTTACGTCTAATGTAATACGCTATTTAAAAAGTGTCATGATTAAAAATTTAAAGAACGAAAGACGTTATTAATGGCCAGAAAGCTACATCGATAATAACAAACACGGCCTTAATGCAGAAGTGTGAAAACCAGAGTGCTCGGGAACGCTTCGTCTCATTCTGTTAGTGCTATTTTAAAACCGTACAGAACCTGAAAACGCTCGCATGCTTCAGGATAAAATGGTTAAACGTGTAACAAAATGAACAAAAAAATCTGAAGCTGAAAAAAAATTAAAAATAAAAATCCACCATGCGTCTACGGGCAGTCACTTCCATCGTAGATGACGGGCTTCTCGGTGGTCAAGTGGTAATTGACTTTCTTCGAGATGAACCTACAGATACAATCACAAACGAGACGTAACCATGATTATCTTGATTGCCGTCATCGTGATGTAACCCATTACAACAGCATGCGCTGGTACAAAAATATAAGCCATGACGACTGTTACCATCCTGTAGCTATGAACAGTCGTTCTGTTGCTATCCTTTATTTTCTCTCTCTCTCTCTCTCTCTATAAGACGTAGCTGGCTTGTCTTGTTGGCGAAAAAAAAACATGTGAGAATGCGCAAGAAGTCTGTTCGCATGGCAGAAAACTTACTAACCATTCTAAAGCGCTACTGCTACTTACTTAAACGTTAAAAAACGTCTCTAAAATAACATTAAACGCAATCATATCAACATTTAATCGTGCAATTTTCTTCATCAAACAACATTTATTACAAGTCCCTGTGAACAAGCTGTTACTATAGAAACGATAACGTATTCGAACCTGTTAATATAAAACCTCTCGTTTATATCTTGGACTGAAAATGAACCTACGCCTTCTGTAATTCAGAATTCTACCCCGATGTGGTATTGGTATAGATATCACCTGGAGCCGTGTCTGCATATCCCCCCATCCCGCTCTCACTCTCAGATAGAGCCTTGTGTTTTAAAACTGATTGTACCTGGAGTAGGAGTTGTCAAAGATGAGTGTGTAGACTCCAGGGTTTCTGGCTTTAAGCTGGCCCTGAATGGTCTCCTTGTGTGCGTTACACCGAGTCAGAGGGATCAGAACCTACATAAAAATGAACTCTCGTAATATATAGAGTCATGTGACGTTAAAAAAACCAAACAAACCAAAAAGCTCCAACGGAAATGAATAAGACTGAATACAAGAACAAAAAAAAAAAGTCAATTTGTAGTTCAATTTGTGCATCAGTCATTGATAGCATCAATTATTCTTGTTATACTGTGCGTGCATGTGTGTGTCACCTTGGCCTGCTCCTCGGGAGTGTCCGCGGATTCCCTGTAGACGACGCTAAAGCAGATGCTCTTTGGCTCGGACGAGAAAACCCAGCCGACAGCGTGGCCGTGCTCGTGTACGGTGACGGAGATGACGCTGTAGCAGCTGGACTTGACGAAGAGCTCGCGAGAGGCGTCGCCGAACCGCTGGATCTCATCGATGTGCAGCAGGGCCGAGGAGCTACACACATCATACGAGCAGCTAAATAACATGTACACTGCCGTCGTCAACTTTCAGAACCGTTTACAACTATTCTGCGGGGTGTTTTTAAACTGAAACGAAAATCTCATAAAGGACTTGACATGAAATGATGGAAAAGCTGCTTGGCTAAGAGTAATATGATGTTTGGAGAGAAATATATATATGTTTTAGGTAGGAATAACAAGCATAATGTGTTTCGATCCGATTTCCAAAATGACTGATGTGGGTGGTGCTACGTGGGAACAGTTGCGGTCATAAGTTTACACACCTTGCAAATATTACAGGGTAAATGTATTTAGGTCTGTCCTGAATAAGCTATTTCACACAACAGATGTTTACATATAGTCCACAAGACACAATAATAACTGAATCAGTTCAAAAGTTTACACACCCTTGATTATTAATACTGTGTGTTGTGTCCTGGATGATCAGCAACGGTTTTTATGTTTTGTGAGAGTTGATCACGAGTCCCTTGTTTGTCCTGAGGGACTCGTACGCAACTATTACAAGGTGCAAACATTCACTGATGCTCAAGAAGGCAACATGATACATTAAGAGCCAGAGGGGTGTAAACTTTTCAACAGGATGATCGGTGAAAACTGTTATTATTTTGTCTTCTGGGAAAAAATATATATATATGCCATGTACAGTCCTGAAATATCAGGATATAATTTTTTTTGTCATATCGTCCACTCCTACTGCACTCACGCAAGTTCTCCTGACTTGAGTAGATGGATTTCGGCATCTTGTACAGTCGAGGGCAATTCCTCCTGTTCCTCAGCAACCACCGCATCACCAGAAACACCACTATAGGACACACACACACACACAAGGCATTACATCCTGGTGTTTCATTCACATATATTACAGGAGCATTTTATTTTTATATTATGACAGAATGTCATACTTTTTATCCATTTACAGTGACATTAAAGTTCAGGGAACAACTAAGTTCTGGTTATTAACTACTATACAAATGATAACGTATATAATGAGTGCATTACTGTCAGAGCTGCCGTCACAGAAAACCAACATCAAAACCTCTTGACCAATCAGAATCCACCCCCCATCCCAACCCAACAGAGCTTCCTTCATAGGTCTAAAATTAGGTGTAATTTCTCAGTGGAACGTCAGCACCACAAACCTGAGGCAAAGTGCCTGGATAAATGTTCATGAACTTGTGTGTGCGTGCGTGTGTGAATGATGTGTGTAATTAGGTTTTTTCTGTGCATTTAATGTGCAGTGTTCCTTGGCTACCGCGGTACCCAAATTTCCCATGGCAACCAAAGAACTATTCTGTGTTGCGTGCAGGTTTGCATGTATACTTTAAGTGGTGTGTGTGTTTATTCTGCATGCTGTGCTGTGCTTTTCAGTGTAATTTTGGTAGTGCAGGTTTTTGCTTAGTTTGTGTTTTCATGTGCCAGTGTTTATGTGTTAGCTGTTAGTGGTAGTGTGTTGTGTTTCTGTGTGGTTGTGGTGTGAAATGTGTGTGTGTGTGTGTGTGTACACATTAGCGTGTGTTTGTATTATGGCTGGTGTTTGTGTGACTGCTTAGGGTTTTTGTATTGTGTTTGTGTATTTTGTAAGGTGTGTGTGGTGTTTTGTGTTGTTGTCTGTTATGCTGGTGTGTGCTTTGATAAGTGTTAGGTTGCGTTAAGGTGTGTATTTTTGGTCAAGTGTCGTGTCTGTGTATGGTGGTGTGTGTGTGTGTGTGTGTCTATTTTAGGTCGTGTGAAGTTTATTTTGGGTGGTATTTAGTGTGTGTGTTATTAGACTCACGGGTCCTGAGTGGTCCGGCTCTCGGCTTCTCCGTCCTGTGACTCTCCGGTGGTTTGCGAGAGCGTGTCGCTATCGTACAGTCCGTTTACTTCCTCGTCAGTGATGATGTCGTACACTCCGTCGTCCTGCTTCACGTTTGGATTGGTCACTGCAACACACACACGAAGAAGGAGATGTACAAATAACCTGCAATTCTTGCAATCGCTTAATATGCTTTATAATTTATATGTGCTTTATATGAGAAAGAAAAGTTAATGGCATGGAAAAACTCTTAAACCCTGTAAACTGAATTCCTGAATTTCCCCTTGGGGATCAATAAAGTATCTATCTATCTATCTAACTACATCGAATAAAAGATATTATATCTTAAAGATAAAATTTTTTATATATATATATATATATATATATATATATATATATATAATTCTAAAGGACATGGTCATAATCACGTGGTGACCACTTTGCTATTACTTCTCAGCGACTTGAAGAACCGAGGAGCTGATAGGGTTCAAAAAATACTTTGACAAAAGTAAAAAAAAAAAAAAAAAAAAAAACAAACAAAAAAAACTTTCAATTAGCCTAAACGTCGGTCGGCCAAATTCAATAAATTCAAATTTTCGACTTTGAGGATGAAAGTCCAGCGGAGTAATCTGCACTATATAAACGGGTCTAAATAAATAGATAGATAGATAAATAAATAAATAAATAAATAAATAAATAGCAGGACGAACAGTTATCCGAGCTCAATGCAAAACAACAGAAAGATCTTAGCCTGAGAATTGAGGAGTACTTCAAGATCAAAAGATGCCACTATCACACAGAGGGAATGCTTCTGAGCGAGAGATATCTCATCTCCAACACTCACGTTTCAAAGGGAATTATTAAAAGCCCTTCAATTACGGGGGAACCACTGACTGGATCCCTTACGGAATCCCCACTGCTCAAATACAAATAAATCAATAAGGTAAAGTGGCTGCCACAGGAAACACACACACACACCCTATATATATATATATATATATACACACACACACACACACACACACACACACACACACACACACACACACACATACATACATACATATTGCCAGTTGCTACATTTATGTGTCATTGTCTTCGGTAGTTGCTAATAGTGGAGATAATAGTGGAGATTACCATAGTTTGTGGAAGTAGAAAATGTTCTTTCAGTTAAATTAGCCAATTTAAGCTACATTTAAGCTTGAAACTCCACAGCAGGGGTCAGAGAACAGGTAGTAAACATAAAAACATCATAAAAGCTAAAAAGACAACCAGAAGAACAGTTGAAAATCTAAACCAAGCAAATCAGAACTCGAAATGAAGACTCAGACTTAAAACAGACAAGCGCATGGTAAAACTCCGGAAATAACCTTAAACACAACGCGGTATCAACCAGCAAACTAGGTTAACACAAAACAGCTGAACACAATCAGGTAACAAGCGAGTGACAGAACAGGGGGCGGAGACAGAAACAAAAACACATGCAAGCACGAAACCGTGACACAAAATCAGGAATCGTGAACACGGAGAGGAAATTTAGCTAACGTTTACGTTTTTGCATAGTCATTCTTTTTTACGGCTGACAAAGTAAAAATAGATAGCTTTGTTGTTGATTTTTTTTCTTGCAGGGTTTGAGTCTTTCCCTATCCTATGGTGTAACATTTCTATCCTGACGGGCATCATGTCTGACAGGATGACTCCACCCTCAGCCACAGGGTTCACGGAATGGCTTGATGAGAATGAAAATGATATAAATCACGATCAGTGATGCTCTGACCTTCGCACTCATCAGATCTCAAGCCAACTGATCAGATATGGGAGATTTTGGAACGAAGTGAGATACACCATCATTACAAAAAATATCTTGTGAAAGAACAGTGTTCGTCGCTTGCTTGTGGTGGACAAACTGCAACGTTTAATGCTGCTTGTTGCTTTAAATGTTACCCATTTAATATACTAGAGGAGAATACGGAAAAAAAAGCTCAGTGCCCCAAAAAACTACGATTAGACTCTTTTGTGTTGGTGCCTCCCAAGTTTTCCTACACCTTTAGCACAATGCAAAACTTGACTTGCTTTTTTCCCCCTATACAGAAATACTCTACTCAGAGCACAGTTTTTGTGCTGATATGGGGGGAAAAAAAGAAAAAAAAAAAAGTGGATCATGTGGCACACATTGAAACCGTATCAACGCTCTCAGCCTAGCTTGCTCTCTAGAGTAGACTTAAGATCAGCACTGCTGATGAACTAAAGATTGGTGTAGCTCGGGTGATGAGGAGCTCGTTTGCCTTCGCTTTGGAGGCAGAAGATCAGCAGAATTTGAGCTGCTCGCTTGACTTCACTGTATGGCATTCATATTTAAAGTGGGACGTCACATCCAGAAGTAGTGAATGTCTGAAAAACAAACATGTTGCTGGTTTCATCTCCTTCAATCTCCTCATAGACACCAGCAATTTGTGAATGTTGTTCTCGTTCACCCCCACACTTGTGACCCAATAGGTTAGGCCAAAGTGGCTTAGTGGCTCCAGGGTTGGGGGTTCGATTCCCACGTCTGCCCTGTGTATGTGGAGTTTGCATGTTCTCACGTGCTTCGGGGGTTTCCTCTGGGTACTCCGGATTCCTCCAGATTCCTCCCCCAGTCCAAAGACATGCGTTGTAGGCTGATTGGCATCACTGAATTGTCTGTAGACTGTGAATGTGTGTGCGATCGGGCCCTGTGATGAGTCCAGGGTGTCCCCCGAGTCCCGTGTGAGGGCTCCAGTCTCCCCGCGACCCTGTGTAGGATAAGCGATACGGAAAACGTATGGACGTCCTATTCTAATCCAAAGATGATTGAAATAAAAATATTAAATATTCTTATGGGGTCAACCTCTAGCTTTGCGAACTATATTCAAGATTAAATCGTAATTACAGGCACGAAAGCTTGAAATGTTGTAGTAGTGTACAGACCTGAGCCACTCTCAAAAACACTCCTGATTAAGCCTGACATGAATAATTGTTACTTTTAATTAAAAACAACTTGCTTTTCACTCCCCCCATCGAGCTTTTTACTCCCCCATCGAGCTTTTTACTCCCCCCATTGAGCTTTTTACTCCCCCCATTGAGCTTTAACAGGTCATATTTAATATAGATTAAGATTGTGGGGAAAAAATCCGTTAAATCAGAGTCCAGTACTCTGACTTATATTTTCTACTTTAGTTCGGTCTGCAACGGAAGACACGAGAGGAATAGAAGAAAGTAAAGCAGGTAATTGACGGGAGTAAATTGTTTTAGTGTTGAATGAAGTTGTGATAAAAAAAGAGTTGGAACTGAATACAGTGTTCTTCTGTGCTCTCACTCAGAGAGGTTATCAGGATGAAACACTCCTGCTGTGTGAAGAAGCTTTTGTCCTGCTGAAGTGCACACGCTGTTTTTATAGACGCTACAAGTATCAGTGCACACATGCATGCACGCACACACACACACAAGCTAAGAGCTTTAAAGCACTAAAGTGAATTGAATTTTTTTTTTTAATGCGTCTGTGTGTGTGTTTACCTGTAACTCTGGGTGTAGGTATGTATGGAGGTGGAGGTGGAGGTGCAGGTGCGCTGGCCGTGTGTGCGTGTGCTTCAGATGTGTCAGCGGGGCTGCTGATTTCGGAGCGGGTGAATCTTTCCACCACGGCGCTGTGCTGCGTGTAACACTCCCTGCAGCAGCGCTCCTTCTTCCCCCCGGACCGCGTACTCACAAAGTTATTACTGCAGTAGTAGCAGAAGATCCGCCCACACAACCTAACACACACATGCACACACACAGCAGATAGAGGATTCCTGTCAACCACATAGCAAGCATTAAGTTATTAAATTATAATTTATAAAGTGTAATTATTATTTATCTGCAAATATGAGGATTTCTGGGTGTTCACTGTATGACATCATCAAGGTTTTTTTCCGTTTGTCTACAGCTCTGAGCATTATTCTAGACATTTCTAATATTTTCATACACTTCCCTGCAAATGATGTCAAACCTGTAATTTTGAAAGAGAGAGAGAGAGAGAGAGAGAGAGAGAGAAGCATCAATGGATGGATGGATGGAAGGAAGGCAGGAAGAAAGAAAGAAAGAAAGAAAGAAAGGAAGTAAGGTTCAAAGACAGAGGAAGGGTGGAATGCAGGAAGGAAGTAAGGGATGGACAAAATGCAGAACAGAAAAATAGATGGAAGGAAGAAAGGGGAAAAAAAGAAATTAATTTATAGATGGGTTGATGGATGGATAGAAGGATGGATGATGGATGGAAAGAGATGGAGGAGTGAACAGATGAGGGGGATGGATGGATCGATGAATATATGAATAGATGGATGGATGGATGAAGGATAATAAATAAATAGATAGGTTGATGGATAGATGACTGGATGAATAAATAAATGAATAGATGGATCCTACATACAGCCAAAATGATAAGTGTTAACAGGTGTTCCAGTACAAGTGTACAGAGTGTTCTTATTAGTGTGTTCATGACTGCATGTTTATTTGTGTGTGCGTATATGAGTGCGTGCGCGTGTGTGTGTATATATATATATAAATATATATATAATATATATATATATATACATTGTATATATATATAATATAATATATAATATATAATATATATATATACATTGTATATATATATAAATATATATATATACAATGCCAACCGGAAGGACCGTCACGGTGGGGCGGAACTGCCGACACCACACCGCCCGGCGATTGGGGAATCAGTTGGAAGAATCCCACCACTCCGAGGCCGGAAGAAGGATATAAAAGGACGCCCTTCCACCCATGCAAGTTCGAGTACCTACTCACAGGCTATGTGCTCATCTCTTAATCAAGAAGAGGTATTCCCACCGCAGATGCGGTCCAATATTCCACTAACCGATCTCTCTCTCTCTCTCTCCTCTCCCTGAAGGTTCAGGCACGGACGAGGACGATGGCTGGTGAAACTGTGCGCAACGGTGAATGACGGCATGGGAACCCCCACAGACTCTTCCGGAAATCCTGACACGCCCCTGAGAGCGCCACTACGCCAGCCCTGTCCCCACAGGACCTCCCGCACTCAGCCTCACACACTCACACCTCCTCCCCGTCGACCGTGTTGTGTGACTCAGCAACTAAACCTTTAATTCCTTTACTATTACAACCAGCTTCCTGTGTGTCTGTGCTCCGCCTTTCCCCGGGCTCTTCCCGCTACAGTGGTGGAGGATGCAGGCATAGAGCACAGACCCGCCCATAATAAAAATAATAAATAAAAATAAATAAAAAAAGAGAAAGGAGAGAGAAGTAAAATGGAGCCCGTGCTCAAGCATTTACTGGAGACTAGCATCCAGCAACTTACCGAAAGTCTCCAGGCCGCGACCCAGACACTGGTGGCTCTGAGGACCGAGACCCCCACGGCCACCACGCCCCTCCCTGACCTGGGACGCGAGCTCCACCGCCTGCTTCCCTCCCTCTCCCATGACGAAGACCTCGTGGCGTACTTCGAGACTTTTGAGAGCATTGCCCGCCGAGAGAGACGGGGCCGAGATGACTGGCCCCGTGCCCTTGGCCCACTTCTCATGAGAGAGGCGCGCATGGATTACTATGCCCTTGAGCCGGAGGACGGCGATGACTACGGAGCGATGAAGGAGGGAGTCCTGGCGTGGTGTGGGCGAAATCGCTACCAGGCGGCGTCGGATTTCCATCGCTGGGCCTATCAGCCGGGGGCGCAGCCACGCGGCCAGCTAAACACCCTCCTCCGGATTACCAAAAGGTGGCTACGACCGGATCAGCATACGGCCACGGAGGTGGCGGAAGAAGTGGTCATGGACCGGTTCCCGAGGGCATTGCCCCGCACCGAACGCCCTGCTGGACACCAGAAGCACAGTGACCCTCGCCCGACCCTCCGTCCTTCCCAAAAGACTTCGGCCGAGGGGAATTATCACCGTAACATGCATTCATGGGGACACCTGGGAAGTCCCTGTAGCCGAGGTCCAGATTAGGGGTGCAGCCGGAGTCTGGCCCCTCCACGTGGGTGTGATCCCCAAACTCCCGGTGCTGCTACTCCTTGGAAGGGACTGGCCAGGATTCCCGACGAGCCCGGCTAACGAATCGGGCAGGACACCGCAACCTACGAAGCGGACCCGGGCCCGGCCGGCCTACCTGGCCCATGACGACGGAGACGCCGCCACTGAAGGTAAGTCCTCCTTACACACTAATCCTGTGTCTTCTGTCTTCCAGCAGGTGAACCGGGAGGGGGCGTTTGGTCGGGAGCAGAAGGAGGATGACCGCCTGAAGCACTGTTGGGCACAAGTGCGATTGATAGAGGGAGTCGACCAAAGCCCTGATCTGAGGCTCCCTACCTCGTTCTTCCTCGTCCGAGGCGGTCTACTCTACCAACGGGCATGCCGCCGAGGGGAGCAGGTGGACCTCCTCGGTCAAAGATACCTAGTTCAAAGACACAATTAGTAATGCACCTGGCCCATGCCCACCCACTCGGAGGTCACCTGGGGCCACGAAACACCCTGGAAAAACTGAGGGACCGATTTGTGTGGCCCGGGATGTCGTCAGTGCCAGCGCACCACTCCCTGGAGGCCTCTACTGTCTGATCTGTGTCGACTGTTACAGGTGAAGCACCTGTGAAGGATATAAAAGGACGCCCTTCTGCCCTTCCACCACCCGCAAGCCGACGGGCTGAAGGATGGTGGCCGGAAGGAGGATATAAAAGGATGCCCTTCTGCCCATGCGAGTACGAGTACCTACTCAAAGGCTACGTGCGCATCTCTTAGTCGAGAACAGGTATTCCCACCGGAGACGTGGTACAATATTCCACTAACCGCTCTCTCTCCTCTCCCTGAAGGTTCAGGCACAGACGAGGACAACGGCTGGTGAAACTGTGCGCGACGGTCAATGACGGCATGGGAACCCCCACAAACTCTTCCAGGAATCCCGACATGCCCCCGAGAGCGCCGCAACGCCAGCCCTGTCCCCACAGGACCTCCCACACTCAGCCTCACACACTCACACCTCCTCCCCACCGACCGTGTTGTGTGACTCAGTAAATAAACCTTTAATTCCTTTACCACTACAACCAGGTTCCGCCTTTCCCCGGGCTCTTATATATATATATATATATATATATATATATATATGAGTATGTGTATGTGTGTGTGTGTGTGTGTGTGTGTGTGTGTGTGTGTGTGAGTGCGTGTGTTTGTGAGTGCTCCACCTGCAGTGATGCTTTCGGAGCCACCATGTGAACTGGCTGTTGCAGTTCAAACAGTGCGTAGCCTCTCGGTCCACTAACCACCACTGTTCCTCCGCCCTCTGCTTCTGTTCAAACTCCAACGCATCAGACTTCTGCCACAGAACATCCTTCTCTCTGCATCAGACACAGAGCCGGGGAATGAGTGTATGCATGTATGTATGTATGTATGTGTGTGTGTGTGTGTGTGTGTGTGTGTGTGTGTGTGTGTGTGTGTGTATGTATGTATGTATATATGTATATGTGTATATATAAAAAAAGCAGAAATAATTAAGGAATGGAAAGAAAGAAAGTAACAAAAAAAAAAAACGAAAGATATACGGATATAAGAAACAATACAAATAAATAGAAATAACGAATAAAAGAAAAGAAAAAAGAAAGAAGGAAAAAAAGAGATAAAAGAATATAAGAAACAATATGAATAAAAAGAAGGAAAAATGAAAGAAAAAAGAAAGAAGGAAAGAAAAAGAAAGAAAGAAAGGTAAAAATAAAAAGTATATAGAAACATGAATCAAAGGAAAAAAGAAGGAAACGGGAAGTTTAGTGGATGTTCCACATGGTAAATGGAACTTAAATACATGAATAATTATGAATGAAGCCTCGCTCTGTTATTATTAAAAGACATCAGGACGCTGTTTTTGGAAACCAATCTAATATAGAATGTTGTCATGGTAACTCTCTCTCTACAAGTGTGTGAGGGAATAAAATGGCTGTAACTCAAGCTGGGTCCACTGCAGGAAATTTTCCTGACAACATCAAAATGGCTTGACACTAAACACACACACACACACACACACACACACACACACACACACACACACACAGCGCACTGATTACAGAACTCCATGGGATCGTCATATTGTCTGGTGCCATTTTAAGGCAAGAAACTTGCTGATTGAAGAAATCTTCGCTGTTTTGTCCTCCCCATGGTGTCATTCTGATTATTCAGCTTCGTCTCAAATACGTTTTAATAACACTTTTATAGTAAAAAAACAACAACCAAAAAACAAGTAGCATACGATCAAGTGCTGAGTCAAGGAGCGAGCGCAGTGTGAAACCTCTTATCATTACAGAATTTAAAGGCCTGTCTCTTTTCTTCCTGCTCAGTACACCAGAGTTCACACACAGTGTGTCTGTTAGACATGTCTCAATGACTACGTTTACATGGACAGCAGTAATGTAATTATTGACCTTACTCGGAGTAAAACAATATTCTGATTAAGGTGTTTACATGAGTCGATTTTAGAATACTCCTGTCATGTTCCCGTTTTACATGTTATCGAACATAATTAGATTAACATCCTGCCTCATTACGTCACCGTGCCACGCCGTCCGACGTCCTTCCAGAATTTCACGTATCTACATACAGTTCGTCTTCGTTATGGTACTGTATACGGTTTTGGGTGTTTTAATTTCATTTCTTTTACGAACGCTTTAATGCAGTTAATTATTTGTCATGCTGTATGTGCAAATACAGGCCTGGTTGAAGCCGTGGGCTGCGTCCCAAACCACGTACTTACCCTCTATATAGTAATCGAGATACATGTACAGTATATCTCCTACTACAGGCCTAAAGTAGGTAAGTACGCGGTTTGGGACACAGCCGTGCTCTCTGGTTTGCCGTAAAACGGTTGAGCACTGTCGTGTGTGATCGTGTCCTGTTGCAAAATGCGGTGAAAACTCTCTCACGATGTTAATAGTGTGATTAAGGTGTTTACATGTTTATAGTACTCGTCGATAATGTGAATAAAATAAAACAGGAGTAATCCACGTCTTAATTCCATTTGTGTTTACATTGAGTATGACCTTAATCGGATTAAGGTAATCAATAATCGCTTTTTTGCTGTCTAGTTTCTTAATCAGAGTATTGTCTTAATCGGGTTAATAGTGGATTATTGTTGTCCATGTAAACGCACTGAATGACACACACACACACACACTACCATGAACTGTGTCTGTTACAGATATCACGATGACTTACACACATACTCACACCCTACAGTGGACTGTGTCTGTTAGAGATGTCATTATGACACACACACACACACACACACACTACTGTGGACTGTGTTTGTGTGTAAGTCATTGCGACATTGCTAACACACACACACCCAACAGTGGACTGAGTCTGTTAGAGATGTCATTATGACTCGCTCACTCACACACACACATTACAGTGGATGCTGCAATGACTTCTGATGTTGTGTGAGGAGGTCTGGGATGCAGTCGGTGTTCCAGTTCATCCCAATTGTATTCAGAGTGGAGTTGAGGTCAGGGTTCTGTGCAGGACACTCGAGTTCTTCCAGTCCAAACTTGGGTAAAAATGTCTTCATGGAGTTTGCTTTGTGCACAGGGAGATTGTCATGCTGGAACAGGTTTGGGCCTCTTAGTTCCAGTGAAGGGAAAGTGTAACGCTACAGCGTACAGAGACAATTGTGTGCTTCCAACTTTGTGGCAAAATTTGTGGAAGAACCACATATGGGTATGATGGCCAGGTGCCCGCATACTTTTGGCCATACAGTATAAAAACCATCAAAACAGAACAGTCAAGTAAGGAAAGAAATAACAAAAGAAAAAGAATCAGGGAAACATATAAAAAGTAGAAACATTAATAAAAGAAAGAAAGAAAGAAAGAAAGAAAGAAAAGAAAGAAAGAAAGAAAGAAAGAACAAACGAGAGAAAAGTAAAAATATATAAAACAGGAAATATTAAGGAATAGGAAGAAAGAAAGTAAGCAAGAAAGAATCAGGTAAACAAAAAAAAGAATATAAAAACAGGGAAAGCGTATGGAATAGGAAGTGTAAAAACAGAAAGAAAGAAAGAAAAAGATTAAAAAAGAGAGAAAACATACAATAAAGAGAAGAAAGAAAGAAAAGCAAGAAGAAAGAAAGGCCATGTTGAACTTGCTTTATGAGCTCAATGAGCCGCTCCTCCAGCGTGGTCTTGGTGTGGTTGATGTCTTCGATCTCGGCAGCCATTTTGATCTGCTCGGCTTGAGCGTCAGACTGAACCTTCTCCAACTTCTCCTTCAGCTCGTCTCGCTCCGTCCGTGCTAGCGCCAGAGCCACCTGCCCGCTGAGCCGAGAGAGGGGAAAAAAAAGAGAGGATAGAAGGAAGAGAAGAACCGAAACATTACAAATGAAAAATAATGAAGTCAGAAAACAGACACTGTGTCAGTAGGAAACACTTTGGGGGAGGCAGACAGACCCTGCTGGGAACCTTATCCTCTTCTCCATCCCTTTCTCTGTGTCTCTGCTTTGCATAACATCCAAACTTTTTAATCACTTTGATGACAGGAATTCAGGAAGTTCACGAATATACATTCTCTCCTCGATTATCAGCATCCTGCTGCGTCAGCATCCTGCTTTAATTACATTCGGCTCTGACAGCTAGCTTTAAGCTCAATGCTACGCTAGCTCTTCTGTACCATGCTTCGCCGACCAATAACTCTCCTGCTAACAAAGCATGCGGTCACATCACAGTTAAACGTGCCTAAAAAAAACAAACGACGGCAGAACACCGCATCTCATAAAATACAATGTGCTAAATGCTAAACTTTCCTCAGGTTGTATTAACACACTTAACTAGCTAACAGGCAGGCCATGCATTATTATATTACGCTAACTACCATTTTATAGCCTTGTCGATGTAAGGCTGGAGATTTTACTAGCTAACACATGCTGATTGTGAAATGAGATACACTTGTAAAGGTTTTGTTGTTATATCATGTCAGCGTGCTATTGTGGTGATGAAGCACAACGTTTGATGAGCTACTGCGAGGTATTCCCACACCAGATTTTGTTTAGCGACCATAAGAGGCTACATCCGGCCCGGTGCAGCTTCATCGTTATGCCAGAGGAGATGCGAAGTGGGATTTTGGGAAGGAGAGGATGGGGGAGAAAATGAATTTGTACTCAGAAGTGTGTGTGTGTGTGTGTTACCATGTCACGCTATCCTTCAGTTGATGTATTTCATCCTCTCCACAGCGAATCAGACTCTCGGCCTTGGTGATGTGTGAATCTTTCTCCCCCAACAGTCGAGAGCATTCTGAATTCACCGTCTGCAGAAACACAGACCAGGCTAAAGATAAGAAGTCGATTTGGTTGTTGTTACCCCGCTTTAAAAACTTTTACAGATGTCGTTACTGGATTAAAACAATTTTTAAACCTTGACTGAGTAAATGATGTTTTATTCTACAAACTGAGGTGTTTGTATGAAAAAAAAAGAATTCTTCATCTATTTTTCTCACCACATTGTCCTTAATGGATAAATAACAGATAGAGGTAAAGCTCTAAGTGTCCAGACACTTAGGTAACATGAAGCTGTATTGACTTTAAGTGCAACTATAAATTGATTAAAAAAAGTCTTTATTTATAATATTGATTTTCTTTGTTGCTGTATTGCTGTGGTTAAAAAAAAACAATAAAAAGAAAAGAATTAAACACGTGGACGTGTCGTTATTGGAAAATATTCCATTTCTATTCATATGTGGATGGATTGCATCAGCCCGTTATTGATTATTGTCCTATAACAGCGTGACAGTGTTTTATTCCTTACTTATAAACTCCTGGGTCATAATGAGAAAACAGTGCGCTCGAACACTCTATCATTGCAGAATGGGCACTATTTTTCATCATCACACCCTGTGACTGGGCCTTTCACACACAGACGCACATGCTAATGTCCTTCTTATTAGCCAGACAAATGTATTATTGTTTCGACTTTTAATTAACTTCAAGCAGACTCTCTAAGGAAAAATATATTTTTATTTCTGAGAAAAGCAGCACCAAGCACGGATGTTAAACCGAGGAAACCCACCCGAAAAAAAGAGCATCTTTTTAAACATTCTCAACCAATTTAAGCAGATTTTTAAATTTTTTTTGTCATCAGAGTTGATATATACAGACCTCAAGCTCTGAGACTTTGACCTCCAGCCTGGACGTCTTCTCGCTTTCAGATCTCAGCTGTGCTTTTATACTCTCAAGCGCTTCATTTAAGCTCTGAGGAGAAAAAAACAAAACATTAAAAGTTTTTGCAGAAAGCGCAATAATGTAGCACCTTGAGCAGGAAAATTCTAATATTCTCCGATCTATGTAATGAACAAATATGCTGCGAGTTGCCAGTTTATTAGATACTAGATCTATTTCATTACTGTATATACTTGTAGTGGTGGCTCAGAGGTTAAGGTTTAGTGGTTACGGTTCAAGGCCTACTGATCAGAACGTCACGAGTTCAAACCTCCAGCTCCTCCAAGCCGCTGCTGCCAATCTATCAATCTATTGGTATTTTTCTATCTACCAATCTATATGAGCTACTGGAAATAACTTGGAGACATGCTGTTATAGAAAAATAATCAACCTCATGGTGGTAGCAGAAACTCCATAACAAGCCTAGGTTCTTCGTTTTATGCATCCAGATACAGCAAACGTAGTTCTCTAGTAGGTCTTTGAGAATCTCTGCTTACCTTCACATGGTTTTGGTGCGCCATATTCTCCGTACTCATCTGAAACCTCAAGGCTGCCGTCTCCTCACGTGCTACTTCTCTCTCACGCTCAGATTTATCCAGCAGCTCCTTCAGCTCCAGGACTGTTTCTGGAAGCTTCTCTACTTGCAGGAGCTCCTCTCGCAAACTGGCGTTCTCCTGCCGTAGTGCCGCCACGCTGGCGTTCAGCCGATCCTTTTCACGCTCTCCCAGCTCCTCCAGCTCATGGATCCGAGTGCTCTCGGCTGCCCGGCGTTCTTCAGCTTCCTCCCGTTCCGCGGTCAGCTTACAGATGGTCATTCCCAGCTCGGCCATCTCCGTATTGGCTCTGTGGAGTCCCTCTCTAGTCTCTGCGTTCTCCATGACCAGTCGTTCGTTTTGGGTCTTTAGTACAGCCAGGTCCTCTTGAGCTGCAGCGAAGTCAGCTGATGTTTTAGCAAGCGTAGATCTTTCCGCGTCTAGCTCGGATGATATCTCCTCCACATGCTGCGTCAACTGTAAAAGTTCATTGACGTGATTTCGGTTCTGCTCCTCAGCTTGCTTTTTAAGTTGTTCTGTCAAAATCTGCAGCTCTGTCCTAGACGCCTCTGTGATTACCAGCTTGGTCTGGATCTTTACTTTGTCCTCCTCGGAAAAGAGCAGTTTGGCCTTCAAGTGCACCACTTCCTCCTGAAGCCTGGAAACTTCTTTCACATTCAGGCATAGCTGCTCCTCTAGTAGTGCTACGTTCGAGGCCATATCCTTGGCTTCCTTATCACGGCAGGCACTCATCTCCAGCTGAGCTTTTTCCACCGCTTTCTTCTGGACCTCCAACCTTTCCATCATCTCCCTCTGCTTCTCCAAGGCTCGCTCTGCCTCGGCCTTCTCAGCCTCCAGCTCTCCCTTTTGGGCTTCCAGTTCATCAAGTCTTTCTTGAAGCTTCTCACAAAGCTTCTCTCGATCCCCCAGCTGTGAGTGTTGTTCATTTAGCTGCACGGTGAGGTTTGTCGCGTTGCATCTTGCCACCTCTAGGCTACTCTTGAGATCCCTGATCTGGTCAGTATATTTACGTAGTTCTTCCTGTGCAGCTGTGAGAGCATCTTTACTCTTTAAGCACTCCTCCCTGAGATCAGTGTTCTCCTGCTCCAACTTGTGGACTACGCTTTCCGACTTCTTGATCTGCATGATTGCTTTTTGGAGCTTCTCATCGAGGCTGCGGTTCTCATCACGCATCCGCTGTTCCCGCTCATCCACTGTCACTTTAGCGTCATCGAGTTGACCTCTGAGCTGCTTTTCGGATGCCCTCAGTTCAGCCAGATCATTTTCTAACACAGCCTTGTTTTCCATCAGCTCTTTATTGGTCTCCTTGTTCTTCTCGACTGTCTTGAGGAGCTTGTTGTTCAGCTCTGTGAGATTGTTGCACTGTTCCTTGTATTCATCAATAATCTTTCTCTGATCTTCGACATGTGTCTCCAGTTTTACTATACTCCCACTCAGACCCTGTTTCTCTCCTGCTATCTTCTCAGCTTCAGCCTCCAGGTGCTTGATCTTCTTCACACTGGAGATAAGTTCAGTTTCTTTACCCCCGAGTTGTGCCTTTAGGTTTTGCACCTGTCCTTCTAGGCTTTCTTGTACGAAGCTCAACTTTTTCTGTAGCACCTCTTTCTCCTGCAATGCCCGTTTCTTCTCTTCGGCAGCCTGTTTCTCCATCGCCTCCAGACAGTGCTGGAGGTCTTGCAGGTCTTTCTGAAGACTGCTTACTTCCTTCTCTCTCACTGACAGGTCCTCCTGGAGTTTGTCCATTGCATTACGTTGTTCTTCTGCCTGCTTCATCAGCTTCGTACCCTTCTCTGTTAAAGCGGACATTTTAGTTTCTCCGTCTCTCAGGGCTTGCTGTTTCATTCTGAGCTCCTCAGCCAGACGTTCAGCTTGCATCCTTTTCTCTTCACCATGTGCTAGTGCTTCTATCCTGCCTTTCTCTGCCTCCTTCAATCCATCCAGGAGTTCATGGATCTTTTGGGCTGAGTCAAATTGGCTGGCTGTCCTCTGCCCTTTCTCCTCAAGCACCTCGTCTAGTTTAGCCATTAACTCCTCGTTCTTTTTTTCCGCAGCTGCTAACTTGCCCTGAATTTCCTGATCTGCTGCCTCTTTAACAGCCTCACGTCTCCTCAGCACCTCCAGATCTTGGGCTAGAGTCCGTTCCCTCTCTGCCAACCCCTCCAGCTTGAGCTGAAGTTCCTGGTGGTTAGACTGAGCTGCTAATGAAATATCCAGCTGCCTCTGCAGTTCAGCCACCACTTCACGGAGCTCTATGGCCTCGCTGCCAAGCTGTTGAACATGCTCCACAAGGTCACGCTGTTTCAGCTCTGACTGATCCAGCTCCAGACGAAGCTCGTCCACGGCGGTGATGGCAGAATCAGACAACGGCTCTGCAGATTCACTCAGCAAGCTATTTCCAAACTCTGGACTGCAGAGAAACTCCGGGGCCTGACAGAGCGATGATACAGGACAAAAGGTTAGTACTGGAGTGAGATACACAAGATACTCAAGCATCTCAATTCTCCATCGAAAATAAATGAGATTTTCAATCTGAACTGTGACTAAATCGTAAGTATTTCAGCTGAACAAAAGTGCTGCTAAAAACAAATGAACAGGCATTGCTGAAAACACATTTTGTTCAAATGTCATCAAAGGCAATGGTTCCCAACTGGACGAACCCTGTCCTGGACGTTTACTGGATACGATTGTATGGTTAAGGTGATGGTCTACTGAAGACATGGCTGAAGAGAGCAAAGCCTGGCTGCGAGTTCAAATCCCAGCACCAATAACCTGCCATCGTTGATTCTCTGAGCAA
Organism: Ameiurus melas; assembly: GCA_012411365.1. Taxonomy (NCBI): domain Eukaryota; kingdom Metazoa; phylum Chordata; class Actinopteri; order Siluriformes; family Ictaluridae; genus Ameiurus; species Ameiurus melas. The sequence continues at coordinate 21,614,963 of CM022768.1, read as the reverse complement.
GACCCTTAACCCAAAAACTGCTCAACTGTATCTTTAACAATTTGGATAAAAGCAACAGACTAAACGAGTAAACCTAAATCTAAAGGACTACTCGAGGGCCAGGATTAAAAATCACTGGCCTAAGAGAATAACTAAGATTTCTGGTAACTCCTGCCATCTACTGGAAACATGCAGTACTGACTTATAGGGAAAGTATAACCATTTATTTTCTTATTTTTCCCTTTTCTTCTTTTTCTTTACATTTGTTAAACCTTCTCTTTAGTCTTGTTAAAATTCCAGTGTAAATCCTGTGTTCTAAAGCACATCACCTGTGAGTATGAGCTGGCCAGGCTGTTAATGCTGGAGCTGCGGCTGGGTGCTTTCCACATGTGACTTGGAGAGTTGGTCAAACCCAGAGTCCTTCTGTGGCACAAAACGTGAGCAGGAAACGTGAGTATACATTGAAGAGTCACACAAAAAACACAAATACCGGATACCGGATTATTCACGCTCACAGGCTGTACACAAATGCGGTGTTGTTCTCCAACCGTCATGTAAAAGTGCGTCTCTCCAAAGTAACAGCCGTAACAGACGTGTACACACCTGACGCTACACTTACGTAATGTACACGCTCCCTTGCACGCTCGCTTAATCATTCTCACGTCTCTCCGGACCAGCTATACTAATACGTGATTGCGTATTGGGCCGTATGCTCTTACCGTGCAAAAGTGGGCCAGGCCGAATCCAGGTCGTGGCCCCGGGACGCCACGTCGAACTGGACTTCGTTGAGCTCGTAGAGAGTGTTAACAACGTCCACACTGAGATGAGGCTTCAGAAAGGGACTTCGGGAATAATACCAGTCACTGCGGATTAAACACAGTTATCAGTTACGTGTGTAAGACTCGATCGGTGACACTTCCACCTGTAACCTGAAGCATTTTTCAAATCACAATTTCACCCCAAATGTCAATTTTATGACCTTAGAAGCTTTTTAAATTGCATTTTTTCATTTTACATTTGCACATTTTCTTCTAGATAATTAAAGAAGTGTAATAACCATAAGCATAGTCCATAAGCTTTACTTTTTGGGACACATCTATTGTGAATATTCCTGTACATGCTTCGATTTTGCATTGTTTCTAATTTAATACAACAATTACGTATTACAAATTATACTAACAGACCACAACTTCAGTGAAAAGTAGACTCTCTGAAATAGTTACATGAATTTCAGAGCTTCTTAGTATTCGGTACATCCCCCTTTTTTATGCTTTACTGACACCGTGCACTCGAGCATTGACAAGTTTGATTCAATAGTCACGGTAACTGAACAATTACTTAATTCATTTATTTATTTATTTATTTATTTATACATTTTCATATGATTCATTTTCCTTTTCTCTCCTCCCTTCCCTTTCCCAAATATTTCATTGATTCATTCATTGATAATTCATACTTTCTTCCTTTTAAAAACTTTCAGTGTGGCCTCAGACTTTTGAACCCCGAGGTATATTATATAATATTTTCGTGCTGGATGGACTGGCGCCCTGTCTAGGGTGTACCCTGCCTTGTGCCCGATGCTTCCTGGGATAGGCTCCAGGTTCCCCGCGACCCTGAAGCAGGAATAAGCGGTTGAAGATGGATGGATGGATTTTCGTGCTGTATTTCTGTTACCACACTGCAGTTCCTGAGATGAATCTGAGAAGCAACGCATGACCTTAATACCTTATATAAAAAAATTATCAAGATTTAAATCAGTGACAACCCAAGAACTGTATAATCTAGAAGCATCCACGGATGATATGAACTATGGTTCGTCACGTACGCAAGGTTACGCACCTCCAAATTCAATCCATACACGTGTACTCGGCTGTTTACTTGCACACGAGTATTATTCTATTATTCTAAGGACAGCTTCCGCTCCCGCTGATGAAACAGGGAAACGAATTTAAAGAAGTACAACTCGACATGGGAAGAGAAATTAACAAGGTAAAACAATGAAAGTGATTGCTTGCGTAAAGCCAAAGGTTTACAGGAACATGGAACAGTGGTATGACCAAAAAAAAACAAAAAACACACAAAATCATGTAAAGAAAGGGTGTCGCAGCTAACAAATACAGGTGCTGCAGTGTTAATGAATGAAACTTTATAATCATGGGTATGGGTACCTGGTGACCTTTTGGTTCATGAGGCACTGCTGAAAGGTGTCAGCTAGACGCTGGTGCACCAGAGAGTATCGGATAAATGCTCTGCCTTTTCCCAGCGACGTCTTTAGCTGAGAGAGAGAGAGAGAGAGAGAGAGAGAGAGAGAGACACACGCGGAGAGGGTTGTTTTTATCACACGTACAACCTGTATCACAAAGCATATCTTTCACAATGAAATGAAATGATCCATCGCTGGTCTTTGTGTTGGTTTTAACAAATACAGTCTTCACGGGTGAAATCCAGGGTTCAAACCAAGAGCAGACCATTCAGAGCTATTCATTCTTTAAACAATCAATTTAACAGGGCTCACCTGGGCAGCAAGAAACAACTGTCTGTCACGTTATCTTAGATTGCTGGAAAAAGCGGGTAGGATCAAACAAAAGGTGGCATGTTTTAAGTTGTTCAACACGTCTGAAATTCTGATCTGTCGTCTCATATTCTTCCTTCGATCTCAAACCTAAAACTTTTTAACCGTATAGCAAAAACAAAAATAATCAGCCTTGCCATTCCAATACTTTCGGAGGGAACTGTATAATGTCTAATGTAATTTATATTACAACGTTCCTCAGTGAGGAAGTAAAAGGAAGAAGCATTGTAGGGCAACGTTGGGAAATTTACAGATCTGTTAAGAAATACCAGGATTTCTATGAAGAAGAATAAAGTCCTAGCACTAAAGTATTGTTTGTAATAATTATAACTTAGAAATAATCACGGAAATTCTTTTCTAAAACAGCAGCTTTGAGAGTAGTTCAGGCCACACTTCACAGGCTAATGTTCATGCCCTTCTTCGAATATGCTTTGGTTTCTGTACTAAGAACTTACACAGGGACTTGTACGGTAGATGTTCGACGTGAAGAGAATTAAAATTTTTAATTTGATTAGAGAATTTAGAATTTTAAAAAACTGTTGATGTGTGTGACATTTTCTCTGAGGAGATTTAATATTCATTTAACATTGTAAGAAGTATCCAGGGTTCGCGCATCGTAACAGTAAAGCTGTAACTGGTAAGCTTTCAGGACAGAGGAGTTTACACTTGTTTCATGGACGTTCCACAACATTAAATGGAACTAAACATGGGGTGAAAAATTTGAAAGTGTCGTTCTTTAAATAATTTTTTTTTTATTGTTGGCAAATTGCTGAGGTATGAGAGGAATAAAAAACCCCATGCATGCCCCAGGACATGCCAATTTAAAAAAAAATAGTAAACTTCTGAGATTTAACAGTAACTCCACTTCACCACACAGCCCGCCATTGATTATTTTCCTATTACAGCACACCGATGTCATGTTCTATTATTCCTTACATGTCCATCAGTTCTCAACAGTGGATAGCTTTGAGCTTTTCCCAGGATTTACAGTTAGCAAAGTTTGCGTTGAGACAAACAGGTTGTTTGTATTGCAGGTGTCCTGTTCTGTAATAAAGCTTGTACATGAGAGAAAATGGCATTTAAAGAAACGTTCCTTTGTGTCAGCGTACAAATAAGGAAGGACCAATATTTCACATTGACCTTTGCGTTTGAACAAGGCTACCCAACACGGAACTATAACAAACAAAGAAAGGTGTTGACTGAGATAATTGGCAGGTCTTCGGATAACATTCGGTATTGCGCAAAATCTAACGCACTGTAATGTTAGCAAGGTAGTATTTCTTGGATTTGACACCCCGACCCATATAGGCTGTTGGTGAATAAACGGATGAAAGAGTGAATAAGTGAAGGAGGGAATACCTCAGGGATGGATTTGACAAAGCGAATGCCATCGTTGGCGCCTTTTATTTTGGCCAGACAGTCGCTAAAGTAGTCCCAGTAATCTTTCTTCGTGCCCAGAAACGTGGTCTTCTCTTTCTGGTTAAACTGTGTGGAACAACAATGCACTGCTTTAATAACCAAAACTGTTAATATAGAAGTTTATACTTTTTCTCCCTTCATATTTTCTCCACAGTTAGACCCCAGCGAGCTGTACGTTATCATACAATTGCTACGAACCACAGGGAGTAAAAGCTGTTACGTACTTCTTCTGAGACACATGACGCCAGACAATGACATCTCGGACACTGAACTGCTGATGTCTAGAACAGTGTTTGGTGGTGTTGTGTGTGTACCTGTAGCAGGTACTCCAGCTTGTAGGAGAACTTTTGCAGATCAGTGCTGTCGTCGGTGATTGGCTCGCCGTTCTCCCTGTACTCTTTGGTGAGCTCTGACACAGCGTCTGTTGAGCAAAATGTAGGACGGATTCGGTAACAGAAAAATATACGATCACTTTCAGGAAATGCTTTATCCTGGTTAGGGTCGCAGTAGATCTAAAGCCTGGAACGCTGGGTGTGAAGCAGGAACACAGCGTGGGTGTGACGATATTCAAACCACGATTCGCGGCTAGGAGGCAATTTAGTATAGACAATTCCCAAATATTATTGGGTGGACAAGGGAACAAACACTAACCCAAGCTCAGGATTGAACCGAATCAACAGAACAGAATTCAATAGGCTATTAAAGTGGAACACAAACAAAAAACATGTCGGTTACAACGACTTTCAAAGTTGGTGGTGTAGAAAATTAACTCAACACCTTCTGACCAATCAGAATCGAGAATTCAACAGCACGGTGATAGAAACAGTTATAAAACAATAAGTACTGCAGCCAGTCCCTGTGATCAGCGAATCTAAAAGATACAGGTGTAGTAAAGCAACTGAATAGTCATAACAGAGTGATAAAGAGATAGAATGCCTAAAGAAAGGAATTGCACTTCTTTATGCCAAGTCTCTCACGCCTCATTTTGACTTCACCCTCCTTGCTCTCTCGCTTCCTCATTCTGTGCATCAGTCTCCATGCATGCACCTTTTATCCATCTAGAATGCAAGTGAGGGATGAACTCTGACCTCTCTCTATCTCTCAGGCTGCATGTCTTTTCCTTCTTTCTGGGTTCATTGGATTTTATGTCTCATAACAGGAGATCGCTGGTGTAAATGGGCGAGGTTCACATGCTGACTCTCTACCTTACTGTTACACTATGCCTCAACACACACACACACACATTACCTTGCAGATCTCTGATAACCCTCTGGAGGTGGCCCTCTCCAGCCGTCGCCATGGTCCTGCTCACTCCTTGCCAACCGGGTCAAGAGGTCATGTGTGGTCTGCAAGTGAGGGCAGCGGAATAAAAACATAAAAAAAAAAAAAAGTTATTTCTGTTAAAAGTTATACAAAAGCACAGATTCTAATTCTTCATGAATTCACAGATGAATTAATAAAAAGTCGTCTACCTCAAATCAGGCAGTTAGTAAGGGTAAATTAGTGCCTCTTTCACCGGGAACAAGACCATCATGTGGGAGGAACGAGATAAGGACTTGATAAGATGTGATCATAATAAGTAGGTCGATAATCAAGAGCTACAAGGAGGAGAGGGAATCGATTCCTTTTGATTATTTTCAGCTCGGATTATAAACTGCGCCAATACAATCTGACTCACTACACCTCACGACTTAATTATGTCATTATAATTGTTTATATTGTTATTAGAAGGGATGTCACAAAAGGGGCTCCGTTTGCTATGGCACAGCAGTTGGAAATAAATTGTTGCAAAATTTTTTTTAAACGTCTAAATGTTTGTAAATGTCAGCTTGTACACAACAGAGAACTGTTAAATGATGTCGTTGCTCTTCAAAATATGACCTCTGCAGAGAAAAAAAATACTTCTTTGTTATTTTTGTTGATTTTTTGTTTGATGAATGATGTAAAAAAAAAAAAAAACAGCTAATATTTCTGCTTGATAACCCAAGATTAAATTGTTTTCTCCCAACATTTACTTTTATACTGTAACACTGAAACAGAAATACTGAAACACTGAAATACTGAAATCCCCAATGTTTGTTTACAGTTTAACAAATACTTCCTGAAGAAGTCCATCAGCTGGAAACAAACTACACCATAAACTACCGCGTGGGAAGAAAACCCCACGCTTGTTTAAAGGTTCAAGTGAAAAGTTCATAAACTTGAACATACTTTTGGAGAGCTCGAGCCTGTCCGGTGTTTACAATCAGGTGAACAAACTTGCTAGTCTTGTCAAGCTGTTTGATTGACAGGTCAAAGACACACACACAAACGTCTAAAAGCAAACATTACTGAACATTTAGGAATTAAATATTGTCTAGTACATTATACAGTGTTTTAAAATGTTTGTTATTTCGCGAGTGAAACGTCCAGAAAATTCTTTGGAAATACTGACATGTTTCTTAGACCCAGTTTGACACCCCGCCCACTGAAGCCTTTCAACCAATAGGAAAAGAAAGCATGCATGGTTGAACTAAAGCGACGTCATATGACAGCTGCAACCAGCAAAGTGTTGTTGTTGTTGTTGTTGTTGTTGTTGTTTGATGATATATTTTTGTTGTTTTAGCGCCATCAAAGGAAACAAGAAGAGGTTTCACAAACCTGATACAAATTACACAATGGAGTTTTTTTATTGTTTGTAAATAAATAAATAAATAAATAAATAAATAAATAAATAAATCAATCAATCAATCAATCACTGAAATAAAACAAATGAACCAAAAATTCTGAAAGCTCTCTTGGAATCTTCACGAATCAAAGGCATTTTGGCATTGTTCTCTTGACAAATTGTTGTTGTTGTCGTTGTTATTATTGTTATTATTATTATTGTTGTTGTTGTTATTATTTAAAAACAGTAGGAAATTCAGAAATATTCAGAAATTCATCCAACTCTAGAGAGAACAAAATTTCAATAAGAATAATAATAATGATAACAATAATAATAATAATAATAATAATAATAATAAATGATGTAAAACTTCTTCTCATATACAGACACTGAAGACACAGTAGTCTAAATATTATTGTTCTAAAGGTTCACTTTGTTCCACATTGAGACACAAAGTTTTCTTAATTTATTTATTTATTTATTTATTTATTTATTTATTACAAAAACATATGCTTAGGTGACAAAACAAAAAAGCCTAAACTCTTCAAACGACTGATTATATGATTAACGTCACAGTGTTTTTTTTTTGTAGTTATTTGTTTATAGTATGTACTTCTGTCATCCTTTCCTGTTTTTTCTTGCTATATGTAACTTATCGACTCGAAGTCCAAGGTCCTGGGTTGGATTTTGCTCTCAGGTTCACATCTTTACATATTTAACTTCCTATTAATTTAATAAAACATCTGATATGGCTGGGGGCTGATGCTTAGGGGCGGGAACGTGATCACACTTGTAACCAACCAGTATAAAAACCCTGGCTGCTGTTGGTGAGGTCAGTTTTGTGCTTTTTTTTTCCAATCTAAACTTTAATATTTTTATTTTCCCACATTCATCTTTTGGACAAACTTCAAACTATAAAAGAGCTATTTTTTTTGAGTCATTCATTGGATTTATAAGGAACATATCAAGACCTTTGAACTGGACCAATAACTTAAGGGCACAAAATGGGTATATTAAGTTATTTTAATCATTCTAACTGATCGTTTCATATGTATAAGCTCATCTGTAACTGAACACACATGAAGCATTGTGTTAATTCAAGGGTGGTGTAAATGTAACAGAACAATAAGTTCCTTTTTTATGCATGAGGATCTTACTGTAAGAGATTTAGCCTTTAGGGAAGCAAACGAGATAATATGTTTAAAATGTCTTTATTCGTAATGTTTTTGCTTTCCAGAAAACACGACGGAAAATAACTATTATTATATGGATGACATTGGTGAGGGAATGTGTCACAAGGAAGCCGTGGCCAAAATCGGATCCATCATTGTGCCGTTATTCCTCAGTATCGTGGTCGTGCTCAGTCTCGTCGGGAACATTTTAGTTCTGGTGATTCTCGCTCTATATGAGAATCTGAAATCGTTGACTAACATCTTCATACTGAACTTGGCTCTGTCGGACCTGCTCTTCACTGTCGGACTGCCCTTCTGGGCGTGTTACTACATCTGGGGTTGGAATCTTGGAGACGCGGCATGTAAAACGGTCAACTTTTTCTTCTATGCTGGATTTTACAGCAGCGTCGTGTTCCTGGTGCTGATGACCATTCAGCGCTACATGGCTGTGGTGCACCCTCTCTCAGACTGGGAAAGAGGACAGGGTTTCGCTCTAATCCCCATCGTCGCTTGGGTGGTGAGCATCGCAGTGGCATTGCCAGCCCCAATCTTCAGCTCTGTAATTCCTGATCCAGCAGACTCTATGCAACTCTACTGTGAGTATAATTCCACTGAGGGATATTTTACCGTCACATATGAACAGAACTGTTTTTTTGTGTGCTCCTTTTTGATCATGGGGTTTTGCTACATAAGAATCCTGCAGACCGTCTTCAAGACGAGGACGAAAAAGAGACACCGTACTATCAGACTCATCTTCTGCATCGTAATCACGTTCTTTCTCGGTTGGGCTCCTTATAACCTGGTCATTTTTCTGCACACCTTTACTCATCATCAGATGGAGTTTTTCACCAACTGTGAGGTCACGCATCATCTCGACTATGCCGAGTACGTCTGTAAGCTGCTGGCGTTTTCACACTGCTGCCTTAATCCCGTGTTTTACGTTTTCGTCGGCGTGAAATTCAGGAATCATCTAAAGGAGATTCTGCAGAAGATTCTTCAGACACCTTCAAACAAGGACATGACACAAACACGAACCGGCACCATTCAGTCTCACGGCTCCATGTGCTCAAACGGAAACAACTGCAGAGGCCATTTCACAACTGTCTGAGTCGGTGTAAATATACGCAAAAATGATGTCTGATTTATCCGATGCTTAAATAGGTGGAGGCTGAAGCTTTTTTTAAAAAAAGATGTAAATATGTAGCATATACAGCGCTTTAAAAAAAAGTGCATGTGTGGAGTTTTTTTTCTTTGGCTTAAAGCAAATTTGACATTTCATTTTGATTCAGAATAACCATGAACTACTTTTGAGACAACTTACGTACATTGGTGCCTTATATAAAAACCCCACAAAAGCTTTTAAAAAGGTGTTCTAATGTCGTCTAGCGGAAATTCATAAACATGCATGACTGGGTGTTAAAGGCAATTGATATAGTTTTGAGTGTACATTTCCATTGTGCGTACCTAAGTGACCATGTTGTTATTGAGAACTCAAGACTTCCCATTTGATCAGCAAATAAATGGACATAGATCCGATTTAGCAGCGATTCAATTCATAGACATAGATCCGATTCAGAAGTGATTCAATTAATCAACAGATCTTATTCAGAAGAGATTCAATTATTAGACAGATCTGATTCAGGAGAGATTCAATTATTAGACAGATCTGATTCAGGAGAGATTCAATTATTAGACAGATCTGATTCAGGAGATATTCAATTATTAGACAGATCTAATTCAGGAGAGATTCAATTATTAGACAGATCTAATTCAGGAGAGATTCAATTATTAGACAGATCTGACTCAGGAAAGATTCAATTATTAGACAGATCTGACTCAGGAAAGATTCAATTATTTGACAGATCTGATTCAGAAGAGATTCAATTATTAGACAGATCTGATTCAGGACAGATTCAATTACTAGACAGATCTGATTCAGAAGCGATTCAATTACTAGACAGATCTGATTCAGAAGCGATTCAATTAATAGACAGATCCGATTCAGAAGAGATTTAATTAATAGACAGATCTGATTCAGAAGCGATTCAAACTAAAGCGATTCAAACAGCATCCTACATGAATATTCATGAAATCAAATTGCTTTGATCTAAATTTAAGCAAATGTTATTAGCCAAATGGTGATTAGCTGAGCACTCTTTACTAAAGCACACCTCCCTGTCTGATGAAAGGTTAAACCACACGATAACACCTTTGCTGATGTCTTCATTGGTCATTTGGAGAGTAACTGGGTTCTTTCTTACTATACTTTGTATATGTGAACGAAAGAGAGAAACTGTCCTCTCAAGTTGTGCTCAAAAATGACATAGGTGTCTGATGTCGGTTTTATATGATAATCTTATGTTCTTTATTATTATTTCTGTATATATTTTATTTTGTTTAGATGTGTCATTTCTAAAGCACTTTGGGCGACGTCAGCCGATTTGATTTTTCCTCTTTAAATAAATCAACTTTGTCCTGTTTTCTTCCTTTCCTTCTGGCTGCCATTGTTCAACACAACACGTCAAACCGCAGCAAATAGATAACCTGTGATGTGAACGAAAACACACAGCACATGAGACGGCGGTGATAATAACTTTCGTCTTTTATTAAACTGCCATGATCACTGATGGAGATATAACATCAAGTGAAAATTCTTCTCTCTAAACTGTAGTCAGCATTGCATCATATCATGAGTCAGAACGCATACAATGGCAACCAGGCCCATCTACAAGGAGTGTTCCTTACCGACATGACAAGTTTAAACAACATGAGCAATTCACCTCTGAACACTTTCCAGTTGGTCCTAAAATGGGTAGGTTCCTCTTGAAATTATGGCATGGTTTATCCAGGTGATTCTTAGAAGAGGAATAGACCGCAAATTACATAGTTACAGGCGGGGGTTGGGGGTTAGGACGAGAGCCTACAGCAGGAATTTAAGGGAATAAACAAATTGTGCTTATTTGTGGGTGTTTACTAAGACTCTCCCACCCCCTCCCTCTCTCTCTCTCTCCTGGGTTGAGCCGACAGAACGGGTACTGTAACTCAAGCAACCACTCTTTACAAACACGGTGAGCAGAAAAGCATCTCATAACACATCGAATCATAAGTTTGGGCTGGGAGACAACAGCAGGCTTCCACTCCTGTCAGCCAGGAATCTGGCACTACACTGGATACAGATACTCACCGAAACTGGACTGATGAAGATGTGGGGTGGGGGGTGGGGGTGGGGGGACGGCACACACAGAGACCCCGCCAGCTGCTCTTTTCCACGTAAGTGAACCAGTTTTCCTAATAAACTAGAAGTACTATTTCTGTATTATGAATACCAAAAAGTGCATCACCTGTTAACAGTATCCTACACACTGTGAAGAGGAACCGTCGAAGAACAGAGCAAGTTTATCAGTAAATTAAAACATATATGCCGGAGTTCAAATTTGCCTTAATTGGTCATTTGCCATTTCATACAGGGTTTACTTCCTGTCTGTTCACGTCACTGCTGAGGTTAAGAACTTAGAACACAATACGGGGAGGAAAAAAAGAAAGGCTCTATAAGTTTCTGTAGATTTATTTTGGTTTAACCTCAAACTCTTTATTCCAATACAGTTACAGTAAAAGCAACCAACCTCCCACCCACACACACACACACACACACACACACTGTATGAAAAAAACATACTTTTTCAAATCCCAACAAACCTGGATGTCTCACAGCAACAACTGCAGTGGCAATTACACAACTATCTGATACCCGTGTGTGTGTGTGTGTGTGTGTGTGTGTGTGTGTGTGAGAGAATTCTGTAAAAGATAGATTGACCTATTTGCTGTTTTCACCACAGCATCTTGTTTGTGAGCATTCATTTCTAACAGGCAAACATAAAACCCCATGCTTACACATTCAGGGCAACATTTACAAGCAGATGTTGTAACTTTCCCGTCTGATGAAAGGTTACACCTCACAACGACATATTTGTGGATGTCTTCGTTAGAAATTTGGAAGGTAACCGGGTTCTTTCTTACTACACGTCCCAATATATATATATAGGCAGAGCGAACTGTACTCTCTATTTGTGCATGTGGATTACATGTACAGTACGTGTATGCTTCAAATGTCAGTTTCATATGTTAATCTTATGTTCTTTACTAGTTTGTTAATTTTTTTATTTAAATTTTTTTTTTATTATTTGTTTAGACGTACTTAATCTTCTAGCACTTTGGGTAACGGCAGCCGCGTTGAGTTTTTCTCTGTGGAAAAAAAATAAGAAAAGAAAAAGTTCTACTTCATTACTATGTACTATATGAACTGTTGTTTTTTTTGGCATTGTGCCTGCCATCGTTTGAAAACCACAAATAAATCAGAGGATCCTGTGGGATAAAACCACACAGCACACGAGAAGGAAGTCATTAAAAGTGATTCATCTTTTTAAACTGTCGCTGCTGCTCGGATTTGATATTACACTGTGTGTAGGAGTGAATACTCAAGAATGTGGAAATAAATTAGGAAGTAGCTTCAAAAATACCAATCTGTAAAAAACAAAGAAACAAAGAAAAAAAAAGGGAATTATGTTGTAATAAAAAAAAAAATCCAAAATGAATCAGAATAATTTAGTATTTCAGCATCTTCAAAGTAGACGCCTTTTTCACCTAGAATTTTCCAGAAATGTATTTTCGCCGTTGTCTCGACCGAGTTCTTGAGGAATTTCCCCGAGATGTTTTTTAAACAGTATTAAAAGGAGTTCACACCGACGCTGGACTCTTATCGGCTGCTTTTCGGAATATTTCACTCGGAGTCGTCCGTTTGAAAAAAGATTTTTTGTAAATAAAATGTTAGTTTTCTAATGAAAGAAACGAATACGTCGTCACGATTATATTTTTGTCTACGACACCGATTTCACAGGTTTAATCACACACCTTCAGATGAAAAGCTTTTGAACATCATGAGAAACATTTCAGTCGAGTGTCCACAAACGTGATGGGCAGGGTTTGTGAACAACTTTAACTTTTGTGTGTGCGTTGCTGTCAGAAGGAAAAAAAAAAGGGTTCTCTTCCTGTTTTCTTTTAGAAAGGAACATTTCTAAAGAAACAGCACTTATATCCAGGCTGCCACAGCAAAAAGTTCATTTTTTCTGCTGTACTACCATCAAAATCAAAGGAGCTAAAAATATTTTTTTCAGTAATCCATTTGAAGAGGAACAGATGGATCTCAAAGGTCTGTATAAACAATACTTTTTCAAATGGGTATTGGGTATATAAAACTATTTGTTTTTTTCATTTATTTTTAATCTATAGGCTATGCATCATTAACTGCACTTGGAGCTTTGTATATATAAGTTTACTTCCGATGCAATTCTGGGCATTTCTTTAAAACAACAAGTTTCATTCCTTCATGTATGAGAAGATATAATGCAGAAACTAGGACAAAAACAACTTATTTTGCATGTTTAAGAGTACATGTTTTCCTTTACAGGTAGCGGTATGGTGAGCAGTATGGTGACCCCGTATGACTATATTGAAGATATCGATACCATTCCGGATCAACTGTGTCGCAAGGAAGTCGTGGCCAAAATCGGATCCATCGTTGTCCCGTTATTCTTCAGCATCGTGGTCGTGCTCAGTCTCACTGGTAACATCTTGGTTCTGGTGATTCTCGCTAAATATGAGAATCTGAAATCGTTGACCAACATCTTCATACTGAACTTGGCTCTGTCGGACCTGCTCTTCACTGTCGGACTGCCGTTCTGGATGCATTACTACATCTGGGGTTGGAATCTCGGAGACACGGCGTGTAAAGCTGTCTGCTTTGTCTTCTACGCTGGATTTTACAGCAGCGTCGTGTTCCTGGTGCTGATGACCATTCAGCGCTACACCGCTGTGGTGCACCCTCTCTCAGACTGGGAAAGAGGACAGGGTTATGCACAGCGTTACGCAATCCCAATCGTCGGTTGGGTGGTGAGCATTGCGGCGGCGTTGCCAGCCCCGATCTACAGCTCTGAAATGCCTGATCCAGCAAACGCTACACAACTCTACTGCGAATATAATTCCACTTACGCAAAGCTCGTGATTACCTACGAACAGAACTGTTTTTTTGTGTGCACCTTTTTGATTATGGGTTTTTGCTACACCAGAATGCTGCAGATCGTCTTCAGGTCACGAAGCAACAAGAGACAGCGTACTATCAGACTCATCTTGTGCATCGCGGTCTTGTTCTTTTTCGGTTGGGCTCCTTATAACCTGGTGATTTTTTTACAAATGTTTACAAATCTTGACATCGATTTTTTCAAAAAATGTGAGGTCACGCATCATCTCGACTACGCCGAGTACGTCTGTAAGCTGCTGGCGTTTTCACACTGCTGCCTTAATCCCGTGTTTTATGTTTTCGTCGGCGTGAAATTCAGAAATCATCTAAAGGGCATTCTGCAGAAGATTTTTCAAAGGCCAGTCAACACGAGTAAGCTACAAACACGAACTGCTAACGGTCAGTCCCTGGGCTCCTTGTACTGATACTGCAACGGTTACAGACACAGTTATTGAGCTCTCTGATTCGGTGTAAATATGTTTAGAAAAGATTAATATATTTATTTGTGTAATAACTGGCACCCTGTCCAGGGTGTACCCCGCCTTGTGCCCGATGCTCCCTGGGATAGGCTCCAGGTTCCCCGTGACCCTGAAAAGGAGTAAGTGGTAGAAGATGGATGGATGGATTTGTGTAATACTGAACTAAGTTCATGCTGATGTGTGAACTGAGACGTGGTGCTGAAAAGTGACAATAGTATTTGCGTATCTGCTCTAAATTTGAGTGCTGTATCTGAGCTGATTCTCTGACTCGCATAATTTCACGGTCCACTTTATTTGGAACACCTTTACGCTCTTTCGTTCGCGCAATCTCTGCGATTTCACTTAGCTCTGTGAGCAAAAAACCCCCCAAAACGCCTCGTTGTTGAGAGAGCAGATGAGAACGGACAGGCCGTTCCGATCTCGGGACACTTCGTATCTTAAGGCGTGCTTCCACTCCTGGCAGCGAGGAATCGGACGCTACAGTAGATACGGATACTCACCAAAACTGGATAGATGAAAATTGGGGCAAACTAAAACCCTCCTCAGTTTGTCTTTTTGCACAGGCAAACAAGTGTTCCTAATTAAGTGGACGGTATTGTATATGTCTGTACACTATTTTTGTATTAAAGATTTTAAAAGTGCATCAAACACTACTGTTCTCCTGCGCACTGTGATTAGACAGAGTGAAAGAAGGAAGTGAATGCAACGTCCGTCTAAAAAATGGGACGCGAGTACGGTTAGCGTAGACCATAACTCCTACTGTGGCCGTAAATATTCGGGAACCATGAACGTACTAAGGTTTTACATCCTGTCTGTTCACGTCACTGCTGAGATCAATAACGTTCATAAAACAATTTCGAACACAATATGGAAAAGAAAAAAAAAAATTTTCTATTGTTGGATTTATTTCGGTTTAACCTTAAGCACTTTATTCCAGTACAGTTACAGTAAAAAACACCTGCCCACACTGTGTGAGAAAAAAAAACACACGTTTTTATTTTTTAGCATTTCGCACGGAAATGTTTTTCAACCACATACATCACCCAGCAGGAAGTGTGCCTTTCATAAACGTGAGAAAATTAGGGTTTTTAACAATGGTTAAAAACAAGACTAGAGGCTGGCTGTTATCGAGAGAAAGAAATGTTTCTAGATTTCCACAGAGCAGGGATAAGATTCCTCGCCTACAATGACCTGTTTACGCACAATGTTTAAAGCTTAATCGTTAATGATTCGTTTATTGCTATGAAATAAGACAACTTGAAGAGGGCATTAATCAACATTCTGCTTTCACCATCACAAGCTGTCAGTTCACAAATCAAAAAGAACAACAACATTTATTTGTTCCATTACATTTATTGGCTCTAATGGTGTTCGTTTTGTTTCTTTCTATCGATTACTACGGTATTTTATTTCAAATGCTCTGGTAGCTTCACTAGACTCTTGACTCCTGCTCGATAGTGTTATGACAGAAAAATAAATTAAATAAAAAAAAGTTGTGCTTGTATAGCTTGATCACTGATATTAAAAATATATTTGAGATTCAAGTACAAATCCTAAATCTTCAGTATAAACACGGTCACAAAATATTCTTCTGTAGCGGTATCGAATATAATTATATACGTATAAAACGAACCTATAAGCAGACGACCTATAAGAAGTGACCATTTAAAAACGTCATAATGTCATAAAAAAAGGAAGAAAAAGCTACATCCATTACTGTGGGTAGGGTCGTGAGAGCTAGCGTGTGCGGACTAGCGAGGCGATATAAACCCACACAGAGAGTACGTTACTGGGGTAAGGGTGGACGTACACGGCCAGCGCAAACTCCACGTTAGGAGCCTCGGCGCTATGGACGCCTGTGCTGCGCACGGCCTCGACGATCGGCCGAATCTCGGAGAACGGAAGGTGCAGGGGAAAGCCGGAGATCTGACATAAAAAAAAAAAAAAAAAAAAGGATTATGGGATTAATTAATTAAGACAAACGCTAAGCATTAATTATTCCCTATCGGTGCAACTGAAAGGCTTGGCTTGATCTGACACTCACCCTGTAGTCTCCCAGCAGGCTTTGCAGCTCGAGCCGATGCTCCTCGGCGACCTCGCGGCCGCCGCTCCGTTCCAGTTTTGGCAGGAAGTGACGTAACGTGGACGTGCAGTACCGGTTCCAGCGAGTCGGGTGTCTCGGGCGCCATTCCATGATCTTCTCCCTCAGCACCTTTTCTATCCTATTACAGAACGTAATGTTGGAGAGACAAAAGCGTTTCTTCTCCCCTCAGGAGAAAATCCACAACCCCCCCAGTATTATTAATTCCCCAGGCTATGTCATCGGGACAAAAATCAAATGATGGTGACCCCCAATATCCAATCGATTAGAACAAGCAGGCCAATCAGATCAATCATCCTATCTGTTAATTCAGAAAGCTTACGTTTTAAGCGGAGGCAGGAGTCACACATGTGTACTAAAGCTAGCTGAGTTGTGGGCGTAGCTTTGGAGCAACACTGAAAGAAGGGGCTGTATTGGTTTCGTTGCCAAAAATCACTGTTTATACCTTTAAGACAGAAACTAATGGTCTTTCATGAGATTCTTGATTTTGGATTAAAAGTGATAAATTGAAAAAAAAATGAAATAATAAAAATGAAAGTATCATTTATAACATGCTGACAAATATACTTTAGGGAAAATCCCAAATGGATTCGATCCTTTACGGTGTTTAGAGTCGAACACAATTCCATACAAAGAGAGACAGACAGACAGCGAGAGAGACAGCGAGAGAGTTTGTGTGTGTTATTGTATGGACACATACCTGTCCTGTAACTCTGCTGTAGCTGCCTTGTCTGTCCGTCTGTACACCAGCTCCTCAGGCTTCACACACACACACACACACACACATATACACATATATATATATAAATATAAAAATATACACACACACACACAATCACAGACACACATTACACCACAAAACTTCAGGTGTTGATTAATTTATAGTATTTCTGACAGGTTTACAATAATGCCCTCTTTCGTATACATTATTGTTTCTATAGTAACAACTTATACATGGACTTGCACAGCGGACAGTCGGAATTATCAGATTTATGGAATTGCCGATACGGAATGGCAAAGAGTCTCCAGTGTCGGTGCCTTGTAAACCGTCCGGAATTCCGTCACTGACTATTTGCCTGTAACGGCGCACCCACAAGTGTTTGATTCCTCACTAAAACTCCGCAGACGTACGCCACTGTCAATTCGGACGAGATGAAAGTGATTAAAAAAATAAAAAATAAATAAAAATAATAATAATAATAATAATAATAATAATAATAACAACGACAGGACGGCGTGTCGGTCTGAGCTTTTGATTTCGCTCCACCCGCTCACCTGTACGCTGGAGAGGCCAGGGTCGGGGAACGCTCTGGAGAAGAACGGCTTCCAGTACTTTGGCTTGGTGACGTCAAACCCCATCCGCATCGGAGTGGCGTAGGTCTGGATATTAAACCACACCTGCAGGAGAGAAATGATCAAAATGATCACGCCTGCATGGTTCTAAAGGAGAAAAACTGGACACCAGACATCACGCCTTGGTAGATCTACTGTACATTTGACCTAAGAAATGCTGTGTGTGTGTGTGTGTGTGTGTGTGTGTGTGTGTGCGCGCTCTCACATTGTCTGCGTTGACCAGGCAGCCGACAGTCTGTAGAGGACAAAACGTGTCGTATTGTCCGTAGTACTGACCCGTGCTGGGGTTCCAGATCACGTAGCGGTTGTGTTCTTGGGTCAGAACGTACGCTGTTGGCCCCTGCGATGGGAACCGCGCAGACATTAAATCGCGACAACACTTCATCCTTATAATCGTTAAATAATTCCATTACGTAAACTCGCTTCGTGTCTCAATAGAATAATATATTTAGCGTGACGTGAAACCTCTCACCTCAGGGATGGCAGTTCCTATAATAAGCCACGCCTTTTTGCCCATGGACAGGAAGTAATTGCAGAGCAGGACGGCGTGCTCCTCCTCGTCTCCGGCTAGCAGTGTCAGGAATTGCTAGGAACACAACAGAACGAATTCTAGGAGAGCGGTCGACACTTCCACGAGGAAAGAGAGAGCACTTTGTGGAAGTACACTTACGTCGCAGGTGCTCCATAAATCGCAGACGCCGGAGAAAGACACGCTGTCCGGCAAAAAAGGAACGAGAGACACGTATCGAGCGACCAGCTCCTGGAAAGAAGCAAAACAAAGAAAGATTTAGAGTGACCGTATTAGTTTTCTCATGCAACTGTTTATAAAAAAGTAGACAATCGTGAAAAGACAGAAGTATGTTGTTTGTGTTCGCTGAGCTCACCGTCGCTTCCTGGGGGTTGTTAGGAAAAGCGTCCAGCAGCTCCTGCGGAGGACGTAGCGCTCGGACGAAGCGTGTGACGAACACGGTTTTGCCGTTCATATCCACCACGGTGGTGAGACAGGGTCGGTCCGGGAACCTCTTCGCCGCATCCTTCTCGAAGCTCTCGCACGCCGACAGCAAACGCTCCATTTCCTGCGTGTCAAACTTCACCAAGCCATAAGTATTCAGACACTTTCGTTGTTGCGTTTCTTTTTGTGTTCTTCTAGTGCACACTTCAAACTTACACGCATGTTGTACTTATAAACATGAACACTAGAAAAGAGTCGCAGGACGACCTGAGAGCAGCAGGAACAAGGGTTTCGCACAGGACGATAAGCAAGAAACTGCGTCTGAATCGGCTCGGTTCCTACACCGTACACAAAACTCATCTCATCTCAACCTTCCTTCTAGACCGACTCTTATGAGCCGTGCGACTTTTATGTTTCGGCTCGCTTTATTCAGAATTACCATCTACCATGGCAACGAAACTAAAACGACGGATTTGACACGTTTAAGAAAACATTTCTAATGTATGTGAAAGTCAGGGAACGCGCTATTTGAAGGGTACGTGCGTCGGACATGCTCCTAAGCTCTGTGATATTTTGATATTTTTAAAATGAATATTTTATAAATCAATACTGATATATATATATATATATGCTGAAGAAATTAATGAAATGCTCGGGTTAAACTGACGTGTGAGGTGTTACATCATCTTTAAATGAATACAAGGAAAGAAGTAAAAAAGTTCTTAGGACCCCCCCACCCCATAACACATAAGCTACTGCATGAATAAGTGCAGGATAGCTGGAGTTGTGAGATTTGAACACTAATTAATACTAATTAACCAGTAGCGTTTTAGTTAAAGACGATTCAGTTCCATGCGCCTAAACATCGCAGACGCAATAAAACACAAACATCCCAAAAAACTCATCTCGCAGGCTGATACTTCGTTAGAAGATTTCACAATATTAATCATTTCCAAGATTACAGACATGTTTCTAAAGGAAAAGCAGTACACTTCATAAAAACTTCTCATGGGTTTGGACATAAGACTAAAATAAACGTTTTATTCAGGAAACGCGCCGATTAAAAAGAACCCTTTAAATAAAGTGTACGATCCAAAACCTCGCCTTGGGATTTGTGGTCCTTGAATCTGGAGCGTTTAAAGAGACGCTGAAGATCCAGGATACAATGACTATCTATACGGAGAGCTTTACTACAACTCCACAGACAAACTAATAGGTGTATGAGACAAAAAAGTCCCCCAAAAAACACAATGCTGTACTGAGAATGCATCAGTTACCTTTACTTTCTTCATCTAGCAAAAGAAAGCAGCAAAATAAGGACATGGAGAGAGAGAGAGAGAGAGAGAGAGAGAGAGAGAAAATGAATCTTTCGTGTGTTGATGGAAAAAAAAGCTATCCGAGTGAAGATGACCGTGAAGAAGACAGGAAGGAAGGTGTTCTAAAGAGACGGTGCTCTAAAGCGTTTTACCTTTTCTCTGACTGTGTCTCCAGGCACCAGCTGCGGTTCGATGGTGATGAAGAGGGTGAGGAAGGTGCCTTCACTTAGACTCCGAACCGTGTCGTAGCCGCCCTCGGTGCCTAGGCTCCGCTCTTTACTGTAGCCTAGCAACACCGGGGGCGTGGCCACCTTAAATGTCCCATCAATCTACGGTGACGAAACGAAGCATTAAAATCGTTCCTAAAACGGTGGAATTATTCGTTTTCGCTTCATGTTGAATGAATCGTTTCATATTTGATTCGATTCGATAGCAGTCACATAAAAATGACTCCTCATGAAGCTTTTACCACGCCCCAAATATTTTACATCTAAATACATGTGTAGCACTTTTTAATCTCAAGATTATTGGTCTTAAATGTCTTCAAATGTTGCTGCTTTTTGTGGTAATATGAGTCAGTTTACACCATAATATTTAGTTTTAATATTTAGTTAATGGGTTTGTTTTCTTTTACATTACTCCTTTAGGAACCGTTTGCTGTGGCCTCAGCCTTAACTATTCATTTTTTTTATTTTTTTTTGTACCAAACTTGAATTCAAAGTGAGAATAATAAATGGAAATCTGAAATTCTCAGCCTTCTACGGCTTTCGAGAAAACAACAACAACAACAACAACAACAACAACATGAATAAAGAAAATGTAAGAGAACCCATCCAACATGTGATTTGTCACATCATACCCGTGACTGTAGGTAGATTGTGCTGAAAGGAATCTTTATGGAACCCAGCCAGTGTCTCTCAATGCGTGTGTGTATACTGCTTCCTCTTTCTCTCTCATCCTGAAATGAAGGGCAAAACACGCACACGCACGCACACACACACACACACACACACACACACACACACACACACATGTACCTCTTTAAAAGAAGTGAAAGTAAAGTCTTAAAAAGGCAACTGTGGCCAAACTTGAAAATAACTTTTAAAAGTATTTAAGGAGAGCATTTCAATGGAGTGAACTGAGCGCTTGGAAAAGAAAAGAAAAAAAAAACAAATACCGCAGCAGAAGTTTTCATAGATGTATGAAAAGAAAATGTTCATAGTTAGCGACTCCAGATTTCTAGATGTGAATTAGTGTGACTTCTGGTGCAGATCCTCTGCAAAGGGTTTATGCAAATCCCATGTATTCATATAAACTACCGGTCAAAAGTTTACACACACCCATTCTTTATATATATATTTTCACCACATTTTATAATAATAATAATAATAATAATAATAATAATAATAAAGTAATCAAAACTCTGGAGTAAGACAAATGGAATGATGGGAATTATGTTGTGATAAAAAAAAATCCAAAATAAATCTAAATACTTTAATTTTTTAGTATTTTCAAAGTAGACGCGTTTTTCCACATAGAATTTGACAGAAATGTATTCTTGGCGTTTTCTCGCCCGATTTCTTGAGGAATTTCCCAGCTAACTGTGCTAGAGACATTACGTCAAAAAAAGGAGATTGATTATTAATTGTGTGTATCCCTTCTCGTCTGATGACTTTGCTTGATTAAAGAAAGCGGAAAGTTTAAAGACGGACAAGAGGAGAAGTGCGTGTTTATTCTTACACTTCAGAGTCTGTACCAGGATTATGGCAACATGAAGTAGCGTTACGAAACAAAACATGACCGTGTCTTATTTATAGCCGTAAAATAATAACTTTTTTACTTCCTTTAAGTAATAAAGGAAGAACGAATGCTGAAGCACTAAGAGTTAACCGCTAAGTCGGCGTTCAGTCACGTCAGCTCCACGTGTCTCTCACCTCGACCGCCTCATCATATAAGACCTCGTCGAAGATGCTGATGAAGACCTCATCGCGGACGGCCTGCAGGCTGGATGTGCTGTAATCTCCGTTTGGAGCGCTGATGGAACGGAATGGACCGTAAGCGTTTAGAAACCGAAACAGTCCGTATAGTACGCGCTTATACAAGGCCGTGTCGTGACACATTAGTAAAAGATTGCGAGGTCACCTGAACGGCAGCACCAGTTCTTCGTTCCAACAGGGGTTCGGTCCCTCGGCTGTGGACGTCTGCAGTACCGTACGTTGAAAAGAGACCTCGACGAAGGGCCGGATCTGGGGCTTAACACACACACACACACACACACACACACGGCTCAGTGCGCCCAAACGCAATTACAAAACTATTAGTTTTTCTAAATCCACTCCAAAGATTAACAGTCATTTGTACGGATTATAAACCGGCACCCTGCAAAAGCTTTCAATTTTCAAGAAGGAAGTCAGTTGACCTGTCGGATACATTCAGAAACCATTTCTCTAAGTCACCAAGACACCAGCACATCAGTCACATAGAGATTGTTCAGTACTGTTGGTTGAACTAGATATAAATAGATCACTTACATTCTACAGGAACTACAGGAAGTATTTAGAACTAACACTGGTAACATTTTTCAAGGGTATATCTGGATTAACTAATAATAAACTACAAACGTATTCGGAAGGCAGTGTACGTCTTGTAAGAATCCTTTATGTAAATGCGGGACACTTTATAGCTTTTATTAATTGCGCGTTATGGATCGTAAACACGACGCGTTATAAGTGTGACACATTATATCACCGAGTCGATATAATGAGAGCGATGTGATGTAATGTGTAATGGGCGTTACAACATGTTATGACATGAAATGGAGTTACATAGAAAGCCTTATTCTAATACTACTCTCTCTCGAGAATCAGACTACTCTCTCAGTGAAGTATAACCGTAACAATACCCCAGCCATAAACGAGGAAACCTGTTGAACTTAATAATAAATATATAACCGAATGTGGACAGTAAAGCCTATTTACCTGTCCGAGGGGCCACTCACTAGCCTGGAGTGCAGCCTGAGAGGACTGAGCCGATATAAACGGCTCAGCGTAGGAGCGAGTGCTCTTAGACGCCGCGGCAGGTTTGCTATAGATATAAAAACAGCACGGTTATGCAAATATTTGAGAAAAGAGCAGAAACGCTGCCTTACTTTACATCCGTTAATCCACGTGCACCTGGCGTGAGGTTTCCGGACGGGGATGTCGTAGCCTCTGATGATGTTCAGGAGCAGCCTGATGTCTCCGTCCGAAAGGTTCTGAGCCGTCACTTTCTTCCTCTCTTTTCTCCGAGGCTTCAGAGGACGCTTGGGCTCGGCCAGCTTAAACAGGTTCAGGCCTAAGAACCTGACGACGTGAACCAGAGTCATGGTGTAATTCTGATACGTACAGTGAACCAGAGTCATGGTGTAATTCTGATACGTACAGTAGTAATGGACCTCTAACCATCTAACGGTGAATACAGGGTGAGTACGAGGGACCATCTCATTTGCATATGAAGAATAATAATTCACGGGTTAATACTAGCCAGTGGAGAGGTGTGTGTGGTGGAAAAACAAAACAAAACAGGATTTAGTGTGTAAATGCTTAAATTACTTAATAATTTAGTGGCGCCTCCATCCAAAAAGAACGCACTTTATCGCTGTTTCCTCTACTTTAAAGTTACCAAGGGATACATCAAGTCCTTTATACTATATATATATTAAAGACAGTCTTGGGAGAGGAAGAGAGAAAAACACAGGGACGAAATTAAAGGAAGTGGGAAAATATAAAAGCAGAAGAAAATATTCAATTCATTACCAATAAATGAATTTACACCAGAGTTCACCGAGATGAAGTCGGAATGAAGCGAAAGTCTCATCAGAAGCCCGTAACCGTTCATGGAACGATTTTTATACCAGTTATGTCTAGGGACCTAAATATTCATCAATAATGAATATCCATTCATGTCTCTCGTTAAATAGCGTTAAAAACACATCAAACCAGACAACACCACAAAGAAAATGAAATAAACAACTGAACTAACGTGCTTCAGTGAGCTGTAAAACGTGCAAGTGTAGAACTGTCTTCACATCCTTGAGCAGCTGACTTGAGTTTAATCAGGAAAATTAACAAAGATGAATAAAAAGCTAAAATGGCGGTGAACTTGTGGGGAGAGGAAGGGTGATTTACCCAATGCTTGGGACCTCCTCTTCCACGATCAAATCTGACAGAGTGTAACGATGCCTCGCTATGAGGAAGCGGTTAATGACGGATTCCTGCACCTGAAAGAAGAAGAAGAATAAGTCAGAAAGTAGTGGGTATACGACTGGACCAGTCAGGAGTAGCACTTCTGCTACCCTTCTACTAATAGATGCGCTTCCGGAGAAAACGATCCCAAACACCTCCTCTCAGAATCCTTCACCATATAGACGAGTTGATATTTACTGCTGTAGGTCAAGTTTCCACCACACGTATAGCTCCACGTGTTGGCTTTATCAGAACGAGCACATCCAGATATACGGTATATAAACCTGTGATCTGGACTGCAGCTAGAACTAGGGCCAAAGCTGCTGATGTAGGAAATGAATCAACACCTTTAGACCAATCAGAATCGAGTCTCACTTACTTTCTGTAAATACCTGGCCACCAGAGCTCTGTGTGCGTCCATGTGCTCCTTGGTGTCGATTAGCTCTCCTTCCTTCAGCCTGCGCTCGTAATCCTGACATATTCAACAGAAGAGAAAAAAAAATTATATTCATATTAAACATTTCTATATAACGTCTCAGCCAGAGAGTGCAAAGAAAATGGCGGCTGTGAAATATGTCGTGTGCTTGAATAAGGAATAAGGGTTTGATCGATAGAAGTAGAACTTCCTAGAACTTCCAACCTCAAACACTTTCTCCGGGATCTCTCTCTCGGTGGAAGGCACGGATTTAAAATGGCGGAACTCGGCCACCTCCTGGCTCCTCAGCCGGAGCAGGCGAAAGCGGCGTGAGCGCTCCAGCTCCTCTTCAGACAGGAAGTTAAACTCCTCCTGCAACTGCTCCAGTCGGAAATAATCCGGAACTGCTATCTCACCTCCACTCGCTACCTGGAGTGACAGAGGTGAAATGGTGTGTGTGTGTGCAAACTGACCTCTTTCACATTCCACCACAATACCTTGCATAAGTATTCACACCCCCCCTTGTATGTCTCCATATTTTCTAGGGTCATAACCTGTAATTAAAATGCACGTAATTGGGATTTTCACCATAATTACAAAATGTCTAACGTCTGACGAAGGAAAATATTTATCATCATGATATAAAGATGAATTAAAGAAAACATTCAGTGTTCGCATAAGTATTCACTCCCGCCCCAGGGCCAGAACTAGTTTTGGAGTCATGTCTCTTTTTGTCAGCTTTACACATCTGGATTCTGATATTTTTCATCTTCACTGAATTAAATGGAGACTCTTGACTCTTTCAAAAGTCGTCTTGCTACAGATCTTCTTCCTCGTACATGAATTTTGAGCTTTCCGTTAACGAATCGCGGAACGTCGTCTGGCAAAACTATACGAACGGTCGATTTTATCCATGGAAAAGAATCAATCCTGGGCTTGAAGGTCGACACGTTTGCTGTGTTTGTAAATCTAGCAGGAACCGCTTAAATTGGCTAACATGGAGCTGACTGCTGTGTGAGTTCACGCACTGAGAGCAGCTGCATTATGGAGGAGTTGTTGGGGTCGTTGGGGTCGAGGCGAGAATCGGCTGCCCATTTCCCCAATTTCTTCATGTCATTTAGTCCAGACGCCCCGATGCACGCTATAGCATCCATCTGTCTCAGACCACTATAGAGCGAGAGCGAGAGAGAGAGAGCGAGAGAGAGCATAAAGATGTGTTAGTATTGGATACTGAGTCAGGTTTAGCACGTTTCCTATGCTCATCAAGTTTAGCTGTTTTTGTTGTGGTTGTTATGACGATGGAAATGACTTCTCGAACACTGACCTACTCTTTCTCCATTTCTTTGTCAGCAAGATTCAGGCGTAGATCTACTATTGCGCTCTAGAGCGTGTGACGTAGAAGTTGCTGACTGTGTGTATGTCATTGTGTCTTTTAGCCTCTCACCTGTGTATACCTGCGCCAGGCTGCCCAGAGGCCGGAGCCAGGGGAAGGTCATCCTCTCCTACAGCCCACGACACACAGCAGGACAGCTTCCCTGAGGTCAGCAGCGTCTGCTTGTTACTGCCATCAGCCATGAATGAGAACGGCACGTCTGACACGACACACATACAGCATTTTGAATGTGTCACGTGTGTAAATGTTTAAAATGCAATCATGTTGTTTTTAATTTGGCTTAAAAAAAAATAAAAGGACCAGTGGATCAGTCTTTTCTTTCACAGTGTATGTGTGTGTGTGTTTACCACTGCCGACACCCTCATGGTTAAACGCGACCCTCTGGTTGCTGCTGAACTCCATCTCTTCAGATGAAGCACTTCCTGTTAAGACGGAAGTTTCCGGAACCGGTACGCACGCCTCCGCCAACAGATTGGTGGATGATCCGGCGCTCTCATATATCTGACATGCAGAATATGTAAAGTCAAACCTCATCACACACACACACACACACACACACTTCAACACACACTACCTGCAGCTTGATGCTCTCGGGCCAGTTCACGATCTTCAGGTTGAACATCTGGCCGAAGTGAACCCGGAAGTCCATACTGAGCGAGCGACTGTCTGTTCTGGAAACTTCTTTGTTGTTGTATAGCACTTTAATGAAGAGAGAGCGCTTTGCTACGTCCTCCCTCCGTGCAAATTCACCTCTGGGAACAGGAGAAGACACAGCACATGGAACACATCTGGGGATACAGCTGCAAACTCCGTTTATAAACAGGAAATTAATAGTAACATTGCTTAACAACTTTATAAACATGGACTATTTCCTTCCATTACCATAATGAGATCATATGGAGCTTTTTTGGTTCCTTGGTTGCTCTAATGCTTCATATAAAGATCAGGTTTTTTTTTTTTTTTTTTTTTTTTTTTTTACAAAAAAATCAACCTTTATTTGTTGGTTAACATATCGAACCGTCGTTTATTATCTCATGTATCTTTATTCTGTCAATTAACTTAAGTGTGTGAACTTGTCTGCTTGTCTTTTAGCTCTTCCTGTTCCACAATCGGAAGTTGACCAAATAAGGTTCCTCTTTTTTTTTTCTTTTTTTTTTTGAGTTTTGGTTCCTTTCTATTGTTCTTAAAAGCTTTTCTTGTAAATGATGATTTCAGCTGACTCTAGAGTCGGATGTCTGTAATACTGCCGTGTGAGTGTTAGGGTGAAAAGCACTATATTACTCTACTCTATGTTTCAAACCGAAACTTCTGTAGACGTTTTAAACTCGGTTGCATAAATTGCCAATTTGTCCCCATTCACAAGTAATGTTAAAGAAGATTTATGTTTAACCAAAGTGTGATTGGAAATGAATACTTTTGCTTAATTACTGTCAATTACACTAGCAGTCAAATGTTTAAACACACTCATTCTTTATTGTTCATTTTTCACCCCACATTTTATAATAATAAAAATAATAATAATAATAATATTAATAGTAATAAAGTCATCAAAACTCTGGAGTAACACAAATGGAATTAAGGGAATTATGTTGTGATAAAAAAAAATCCCAAATATATCTAAATAATTTAGTATTTCAGCATCTTCAATGTAGACGCTCTTTTCACCTAGAATTTTCCAGAAATGTATTCTTGGTATTTTCATGACCGATTTCTTGAGGAATTCCCCTGAGATGCTTTTTAAACAGTATTAAATAAGTACACCTACACTGGACTCCGAGTCGTCTGTTTAAAAAAAATAATTTTTTTTGTAAATAAAATGTTAGTTTTCTAATGAAAGAAGCGAATACGAAACAAATTTTTAACATCATGAGAAACATTTCAGTCGAGTGTCCACAAACTTTTGACCGGTAGTGTGTATTTATAATAAAATACTCGACAATAATAACCAAAATATTTTCCCCATCAGTCCCAATCATTTCCATGCATTTTATCTGTATTTATTCATGATATTTTTAACCTCATGGGTGTGTGTGCACATGAGAGAGAGAGAGATCCCTCTGCGTACCGTGGACACTGCTCATTAGGGGTGACCGGGCCAGAAACAGTAAGTTCTGGAACCAAAACCGATTGTCCAGGTTTCCTGCGGATCTTTTCAGCTTTCTCTCGGACCTGCTGCTCCAAAACGGCTGGGTCAGGTTTCTCTGGAAGTTCCGGTTTCGCTCGCGCCTCTCCCGGCTCTTCCTCGCTGTGCTCATCCTCTTCTTCCTCTGCCTCGCTTTGCGACTGCTGTCTTCTCTTCTTCTTCTTTACGGCTTTCTAAAATCAATAAGTCAAGCAATTTTGCTTAAAAAAAAAACACGGATAAAAGTACGTAACTGCTACAGTGAGGGAAAAAAGTATTTGATCCCCTGCTGAGTTTGCCCACTGACAAAGAAATGATCAGTCTATAATTTTAATGGTAGGTTTATTTGAACAGTGAGAGACAGAATAACAACAAAAAAATCCAGAAAAACGCATCTCAAAAATGTTAAAATTGATTTGCATTTTAATGAGGGAAATAAGTATTTGACCCCTCTGCAAAACATGACCTAGTACTTGGTGGCAAAACCCTTGTTGGCAATCACAGAGGTCAGACGTTTCTTGTAGTTGGCCACCAGGTTTGCACACATCTCAGGAGGGATTTTGTCCCACTCCTCTTTGCAGATCTTCTCCAAGTCATTAAGGTTTCGAGGTTGACATTTGGCAACTATCTAAATAGAGGTTCTCACCCAAGATTTGACGGTACATGGCCCCGTCCATCGTCCCTTTGATGCGGTGAAGTTGTCCTGTCCCCTTAGCAGAAAAACACCCCCAAAGCATAATGTTTCCACCTCCATGTTTGACGGTGGGGAGGGTGTTCTTGGAGTCATAGGCAGCATTCCTCCTCCTCCAAACATGGCGAGTTCTGTTGAGGCCAAAGAGCTCCATTTTGGTCACCTGCGTGAAGTTGGCCCCCCCACCAACGCAAAACGTCAGCAAAATAGTCTCAATCGTTTGTGCTTCGTTTGTGCTGGTTTGGATTTGGAGATTTTAAAATAATATTTATAGGTCATTCTGGGGTCACCCAGCCCCCCCACATGCTCCGAATTCACCCAAAATGGTCTCAATCGTTTGTGCTTCGTTTGTGCTGGTTTGTGCTGATAGAAGTTTTGTTTGTGCTGCTTTCGTTTTTAAGATATTAGACATTTAATTGTGGCGCGGTGACGTCACCAGCCCCCCACATGCTCCAAATTAACCCAAAATAGTCTCAATCGTTTGTGCTTCGTTTGTGCTGATAAAAGTTTCGTTTGTGCTGCTTCGGTTCAGGAGATATTAAAAGAGAAATCATATCATCATTTGTTCAATAAACAATTCTCTTTACTTCATTCACTTGTCTCTCATGATTGAACTTTTCATTTATTTACAAGGAGAATAATCTGTTACACTTCACTCCCACCACTAGGTGTAACACTTCTGTTCATGAACTTGGAGCATGTGGGGGGCTGGTGACGTCAACGCGCCATAATTAAATGTCTAATATCTTAAAAACGAAACCAGCACAAACGAAGCACAAACGATCGAGACCATTTTGGGTTAATTCGGAGCATGTGGGGGGGGGGCTGGGTGACCCCAGAATGACCTATAAATATTCCTTTAATATCTCCGGAACCGAAGCAGCACAAACGGAAATTTTAACGGCACAAACGAAGCACAAACGATTGACACTATTTTGCTGACGTTTTGCGTTGGTGGGGGGGCCAACTTCACGCAGGTATTTTGGTCTCATCTGACCACAACACTTTCACCCAGTTGTCCTCTGAATCATTCAGATGTTCATTAGCAAACTTCAGACAGGCATGTATATGTGCTTTCTTGAGCAGGGAGACCTTGCAGGCACTGCAGGATTTCAGTCCTTCACGGTGGTGTGTTACCAATTGTTTTCTTGGTAACTATGGTCCCAGCTGCCTTGAGATCATTGACAAGATCCTCACGTGTAGTTCTGGGCTGATTCCTCACTGTTCTCCTGAGCATTGCAACTCCACGAGGTGAGATCTTGCATGGAGCCCCAGGCCGAGGGAGATTGACAGTTCTTTTGTGTTTCTTCCATTTGCGAATAATTTCACCAACTGTTGTCACCTTCTCACCAAGCTGCTTGGCAATGGTCTTGTAGCTCATTCCAGACTTGTGTAGGACTACAATCTTGTCCCTGACATCCTTGGAGAGCTCTTTGGTCTTGGCCATGGTGGAGAGTTTGGAATCTGATTGATTGATTGCTTCTGTGGACAGGTGTCTTTTATACAGGTAACAAGCTGAGATTAGGAGCACTCCCTTACCTCAGCTCGTTACCTGTATAAAAGACACCTGGGAGCCAGAAATCTTTCTGATTGAGAGGGGGTCAAACATTAAAATGCAAATCAATTTATAACATTTTTGACATGCATTTTTCTGGATTTTTTGTTATTCTGTCTCTCACTGTTCAAATAAATCTACCATTAAAATTATAGACTGATCATTTCTTTTTCAGTGGGCAAACGTACAAAATCAGCAGGGGATCAAATACTTTTTCCCTCACTGTAGGTTAACTGTAACCTTACTCTCATCTTTTTTTTTTTATGCTGCGTGATTAATAACGATGCCACAACGGTACCTGCTTCCTCCTCCAGGACCTCCATTCCTCCAGATGTCTCCGGTACTCAACCATCTTCCTCTCATAATCCTCTGCAACCTCTGTCTGCAGCTCGGCCACCTCGGCTAAGATCTCCGCCTCGTGTTCTCGTTCGTCCCGTCCTCTCTCCACCTCCTCTCTGAGGGGACAAGAGATAAAAAAAGTGAGGAAAACCCTCCAATTTATATACAGTTAAAAACTTTTAAATGTCATAACACTACAGCTCTTGTTTGAGACCAAGACTGTATTTAGTGAGACCAAAATCCAAGACTGAGAGAAGACTAACTACAAACGTCAATAATTCCAAGTCCGAGTCCAAACGCAGACGACCAAACACCAACATTTTAACGCAGTACTTTTCCACAAACACCAATGACCAGTGCTTTTTAGCATTTGGTATCTGCTATATGAATGTTTAGTGTTTGCTAGAAAGTGCTGCATTAATGTGCTTGAGTTTTAATTAACAGTGTTAGATTTGTTATAGAGTACTGGATTAATGTGATGGTGATTGTTGAAAAGTGTTAAATTACAACAAACACTAGCATGTGAATCCAACACTCAACTGTAAAACTCAACAATCAAAGAGATTAAGCATTAGTGTTTGTTGGAGAGTGTTGAATCCATGTGTTGGTGTTTTCAGGTAGTATTGGATCAAAGCGTTGCTGTAAGTATTCTATGGGTGTTTTTGTGCTTGTTGGAAAGTATCAGGCTAATCATTGGTGTCAGATGGAGAGCGTTGTATTAGTGTGTTTGTGTTTACTTGGTGTTTATTGGAAAGTGCTGGATTAATCATTAGTGCTGGAGAGCGTGGTATTAGTGTGTTAGTGTTTATTTAGTGTTTATTGGAAAGTGCTGGATTAATCATTAGTGCTGGAGAGCGTGATATTAGCGTGTTAGTGTTTATTGGAAAGTGCTGGATTAATCATTAGTGTTTGCTGGAGAGTGTGGTATTAGCGTGTTAGTGTTTACTTGGTGTTTATTGGAAAGTGCTGGATTAATCGCATTGTTACTCTGGTGTTTATTTCGGTAGCTTGGAGCTCGTTTTTTTTTTTTTTTTTATATTTACTGTAAAATTACTTTTATTGAAGAGTGTTGGATTGATTTGTTTCTCTTTGCTGAATCGTTCATGTTGGATTCATTCCGGTGTTTATTTCGATCATGATATTTGCCGTTAACTGAACAACAACACTGCTTATGTTGATGTCTTTTCACGAAGGCTGGATTAGCTCTGTTGGAAAGCTAGCTGTTTTTTAGCTGTACGCACTTCCTGATGTAGAGTTTGTAGGGCGTGTTGGTGAAGCCCTGGAATTCCCGCAGTGCTTTGAGCTCTTTCCAGACTTTGACGATGCTCTTCAGCAGAGTTCGGTCCCTCTCTTGCTCTAAGTCTCGGAGCTGACGAGTGTGCCTGAAGAAACACGTGCGAAACAGACATTCGGTGTACGCAAAATACATTGCATTCATGCCATATTATATGCCGTATTAAAAAATACCAGAGGCTCAAATGTGCTGACCTTATTTCCTGTTTGTAGTCCAGAATTATTTGCTGACTCATCAGACTAAGGCCTTCTCCTGTATGCAGCTCCAGCATATTGTGAATCGCGTTTCTCAACCCGTTCAACTGAAGTCATGCACACAGAAAAGTAGGCTCAGTATTTTTTAGTCAATTTTTTATCGTGAAAGCCATGGTGATTGAGTAATGCTGAAGTATTACCTTATCTGTCAGGAGACAGGCGAAGTTTTTATGCCGTCTGCTGAGGTACTGGTCGTACAGCTGGGCCAGCCGAGCCCCCAGCACATGCTCCCTGCTGAACAGAGGATGGTGGGAAAATATGAGCCCAGATACATCGACGTCCAGCTGGTAGTCTCCGTCTGGGTCCCCGACTCCCGCCATGTAGCGGTTGACGTGCTTGGATTTCAGCGCCTGCACAAAGAAAGACCAGGAACACGCTGGCTATTTTGACTAGAATCCGCGTCGCACCAAATGCCATTTCTGCAAACTGAGAAGAACTTTAAAGATATATGTATGATTTCTCTGTGTGCTTTGTGAGCACTGCATAATATGCAAAAGCAAAACGATATTAAAATCATAATAACTATCTGAAATATTACGACAAATCAACGCGTGTTCTGCCGATGGGAAACCGGTACGGGTTGATACAGTTTCAATCACAATTCCACGAGAGGGAATTGTTTTTGTCGTGGGCTTCTCAAAGCATTACCTCAATGGACCTGAGGGTATTTGGATCTCTAGTCTAATCTCTTATCAATTTTGAAAATTGTAGGCAGATGATTCTGTCTCTATGCACACATAGAATCATCAGTGCTTCTGACACACCTACGTGTCCTCAGCCTGGCCTAAAACTGTCCGCTCTCAGCCCGGCAATATTGAAGCACCCAGTCCTCGTCATTACATATTCGTCCGTCTGGAACCACTCTTAAGCGTTACCGCCACAAATATTACTGGCAGTCACCTAGAAACAGCTGCGTGCAAGCACAGAAATGCCTGAGCTGGGTTTAGATTGTATGATTACAGCGTTGCTATAAGTTAAATCCAATAAAATCTACAACAGACCCTACGTTCTCCACTCCAGGTAATACAATGAAGATCAATCATAAAAATAAAATAAAATCACTACGTTCTGCAATCGGATAAAATACTAAGGATATTTTTCATGTCCATTACCATTTTTACGTGTCTACATTACCATTACTCTAGCTACTGTCCTGTGAGTTTCACATAATTCAACGCCGTCCTCCAACTGGTGGATTTATTTTGAGGCTGAAAAATTGTACAATATAATGATTTAAACAGAATCTCCATTTCATCATGAATATATCATATAGTTAGCATAATCAAGCTTTATTTCTCGGAACCTAACACACACACACACACATTATACATACATACATACATACATACATACACACACACACACACATATATATATACAAATATATGTTTAAATCATCATATTGTACAGTTTTTCAGCCAGAAAATAAATCCACCAATAGGAGGATGGTGTCGAATTATGTGAAACTCACAGGACAGTAGCTACAGTAGTGATGAGGAAACGTAAAAAAAAACCAAACATGGTAATATACTGATCAGAATACCTTTCTGTAGACAGTCTGTAGTGCCGGATCTAGCTCCTCCTCCAGATGGAAAAGGGGCGGTCTTGACGAGGACTCTTTGATTGGATTAGGCAGAGCCACGATCCGTCCATCATCGCCAAACCACTTCATACCCTGAGCGGGAAGAAATGGACATCATGTTTCTGCATAAACGCTACTTTATGCGCTTTAATTGTTTTACGAACACGTAAACGACTGGGAACACCAACTGGGTTTTTCTTTTCTTTTCATCGTTTGCGTTTAAACTTGACCTCTGTGTGACTGCTAAGACATTATAAGGACCTGATTCGCTATAAATGGCTTGTGTACAGAGAATCGTAACCATGCATTTGTTGAACACTATGTGAGATAATATAGTGTTATGAATATTGGGCTGATTCCACGAATGCGTTGCCATTTGAGCCCTAAAATGTTTTAAAAAGACACTTTTTAAAAATCATAGAATCTCTAAAATATGCAATTAGTAGATTAAAATCAATCGAAGAAACCCATTTTGGGCAACAATCTAATGTTTCAAGGTTTCTTTGCTCTTAAATGAAGAACAAGGCTGTCTTTCGTCTTCTTTTTTTAATGGTAAAGAGTTTACAAATACACAAAACAGAGGGTTTAAAAAAAATCTATTGGTTATATTAATACTGTATTTCAATCTATAATTTGAGTAACAGGCTTAAAGTGACTTCGTGTGAGAAATTCATTTTCTTCTTCCCGTAATCGTTAAGAAATGCGGACGGTGCGACTTGTGGAATATTCTGTATATTTCATGAGACGATGTGTTAAGGGAATGAACTAAAATAGTCTTTTATAAACTATAACGGATGAGTCATGGAAATAAAAATGACTTCAAGTATGAGATACATGAGAAATAATCCGATTTTTGAGTATTTAATGATTATATTTCAAGGCAATGTGTATTTATGGTAGGAGAGAATGGGCAAATATCTATATGATTCTGTTGTATAGATTTATTTATACATAGTTTATAACAAAATATTCACATTGTGAAGCAGAAGTATTTTTTTTTTCGTTCTTAAGACAAATATCAGAACCCATATGGTGTGAGATTAAATGCCACAAGTTATTAGGAAATCCTGTGTTACTGCAGGATCTTAATGTGGCACGATGCTCTGCAGGTGCTTCTGTTTTCATAAGGAAGTGTCCATCAGTCTTATGAATAAGTTCCTATTTCTCAATAACACAGAACTTTCACACTGTTACATCGGTTACCTGATCTTGCTTCATGATGCGGTTTTCCAGAATGTTCTGATTGGTCAGGGAGACGTATGGTCTCTCCCCTACGTAAAGACCTTCCTCCTCCAGGTAACGGGGACGCACGTTCTCCGGGAGCTTACTAGAAGCAGGCACTGAGGTACAAACACATGATGATGCCAGTCATGAACATCGCGATTACTGATTCTGTTGACATCATCGGCTACAATGCTGTGAAAAAGTATTTGCCCCATCCTGATTTCTTCTGGTTTTTGTGTATAACTCATACTACATAGTATTAGGTATTCAAATGAAATGCAACATAAAACAAAGGCAACCTGATTTAACACACGATACTTTTTTTTTTCTTGAAGCAAAAAAAAAAAAAAAGTTATCCAACACCTATGCCACCTTAAACTTAAAATCTGGTTGGGGCACCTTTAGCAGCAATTACTACAATGGTGGTGGCAGTGTGAAAAAAAAGCATCCCCACAACCTCACACTTCCACCACCATGCTTGACCGTAATTATGATGTTCTTTTTATGGAATTCTGTGTTTGGTTTACACAAGATGTAACTGGACTGCTGTCTTCCCAACAGTTCCACTTTCAACTCATTAGTCCACAGAACATTCTCCCAAAAGGTTTGAGGATCATTAAGGTGTGTTTTGACAAAAAAATTCATACGAGCCTTAATGTTCTTCTGGGTTAGCAGTGGTTTCCATCTCACCACTCTTCCATAGATGCCATTTTTGCCCAGTGTCTTTCTGATAGTGGAGTCATGAACAGTGACCTTTATTGATGCAAGAGAGGCCTGTAGGTCCTTTGATGTTGTCCTTGACTCTTTTGTGCCTTCCTGGATGAGCAGTTGCTGTGCTCTTGGAGGAGTTTTGGAAGGTCGACACTTCTGGGAAGGTTTACTACTGTGCCATGTTTTTCTAGTTTAAGATAAAGGCTCTCACTGTGGTTCTCTGGAGTCGCAGAGCCTTTGAAACAGCTTTGTAACCCTTCCCAGACTGATGTATCATCTTCCTCCGCATCATTTCTGGAATTTCTTTCAACTTTGGCAGAGTGTGTTACTGGGTAAGACCTTTTAACCAACAAAAGTTCTATTTAAGTGTTTATTTGATTGAACAGGGTTTGCAGTAATCAGGCCTGGTTGCGTCTACTCCTGCAGAACCCCATTACATTATGAATGCAGTTTCATATACTTGGAATTAGTAACTAAGGGATTAGCAAATACATTTTCACACAGGCCTAGCTGGTATTGGATAACCTTTTTGCTACAATAACATCATTGTTTAAAAGCTGTATTTTATGTTTACTCAGGTTGCCTTTGTTTTATCTTAGATTTGATTTAATTTTTGAAACTATTTAGTATGAGACCTACACAAAACCAGAAGAAATCAGGAAATACTTTTTCACAGCACTGTACATAAGGTGTACAATCTGTATATATATTTTTAAAACCTAATATACAATTTCAGTATAAAAGGGGAGACTGTACCAGGCCTCATACAGGGGATGAAGAGAAGCTCGTTCTCTTTTTCCATGCGGCTGCTGTACTCAACATACTCAGCCTTCTTCACTTCCAGGAAGTCCTGCGCCGACTGAATAACGAACAGATCCTCTTCTCCATCTCTGACCAGGTCTTCATCCTGAGTTACAGGAGTTTTGTTTCGTAATATTACTTAATCAGGGGATGTTATTTTATTCCCGATATCTATTAAAGGTAAATAAATATGACATGCTTCACCCTCTCTGTGGTCTCCTCCTCTCCTTCCTTCTCAGCTTCATGCTCTTCCTCCTCCTCCTCCTCCTCACCTCTTCCGTCTTCCCGTTCCCTCGCTTCTTTCTTTGTTTCGACCTTGGGGTGACGTTCTTCAGGTTCGGGTTCAGGGTCAAAGTTGAAGGTGAAGAAGTTGTACATTTCCTCAGCGGTGGGCAAACCGCTTTCTGTCTGTTCGGTGGAAAGAACAATCATACAATTTACACACACAAAACAAATTCTCACCAGAAAACAAAGCAAAGCATTACATTTAATTTATAATATTTAAACATGGTTGCTGTAGTTAAAAAAACACTTTATTGGAAATCCTGTTGTAGGAAAACAATCAACAACGAGGTGGTGTGATGATGCCGAGTCACTCTTACCACTCTGAAGTTGATTGTTCTCTCCATATCAATGATCATAAATTTTTAATCCGTTAAATACCAACACTTTTTTTTTTAACACATAAACATGTTTATGATTAACCTTAATAACTACAGTGATGTTGCAGAAGTGAAAGTACAGTCTTTCTTGCATTTGGGTATCAGTCTTGATTTCATTTCTCTGAGTATACCATCGTGTGCGGGTTTTTTTGTTCTTTGTTTTTTTTTTGTTTTTGTTTTTTTTAAAGCATGCCATAACAACAGTACAGAATACTTCCTCACCCTTTTGTCTCTGGTGACGCGTCTAGCTGCGTCCCGGAATTTCACCCTGGCGTTGATGGAAGCATCGCCCTGGCCGAGAATGTCGTCCGACTGCAAGGTTAAAACGTCACTTCAGATGCAACGTAAAGCTCTCGCTAACCTCTATAAAATCAACATGACTGAAATCCTCCATAGTGAAGGAGAAGCTTGAGAAATGGTGCCAGGATAAGCGAAAGGAATAAATAAGTTTGGTTAAGGAACCTTATTTAGATCAGCGGTTCGGGTTCTGAAAGCGAGGTCTGTGGAGCCCTAGGGGATCACATTAAAACCCTTAGTTACGGTAGTGGACATCACAAGTCACCGTTATCAAAGCTATTGTATTGATCATTACATCCTTATGATTATGGTATTAGTGAGTTTGACTGGTCATACGAATTAAATACATTGAATCCAAGCTTCGATAACGCACTCAGTAACTCACTCAATAACTAGAAAATCTTTAAGGCTCTTCATTCTGATTCTGAAAAATTTGGAAAATTTGCTATAGCCAAAATGTTTTCGAAATATTGAGCATACCATCTGAAAACTGGATCGTGCACGTGTTCTGACGGGGGGTTTGAAATGTATTTTAACATGAAACGGGTCGCTAACTGAAAAAATGAGGGAAAAAACTTGGCCGTAGCGAGCAGACGTACTTCCTGGTCGAATCTGGTCAACGTGACTCTGTCTCTGAGGCTCTTCAGACGACTGGCCGGCTCCAGCGAAGCCTCCTGCTCCAAAAGACTCGCAGCTTTGGACTGAAAGAGTGTAAATATGTCACTGTTGAAAAGCGCTGATGCTGGAGACTCCTTCCTTGAATGGCAAATAAACTCCTATCTCCTTACAGAAAACTCCAGCATAGCAATGATTAAACATTTAAACAGGAATAATGATGTTCTTTATAGAAACGATAGCTTTAATATAAACAGTCAGAGCTGATCTTACAGAAAATGAATCATCACCTTATGACGTCAATCACTTCAATCAGAATCAAGAATTGTGGCATTAAAAACTTTTTAAATGAACATTGTTGACTTCAGGGTAATTTAAACAAGCTGTTCCACAGCTGGCAGATTAAAAAAGGTTTTAATGTGGAAAGAGAAGCCTGGACTGTTTCCTAAAAACCTTCATTTGATTAGAGCTCAGCTGGATTGCAGAGAAAAATCTGAACGTGTCGCATTGCTCCTGACACACACACACACACACACACAAACAAACACACACACAAACACACACACGCCTACGCAGCGTGTTAACAGGCCGTGTTAAATCTGCTTCACAGCCAGTGTAGTTTTGATCTTTCCATGTCACAAACAAATCCTCCAAAGCGCTGAAGCGAATGTTTTTATCATTCCTTTCTCGTTTTTCTCATCCCTCCTTTTGGTTTGCTCCAAAAAAGCTTTTCAGAATGCTGACTTTTTGACTTTGAGGTCACAGTTATTTCTGGCTGTCGTTTGAGTTTAACTTACCCTGGCCTCTCTCAGTTTCTCCCTCATACGCTGCCTCACGGAGCTCTCGGACAGACTGGAGTCGGCCCTCAAAACGGGGAGAGGAGGGAGGCCTGAGATAGAGAGAGACACACAAAGCCTGAGAGAGAGAGAGAGAGAGAGAGAGAGGGGCAGCTGCCAACATTACTAACAAGAAACTCCAGGCAGGAATGGAAGAAAGCCTGAAGTTTACTACAAAAACAATAGTGTATGTTGGTGGACGGGAGAGTTACATGCCGTGTGTTAAGTGTATTAAGATTTTTGACCCTTGAATCCCAGTTTTTGAGAACTTGCTTCCCCCCAAGCAATAATAAAAGGTATAAAACATATAAATACGTATACAGATTTTTTTTTATATGAACCAAATATAAAACCCCAAAATTTAAATAAACAAGCCAGGTCTTCCCCTTTGTCCAGGGCTTTTACTGTCAATAATTAACTGCCTGATAAAGAAAAAACAATATACAACCACATGAAAATAAAAGTCTTATAATTAGGGGTGTAAACCTCTTAGATGATAATTTGATATTTGACAATACAACTGAATCAGCTACGACGGGACTTTGATTCATAAGGGAACTGTTGAATATTGGACACTACCACTGAATTGGTTACAATGCAAAACAAAACTAGAGATCGACTTATAATATTTTTCCTGATATTTAAGCAGATATCGGTTTTGTAATATCGGATCCACCGATAAATGGCGCCGTCTTGTGGGTGTTTTGAGAATTGCGTGCAGGACCACCATTGCACTGTACTTGCGCTGTATCCGAAGTGCGACGAGTCAACAACGGTGTGCACAGGTAAAGTATGCTTGCTTTGCTTTAATTAATGAACTTCGTTTAACATAACTTTATATTTGTTTTCATAAATTTAACATATTAATGCACAAATTAGACCAATGCTAAATAAATGGCACTAAGAAATAGAGACAAACTCACATAAATCATCAAAACCTCATCAAAGCTTTTCTTTAAATAAAAAAAAAAAAAAAGACACTTTAGTAACAGTGCACTTTATTTGTTGCACTCATTCAGACCCCTCTATTCATTGGTGTATAAATAAGAGCAGTTTTTTTTATTGTTTTGTATGCAAGGAGGAAGTGAAATTGACAAAATTGTTATAAATAAAAACGGTTTGTTCAGTCCAGTGGTGTTGTTATCATTGTGTCAAAAACAAAATAAAAACAATAAATAAATATTAGTTCTCGGCACATAAACATGCAAATAATCTCTGCTCTCTAAACAAAACGATTTGGTTACAATTCATAAGGTAATGATTTGATATTTGCTGATTCCACTGAATCAGACGGGATACAACACGATATGATTTTGGATTCGTAAGACAACAATTTAATATTTGACAATACTGAATCAGTCACGATACATTTTCGGTTCAATGATTCGATATAACACTAAATCGATGAAATTTTTTTTTAATCAAATAAATTTAGATTATGATTCATAATGCAATGATTCAATATATATATTCATGATATCAGTGAATCGACTACAATGTGACACAATCTCGAATCATACTCCAACAAGTCAATAGCTGAGTCCACCACTGAATCGAATAAGACATGGTTCTATTTTGACTCATAAGGAAACGATTCAGTATTTGACAGCAATACAATATGACAAGTTTTCGATTCATAAAACAACGATTCATATAAGATACTACTTACTCCGCTATGATACATTACAATTTCGATTAATAAGGAATTTAAATCAGTACTTGGGAATATTAATACTCGATACTTGATGATAACCACTAAATCGATTTTGAAAAATATATATATCTTAGACTTTATATTGAATTCTTGAGAACGTTCTCTGTTAGTTTTTGCTAAACTGGGAAATAAACTGTACGCACAAACCTCTGCTACACAAACGAATGACTCCTAACTGTAATAGTGAAGCATCCTAGTCTAATCCTGATACAGACCAACAGTCCCTCACCTCTGTGTACTCGAGCCGAGCGATCTCGCTCATCTTCTAGACGCTCCTCCTGCAGCTCCTGCACGACCGTGACCACCTCCTCCACCGCCTCGTCCTCTGGAGGAACCTCCACCGCCATCTCTTTCAACAGCTGGAACAAAAGAGCAGAGGTCCAAGCTTAATGGACGACAAGAAAGACAACCGACGGACATGTTGCTGTAAAGCTATACGCAGTAAAGGAAATGGCTTCACTAAACCTAGTGTGGCACAATGCCATGGCATTTGTACCTTCTTTTTCTTCTTCATTCTCTGTGCTTTCAGAGAGTGCCGCAGGGATTCACCCAGGTCCTCCTCTCTGCCGGTCAGTTCCTGGTGTAGTACATAGTGAAAATCAGACACTGCGTACTGTAAACTACAGCAGTTATACAGTCCCCTCTGAAACTAGTAGAATGGAAAGACCAATTCAAGAGTTTCTGTTGTAGACTGAGGACATTTGGGTTTGAGATCAAACGTTGAATATTAGAACAGAGTTTAGAATTTCAGCTTTTACTTCCTGGTATTTATATGTAGACGTGTTAAACGATATAGAACACAGCACAATTTGTATCAGACCACCCAATTTGTAGGAGAGCTAAAATATTGGAACGTGGTGACTGGTGTTTCTTGTTACCCAGGCGTGTCCTGTTAGATTGACTGATTAAACAATAAATAGCTCTGAACATCTACTCTTGGTTTTACAATTCAATTTCACCAGTGAAGGCTGTCCTTGGAACAAAAGCCAGCCATCCTGAAGCTGAAAAAAGTTGGAAAATCACTCTGAGGCATTGCACAAACATTGGGCGTAGCCGATACAACAATTAGGAATGTCCTGAAAAAGAAAGAAACCACTGGTGTACTGATCAGCAGACACCGACTGGGTAGGCCATGGAAAACAACAACTGTTGATGGCAGAAAGGTTGTGAAAGGTGTGAAAAAAACCCCCCAAAAACAAAAATCTCCATTGGGCAGCGGTGAAGGTATCACAAGCCACACAGAGAAACGCATTCAAATTAATTTGGAGGAACTTCATTATGCAGCAAGACATTTATCAGGAGGAAAAGTGGAAGGATTTAGATTGACCAAGTCAAGCACCAGACCTTAACCCAACTGAGCAGCATTTAACCTTCTGAAGACGAGACTGTATGTTTTATGTCGTTTAACACGTCTAGATATAAAAACCATGGAATAAAAGCTCAAACTCTCATCTCATATCCATCTTTTGATTTCAAACCCAAATGTCTTCGGTGAGCGCAAACGAATGAACTGGCCTTGCCGATCCAATAGTTTCAGACAGGACTGTACAGTACACTGCAGGTACATTTATATTTCTTTTCAATTTTCTCTCTTCACGAGTGTTTAGAAACTCTTAAGCTCTTTCCGTTTCAGTGGGGTATAAATATGAGGTGAAGCAGAGGCCAAATTCCATTAGTCAGTCATCAATATAAGGAAGATTAAAGAATATTAGTCAATACGCAAAACCGAACAAAAGTGTGCAGTTCAACTTCACAAATCGTTGACTTAAATGTAAAATTGCTGAGTTGTCAGGTAAAACAGAATTCCAAACTCTATATTACTGTATTCATTTGTATCAAGAGCTCTATTAAGAGTTCAGTAAACTTAACACTTATCGATGCACCACAAAATAAAGAGAGTCAGGTTCATGCTCACGCTGAAACACCAGTGAAGAAGGAAGTAAAGGAGAAAAAGCAGGGATTCGGAGCATCAGAGACCAGCAAAGAACAAAAGGAGCGGTTCTACATCTCGTCTGAAGTTCGAGGAATGAGTAAAGAAGGATCTATCATCTAGAACATGACACAAGGAGAAGAAAACCAACCTCCACCGTTGTGTGATCAATCTCCTTAGTGGTACCGGAGACAGGGGGAACCAGAGCCTAGCAGGTAGAGCACACAGCACACGGTCTTACCACAACGTGTGTGAGTGAGTGAGTGTGTGAGGGTGTTAATGCTTTCCAGGACCTCAGTGAGCATGTTGAGTCATGCTTTCTACGACTCTATGTGTTCTCCTCAGACAAAATGCTTGTTAAAGTCAAGCTGCGTGAAGGGGAAGTTCAAGGTCTGGGTTCTGTTCAATAGTTATTTATTTAGTCATTAACTGAAGAACAATTCATCGATTAATATGCAATCATTTCTACACGCGGAGAAATAGGACAGCAGACGGCAAATAGTTAAATATTTACAAACAGTTTGTTTATTTTTCGTTTATCAGATTTCAGAAAGAATACCAACAAGACCCCAGAGAGTGAGATTGCAGACCTGCGTGTCATCCCGCACTTTCACCAAAGACTCCCGCAGCACCTGGCGTTTCTTCCGCAGCTTCTCACGGATATCACTAGAATAAAAAGAAGGAAAAAAATAACAATGCATTGCAATATTCTGAATAACAAATCACGCTCAAAGATTTAACACACAAATAAATCTTTTCCAGTAGAAGCTCTATGACGCTAATCATCGAGTAAGGAAAAAAAACACGTGAGGGCATGCTGTTATAGGTAAATAACCAACTTTGTGGTAGTAACAGTACCTCCGCTGCATCACACCCTCCTGTTGTTGTTCATTTTCCTATAACAGCATACCCCCCAACTGTTTTATTCCTCTTATACAGCAGCAAATTGCAAGAAATACTAATTCTTTTGAACGACACTAGTATATCGTATACATACAGATCCACAAATCAAGCTAGTATTCACTTACATCACAGCAGCAGCTAGAAAACAGTCATTCCCTAACCATCACCATTCTCCTCATATAAGACACCTGATCCAACTCTAATAATCAAAACCGTCATGGACTGAGCGTGGTGTTAGACTTGAGTCTTGAGGACTTTAACGATCGAGCCATGATTCTGTCATATTTGTGAAATAACAAGACAGAAAGATTTGCTCTCTATGCTCTTTGGAGTTGTTTTGGACAATATATAACGTGCAAAGTTGTTCACAAAAATGAAAAACGAGTATTTTTCCGATCGAGTGACATGTCGAGGAGCAGTTCTGCGGTTCTCGGTTCTACCCTGAGCTCAGGTTAGTGTCTATCTGGGGT
The DNA here is from genome assembly GCA_012411365.1 of Ameiurus melas. Classification (NCBI taxonomy): domain Eukaryota; kingdom Metazoa; phylum Chordata; class Actinopteri; order Siluriformes; family Ictaluridae; genus Ameiurus; species Ameiurus melas. The sequence continues at coordinate 21,570,869 of CM022768.1, read as the reverse complement.
TCTGCATGTTCTCCTCATGTTCACGTGGGTTTCCGTCAGGTTCTCGCGTTTCCTCCCAGCTCCAAAACCAAACCCATACACCCAGCATAAAACGGATACAGACAGATAGCAATGATGATGATGATCCTTTGGATGACCAACATGATATAATCACCTGGAAGTAGACATAATGAAGGACGCTCCAGTGAAGTGTAATATATATATATATATATAAATTTTATATAGTAATGTGTTATGATTCAGGAGAAGCTTGATTGTCAGAGTGGTCCATGCTTTGCTGAATGAGAGGAAGAAAAGAAACATTTAGCAGTAGTTAAACTATATACACGATGGTTTTATTATTAAAAAAAAAGCTTATAAATGATAGGAATAGTAATTTATGGTACCACTACAACAACAACACAAACATCTGTATACACAAACGGCTGCATTCAAAACAACAACAACAACATACTAAATAGCATGTTAAATATAAATAGCAAATTGTTTTATTCAAACATTTATATAAAAATACATTTTAACTTCATTTCAGTAAAACGTGAAGCGCAGAAGCACTAAAATAAACCTCTTACCGCCATCATGACTTTTCGCTGCTTGGTAACGGAGAGAAACTACAGCGCAACCAAACCTTGAGAGCAGAAGCGGCGCAACCGCACACGCTGCTGGAGGAGGAAGCGCGGTTTCCGATTCGCTAGATTTGTTGACGTAATAAGTGACGATGCGCGCAATGATTGGGTCGCCATTCAACAACACTGAAAAATTAGTGTGTGCTTTTTTTGGTTTGTTTGTTTACAAATAGTTTTCGCTTGAGGCGAATCTTAAAGAGCTGCAAAGTGAAAATAGAAGATTAAAATAAACTATAAAACGAAGGCAAACCATTTTGGATGCGTAAAATTTAGAGTAATATTGTAGCAAGATACTAATACGGGCATACTAAAATGAATTAATAGGTCAAAGAATTAAAGTTAAACTACAGACTTAAAGGTGCAATAGTTAATATGTTTCATTTCTTACTAGTACAAATCATGTGGACAGTGATGTAGATATGATTACAAATAATATTGTAAGACACTGTCTCGAACAAGTGTGTTACGTCGCTGAAACAATCCTTGTTTAGAAACCTGTCTTCCGGTCCTGAATGTTTGTTTGTGTTTGGATTGACCTCCTGTCAATCATTTCATAGACACGCCCCCAACACGCCTTCACATCCTCCCTCGTAAATCATTACGAGAAGGCGCATATTTATAGACTTGTGACAGTTCGTGTGTCCAAGTGTGCTTGAAAGTGATGTAATGACAGTTGCTAACATTAGCTCTAGTTAGCATGAACCACCATAAATTTTAGGGGCGGAGCTTTGTGTACACGGGTGGAAATGAGGGGCGGGCTCAATAAGTACAAATAAAACTTTCAAACTTTCCTCATTCAGCCTTTAGATACATATCTTACTTAATGCACCTTTAAAAAATAGCTTCTTCAGATATCTCAGAAAAAGTTCCTCATATAGTCCTGCCAGAAACACCACTTCTTCTTTCTCAAATATGTTATTAATATGGTTTAATTTCTCATCAAATACAGCAGGACAAAATAACATTATGTGTGGGTTTTTTGTTTTTTTTTTGCTACAAAGACACATAGAATCCCTTAATTTAAAATTGTTTGTATATACACTATAGGATTTAATAATTATTTCCACATTTTAAAGCTTATTATTATTATTGGTGTAAACATTCTCTCTTTATTTAGAGGTATATACAGTAACATTTTATATACTGTCGAACATTAACTCAAGGCCAGGGCGGTGCAGTGGGTAGAGTTGCCGTCTCACAGCTCCAGGGTTTCCAGGTTCGATCCTGAACTATGGCTGTAGCTGCACAGGAGTTTTCTCTGGTGTTTCCAATTTCCTCCCACTTCCTGAAAACATGCCAGTAGGTGATTGGTCTTGCAATCCAGTTCTGATCTGTTTAGGACATCGAGTTTGTGCAAGACAGTAGCGAATCAAAACCAAGAGTTAGTACACTTCACAGAAAATCCGGTTGTCGTTATCGCAGACAGTTACAAGCTTAAACAGAGAGAGCTGCTTGTTGGTATGGACAACATTTGGAGTCATACACACACCTGTAGTATTTTTATTGGACAGAAAATGCAGGTTCCAGAAGACACCGATCATGAGAAAGAGAAAATGGCCTTATTCACTTATTTTCTGCGAGTATAAACAGGACTCTTTAGGCCAATGGCTCATTTGACATGCCTTTCTGTCCATAAAGATTTGTGTTCATAAGAAAATGTGTACTGGAAATATTAACCTGGCACTATATACAGATCAAGAGTCCGCACCACCATCACAAGGGACAACCGGGGAACTTGTCCTGGGCCCATGAGGAATTGGTAGTCCACTGACATGCAGAATAAAACTGCTTGAAATACATCTATTTGTTCAAAATAGTAATAAATGGTCAAAAATGAAGACCTATGTATCGTTTGCGATCATCAGATAAGTTAATATCTCCCTTATGTTATCATTTGTTTATGTTCAAAATAAAATTTTTGTCCGAGCCCGTAGAGTTCTTCATCTTAATAAAATATATTTACTCCTTACAGTGATCTAAGAATAGTCATCTGATAGTGCATCCAGGTAACTACTATCTGCATAGAGTAGAAACCCTGAAAAGAGACTGTCGGCCCAGCTCGGATCCGAAAACAGACCGTTCTGGTCCTTAAAGAAGATCTCCAGCCACACCTCGTCCTCTGGGTTGAGGAATAGCATCGTCGAACCAGAAGCGACGTCGTGATTCCCCGTGTTGGCATCATAGGTCTTAATGCGATAAATCCCATTCTGCACCAGGCTGATGGCTAAGTGCTTATTGGCCAGCGTGATGTCGTAGGAGAAGTAATAGATTCCGGGGTACGCGCATATGAATTTGCCTGTCTGAGGGTTGTAATGGCCGCCCTCGTCAAACAGGACTTTGTTGAACTTGATTGGCACTTGCTCGGCCGGGTAGCTGCTGGTGATGGCCACGGAGAAGGCTGACTTGGGTACCAGGCTACCACAGAGGCACTTGCCTGGCAATCCACGTGGGCCTCTTTGGCCCTTTGCTCCTCTCAGTCCAGGCCGTCCTTGGGGTCCTGTATGTCCTGTGTCTCCGCTCTCGCCCTCTGGGCCTCGCTTACCCGTCGGACCTCTTTCTCCACGCTCGCCGATTTTGCCACTTGGTCCAACTTTTCCTTTAATTCCTATATAGTTGAAAGACAGGACAGTGAGACTACCATCCATACCTCTCTGGGGTTATTACTACTGTACATGCTATACCATTCCTGAGAGAGCCACAATTCAATGGCTCATTTAAGTGCAAGCTCATAAGTTCTAAAAACACTAGCTATTTGATTCCTGGGTGGCATAACTGTCAAAGATTTCACCCTTGTCCGAAAATCAAGAGTTTGAATCCTGACTATGCCAGTCATCCATAGCTATGTTCACACTAGCAAACTTACAAAGTGACAGGCTACAACTCATTTTCAGTGTATGTGTGTGAGAGAGACCTAGAGTGCAATAAATGAAAGTTGAATCGAGATTTTCAAATTTCTGTGCAAATCAAAGAAAACTGATATCTACAGGAATCAACACGGAGCAAACATTTCAAGCTGATTAACTGAAATATTTGCCAGATTTGATCACTGGGGGGTGATGTTTGTTCATTGATTTTCTGGTCTTGTGCTGCATTTCTTTCATGTCTCTGCAGAGTGTTATTATTACTGGCTGATTAGTTAATTAAGCCCTGTGCCTACCCGTTTCCCCCTTCTCGCCTTTCTCGCCTTTCCGACCGTCCCTGCCGTCTCTGCCCGGAATTCCAACATGGCCTTCAGTGCCTGAAGGCCCGGGCGGTCCCGGCTTCCCCGGCGTACCCGGTAGACCTGGGATACTGCAAATAAATCGCGGTGAAGTGGTCTTCGCTTTGGCCTCCGACAGCTGACCGACTACACACTGGCACAGACACATGATGCCCACAATCGCCCGCATCTTCAGACCTAGAAAGGACATAGACACGTCATGCCTGTAAATGATAAATCCTTCCGAACTAAGCATCCTTTAGGGCTTTATTGGTGAAGATTAGCTCTTCTTCTGAGTACAAAGCTAATGTAGCTAAATCACACATCACACTCCAGTCTAGAGCTTTATAGCAGGCACAATTTCACCTTTAAACATTGGAAGTTGGGGCCTCAAGGGGTGGAATAAAAGAATTCAACCACACGTATTTTCTAGTAACAATTTTAGTTTAGATAGACTTCCATAACTTTTTAGGTATATTGGTCTTGTAGTAATATTAGTGGTAATAGTAGTAGTAGTAGTGCATAGGACTGATTCACAGAAATTCTGACCCATCCCGCTTACTCCTACAGAATGCTTAGGAAATCCCGTCTGTTCCCGAAGGGATTCTCACCAAGCCCACTCACCCCCTCAGAAACTTTGACCAATCCTGCCTAATCTATTCTCAGATCATTTGAGAATCAGGGTTCATATGGTACAAACGATCTCAGCCATGTTCTGTTTAATTTTTTTTTCTCTCTCTCTTTCACTCTCGTCCATGGTATTTCACAGCATGGGAAAAAAACATCTTTCTGTTGGGAAAGAACAGGATTACACATCACACTTAACACTTGGCTAAGCCACACATCAAGGCCAGATGTGTGCTCGAACGGGTAGAATGATGTGTACTGGAAGCCGAGTTTGCCTATAAAATGCAAACACACACCCACAAACAGTCAGGGATTCCCTTACTGGCCTGCATTCCCAGAGATGCATGTATTCACATGCATCTCAGGACCTCGCTGTTCTCTGGATTAGTGCTGTCTCGAGTTGTAGCATTGATCATTTGCAAAGCTTTATCTGGTAATACAGTCCAGAACCTGGCTGCCGCAAAGACTTGGAGAGAAAAACACTCGGGGATGTTTGCAATTTTAGGGTGTATATGTAGAAATACCTTGTTATTCCTGTGAGATGTTAGCAGCCATGTGCTGCGCTGAGGTCACGGGATATCGACACTGTTGTTGCTCACGCAGTCACAATGAGATTTAATATGAGAAACTGATCTCAAACGTAAGATATAATGGGCAAGTTTTGGTGTTCGCTCCTACCAACAAAAGACCAACAGCTTATTTTCGCTAATCCGCAACCTCCAGCGACACCCAACGTTATACTAATAAGAAATCCAGTGGAAGTAGTCCAAGACTGCAATGCAGCTATACAATGCCGTTGCAACAGATACTCGACTCAGCTACAAGATGACAGCGTTCATTATCGAACTAACCTGAAATTAAATGGCCAAGATCACTGTGACCTGAACAGCCTTAAAGCCCTGAACATTTCTGACGTTATTTGTCAAAACTTTGCTCATAAAGTATAACTAAATGCTTGCGTGAATTCTAATGAAACACGGTCTGGGCTAGAATATGTGATTGACGAGCACATAAGAACCAACTTCAGCCACTTGAGGATTACAAATCAGTTCTAACTGGATCAGAAACGCGCTGGATCACTGGCTCAGTTTCCATGATATCATTCAAAACAAAACCTTTTAGTTGGACTCACTGCATTACTCGCTAATGAAACGATGAACGATGAGGTGTGGCAGCTGTGATCTAGAAAGGGATTTATAAGCAGGATGGAAATGAAAAAAATAAAATAAAATAAGAACACACACGCTGTGTTGACAATGGACCGGAAAACAAGAGTTCTCCGTTTGATATAGATGTTAGACTGACGCACACAATGAGCCTCATTTATCATCTGCCTATGACCTAATTTATTCAGAAAACATTTCCAGGAGCATTTACACAAGAAATGTGGGATTTTTGTGAAAATCTAGTTAGTTTGGAAAAACGCCTTCAGTTTGTGTAAATTTCCTTGTAAGCAGACACAGCTCAATCGTTCGGCTTTAAATCATACACTTGCTGATGAGTTACTGCAATTTTATATATGAAAAGAAATCCAATCCGAAACATAGGCATGCGTTGAGACGAATAAATCCAGCCATTCAATTCGGACAAAAGACTAGGTGGTACGGCATAGTTCCGAAGCGTTTTATACCACGCCCTCTTTCCTGACGTTTTTCCCCATGGTGGGAAAACATACTGACTGATACAAAGTGTTGACACTGGAGACTCCTTCCATAAAACGTAAAATAAACATCTCCTCATAGAAAACGTCACCATATCAACATGTTTATTTAGCAAAGGGAAAATCATTGAGATGGTGACGTTTTCTGTAAAGAAGCGTTGAACTCTCAGAGGTTTCCTAGAGGCCGCCACTTACAAGTGCTCCAGTACTGAAGGTGGCGCTATTCAAATTTCATGACACTTTTTACGATTAGAATAAGAAGATATAACCATCATCCAATGGGACATGCCTCATTTATATCAGCCAATCACAGGTAGAGTCATGTAGTGCGCTCGTCCGTACAGTTCGCCTCAATGCCTGTACATTGGCATTACCTTTTAGCCGTCGTTTTGTTTTCGTTCCCTGTCAGCATTGCCTTTTATGGAGTTTGTGTAGGCGTGACACAGTGCAAAGGTGCCGTGAACATGTTTCATTTACAGCTTCGTTAGCATTTTATCGACATTAAAATCGGTGACACTTTTGGTCAGTCTGGCAGAAATGTTTCATTCAGTTTGCCGTGATGTTTAAAAAAAAAAAAAAAAAAATAGAAAAAAACCCTTGATCAATGAGGCCCAGCGTTTCCTAAAAGCAAACATGTTTCTGAGCTTCGTTCGGTTAACATGCAGCCGTGCATACACATGCACGAGAGGGCTGTACAGAACTAATGTCTTCCCATGGGTAATTCAAAAGACTTCTCACTGCACGCCAATCAACTCAGCCAAGTTTTCAATGTTCACAGCCAAGCACGATCATGCAGCACTTGTAGCGGAGCTCATTATCGTTAACACTGTGTAACAGATAAAATCACTTCAGCTATTACAAACACTTCAATGTAATGCAATCTGATCAGAGTCTGGGCATTACAATTTAAAATTAGTGTTATGCACTTTCAAGTAGGGTTGAGTATTGAACAGTGTAGTGATGTGATTCATAAGGGAATGAATGCCAAAAAAAACCCAAGTACCTTTTTTTGTTTATTTTCCCTCTAAGCTGTAGTCCAGTCTTGCTGCAGTATTGATTCCTAAGTAGACAGTCCGTTTTTGCTCTTCTTATGTAGTCATGGGCATTTTAGCAGCTCCCTCTGGCCTGTTCTGTCGGGACTCTTCTTCTCCTTGGTCATCTAGGTTCTGCAACATCTGTTTATGTGGCTCGACCGTTTGTTCAGCCCACACTGGAAAAGCAAGCGTCTCCAGAGTTCTATCAACTGCTGTAATCTCCGCATCTGTGTAGCAGAACTCTGCCCTTCCCTTACTCCCTCTCTCCTCTTTTAGCTTTTTCCTGTTCGTGCAGGTCTAGCTTTTGATGCCCTGCTTTGACCCCTCCCAGCTCTTCGATCTCCTCCTCTTTCTGCGTCCTCGAGCCAGGAAGACGGACGGAACGATCTGGAAGGCTAGTCACTGATAATGAAGCTCGTGTTGATATGACTGGAACAGTCCAGAAGACTCTCATTTGCACTTTTACAGTATACATCAGAGTAGTCAGGCTGGAATTTCTGAGAGAAGTGCATTAAAGCAACAGTTATAGGAAAATAACAATCAACGACTAGGTACTAGTATTTCTCTTAGACCGTAGCCTCTTTCCTGAAGACTTTCGTGGGTCGGAAAACTTTCTGACTGATAGAACGCGCGGACAATAAATGGTGAATAAACATCTAAGAAAAAAAATCATCATATCAACGATTATATGTTTATTTAACAAAGAAAAATCTTTCATATGGTGAAGTTTTCCGTAAAAGAAACGTCTAACGTTTACTGAAGGAGTCTCCTGTGTCAGTAAGTTTTCCGACATGGGAAAGTCTTCGAGACTTGGAAAGATGGCAAGCTAGTTTTTGGTCGTATTAGCATACGAACATTAATGCATTTATTTCGTGGACGTTACACAACATGAAATGTTACTAGAAATTGATAAAAAAAAAATTTTTATTAAAAAATAATAACAAATGTAAAAAATTGCATTCATCGGAAAAATCCTGTGGTGTAAGAGGAATAAAACCCTTCTGACCAATAAGAGTGTTCCGCTACATGTCATCACACCACCCTGTTACTGATTAGTTTCCTGTAGCAACGCAACCTCAAGACGAATTTTCACATGTGTAAGTTTGGGTTTTAATCGTTACATCATGTAAACTTCTTAAAATTCTTCCCCAAAAAGCTTATACAAACTCAGATACTGTATTTCCAGATATGCCAACAGACGATGGGAATGAAATTTTTATAAATAGAAGATAAATTACAGTATAATTCCTGGCCTAAATTCAATGTTCTGCCCATTTTAGTGTTTAAACACACTTATACCAGTTCATGAATATCTTGAGAATGAGACGATTAAAACGAGCTATAAAAACCATGCAAAGAACTATGTAGTTCTTATCAAAGTATAAGATTTATGTTCAATATCGAGCACAGGAAACTGGCGCTGGTTTGGCTGAAGCTGTTGCCACTCAGGTCCAGCTCTGACAGGCCTGTGGTGCTCGAGCTTAGTGCAGGGGCCAAGAATTCACAGCTGCTGTTCGTCAGGGAACATTTAGCCAGTCTGCAAAGTAGAAGATGAGAGGACAACCGTTATACAACAGGTAAACTGTCAGGAAAAAAAACAACCACGTAGTATTGTTTTATATGGTAACGTGACTGTAGCGTATTATGGACTTATAATCATGGCGTTAAGAAATTGGACTTTAAAGGCAAAAATCTGAAAGTCAACATTCAAGAATTTTGTGGTTTGCAAATGAGCAAAACTGGATTTTATCCTTAAGGGCGAGTTTGAATCTCTTCAAACTCCAAAAAGAGCAAAACTCACTTCCTGACTCTCTTCCTCATCCATCACGGCGACGCTAGCCAATCAGAGAAGAGGACAGACATATTTTTGGTTCTTTTTTGCATATTAGTTTATTTTTTAAACTTATGTTAATACTGTTCTGCTGGTACGTTGACTACGTTTACGTGCACATCAAATTCCGTTCTCGAAAGGTCTATATTTACAGGTTGTAGCAATATTAAGAATACGACATTTATACGTGTACAGGCATGGGAATATTCATGTATACATGGTTGCCGTAAGTATGCCAATCTGCACTTTTCCTTTCCTGCTGTTATTTCCTGGGAAATTCAAGATGCTGCCTTTACTACGTACAATTCCTTGCGGACTGAGCGTGCACGTATTTCTCCTTTCAGTGGATTTTCTGAATAAGGTGTTTACATACAAAACATTTCCGATTAAAACAGACATATTCCAGGGGCGGGAATCAGAATTTGGGTGTCATGGTTTCCCATTTTCAACTGCGCAAATGCGAGAGCACGTGCTTTTCCCTAGTGATAGCTGGACATGTGGGTTTTGTTTATGTTTCTGTCACGTCTCCTCCCCGTCCTGTCATTGGTTGTTGTCACGTGTATTCTGTATTGCCCGCAGCTGGTTGCGATTACGAGGCTGATTTATGCCGGCATATATACAGTGAGCCGTGCTACAGACGGCGCGGTTAATTAAACTTAGAATAAACTTAGTATTCACGTTCATGTTTAGATTTAGTTCACGCTGGGTTATCCGCTCCCAGGTCCACGTTCTAGTTCACGTTTCATGTTTGTTTCATGTTTGTTTCATGTTTGATATCTCGACCCTGTTTTCTGTACCATGACCTTGATCTCTGCCTTGCCCAAGTTTATGCCTGTTTGCCGATCGCCTGACCTTCGCCTGTTTCTGGATTATGTTCATGGATTACCTTTTGGATTTGTCTGCCTCTCTTTCAATAAAACTCTAGTTCTTAACTGTGATTGCATCCGTCCTTTATCCGCTCCGTCACGATAGGTGACAGAATTAACCGCCTTCAACATGGATGCAGCATGAGGACGAGAGAGAAGGCACGCTACGGAAACCGGGGAAATAAAAGGACAATATCGCATCTGGGCACGATCGGATCACTGACGTCGAGCTTCCGCGGGAGACAGCGGGACTGGGGAGCTACCCGCTGGAGTTTCTAATGGACTGCCAGGTGTATTTTTGCAGCCTGGCACATCCCAAGCCTTCGAAAAAGCAGTGGATCGGGTTCATGGTGTCAAGGTTTTGCGGTCCGGCTCGTGACTGGGTGGAGCAGCTGGTGAGTGACGGGTCACCAGCTGTCCATGATGTCACGCAGTTTGCGGAACTTTTTATGACTAAGTTCTCATAGCTCGGACAACTTCGAGGACTTGACCTAATGGGGTGGAAAGTCAATGGACAGTCCCAGCCCGATCCACCTCTATTATGAGGAGAGAGACACCGCTCATCCAGTTAAGCAAGTTCTATTTATTTCCAAATCTACTGACCCAATTCTTCGAGTTCCACTCATAGCCAAGTCTCAAGCTCCAGTCCAAGCTCCAGCCAAAGCTCCAGTCCAAGCTACGCCACCAGTCCCAGCCACAGCCACGCCTCCAGTCCCAGCCACAACCATGCCTCCAGTCCCAGCCACAGCCACGCCTCCAGTCCAAGCCACAGCCACGCCTCCAGTCCAAGTTCAAGCCACATCACCAGTCCAAGCTAAGTCGCAAGCTCATGTCCAAGCCCTGTCTCAAGTCCAGGTCCAAGCCATGTCTCAAGTCCAGGTCCAAGCCATGTCTCAAGTCCCGTCTCAAGTTCCGGACGTCCATGTCCCGTCTCAAGTTCCGGACGTCCACGTCCAGTCTCAAGTCTCTGAGTCTCAAGTCCAAGTCCAGTCTCAAGTCCCGTCTCAAGTTCCGAACGTCCAAGTCGAGTCTCAAGTTCCTGACGTCCAAGTCGAGTCTCAAGTTCTGGACGTCCAAGTTCAGTCCACGCCCGAATCTGCTGACACGGACAGTTAAGTCCTGCTCACATCCAAGTCTGCTAAGGCAAACCCAGAAATTTCTTCGGGGGGGGGGGGCAACGTGGACAGCAGAGCTCCAGTCTGAGGCCTACGGGGAGGTCTCTGCGGTGGAGCTCTTGCTAGCCGAGGAGGCCGTCCTGCTGCCCTGCACAGCCGAGGAAAATGTCCTGCTGTCCAGCCCAGCCGAGGAGGCTGTTCTGCTGCCCTGCACAGGTGAAGAAAATGTCCGGCTATCCAGCCCAGCTGAGGAGGCTGTCCTGCTGCCCTGTACAGCCAAGGAAACTGTCCTGCTGTCCAGCCCAGTCGAGGAGGCTGTCCTGCTGCCCTGCCCAGCCGAGGAAACTGTCCTGCTGTCCAGCCCAGTCGAGGAGGCTGTCCTGCTGCCCTGCCCAGCCAAGGAAAAAGTCCGGCTGTCCAGCCCAGCCGAGGAGGCTGTCCTGCTGCCCTGCACAGCCCAGGAAGCTGTCCCGTTCATCTGAGGACGTCGCTCAGCCTCACTGCTCAGCTGAGGTCGTCGCTCAGCCTCACTACTCAGCTGAGATCGTCGCTCAGCCTCCAGGTCCAGCTGAGGACGTCGCTCAGCTTCACTGCTCAGCTGAGGTCGTCGCTCAGCCTCCATGTCCAGCTGAGAATATCGCTCAGCCTCACTACTCAGCTGAGGTCGTCACTCAGCCTTCATGTCCAGCTGAGAATGTCGCTCAGCCTCACTGCTCCGGTGAGATCGTCGTTCAGCCTCCATGCACCAAGGAGTACTCAGCGCTATTTGACTGCTCCGTGGAGGACGGTATTCTGTTTGCCTGCCCGACAGAGTACAGTGCTCTGTTTCTGTGCTCTGCCGAGGACGTCGCTCTGCTCTTCTGTTCGGCCGAGGACGTCACTCTGCGCTCCTGTTCAGCCGAGGACGTTGCACTGCTCACAAGCTCCGCCGAGGACGTTGCAGCACTCTCAAGTGTCGCCGAGGACGTTGCTCTGCTCTCAAGCGTCACCGAGGACGTTACTCCGCTCTCAAGCGTCACCGAGGATGTTGCGCCACTTTCATGTTCAGTTGAGAACGTCGCTCAGCCTGTCTGCCCGGCTGTGGTCGTTGCTCTGCCTTCCTGTTCGGCCGAGGACGTCGCTCTGCTCTCCTGCTCTCCCGAGGACGTCGCTCCATTTCCCCGATCCGCAAAGAACATTGTGCCGTTTCCTGGCTCTGCATGGGACATTCGGCCCAGGGGCCCGGGGCCACCATTGTAATGGGATGACTCATGGCACTCCAGGAGGAGTGCCTTTGGGGGGGGATTCTGTCACGGTTTCCCCTTCTGGCAACGTGCTCTACTGCGCAAATGCGAGAGCACTTGCTTTTCCTTAGTGATAGCTGGACATGTGGGTTTTGTTTATGTTTCTGTCATGTCTCCTCCCCGTCCTGTCATTGGTTGTTGTCATGTGTATTCTGTATTGCCCTCAGCTGGTTGCGATTACGAGGCTGATTCATGCCGGCATATATATCGTGAGCCGTGCTACACACGGCGCGGTTAATTAAACTTAGAATAAACTTAGTATTCACGTTCATGTTTAGATTTAGTTCATGCTGGGTTATCCGCTCCCAGGTCCACGTTCTATTTCACGTTTCATGTTTGTTTCATGTTTGATATCTCGACCCTGTTTTCCATACCACGACCTTGATCTCTGCCTTGCCCAAGTTTATGCCTGTTTGCCGATCGCCTGACCTTCGCCTGTTTCTGGATTATGTTCAAGGATTACGTTTTGGATTTGTCTGCCTCTCTTTCAATAAAACTCTAGTTCTTACCTGCGATTGCATCCGTTCTTTATCCGCTCCGTCACGATAGGTGACAGTGGGAAATAAGAATATTGTCTTAATCTGAATCGGGCAATCTGATTGCTGTGTTTACGGGACTTGATGTTAATATTGTCTAATTCTATTTCTATTGTGTCTTGTCTGTTGCTGTAACACTGGAATGTATCCCATTTACACACCTGGGCTTAATAAAGTATTATATTGTCTTATCTTACAGTGCTTTCCTTCCTCTTCCACATACATGAGCTCACAGATGTCCATGATTGGCTAGGTCGGTATGATTGACAGGGAAGAGGGAGTAACATCACACCTCCCACTCACAGTTTTGATTGCAAAGATGGCTGTGGCATTGTCAGGATTCGAATTCACAATTACCATAATTATTTTTGTTACACCAGTTTAGTACCTTTTTACTAAATGCAACGTTAATGTCATGAAAAGTTACTAGATCAAACTGGTAGAATGTTCAGTGGTGAAGGGAAAGAAAGCTACGCTGAAGGTGGATTCAACTATACCTCAGGATCTTCAGGGAGCAACGTTCACTCTGTAGCCCAGTGAAGAGCATCCTTACACCCACATCTCCGAGTTCATTACTGCTGAGGCTCAACTCTCTCAGACTCGAGTTTTGGCTAAGGGTTTTGGCAAGGGAGGTGCATATTTCCGAGTCAAGGCCACAATGGTCCATGCTGTTTGAGCAAATTCAGTCATCAGTTAGCACCGTTTCACTCATCTTTTATCATTAAACATTTTCCTTTAGCGGTACAGGATTAGAAGAGCTTTCTGAAGACTAGAGACGAGTCGCTATGTGCTGCGACGTACGGTATACTTTGTAGCATTCAGCTAGTTTTCAGCTGGTCAGAGTTATGATTATGCTAGCTAGCATTTTACAGATGACGAATAACTCTGTTGTAAATTAGCCAATTAGCCTTAGCTAATGCTTTGGTGACAACATTCATTTGGCATCAGTATTTAAAATCAGTGCGTGATTAAAATTGAGGCTGATTGAGGCAGATCAAATTTGAAGCTTTGACTTTTACTAGAGGATTTATGTATATATAATTTCGCTTTTATCCGAGTAAACAGTTTGGCTATACTTTTAAACCTCTGGTCATTTATAGCATCTAGCGTTTTCTTCCAGTCTATTTTACCCCAGCTATTTATGATTCATATAAAGATGTACTCTGACTTCCAATTCTTACAGCTGTAGTATAAAAAATGATGCACGGTGCTCACCACAACTTTTGAAGAGTGCAGGTGGACTGTCTCAGAGCTGCACACAGCTGCACCATCGCTGTCTTGCCAGGGAAATTCTTACTCAGATCCAGCTCTCTCAGGCATGTGGGGTTTAACGTCAGAGCCGAAGCCAGGGCCGAGAATCCTCTCTCGGTGAATCCGCAACTCGAGAGCCTGGAGACGGAGAAAAGTCTCTCAAGATCTCGATCTCCTCATGGACAGATACAAAACGCACCTTAATAGATGCCTTATGATATATTAAGGGATATTAGATAAACCTTAATTCCTCTAATTTGCATGCAGGCTTATCCAGTTCATAAGCAAGCTGTTTGACTCCTGAGTCCTGCAGGTCATTCTCACTCAAGTCGAGGGATCTGAGACACCAGGACGTCGAGCCGGATGCATATTCTAGCATATTACGGCTTTTCCAAGTTATGTTACATTTCTCCAGCCTGGAAAATAACTCAGAAAAAGACATTCAGTAAAAAAAAAGGAATAAAGGGTAAAAGGAAGATAGAACATAGGAATGTGGGGAAAAGGGGAAAGAGAATGTGGGGAAAGTAAATATGAGATAAGCGGGAAATGGGAATACATAAAATGGAATATAGGAATAATGACTGAATAAGAAGAAAAGGGAATAAAGAAATAGGGTATACAGGAAAAAGAAACATGGCAAATGGAGATACAGGAAAATGAAATATCGGGAAAATTGAATAAGGGAATGGAAAACACAGGAAAAGCAAATACGAGGAAAAGGATTATGGGAAAATGGAATTAAGGAAAATTGAATAAGGGGAAAGGAATAAAAAACAAGGGAATACAGGAAATTGGATTACTAAAATGGAACATAAAAATAAAAACTGCATACCAGAAAAGGGAATAAAGAGAGATTGCTACAGAGAGGAAATAGTGAAATTCAGTATGTTGTGGCTCTGGGTCCCTTAAATTGTCTCGAGTTTCCCAGGAGATCTGACACTGGGCGCAATTCTGACCGAATCAGACCGAAGCCGATTGTAATGACTTACCTTAGGGACTGAAGTTTACAATTTTCATTGCTCAATAATTCAGGAAAGACTCCTGCTCCCATGTCCCCTATGCTGTTCTCACTCAGATCCAGATGTTTAAGGTGACATGGTGTGGCGCTTACTGCCGAGGCCAGAAAAGCACACCATTCCTTTTTGACGTTACAGTGTGCAAGCCTGTATGAAATACATCACGGCTACTATGAGAATATATGTTAAGATGTTGGAATTACAACGACAACAAACAATTAAAGGAGCTGAAAGGACAATTTCATACATCACCTCAGTGTTTCAATCCTACTGTTGGGCAGTAATGCCAGGAGCGCAGAAAGAGCATCACTTCCAGTAAGATTGCAGCTCAGGTCCAGCTCTCTCAGGTGGCCAGGGTTTAATTGCAGAGCAGAAACAAGATGAGAACAGCCAATTCTATTGAAACTGCAACATGCCAGTCTAGAATTGGAGACAAAAAAATTCAGTAATATATTTATATACTCAATTCAAGCAAGAAATAAAATAAAATAAATAAAATGGTCTGAATACTCACTAAATGAAATGCACAGGATCGAGTCTAGGATTGTTTAGGGAAAGGGGAATCATCATCATACCAAGTTTAATTTCACAAGGACAAATTCATTCTTAACTGAGGATCAGTAGTGTGATTTATATTCAGCCCAGTGAACTGTTCCACACTTTGTAGTGGAACTGAAATGGATGTCACTGGGATTTGATGTCATGAATCTCTTGCTTCGCTGACTAATCCCCTCCTTACCACGCCACTCCCTTTTGGTGGACGGCCTCCACTAGACCATAGTCCACTCCACTTGCAGTTGCAGTTGTACCTTATACTTTCCATGCTTTAATAATGGATTTAAAGACGCTCTGTAAGATTTTTAAAGTTTGAGACATGGGGATGAAAGTTTGGGGATGAAATACTTATGCAATCACAACATTTAAAATAAAAAAGGTTTTTGATGCCCAGTAGTGGCTTGCTACAATTCAGTTTTCAACACTGTCCTAACTCACAGCACTAGCCAAACTTGGAATTTAAGTCTGATTGGGGTTTAATTTCCCAAATAACCAGACTCAGACAGGCATGAGGGGCGATACTTTATGTAAAAAGGCTGTCAGCTGAAGGTTTATATATATATATATATATATATATATATATATATATATATATATAACTCTTCAGCTGACAGCCTTCTTTACATATATATATATATATATGTAGGCACCTCCCAAAAATGTAGTTGAATAAATGGTGTGCTTGCTGCATTTTTGGGTGGATTCAATTGAGACTACACTTCCCATGGTCCTTTGTTTCTGGATGCGTTGCAATTTGTTTCCATTGGAGTAGTACAGGCCAATGGGTTGCCTGTTTAATTAAACTCCTAGCCAATCAGAGGTCACCTTTGTTGGGGGAGGGGGAAAGAGAAAAAAAAAGGAAAGGAGGGGAGAGGTAGCGAACGGGAGGGGGAATGACTCGCAAATGACACGGGACGAGAGCGGGAAAGAGAGAACCAGAGGTGATGTTTGTAGACTAAACTTCTATTACAGTAGTGGCACAAATATCATTTTATTCAGCGAAAAGTCGAGAGCAACTATCAGCTCGTTAAATTGGTGAACTGTAAGGTGAATTGCAGCTAGCTTATCTGCGTTTGTTTGTTTTGCACTAGCTTGGGAAAAACAAAGCTAAGTACAAACTGTAACTCGTGGACGTTAAGCTAATGTCTTCGTGAGAGACGGACAGCTGTAACCGCCAGTTGCAGTTTCGCTGTGAAACTGAAGGACGAGGACTGTGGAGAACTGTGCTAGGTAGCATGGTAGCTACGTATGTTTGAGGAGGGACTTCATCGCTGAACCTGCGTCGCTGAATTAACTTTCTGGAACCTCACGTGCAGCGGATTCATTCTCTCAGCTCGTGTCAAGTCGGCTAATTCTTCTGTTCCAGAGGCGTGAGTAACGGAGAGGTTTTAGTAGCGTTCACTAAAGGAACCAAGGACGTTTTTTTTTGTATGTGCACCAACTCACAGGCCCCAACAGAAAACCCAGGCTCCTGGTGAAGGTGCTGAACATTTGGTGTTTAATAATTAGAAAGGAGTGTTTGAGTTACTGGTCTAAATTTTGTTTCTAATACATGTATACAGTTTGAAGTTTTTTTTTGTTTAGCATAATAAATGTTTTTATTTTTGTAATTCATACTATCTGGCTTTATTGGACTTTTCTTTTTTTTATTTAATAAGGTATATATATTTGTGTTAGTTATATTTGATATTTGTTTCTGGGGAATAACCATATCGCTCATAGTCTGTGAGTGGGGTGATTCTTCAGTGGAGGCACCGCGCTATTATTCTTGATTAAATCATTTACATACATTTTTGCCTGTATAACATCATCGACTGGTAAATAGAGGTTAGCCAATTCACCATCAACTGCTAAGTACTCAGGATCCTGTTAATTAAAACCATTTACAGTAGTAACCTTATCTAACATTACACTTCCGGCTCCAGGAAGGGGTTACATATATATGGGGGCTGCAGTCCTGGCAGTCACCACTAGTGGAGATGCAACCCCACCAGCCCCACTGAGCAACCAACTCACCCCATGCCTATTTGTAATCAGGTTGTGTTTCTTTCCCAACTAGACCATGGAACAAGTTGGGAGGGGAACCCAGTAGACGGTGAAACATACATAATGTAGGTTCTTACTTCAGCACCTCCAGTCGACAGTCTGAACTCTTCAATCCACGGCACAGTTGTTCCACTCCTTTGTCCTGCAGGCAATTGTAACTTAAATCCAGTTCTGTAATAGCGCAAGAGTTCGAACGAAGAATACTGGCCAGTGAGTGACAGATGTCCTTTGTAAGGTTGCATGAAGACAATCTGAAAAGCAAAATCACTGAAGCTTTAAACACCACCATTATACCTGCCAATATTTTGTCTCTGATCTAGCGCTCTCATCTAATTACTGCAACGTGAAGGCGTAATCATCATTAGTAAAAATAAATCATACTAACATGACAGTCCTGGATGCCTTGACTACGGGTTTCAACCGTTTGTATCCTTCGTTTGACTTGACGTATTTCCTTAGGTCAAACACCTCCAGCTTCTTCTCACTGGTCAGCAACACAAAGACCAGAGCTGACCACTGTGCTGGCGAGAGCACTTCCTCCGAGAGACACTTCGTTTGTAGGTAGGTTTGAATTTCCTGTACGAGTGAATGATCGTTAAGCTCTTGCAGACAGTGGAACAGGTTAATAGCGCTCTCGGGCCTAAGGGTCTGTTCAAGCTTGAGCTTTATGTAGGTCACGGTTTCCTGGCAGGTCCAATCGGCGCGCGTTTTCTCTGGCAGTAAACCGTGCAGCAGGTTATGATTGGATTCCAGAGACAGCCCGAGAAGGAAACGGAGGAAGAGGTCCAAGTGGCCGTTCCTTGAGCGCAAAGCCAAGTCCACCGCGCTCTTGTGCAAATCGAAAAGTGTTGAATCAAGGCAAAGCTTCTGGAGGTTATGATCTTGAAGCTGGTTAAATTCAGTGGCGCCAGCCCAGCATAGGTGCACAAACAAAGCTGCAAGATATTCCTGGAAGCTCAAATGCACAAAGCTGTAGACCTTTCTCTGGTATAGCGCAAACTCCTCTCTGAAGATCTGCGTGCAGACTCCAGAATAGACGGATGCCTCTTTGACGTCAATGCCACATTCTCGCAAGTCTTCTTCATAGAAGATCAAGTCACCTTTATGGAGTTGCTGGAAAGCTAGCTTTCCGAGTGAAAGAAGGTGTTCCTTGGTAAAGCAAAGCTGCATGTCTTTCCCTTCGGTATATTTTTCATTTCTCTGTACTGTCTGAAAGATCAAAAAATAGGTGTACATTTCAGTCAGTGATTTGGGCATGAGATGATTCCCTACTTCGCCCAAACGCCTCTCAAGCACCGTGGCAGAGATCCAGCAGAAGACAGGAATATGGCACATGATATGAAGACTTCGGGAGGACTTCACATGATGGATTATCCTGTTTGCCAAACTTTGGTCTCTGATTCTCTTGCAGAAGTACTCTTCTTTTTCGGGGTCATTGAATCCCCTCACCTCCGTTACTTGGTCGATGCATTTAGGGGGTAACCGGTTAGCGGCTGCTGGTCGGGAAGTGATCCAGAGCCGAGAGCCTGGAAGCAGATTCCCTTCTATAAGGTTTATTAGAAGAACATCCAGCGTTGTCGGTTTTGTTATTTCCGAACATCTCTCATACTTTGTAAAGTCTAGAGGAAGTCGACATTCATCCAGACCATCAAAGATGAAAACCACCTTGTAGTTTTCGAGTTCTGAGAGCGGGAAGTCTTTAATTTCTCTGAAAAAGAGCTGAAGAAGTCCTTCCATGGTGTGTCGCTCTTCCCTCATGAGATTCAGTTCCCGAAAAGCCAACGGAAACAAGAAATGTACATCTTGATTGGCTTTTCCTTCAGTCCAGTCCAGGATAAACTTCTGGACAGAGACGGTTTTTCCGATGCCAGCTACACCGTTGGTCAGGACGGTCCTGATGCATTTGTTTTGGCCCGGTAGCGGTTTAAAGATTTCGTTGCATTTGATTGGCGTCTCATGCGCCACTGGAACTCTGTTCAGTGACTCGATCTGTCTCACTTCATGTTCGTGGTTGAGGGCTCCACATCCACCCTCTGTGATGTAGAGCTCGGTGTAAATCTTATTCAGAAGGGCAGGGTTTCCTTGCTTGGCGATTCCTTCAAACACATGCTCACTCCTGCGCTTCAGGTTGGATTTGATTTTTTTCTGAAGCACGTATACGCGTTCAACTAAATGACAAGGGGAAAAAAGTTCATTGTTGAACAAGTAGCTTGCGGTTTACTTTATATCTACGTTTTATTTTAAGAGGGTCCGTCTTACATTTAGTCAGCTTTTCAACCAGGTCTTGCTCTTTCATGTCTTTTAAAATGTGCAGGGCGGTCTTTAGAGCTGCTTCTCTGGCATAACTGCCGTCCTCCTCCTCCTCTGAATTTTCCAAAGGTCCAGCGTAATCTGGGTTGAGAATCCGGCTGATTTTCTTCATCTCCCGTTCCATCAAACTCATAAACTTCTTCTCAAAGCCCTGATATAAACAATTAAATCCATTCAATTAGACAGGAATCAGACAGGAATATGAGAAAGGGGAGGGGGGGGGGCTTTAAAAAAACAAAACTTTAGTAGTAGTAAGTAATAAATAAACGTGTGCGCATAAAACGACGGCTGGTCATGATTTTAGACATGAGGCTAAAACCTATCAGTAGTTGGTGTTCGGGTTGATTATATTACAAGGTCTCTTTGATGGTTTAATAAGAATGATGTGGGGCAAACTATAGATAGATAGATATAGTTTATAAATATCTATCCCCCCCAGTCTGTAATACCATACTCCTCCGGATACCAAACACAGTAAACAGAAAACGTGTCTTTCATTGAAAAACACTAAACTTTGGTCTGTCCTTTTGCGTAATCTGTACTTTGACTGGACAGTGTGTGCTTAGTCTGTCAACGTTTAATTCCTCCTCCAAAAGCATAAACAAGCTTTGACAGCTTTTACCCTTAATGTAGCAGAAAGATACAACTGTTCACGCTGGTCTGATCTTCCTGGCTGGTCCCTAGAAAGGAAGACAAAAAGGAAACTGAGGATAGATTGACTAATATTTGTAAGTCATCATCATTTATAGAATAACATTGCATGTCAATGGATGCAACCATAATGCAACCTTTCATCAACAAAGAAGTCTGACTCTTTGAAAGAGGCTGGTGGATCCATCGAATGGTGACTCTTGACGAACAGGCAGCTTGGTGCACGAGAACTTTCCTGCGTTCCCCTATGTAATAAGAGACAGAGAACAGACATGTGTAATATAACCTTAAAAATCAACCACAAGAAGGAAAGAACTCTTTAAAAACAAACATTGATGGTACATTTGTTCGGTAGGACCTCCGTCTTTAAATTTGATTGGAGGATCCATGGAACGGTGACTCCTTATGGACAGACAGCTTGGAGGAGATGAGCTCTTTGTCTCTAGAGAGGCCCTTAAACATAGAAAAGAACTGATTTATTTCCAGTGACAAACATTATGTAGGTGATGCTGTTGCCACTTTGTCAGTGAACATTGTAGGTGTATAATAACTGACCGGTCCATCTGATGTTATGTACCTCATCTATTACTGGGAAGGGACCACCACTGAGAGGATATTACTTTGTTGGTGGATCACTGTTACGAACAGACATTTAACAAGTTCATTAACAAAGAAGGGAAGCAGGGAAGCAACGAGTGGGGCCAGACGTCTTTGATTTGTCGTCCCATGTAAGCATGTAAGCGATGGATGCAAGACAATCCAACAGGTTGAACAAACGAAGAGGATTATAAAAGCTCAGGTGGTGGAGCGGGCTGTTCACTAATTGTAGGGTTGTCGCTTCGATAACTGAACCCCAAGTTGCTCCCGATGGCAAGCTAGCGCCTTGCATGGCAGCTCTGCTAACAGTGGTGTGTGACTAAGTGTGTGAATGAGACACAGTGTAAAGCACTTTGGATAAAAGCGCTATATAAGTGTGGCATTTATCATTTACCATATCCCATTTCCGGTGGAAGGACAGCAACATATTCCACCTTCCTAGTGTGCTCTAAATGTAATTAATGTGTAGATCATGTGTACATGTCAATGTAGCTACGATAAACTGTGGACTCAGAGTCAATTAGGTAAAGGAAGAGATGGATATATTGATATACCATTGCTCAGGAGTGTTATCCCCTTGCTTTAGGTTAACTGGTAGCTCCATGGACCAGTCGCTCTTCATGGACCGGTAACTGGGGACCGGAGAGCTAGCTCTCTCCTCACCACTGGATGGCAGTAAAAAAAAAAGCGTAGTGTTATGACATTATTAGTAGGCTCAAGTACACACGTACATTAAAATGATTTTTAAATTATACCACAGTTCTAGACCACATAAATGAAAACATTCAGGTAAAACCTGACAAGTGTGTTAAACAAAATATGGCCTCTGGATATGCTACGAATAAATTTTACATAGAATAAAGTTTACATTTCATTTCACAGAAAAACCATTTAATTTCCTCACTGTTGAAACAGATCAGTGCACTCGCAGTGCATTATGGTTAATACACAGTCCCTCAGGGTATCAGGAAAACCTTTTTTTTTATGTATTGTGTGTTCTTTAAAATGTCTGGCACCCCCAGTAAATATTTAATAATAACGTTAGCTGGGCATGAATTTAATGGTTTGGACAGAATCAGGAATTTGAGGTTATTTTGCATCACTCTTCACTTATGAGGTCTGACAGTCACTCAGACTGAAGTGATTGGATGTGTGTAATAATTTCAGTTCTCTAGCCAGGAACATGTCATGCGTGAATAAAACCGAGTGGAATGTTATTGCTTCCAGACTGTTGTCTTTGGGTCACAGCTGGATGGTTTTTCAGCGTTTATTAATACCAAATGATATCCAGAGTTTTTGCTCGGTTGAGTTGAGTCGAGTTTAGAACATGTTGAAGAGAACGTCTGAAATTGTACATAAGTGTGTAATCCTCTAGTAACAAGGCAGAATTATCTAACATCCAATTAATGATTGAGTTATAACATGTTAATTATATCAAATTAATCAAAATCAGCTGGTGCGGTGCCTCCAATCAAGAAAACTTTGAAATATCATTAAGATACTTGCATTTTATTAATAAAATAAACACTTTATTTTCCAATAGGTGTGTCTGACTATTTCAATCTACTTTAAGAACACCCCTTAAAATCACGCCTTAAGAAATTATTAGGAATTTATTCACACAGAAGGAAATAAAAGAAAATAATAAAATAAAATGAAACAAAACAACACTTATTCATAACACACTAAATATTGAATCTCTCTTTAAAAAGAGACAGGTGTTATTTCAACAATAGTGATTTTGCTGTGCATTAACATGAATTCAACTCCATGAATCAATTTCCTGAATTGCCGAATCGATCAGTAGAAAAACTCTTCGATGATTCAGTGTTCAAATGAATCGAGTGGGCGATTGAATCAAATGTTCCTACACATCAATTACTTGCTACAACAAAAATAACAAAATAACCCATAAGTGAGAGTTTAAACTGAGCTCAGGCACTTAGACTCTTCTTCGTTGAGGCCCGTAGGAAAATACTCTTGTGTAAAACATTTATAATTTATATATGTATTATATATAAAACTTGTGATCCAAGTGTCTGACCTACTGGAAACTCCTCCCAACCATAGCGATTCGTTGTCACATGGAAACTATCCGCTGAGAAATAGTTTCACAGGTGCAATAAACTTAGCTACAGTCTCCTGTACTCCAATCAACAAATGGCGACTTCATTGTCCAATTTCTGATTAAGCAAATAAACTCAGCTCACTCAAGTAAACTGCCTAATACATAAAGAGAATAATTAAACTTCTTAACACCCTCTGAAATAGTATGTGTGTGAACCAATGAGACATTTCCGTTCTTTTAACTGGCAAAGCTTTAAAAAAAAAAGTACATGAAACCTCCCTCTTTCAGCTCTTCAATCAGTCTAACTCTCAATGTTTTTGAAAAATATAGCTAAATGGGCTTGGATGGCTGTGTGAAGCAGGGGGGGAGTGGGCGTGGCAGGGGAGGAAGAGGGGGCAGGGCTTCATAAAACTCACAATAAAGATGGATAGTGACAAAGTTTGCAGTGGCAGCAGTACGCAGAGCTCTGAAGAGGCAGAGGTCTTCTCTCCTACTGAATCCCCAGGGCTAAATGGAGACAGCGGTGCAGGTCCTCTGCCCCTGGTGTGACTTATAGCGGAAAACAAAACAAAACAAAGCCGGAGGCAGCACGGATGGGAGAAGTATCGGAATGGTAGCTAGCTAATAGGTTTGTGCTTTTCACAAATAAAAAGGGAAGGCTCGTCCCTTCGAGGCGGACTCTCGTTGCATAGTTTTGCATACGACATCCCGTCTGCTCCCTTGGAGCTTTAAATTGTGTAATTAGCTCAAAAGGATAGTAAAACTGTCATAGTTTAAAAGTAGGCACATACTGTCACACCGATGCGTCATCGATGTACTATAGTACATTGCCACGTCATCGCCTGTGAAGCTTCCAGAACGAGGAAAAACTCATTAACATGCAATGAAAATATTGTATGAAAATATGAAACAAAACACATTAGAGAAAAATCATGTTGAAAATACTGAGTGTGCATATGCACATGTGCATATAGTACATAAACACAGAAACACACTGTATCTTACCTTTCTGCATCAAGAACCTTCTCAGGCTTTGTTGGTGAACTTCCTTCATCTTCATAGGCCAATTGCTCTTCAGGTACATCATCGCACTTCTGATCTTCCATGAGGATACTTCCACAGTCCATCGTCCCTCACACACCTGCATCACCTGGAAGGATAAAATACAGTCACACTGGTTATATCATTTGTAGAAAATGGGATTCTGTGTTAATGACGGAATGGCTGAGGTTTCAAATCCCACAATTAAACAAATAAATAAGTAAAGAATAAAATGCTTGGGGTGTATGTTATGTCTATATTAGAATATCCTTTTAAAAATGGGTGAATCGACACAACAGTATCGATTCACCCATTCATACTGTGTATTTAGGCTTGTACGCTAGCAATTAGTTAATAATTTATTAAAAATTATTACAATATCTTATTAACACAGCCGCTGATTGATATATCATATATTATAACACCTGCAGTATTTCGCAGTAAACGATCGGACCTTGTTTTCAGTGTAGAACAAAATACAAGTCGATTCGTTCCTGCTTGTGAATCGATTCATTTGCTTTGGTTCAAAATAGTTGTTCAAGAATGACCAGTCGCGAATATGTCCCTCACCTCGAGTGGGTTCGGAGACAAACTTTGTCCCTTCCTCATCACAAATGTTCAAACACGAACAAAGATACTTGCATTCTACTACGGAATAGAAAACCGATTCGTTCCTGCTTGTGAGTCGATTCACATGATTCATTTAACAGAGTAATTCAGGCATACGTCCTTCAGTTTCTAAAACAAACTTAATTGATTTACACATCTTTACAAACGTTTCGTTTCCTATAGCCAGCCGTCTCAATATTCAAATTTATTAATGCACAGACAGTGACACAAACACATCTGGATTTTACTGCATAACCGAAATCTGTATTAACACCGAGGTGGAATCGCTGAGCTCGTGTGCTTCAGTAAGCACGTAGGCGAATGTTTGTTGGCATGTTTAGCCTAATAATGTGTCTTGAAGCGGAATTATCTGATGATTAAAAGACCGCTGGAGGTTACTTACTTATCCGATTCTTTTTTTCCCCCAATTATCAAGCGACGTGTTTCTCATTGAAGTTTCGGTTTCGGTTCTTGTTCCTTTAAAGGAGTTAACTCTTCCAGTACCAAATCAAGTCTTCCAGTACCAAATTATCTTTTACATTACTGAAGTATATCTTCCAGTACAATAGCAAATAAACTTTCACTACTGAATTAGCTCTTCCAATACCAAATTCTCTTTTGAGTAACTCTCTCCCAGACTAAAGTAACTCTCTCCCAGACTAAAGTAACTCTCTCCAAGTACTAAAGTAACTCTCTCCCAGTACTAAAGTAACTCTCTCCAAGTACTAAAGTAACTCTCTCCCAGTACTAAAGTAACTCTCTCCAAGTACTAAAGTAACTCTCTCCCAGACTAAAGTAACTCTCTCCCAGTACTAAAGTAACTCTCTCCCAGACTAAAGTAACTCTCTCCAAGTACTAAAGTAACTCTCTCCCAGACTAAAGTAACTCTCTCCCAGACTAAAGTAACTCTCTCCCAGTACTAAAGTAACTCTCTCCAAGTACTAAAGTAACTCTCTCCCAGTACTAAAGTAACTCTCTCCAAGTACTAAAGTAACTCTCCCAGTACTAAAGTAACTCTCTCCAAGTACTAAAGTAACTCTCTCCCAGACTAAAGTAACTCTCTCCCAGTACTAAAGTAACTCTCTCCCAGACTAAAGTAACTCTCTCCCAGTACTAAAGTAACTCTCTCCAATTACTAAAGTAACTCTCTCCCAGACTAAAGTAACTCTCTCCCAGTACTAAAGTAACTCTCTCCCAGTACTAAAGTAACTCTCTCCCAGTACTAAAGTAACTCTCTCCAAGTACTAAAGTAACTCTCTCCAAGTACTAAAGTAACTCTCTCCAAGTACTAAAGTAACTCTCTCCCAGTACTAAAGTAACTCTCCCCAGTACTAAAGTAACTCTCTCCAAGTACTAAAGTAACTCTCTCCCAGTACTAAAGTAACTCTCTCCAAGTACTAAAGTAACTCTCTCCCAGTACTAAAGTAACTCTCTCCCAGACTAAAGTAACTCTCTCCCAGACTAAAGTAACTCTCTCCCAGTACTAAAGTAACTCTCTCCAAGTACTAAAGTAACTCTCTCCCAGTACTAAAGTAACTCTCTCCCAGACTAAAGTAACTCTCTCCCAGTACTAAAGTAACTCTCTCCAAGTACTAAAGTAACTCTCTCCCAGTACTAAAGTAACTCTCTCCCAGACTAAAGTAACTCTCTCCCAGTACTAAAGTAACTCTCTCCAAGTACTAAAGTAACTCTCTCCCAGTACTAAAGTAACTCTCTCCAAGTACTAAAGTAACTCTCTCCCAGTACTAAAGTTAATCTCTCCCAGACTAAAGTAACTCTCTCCCAGACTAAAGTAACTCTCTCCAAGTACTAAAGTAACTCTCTCCCAGTACTAAAGTAACTCTCTCCAAGTACTAAAGTAACTCTCTCCCAGTACTAAAGTAACTCTCTCCAAGTACTAAAGTAACTCTCTCCCAGACTAAAGTAACTCTCTCCCAGTACTAAAGTAACTCTCTCCAAGTACTAAAGTAACTCTCCGACAAAGTAACTCTCCCAGTACTAAAGTAACCTCTCCCAGTATAAAGTAACTCTCTCCCAGACTAAAGTAACTCTCTCCCAGTACTAAAGTAACTCTCCAAGTACTAAAGTAACTCTCTCCCAGACTAAAGTAACTCTCTCCCAGACTAAAGTAACTCTCTCCCAGTACTAAAGTAACTCTCTCCAAGTACTAAAGTAACTCTCTCCCAGTACTAAAGTAACTCTCTCCCAGTACTAAAGTAACTCTCCAAGTACTAAAGTAACTCTCTCCAAGTACTAAAGTAACTCTCTCCCAGTACTAAAGTAACTCTCTCCCAGTACTAAAGTAACTCTCTCCCAGACTAAAGTAACTCTCTCCAAGTACTAAAGTAACTCTCTCCCAGTACTAAAGTAACTCTCTCCAAGTACTAAAGTAACTCTCTCCCAGTACTAAAGTAACTCTCTCCAAGTACTAAAGTAACTCTCTCCCAGTACTAAAGTAACTCTCTCCCAGTACTAAAGTAACTCTCTCCCAGTACTAAAGTAACTCTCTCCAGTACTAAAGTAACTCTCTCCCAGTACTAAAGTAACTCTCTCCCAGACTAAAGTAACTCTCTCCCAGTACTAAAGTAACTCTCTCCCAGTACTAAAGTAACTCTCTCCAAGTACTAAAGTAACTCTCTCCCAGACTAAAGTAACTCTCTCCCAGTACTAAAGTAACTCTCTCCCAGACTAAAGTAACTCTCTCCCAGTACTAAAGTAACTCTCTCCAAGTACTAAAGTAACTCTCTCCCAGACTAAAGTAACTCTCTCCCAGTACTAAAGTAACTCTCTCCAAGTACTAAAGTAACTCTCTCCCAGTACTAAAGTAACTCTCTCCAAGTACTAAAGTAACTCTCTCCAAGTACTAAAGTAACTCTCTCCAAGTACTAAAGTAACTCTCTCCCAGTACTAAAGTAACTCTCTCCCAGTACTAAAGTAACTCTCTCCAAGTACTAAAGTAACTCTCTCCCAGTACTAAAGTAACTCTCTCCCAGTACTAAAGTAACTCTCTCCAAGTACTAAAGTAACTCTCTCCCAGTACTAAAGTAACTCTCTCCCAGACTAAAGTAACTCTCTCCCAGACTAAAGTAACTCTCTCCCAGTACTAAAGTAACTCTCTCCCAGTACTAAAGTAACTCTCTCCAAGTACTAAAGTAACTCTCTCCAAGTACTAAAGTAACTCTCTCCAAGTACTAAAGTAACTCTCTCCAAGTACTAAAGTAACTCTCTCCCAGTACTAAAGTACGCATCTCTTCTTGCCTGTCGGACATCTCGGTCTGGATAAAGGAACACCATCTTAAGCTTAACCTGGGAATATCTGAGCTTCTCGTCTTCCCAGCCTATCCCTCAATCAACCAGAACCTCAGTGTACAGCTCAGCTCACTTACACTCATGCCAACCAGGATGGCCAGAAACCTTGGGGTGATTCTTTATGATGGCTTGACCTTTGCAGACCATATCTCAGCAACTGCAATGTCTTGTAGGTTCATTCTGTACATCAAGAAAATCCGACCATACCTCACCATACAGGCTACACAGATACTAGGTTCAGGCTCGTTATCTCTAAACTGGACTACTGGAACTCACTGCTTTCAGGCCTCCCAGCCAGCTCCATCAAACCCCTTCAGATGATTCAGAATGCTGTAGCACGCCTCGTCTTCAACCAGCCCAAGACTACTCATGTCACACCCCTCTTCATCTCCCTCCACTGGCTTCCTGTAGCTGCCCGCATTAAGTTCAAGGCCTTGATGCTCACCTACAAGACCTTGTCAGGAACAGCACCCTCCTACCTCAACTCTCTCCTGAAGGCCTACGTTCCCGCTCGCAATCTGTGATCGATTAGCGACTGACGTTTAGTGGTTCCCACTCAGTGTGGTGCAAGGTCCCTTTCCAGAACCTTCACGCTAACCGTTCCTCAGTGGTGGAATGCTCTTCCGATCTCAATCCGGACTGCAGAATCTCTCACTATCTTCAAAAAACAGCTAAAGACCCACCTCTTCCGTGGACACCTAACCAACTCATAAAAAAACAAACAAAACACAACGCACTTACACCTCTACTCTGTGCACTTTGCTTCCTCTGGAACTCAATTAATGGATCTTGTATAGTAGCACTACTTGTATTGTTCTCTGCTTGATATATCGCTTTGCTTATTTGTAAGTCGCTTTGGATAAAAGCGTCTCCCAAGTGAATAAATTTAATGTAAATGTACTAAAGTAGCTCTCTCCCAGACTAAAGTAACTCTCTACCAGTACCAAAATAACTAATTTAGATGTAAGTAAGTAATCATTTAGATGATTTTTATTTAAATGGTTATTTAAGTGTACTCACTTTTGTTGCCAGCGGATTTGACATTAATGGCTGTGTGAGTTATTTTAAGGGGACAGCAAATTTACACTGTTAAACAAGCTGTACACTCACTACTTTACATTGTAGCAAAGTGTCATTTCTTCAGTGTTGTCACATGAAAAGATATAATCAAATATTTACAACAATGTGAGGGGTGTACTCTCTTTTGTGAGATACTGCATATACACTATATTAATATTTATAGTATTATTGTTATATTATAGTATTTATATTATAACCATATTATAATGCAGTTTTGATTATTATTTAAACCTAGCCTAACATTTATATTTGTTTTGTTTTTCTTTGACATATATAACCGGTTTTTTTTGGTCCAAATACGTCCCTTACGTCTTATGTCCCTTTGATTTCAAGCCCCTATAATACATTTATATATTAAACCATTATAAAGGCTCCAGCTGTGTCCGAACAGAACGGCTCTTTATTCATGAAACTGAAAAACGAAATAAAGATTGTAATCAACACCCCATTTAAATACAAAAAAATAAAAAATAAAATAAAATAATAATAATCAAAATAAAAATCAACATCATATTCATTTTGCATATCAAAGATCCATTCAGTAATAATTACAATCCGAACACTTCATAAACCGCTCGAGCAGATCTGTACACAGACTCTGATTTAGAAACTAGTAACATTAACAATATTACAAAGATCTCAGCTTGAAAAATAATTCAAATGAATAACATCTTAGCAATTAGCATCATAAAATTAGATATTTATATATTTCCACATAAAAATACAAAATAATGTTAATGACATATATGAAAAATTATTCCAAGTATTTTCGCCACTATTAAAGTGAAAAAAAGAGTAAAACAAGATGAAATGAAATAGAAATGCATGAAAAAAGTCTCCTTTTGTTTTTGTTTTTTTTCTTAGCAAAAAACGCTATCCAAAATAAACTACAATCATTTACATCAGTACAAAGAGATCTGGGTTTTTAAAAATAGTCGCAATGAAAAAAAGGGGTTTCATCTTTTTTCCGACCGTAAAAAAATGACAACCGTGAATCGGAACTCTGCAAAATAGGCAATGACAAAAATAAATCTGCGTTAAAAAGGTATACACTGTAATTCTCACTATTCTTTTTATACAAACGTTAGAAACAGTATTGCACGACACGACACAGATCCGAGGTTAGTCAGCCTTTCAAAGTGTGTTCAAGTTTCTGCACGTCAGTGAGGGGGAGAGACAGAGAGGCTCAAGTGTTTTCCATGAAATTAATCATCGTAATAATAATAATAATAATAATAATAAAAACCTTCAAATAATAAAATAACTGAATATATTAAGTTTTTAATCACGTTAAAACGTTCAAAAGCAACTATATATTA
The DNA here is from genome assembly GCA_012411365.1 of Ameiurus melas. Lineage (NCBI taxonomy): Eukaryota > Metazoa > Chordata > Actinopteri > Siluriformes > Ictaluridae > Ameiurus > Ameiurus melas. The sequence continues at coordinate 21,540,240 of CM022768.1, read as the reverse complement.
ATTAATCTATAACTATACACATAATTGCATGGGTGGGTTGTTAGCTTGTTTTTTTTGTTTTTGTTTTTTTACATATTTCCACCAAAAACCCTGCTGAATCATAAATAATTGGGGGTGGGGGGGCAAATGACGAACAAGTGAAATAGAAAAATACAATCCAAGCTACAAAAATAGAAATAAATACGACTTCGTACAACGAGGAAAAACAAAAACGGGGAAAAAAACCAACACCACACGTTGCACAGAGAGGAGGACACAGTACTGAGCACAAGCTCCAGCTACGGCGGAGCGTTAAAGGGATTACGTGACGGTGTAAATGTTGTTAGGAAAGTTCCTTCACGGACTCTGGGACACGCGTCCTAGCGTTATGTTTTTCTTTTCTTCAACCATCGTTCACGTCCCAAATATATATGACTCGATCGCACGTTATGGTGTCCGACGATTTGATCAATTAAGTTAGCACGAACAAACATTATTAAATAATCCGTTATAGTTAATAAAACGGTAGTCTCAAAGACACGAAATAAAACATTAATAATTTTTTTTTCATGTCTTTTTAAAAAAAAAATTTCGTGTGCGTGTCGGAGTGTACAGTAGACTTCAATATAATGATCCGATAACACCGATGTGCTACGGACGTAGAGTACAGTAGTGCACGTGATCGTGTGACGGTGGACGTGAATAAATACTCGGCAATAAATAAGCACGCGAATCACAAAAAAAAAAAAAACCTTGAATGTTCGGATCACAGAGCAAGCGAAGGGCACTGGACATATCATCGACGCCACAAGCACAGCGAATACAGAAAGGAGCCTAACTAGCTAGCTAGCTAGACATACACAGAGCAACTACGATGAGTACAGTACCAAAACGTGGCGTAACGCACAGGCATCCGTTGCTTCCACACAGACTGTCCCTAAAACACTGTCTACGGACTTGCACTTCATCACGGAGACGAGACGACGGAATCTGCGCAGGCCGCTACAAAAAATTCAGTAAAAAAAAAAAAAATATATATATCTCGATTGGGTTGCTTTTTTTTTCTGAAGTGAGAACGACAACAATCCTGGTTGTTTTTGTCGACGTTTCTATCCACGTTGATGTTTAGAGAGAAGACAAGAACATCAGCCATCACAGAAGACAAATATCACCTCTGCACGCTCTCGAAGCTACATAAATAAAGCTAGAACCATTTTGAGAAACGATCCCGAGAGTCGTTTTTCCACACAGTGTTGTCTCACTGGAAACTTCGCTTGGTTTTTAGCATAATGCAGAGGCCTCGATTTGCTCTTAAGAAAATCCTAGCAGGAAAAAAAAAAATTATTTAAATATTTTAAAATATTACATTTCGCTTTTCAGATTTGAAACGGTTCGAAAACAGCGAGGCAAAACGTCAACGTAAGCGTGAGTTAATAAGGAAAAATCGTCATCTTTTTTCCAGGTGTCGTAAATCGTAAAAATGCTATGGCGAAAGTGTAAAAGTTGCCACCGCTGCATAATGCTTGCAAACATTTAAAATACGCGTGATAAAACGCAGCATGATATCAGCTACGTTATCTGTCCTTCAGGATATGCAGCGTGATAGCTAGGCATGAGCTTTTTAATCATTAGCCTTTTAGGTAGCTACTGAACAAATCTAGTTATTAGTGCGCTTTTCTAGTGATTCTTCTTTGTGACTCAACCCCGAGTCAACTGAGTCGAGTTTACTGCTCCAGTGAACAACAAAGTTTATAGACAGTGTTAACATGGATTCTGGGGAAAATAAAACCTAGTATTTTGGATACATTAGCTCATCTGTGTCGTAAAAAAACCCCCCCAAAAAACCAAAACATCAGCTGGCTACTCAAAATGCTAGTTATAATCTTTTATCTTTCTTGCGATTCTTTTTGACTCAAAGAGTATTCAAAGAGTCAAGTTTACCACTACAGCAAACAAGCTTTCTCAATTATCTTTACACGTTAGCATGAATTCCGGTAGCATTACATAATACAGAATACAATAGTGCTTCTGTGTGGTAAAAATAAATAAATAAATAAAAAATCAGCTACCTTTTGAATATGACTCAGTATTCAATGAATTCTGGTAAAAACAAACAAAAAAAAATTGTATTTTGGATACATGAACGCATATATCTGGTATTATACATCGTGTTTAGCTTAGCAACAGCTGACCTGCATGAGTAGCAGGCACTGAAGGTAGAGATATTCGAAGGTTCGCTATCTACATCATTTCTAATCTAAACGCCAACGTGAGCGCACGCTACACACAGACAAGACGTACGAGAGCACTGGACGGCACACTGCTTCTTCACGAAGCGATACCGCTAAATGACGTTAACCGACGACGCTAATGATGCTATTTGTGTAAAGAAAGTTACCATATCGAAGCATGCAACGGTTTTTAGTACGCATTTTCAACGTGATATTCCTTTATGCTCACCGTTATTGATATTATCTTATAATTGAGAGCCTTTTCGAAATCTCTCATGCTACGTAGTGTAAGTGATCGATAAAACAAATCTTTTCGTATCTTTTTTGGAAACAGGTGCAAAGAAACATACACGCACACACACACATACACACACACACATGCATGTACGGTTTCACATTCCCTTCCTCCACGCCCGTGTGAGAGCGCACGCTGCATTTCGATTGTAATTGTTAACGTTTGTAGTTAAAGATGCCGTTAGATATCGCAATAATACGTCTAGTTATTGATTATAGCAGCAAAGCATTTCGTTTTATATACGTAGCTCACGATTAAACTGCGAGGTATTAGTCTTCCTGCGGGTCAACGGTAGAGTAACTCGATATTTTTCGGTTTTTACCCATTAAAGGAACAGATTTTAATTTTATCGCAAACGAAGTCGATCAGCCAAGGCATGTTTGAACAAAAAGTAACGCAAAAAGTCAGAATGTATACGTTTTAGTTGAAAACGGAAAACCGTTATCGTCGATCGATCAAATCTGATCGATCAGGAGGTGATCCATTTTCGACAACAATTTTCTGCTTTATGGGTTCCGAAAAAAAGCTGCATTGTTGCGTTGTTTTTTTATTATCTTTTGCCTTATAAGGGTACATTTACAGCTGCTATGACATGAGTGATAACACGTGCTAACTTGTTTCGTCTACGTTCTGCGACGCTACGTAAATATAAACGGGAAAAAATGCAGTGTCATTCTTTAGTAAATAAAACACTGTCTGTAGTATAAAAGGAATAAAACGTGTACATAACGTCCATTACATAATGACCAGTTTCAATTACGTTCTCAAACTTTAGGAGGCGGAGCCAAAGGGGGATGAACGATAACAAATTGTGGTAAAGGGAAAAAAATGTTGTTGTCCAAGATGGTGGCAAGACAACGGTTTATTGTTTGTGTAAACAATAAAGAATAAGCCGCCTCAGACATCTGATATTTTGGACTTGGCTGATTGACTACATTTGAAATTAGCGGAAAAAAAATTGCGTAAATTCGATATTTGTTTTCCCCCAAAACCATTCCAGAATTTACAAAATAAAGGCGAGGATATTATTTTCTTTTGCTACCTTTGGTAAAGACCCTTGGCAGGCATCTATTCGAGCAGGGGAGCTTACAGATTTCTACACTCGTAGCTCAGCACGGGTTCGTGATTTTCCCCCGCTATAGTGCTTACACCCTTACACCATGACGGTGCGGCTCCCCCGGATTACATCATCAAGTGTTTATCCAGGGACAATTGCGCACTTTACCCACTGGGGGGAGGGAGGGAGGTGGGGTTGTTTAGCAGCAGACAGACAGATGGACAGACAGACAACTGCCCTCTCATGCGAAAGACATTCTCATATCTACTTGTTAAATCTGACATATAAAAATAATTCGGGAAAAAAAACAACTACAAATCTCTTTTCGGTTAATTTCCTTTTTAAGAACTAAACCAAACACCACAAAGTACCACAAAAGCCTGAGATGTAGGGACTGATGGTAGGGTAGGGGAGCAAAAGTGTGTGATTTGGTGAAACAAATGAGGCATGTAGTGTTTCTGGCTGCTACAAAAGATAAAGATAAATATTTCCATAGATTTCTATATACTGTTAGGTGCTCTATACTGATAGCTCGGGCTCGAGGCGCGTGCACTTCCTCGTCGCTCGTTAGTTCCAGCGGAAGTGAATCTGGCGCGGTCGGTCGGCTCCCTCTTTGACCAGCGGCTTGTGGAACTCTCGGCCGGCGCGCGAGTGGATGTTCGCCCAGCAGAACTCGCAGTAGTACTGCAGACATGTGACGTTGGCGCAGAAGAAGGGCGCAAACTTGCCTCCGCAGCGCGCCCCCTGACACTCGTCACACAGCTGGTCGTCCAGAACGTACGGCTTCACCTCCACCTGCGAGACACAGACTTCAACTTAGACCGACTGAGTTTGCGGAGCGATGAAATAAATACGTAAAAAAAAAAAAAACGCAGCTTGTCAAGTGAACTTTCCCGTGGTGAAAAACTGGATATTCCATGAAATTAACGCCTCCTTACAGAACGTATCGTCGTACGTCTCGTTTATTTTCTTTCTTCGTTAAACAAGCGCAACGTTTGTTAAAGTATAGCTGGAACTAATGTCAGAGCTGCAGTCAGCAGTTAGAGGAAACGAATCAACACCTTCTGACCAATCGGTACGGAGAATTCACAGGATAAACTGTAAGTAGGGAAACTAGGTTCCGCAAGGGTTTAATAAAACAAAATGGCAAACGATAAGCAATGTTCAAGCAATTTCTGCTAGTTAACTAATCTATTTAATCATTTAACTGCACCGCTGGATATGAACTGGAACGGTTAGTGTGATGTGTCTGTATTTGCAAAATGACATTTGTAAAGCCAACTCGGTTACGGCTAACGTTTTCGCAGCTTTCCAGACGGGTTTTATTCGCTTGTTTATTTGACTTATGTGGAAGATCGGGTTGATCCAAATCACCTTGAATCCCCTGTGAAGCGGTGACTTTGCTAAATCCCTTCCACATATCCAGAAAGCTACACGTTATGAAGTGCGGTTTACATTTACAGCAGACTCTAAAATCATTCAGATCTATTCAATAGATTTCACTCCCATGAGCCTCTACTCGTTAAACAGAGACAGAGGATGAGCTCCGATCGGCTCTTGTACCCGCTTGTCGATGTCTCCGTGCTGCAGCTGGACGAATCGGGCGCTGATGGCGGCGATGTAGCTCTGCTGATTGGAGAAGGCCACTCGGCCCGCCCCTTTCGGGTACTTAAGCTCAGGGTCGGTGTCGATCCCGGCGTAACACACTCCGCCGTACAGGCGGTCCATGATCATAGCCAGCTCGACTGTGGAATAAAATGAGACGTTTCAGACGAAAGCCATGTTTAAATATCAATGAGTCTTCGAGTTGATATTTGAGGGTTAACAGTTTTCTACAAGATCCTGTATAAGCATAAAATCGTGTGATGATTATTGATTATGATGATTATGGGTGGCGGCTGTGGCGCAGTTGGTAGTGCGGGTTGTCCACTAATCGTAGGGTTGGCGGTTCGATTCCCGGCCTGGGTGACTCAGCATGCCGAAGTGTCCCCAAGTTGCTCCCAATGGCAAGCTAGCGCCTTGCATGGCAGCTCTGCTACCATTGGTGTGTGTGTGTGAATGGGTGAATGAGACACAGTGTAAAGCGCTTTGGATAAAAGCGCTATATAAGTGCACATTTACCATTACTAAATCATTATTATTCCAGACTTATACTTGCTTGATTTTTTTCCCCACATAGATAGATTTTTTTTAATCTAAAATCCTAAGATTGATGTAAGAACATCATCAACTGTGCTCTCATGAGCTAATTCAGCCGTGGAGGACACGTCAGGCACTGAACGGACTCTGTGAAGTTAACATTCCTACTCCTGGTGAGATATCAGATCGAAATATTCCAGCAGGTTAATACTGTAACTCTATACGACGCTTCAGGCTGTACTGTCATAGTGTGCCACCAGGGGGCGCCGTCATACCAAAAGTTGACAGGGTATGTCTCAACACCTATAGGATAGTTCTGAAATCGGGAGAAAGTCTGAAGGTGTTACCTGCTCTCAGAGGACGGGGCACGCCGCCTACAAAGATGGTCTTGCGCGGGTCAAGAGGCTGCGAGCCGTCCATCACAAAATCGCTGTCGCTCAGGTTCCACGGGCGGATCTGGACCTGAAAGACGCCAGAATATAATTAATAAAACAAACAAACAAACAAACAAAAAAACACAGAACTAAAGTTCTGCATTTTAAATGAGAATTGATTTCTAGAAACTGGCAACAAATTCGATTCAGAACAAATTCTATGCGTTCTATTGTTTGGAACATTTCCTAAAATCGCTACCGATGTATTACCGTTAGACGTGTGACAAACACGTTACAGATCCAGGAAGGAATATTACATCGGTGGATTTCGAAAGACTAAGTAACGCTCGTCGGCAGCCAGGACTCGAACACGAAGTCAGAGCCGTTCCCGTAATGCGATCTGGACCCTGACGCTGCCGGTCGATACAAATAATTCAGTTATTCGGAGAAGCGGATAAAAGAAATAGCGAAAATATGATCAGTGAAAGGGGTTATGGACTGGAGCGTGTATTAATATCCTGTAAGTATTATCAGAGTGCTGTTATATAGTAATGCCGTGTTCAGATGGTGTCATGTGTTAAAAGTAAGGAATAAAACAGCATAAAAAAAACAACAACAGCAACAACAACTCCTCTGTCCTGAAGTCTGCTCTCTGTCTGGGAAACGTGCAGCCAGACCTCCACAACTTCACACGTGTGTCAGTGTTTTCTGACAGCTCAAAATGTGTGCTTTTTAGCAGAAAACTACTCGAATTGGTGAAATAAATTTGCGCAGTGATGTCTTCCTCAGTGATGTTTGTCGGTAAACGAGACCTTTTAGATGTACTCGTGTTTGACGCAAGGAGGCTTTGCCTGAACGCTCGCCGTGATGATGTCACATGATGCGTCTCGGCCCGAATCTGCACAAAATCTGGGAATTTCCTCAAATTTTGCGTTCATTTCTGATTAATAGCTAGTTCCGTCATTGGATTTTTCGTGAATATCTAGCTCATGCACAGCACCTATACTTCCTGGATGTTAACGTACACATCATTTAGGTTATATCTGCATGTGATGAGATTTCCCCTGATCTTTACTAGACACATCAGCTTTTTTAATTTTTTATTTTATATATTTATTTAATGCAATTACTCCTTTTTAAAGTGCATTTTCCAGTTCTTTCCACTGCCGGTGCTCATGCACTCTGTTACTCATGCCCTAGCAGGTGGATTAGTTTAGCGTGGTGATTTATGGGAAACCTCTGCCGTGATCTAATTTATTTGAGCGACGCCGGACACTGTAGATGCGTCCAGGTGATCGTTTCCCTCAGATCGTTTTGAGTAAACTCGGTTAGGGACGACTGCTAGTAAACACGGACGTTTGGACTCACAGGCTTGTCTTTGATGGTGGGGCTGGACACACAAAGGTAGAGTTTGCCGTCCTCCTCCAGACAGGCTTCGATCAGCGCCTGCACCGAGGTCTCCTCTTGGAAAAGCAGGAAGGCATAACCTTGGCAAGAGAACAAAAATACTGTCCTTCAGCAGCTGTTAATTTAGTTAAAACTGATGTGTGTATGAATGTGAAGGCTGTATATATATATATATATATATATATATATACAGTATCTCACAAAAGTGAGTGTACAGCTTGTGTAACAGTGTAAATTTGCTGTCCCCTCAAAATAACTCAACACACAGGCGTTAATGTCTAAACCGCTTTCAACAAAAGTGAGTACACCCCTAAGTGAAAATGTCCAAATTGGGCCCAAAGTGTCTATATTTTGTGTGGCCACCATTATTTTCCAGCGCAGCCTTAACCCTCTTGGGCATGGAGTTCACCAGAGCTTCACAGGTTGACTTTATAATTTTTTTTTACTGTGTATATTTTTGGGGTTATTTCAGGGACTCTGTAGAAGTCAAAAGCACTATTATTATTATTATTATTATTATTATTATTATTATTATTATTATTATTTTGATTACCTTTTGGAGGAAAGTAGGATTTGCTCTCTGCCTTATGTGGCCAATCAACAACCAGGTGACCAAAGCGCCGGAAACTGGAGGTGATCTCATCTGCATATGTACACAGAGAGAGAGAAGAGAGAGAGAGAGAGAGAGAGAGAGACAGAAAGAGAAAGCGATAGTATTAAGATGTGAAAATAAAACTAAATATTTCAAATTAGTAAGGGTTGAAACACAGGCTGATTGAAACTGCTCTACAAAACACTCTTCAGTCACCTTCGTCTATATCGGGTGGCAGGCCTCCCACAAACACTTTCCGTGAGAACCTCTCGATGCGCTCTCCATTCTGATGTGGATAACCGGAAGATCCCAGAACCCCACCCTGGTTACCGTGCCCGTCGTCAAGGAGACTGTCGTCTATCGGAAACAGGGAGGAGCGTCCTGTAGAAAAAGAAAAACAAAGAACCGTTGAACATGAATGATTTATTCATCACCTCACCTACGCCAGCGATGAAGTATGTTCACACAATTTACAAATTTACCAACACAGCACAGCGTGTGCTGATTTAACGTCACGTGAATAAATAAATAAAAAACACGAAGTAACCTGATTGGCCAAGTTGTTTCTGACCACATAATCACTGCTAGTGTAGCTAAAGCCAGGTTTCAATGTGAGCTTTAGTAAACACAGCACTCTCAGCGCTGTTGAATTTAATACGTGACCGGAAAGACAGACGTCACGTGACGCGTGGGGGAAAGGTATGGTGGGCATTACACGGTGTAGGAAGTGAAATTTTACCTCGTCGTCTGCTGTAACTCCTCGCTGCATGTAAACAGAACAGAGTAGAAAAAGCTGTGATATGAGTGGAGCTTCACCTTACAGGAAAAGTCATAAATGTATTTCACACGTTTTTCCCGCTTCACCCGGATGTCCGTAAGCCGAGACACGTTCGGTGTTTTCACCAGAGCGACGAGGCTAACGGAAATCTGTCTCGAAATCAAACCAACAACACATTTTTATATGTATATTATTATTATTATTATTATTATTACACTTTAAGCGATTACGTTAAGAGTCACTGTGAATTCCTCGTTACCGTAGAAACGATATCGTACTTGGATAAACCTGCGAATCTGAACTACGGCCTGTGCTACCATCAGAGCTGCTCGTATAAAAGGTTACTCGACATGTTTCGACCAATCGGAATTCGAGAATTCGACATAGCAGTGGTGTAACGTATGACAGACCACCTCGTGAAGTTTAAGGTTCGGTAAATGTAGACGTTCGGCACTATCTCACCCAATCGTTCAGTTCGAGAGCTTTGAACGCATGACTTGTCAGAAACGCATCGAGCGAACATGGCGTGGTTTACCTGGTTTGCGTTTGAGGTTTGGGGAAAACGCGTAAAATGGACTTTTTCCCGCTCATTTGTAACCCATGAACAGGCACACAGTGTGTGTATATATATATATATATATATATATACAAAACAAAGACTTCTTGATAGACATTTTGTCAATGAATATATTTTAGTAGAACACTGGCATATGATTGTGGAAGGAAGACGGGAATATTTCGAGTTATTTCTCGAAAATCTTTATTTTGCGTAGTGCTACATCTGTCACTTGAATGCTGTGGGCTCAAATCCCAACACCACCAAAGAGCCACTGATGGACCCACCTACATGAGACTGGATTCTGATTCGCTTAGAAGTCACTTGGAACTAAATCCAAAAGAATAAATATATGTTATTTGCTTTAACGTTTTGTAGTGCATGCAGGTTTTATTTATTTATTTATTTATTTGAAATTTTAGACAAATCTAAAGCTAATATGGCTAAGACACATGGCGGCAACACTGATCTTCCTTCGTCACAATACGCTTGTCAATACACCCAGTATTTATGGAAAGGCATTTCTGTCTAAATGTAAGTAACCATGTATGTGTTATTTACAAGTTAAAAGACTGGCACCAGTTTGTCCATGTACTGTCTAGCATTTTTAAAAAAGAAATAAATTAGCTAGGTTAATGTGGTTTCTCCGAGATTTCTCCGAGAACTTTAGATGGCTGGTTTAGACTCTTTATTCATCGGCTCCAGGAGGCCAAGATTTGAACTACCATTTATTTACCTATAAATAAAGTTTGTTGGCTTATTAATTATTAATAATAATTCCTTTGATCATATATGTATATCCATATACATTGATATTAGAGAATATGGGGGTCTCAGAATCCAGAAACGCGCCATTTACAACACAACTGATAAGAGCGATGCTAGTGACTGAGTTTAAAGGGGATTTGAGGGCATGCTAAGGGTTACTCAAAAACATTCCACGTCTCTCTCTCTCTGCCTCCAGCCAGTCATGTGAGTCGACATCATGCAGCTGGTCACATGACCACGACTGAACTCTCATGATTCATGTGACCTCCTCAGTCATGTGTCAGAGTGAAACACACTGTATATGTTTATATTCAAATCTTTCCAACTAAACTCTGCTTCAGGTGTTGCTCTGCGCTGTTTTTCGTTGTATCTGTGAGACGTTTTGCGTTTACGTGTTGCTCAGACATCACAGTGGGACACCGTTATTGCTAGTGCGGTTACACGAGGAGAAAAGAAAAATCGATGTCTAAAAAAAATAAATAAATACAGATACACAACTAAATATCATACATTGATGTGCAGGTTATTTAGGCGTGTTCCTTTACTACGTCTTAGCTTGCCTTTGTGTTCATTTCACTTTATAAAAGAGAAGGAAACAGAACCTCACACACAAACACACACACACACACATGATCTCTCATTAGGAAAGAAAGTGAGCAGCTGCTGCTGACATGAAACACGACAGCGTAAAGAGCTAAAAATACAGACTGGATCCAGAGATTGGACAGCTTAAAGCGAGCCAGTCTCAGCCGAAGCAGACGTTCTGCGCCGCTTTCCAGCGCTGCTATAAATGGACAAGGATTGTTTGGCCAAGCGCTCCGTCTGGCGAGAAAGCTGATTGGCCAGCACAGGATTTCCTTAACCGGTCGTACGAAATTACGGAAGTTCTCCGGATTCTCTTTTTGTTGTTGTTGTTATTTAGAAGATGAAACTCTTGGTCTCTGGAACGTTCCGTTTGTCTTTAAGGCTGTCTGGTGAAATACTGAGGCGGAGCCAGGAAATGAAAATTTTCTTCTTCTTTTTCTTTCCCCAGTGACACCAGTTTAAGAGCCATTAAAATGCATGAACGTAAATAAATACACAGTTCATGGAATTTGGATTAATAACTGTATAACTATGTAAAATATATATAATACATTTCATTGTTGTACACACTAGAGCTGGGCGATATGATAAAAATTTCATATCATGATACTTGAGGACAAGTCGACGTACGTATCTATCTATCTATCTATCTATCTATCTATCTATCTATCTATCTATCTATCTATCTCTATATCTATATCTATCTATCTCTCTCTCTCTCTCTCTCTTATATATATATATATATATATAAACAGTAGAAAAATACACAAAAACATGTTAAACTGAGTTTGACTGTGACACTTTAACACCTACAAAGACAAAGAAGATTAGGTTTTTTATTTCAATTACGTCGAATCAACAGCATCCATTCAGTATCATTTAATTTGTAATGATTAAAAACGTTAAAAACACATAAGCGTACCAACGATATCTCAGGAAAGTGTATCGCGAAATCGTTTATCGCGATGTTGATATTATATCGATAATATCGTCCAGCCCTAATAAGCACGTGCGCTCACTGCGTTTCAGTCAGAGGCCTGGGATTGTGCGGTGCGCTGCAGCGGTTCAGAAGCTGTCGTTGAAAACATCTCAGATTTCAGTGGTTAATACCGCTACTGTGATTCGATGCACACGAGCGTACTTAAAGTAATGCAACGCAGTGTCCCATAAATAAGTGCCTGCTGCTTTCCATGCTTTGTTGCACTTTATTTAATAAATATAACATCTTTTTAAATACTATAAACGTGTATTAGCGCTGTTGAGAACCTTTACACTAACACAAACAGACGTATCGATCGACCTATTTCGAGTAAAAAGCATCGGACGATGAAAGAGGCATATGAACAGGGAGATGCAGGATAAGTGCGGTTCCTGCCAAGACGGCTGATAAATATGGTGCCAGTGCACCAGTTTAATTACATTGAGGTTTTCAGACGTAAGAGGGACGACACGTCTACTGAAGAAAAAGCACTTTACCCTAATTCAATTCCCCCCCCCGGCAAAATTTGATTGTAATATTTCTCTTGCAGAAACTAAGCGAGCATTGGGAACACAAGCAGAATAGGATAGGATGAAATCAATCCGAGATCAACAGAATGGTGGGGTGAAAGGCTTTCTCAGACACCCCCCGGTTCAACCTTTGACCTTTCCACAGTCTTCCCCGGTGGCCCCAGGTGGCTGCAAGTGATAAGGCCATGCTATAAAAAGCATCCGCTTAAAATGCGTCCCCCGCTGTGACCCGTATACAGTGTCTAAATGTGCTTGCGGAAGTATTTAAAGGAATATGGTTTCAAAATAGAAAAAAAAGAAAATGTCTGTGCCAAAAATGAGGGTTAGAATACATTTCCAGCAAATTGTGAATGAAAATCAGGCCAGAAATATACAGTCTATATATACAGCTCACGGAACAGACTGATCTTAGTACTATTTGGGCGTGGCCTAAAATTCTAATGAGACTCTCAGCCTGTTATGCCACTCAAACAGAACAAAATAAAATAGTGCAAACAGGAGTGTCAATGTGCTTGAAGATAGCAAATGAACTTTCGCTTTCTGGTTTGAACTTTTGCTTTCGCTTGGTGGATTGCTTTCATTCATTGATTTGCTTTTGTTTACTTTTTGTTCACTTAGTTAACTTTACTTCACCAGTTAGCTTTCCTTCACCGGTTTGTTTTCATGCACTGCTTTGCTTTCGTTTGCTAGTTAACTTTTGTTGACTGGTTAGCTATTTTTCTTTCACTGTTTTGCTTGTTTGCCTTCGCGCTCTTGTTTGATTTTGGTAACTTGTTTGCTGGTTTGCTTTTGTTCACTTATATTTAGCTTTCCTTTGCCAGTTTGCTTTCGTGCACTGCTTTGCGTTCAATCACTGGTGTAGGTCTTGCTCACAAGGTTATTGCTCTTTCACTCGCTTTCGCTCGCTGGTTTTCTTCCATCCTGTGCTTTGCTTTTGTTTGCTAATTTGCCTTCCATTCCACTCCTAAAGATTTGATTAGCTGAGGAAAATGCCTACAGTTTGTCACACACACACATATATATATATATATATATATATATATATATATATATATATATATATATATACATATACATAATTTTATTTTTTTTTCCAGGAGAAGGGTGAATTATAATTTTGTTATGGTTTAGTTTTTGTCACAAACATTTTAAGTCTCAGTTTTCATCTAAATGAATCTTACAGTTCAACTGAAGAGTAAAGCTCCATCGACGTCTCCACTTATTATTCAGTAACTAACATGAATTGGATAACATTAGCTGATGAGAACGTGAGGAATGAATCTGGACTCGTTTTAAGCATTCAAGCAAGTATCATTACATCTAATCCATTTCCTAATGCCAGTAAGGTCATACAGCTGTATTAAACTACACCACACAATGCAGCGCTGCAATGTAAACAGATACAGTGTAAGTATAGATACAGTGCTATTGGGTTACAGATGATGGGGTCAGTAGGAAGGAGTACAGAGAGATGTGATTGGCTGATGCAATTACCATTGAGCACGAGCAGGCCATCGGCGCCAGGATGTGGACATCCCATGCGGCCTGAACACGAGAGAGAAAGAGAGAGACACACAAACGGAGAGCTGAGTGACACACTGGGATGAGCTGCCATGAAGATTCAGATTCCCACGACTCGACATATTAGCGACAGTGTTTAATAGTACAATGTTTTAAAATGAAGTTCTATTTTCAGGTTTCTTCCTCATGCCATCTCAGGGAGTTTTTTTTTGGGTTCTACACCTACAGCTATTGTTGTCAATGCTACACAAATACAACTTAGTCAGAGTACTAAGAAATTCTCATCACAGAGCACTGAAAATACACAAAGAGTGAGGAAAGAGAAAGAAGCAAGCACTGCAACACCCTGCCACACCCAGAGAACCTAAACGCGCATTGACATAAAAAGCTCATTTGGAATTGGAAATCTTTCGGACTGGGGAAAATCTCTGCGGTTAAACATGGCCGCCGCCAAAAATCTTACGATCAGCTGATCCCAGGTGATTATTCACAAAAGTTTTACAACTAGGATTCAATGTTTCTTACAAAGCCACGCCCCCAAACGCCCCCTCAGGACACTTTACGATGCCTGACAAGCTATACCTTTTTTGAGTACATGTTGTGTCACGTCGTGTTTGTTTTTCTCGTCTTTACAGCGCCTGAGGTGCCACAGAGATGCACCTGTTGTTTTCGCAGCACAGGAAAACCTGCCGTAATCTTTTTTCTTGTTTTGTTTGTGGTAATATATACACTACAGAAAATCGAAATAAAGATTTGTTTTAAAAAGACATACAGGCATATTCCTTTCATCCCTCTTTTATATATATATATATATATATATATATATATATATATATATATATATATATATATATATATATATATATATATAACACCTTCTATCGCGGAGGCTTTGAAACTTTCAGTCGTAGTGCACAGGAAGCGTAGAGGAAGCAGGAAGGAGGAAGCAAGGAGAGGGAATCGCGCGAGTCTTACCTTTCAGAGGCTCCTGCTCGGCCCGGATGATGTCGATCAGAGAACTCTCCAGCGAGTGCATGTTCAGACTGTCGTACATTCTGCTCCGGTCCTAATGCAGAGACACAGAGATAGACAGAGAACTAGATTAAAAAAAGAGTCTTGCAATACTTGATTTGTTTTTCTCCTCGTTTATTTACGATTTTTAAACATGGAAGGAGTCTCCAGCATCAGCATTTTCTAACAGTTAGTTGTTTTTAGGACTTATTCGTTCCAATAGAGAGGAAAATGAAGGGTTTGTGAGGGAACGACTTTTTAGAGCTGCGATAACATAAGCTGTTCTTTTGGACGTGCCACAACATTAAATGTAACTGTAAACGGATATTTTAAAAAGTCAGATTCTTTAATAAAATTGATGTGGCGTAAAATGACGTGCTGTTGACTCTGCTTTGAGTCTCTGGTGCATGCTGGGAGATTCCTCCTGCGCTGGTTCACGTGAGCGGTGTGTTTATAACAAGTGGATCCCCTTTATTCCTGGAATACGAGGCATCCAGGAATGCTGACCTTTAGAAAACCCTGTGGATGGTAAATGTGTGTGTGTGTGTGTGTGTAGAATGGATAACATCTCTTTTTGCTTTGCTATGAATGTCAGCAGGGCATCCTGTGCATCTGTCCTGACAAAAGCAACTCTGTGGATGCTTGTGGACAGCGAAGAGAATGTTTACTGCACACACACTCACTACTCTCAAGGAGAACAGGACACACACACAGACAGGGTGCTGACATACTGTATTTGAAAGCATATGCACGTGTCAAGCGTGAGTGTAAATAACTTCGCACTTGGCCTGCGTCCTGCTGTAGCTGTGTGTCTGATCGTTTTACTGCATTTCCAGTGTCCCACTTTTCAGATGAAACCAAGCTCTGGATTATGTTACGCTGTCATCAAGCGCCTGGCTGCAGAGTTTGCAACATTTCCATCTCAATTACATTATCATAAATCGCACAAAGCTAGCCAGATTTCTGGGATTTTTTTCTCCTGAGTAGCAGTGTCCCTGAGTACCATTAGGTCCTGTTGGTGCTAATCTTGAGCAGGTAACAAATGGACAACTGGAACCTTTGACAACAAATGAGCGACCAATGTTACTTTTTGCCATTACATAATTACTACACAGAAAAGTTCACACTATTAGTAGTCATATATTTACAGCGAATAGAAAACTAACAAACAAACAAAACACTTCTTCATGCCCTAAAAATACAATCCCCATCAGCCGAACGCACCACAAACCAAGTCAAGGAACCGATCTGGGGTTCATCTCACGTCGAACCAGTTATTCTGCTTCCCTGAGGGAGGAACGAGTGAAACGAAAAGAGCAGAGATTCAACGTACTTTTGCTAGCAAGCTAACAAACACAGAGCTATAAAAGTAAAAGAAAGGCCAGTGGAGGAATGTTCCTTCAGTGGAGGTTTACAATCGGGTTGACCCAGGATATGCGATAACCTCTCTAGCACCCCCTATACATTCTGCATTTGCACATCCACTGCTGCATGGAAGGTGCTACCTTGCAAAGCTAAACACAGCATTAGCGTTAACACCATGTTTCCAAAGATAAAATGGCGAGAAGCTGCCGAGTACAAAGGAGAGGAGAGAAGCAAGCACTCTGAGCCTGCTTTTATTAATGACAGCTTTGAAGCCATCTGGGGTTCGTGAGCACTTTGGCAATCCGGTTATCAGACACTCCACACATTGTCATTTTTGTTTTCACTCGCGCCTCCTGCCCTTCCTTTCCGACTCTTGGACACGTCGAGGTCACTTTCTCTAATCGTGACGCATGCAGAACCAATCAGGACAACGAGGCAGGAAGGAAGGACGGCCACAAGGAACATGCGGAATTCCAATGCGCAGGAAAGGCGCGAGATCGAGGAAGAGGAAAAACATCATGAGTCGAGACAAACCACGTCGACGACGCTGCAACTCAGAAACAGAAAGTAATTACGAAACACCACTGTCTGAGAGTATCTCAGCAAGGTGGCCTCGGTTCACTTCCAGAAAGAGATTCAACTCTGAACTGACTCGAATGCAGGAAGTGAAAGGAAATGGCATGCATTTTGGGTTTCTGCATTTAAAAAAATATATAATCATTTTTATAAACCTGAGCCGAGGTACAGAGCTGTTGAACTTCAGAAATGCCATAAGCTTAAAACACCTGGACAAGCAAAAAGAGAAAGTAACACTGGAGGCACGACAAGAAGCGTTTCACGCTTCACAGTAGGGTTGTCACAATACCATACCAGCAGGAGTATCACGATACCAAGTAGTATCACGATACCACGAAATACTGTGTTAGTTCATAATTCAAATCTACAAAATGAACCAGAAACACAGAAATACGCCGATATAAATGAATATAGACAAACCGAGTTTTCCTCTCAATACATTGTTATTGAGGTTGAATAACTGGCTTTTGGAAAAACTCGAGAACAATCAAGTTGGCAAACGACAAATTCAAATCATGCAAATGGAAATTGTCCTCAGAGAACTAAGAATAGACACATCTTTAGGAATAAATAACTGAAATTGGAAATGAACACCAAAAAAAAAAAAAAGGGAATATTAGCTGGCTTACCACAGAACATGGTTAATATTAGCTCGTTATGGCTAATTGTAGTATTTACACGCAGTGGTTAGCATAACAGGAAATCTTTGACGATTAAAGTAAAGAATTTAGGTTAAACGAAGCATCACTATCCTGCGTGTATTCTGCACAAGCAGCGAGATGTGTCGTTTCAGTGAAAATAGTATTAAATGCCGCACATACGACATTACTTACGGTACTGCCGCATTGACGATACTAGCGTTTAAAAAATTCAGCGGCATGTTCTTTCTGCTTTTTACAGGTACAGGTACAGGGGTTTTGTAAAGAAGTTGCGAGCTCTGATTCTCACACGATGTTGATAACGCCCCATGATGCAATGCAGTTCTCTCCTCTGTGGATCTGCGTGATTGTGTAAAACACTAAAAACAGGTCCGGTCGAGCCAGTTGACAGCATGAATACAGACGAGTGAGTCCAGGTGCTCATGCCTGCTTCACGTGTAAATGAGGTGGCCTTTCTATCAACACACACACAATGGTTAAGCTCTGAAAGATCCACTTACACACCCACACGTACACTCTCTCACCCTGTCTCTCACTCTCATACATATACTCTGTCTCTCTCTCTCTCTCTCTCTCTCATGCCTTGCTCATTTATTACTATTCTTTATTCTTCCATTGTTTGAAGTTTCCCAATAAGTAATGCATTACATTAAAAATGATAATAATAATAAAAACTCAACATTCCAACGTTTCAGTGTTCTACATTTTAATCACCCGTGTTTCCCAGGGGGCGTGAAGCTTTAGGCCCTCTACAATTCGGTGCATCATCAGCCGGCAGACCACAGTCCAGTCAAGTATTGCTCCAGACTAGACTACTAGAGCACTTGGAAAAAGAAAAAAAAAGTCCGTAGCTCGGTGATTCTAGTTTTCTAGACATGAACCAGCTCAGTTTCGCTAAAGGCAGCTTATCAGATCAGACACTAGATACAAGACTAGAGATACTCTGATTAGCAAACTGACAACGTGGCTTGGTTAACAATTATACAGAGAGGTGTTCCAAGTGAGATACGTTTCCAAAAATAAAGTAGCTCATCTGTTCAGAGTCTGTGGAGCTGCTGAAGTTGAAAGTGCTCACGTGAAGCACCGCTACGAAACAAAACAAACATAACCACGTCACGCTGTCATGTCTACCACCAAAAAGGTATCGCTATTAGCTAAACATTACAAGCTAAATATTGTCGCAATATTGTCGCAGACTTTGTCAATCCGTACAGGATTGCACAGAGAATTTTTTTTTTGTGATTGTTGCGACCAAAAAAACTTTGATTTTGATGCAGAAATTAGTGATGCAACTTACGAAGTTTTTTTTGGGCTCCTTTTTACACAAAAACCACTTGACTCTGTGAAATCGCAAGCGCACGAAATTTTAGCCGTACTCATGCTGTGTTTTGCGACGACGTCACCGACACGTCTTGGCCCAAATTTTGTCGAGTTCGCTTGATTTTGCGTTCATTTCTGTGACATCAAAATCGCACAATTCTGGAGCGACTTGATTCGTATGTGAGGGATTTTTTTTTTACGGAACGTAAATATTCTCACGAATAAATCGTTCTTTTACGACATGTGAAAATCGTACAGTGTAACGTAAAGTAGCGTAAACGCCAGGTCGGTACGGAGAAGGCCAAAGAATCGGAACGTTTATGTTCGCGCTAAAATGATGTTACAATCGTCTTTGCTTAGGAGAACGAAGCGATTTTTGTTTTGTGTCTGTGGTTTACGTTGCATGAACGCATGAGATGTGTAGGGAAAAAGAAAAAAGGCTCGAAGTTAAACCTTTAAAACCTTTTCTCTCACACACAAACGCAAACACTCAGACACACTGGGTTTGTACCTGCAGAGGCTGCAGTGTGTTGCTGTTGTTGTCGGTGCGGAACACATTGTCGTCGCTCCAGGTCTTAGGGCCGAGCGAAGCTCCGGAGCGTGGGAACTTGGGCGGGGCGATGACGCTCCCGCTGCTGAACGGCTTCTTCATGGGCGAGATCTGGCCGAGTGAGACGGGCACGGCCATGCCGACGCTGCGCCCTCGATGGTCCCTGCCCCAGGACACGCCCGGCGAGTTCCAACCGCTGCCCCACAGAGACTGTTTCATCAGGGGCTGCGAAGAGACAGAGAGAGAGAGAGAGAGAGAGAGAGAGAGAGAGAAGAGTTATACTAATCCGCTGTGTGACGGAACAAGAGATGGAGGGAATATAGATATAGAGAAAAAAGCAGTGTGAAACTGAAGACAAGACGGAGCGAGACAGAGGAAGAGAGATGGGGGAGGGGAAATGAGGTAAGAGAGAAGAGGATGCTAGTGCAGGAAAAAACGAGAAATAGAGAAACGGTGGAAGTTGGTATGAGAAAAAAACATATGAGAGAGAGCAAGGAGGAGAAAATAAGGGAGGGACAGTAATAGATAGGAAAAAGGAAGAATGTTAAAGAGAACGCAAAATGTGGACAGAAAGATGACGAGTGATAGAGAGACAAGAAAAAACGAAAGGAAAAGAAACATAAAAATCTGTATCAAGTCAGTATGGGTATGAATATTAATGAGAGTGTGATGTGTGTGTGTGTGTGTTGTGTGTGTGTGTATGTGTGGTGCAGAGAGGGGTTTAAGAAGCTTTAAAGCTTTTCCTGACTCCATACCCCCCACACACACACACACAGACAGACAGACAGAGAGCTTACAGATAATACACAAATATACACACCTTAATCTGTGCACATATTTGCACTTCATATAACCGGGTATGTGTTTTGTGTGTGTGTGTGTGTGTGTGTATGGATTTTTCTCTCTGTGTACTCTTTCCATCCATCCTGCATATTAACCACACCCATCTATACAACCTACAATACCTGTGTGTATAATTAGATATCGGGCTGTGTGTGTGTGTGTGTGGACAAGATGAGTGTTTTGGTGTAAATGACTGATAATGGTGTCGCCGTCTAGACGTTGGGAACGAAAACATGAGCTGCCTCCAGGACTGCAGCATTTCAGGAGGGAGTCGTAACGCCTGTATTCTGATCACGCACGCCACACACAACTCGAATGTCTCAACAGCTAATACTAAAAAAAGGGTTTATTGTGTACTAATATAGAAGATAATCTAAAGGTTTCGGACAACATACAGCAGATTTGTACTTAATGAAAATGTGTTAAGTTAACATACTAACCATTTTAACTGTTAACTGTTCACTAAATCTAGCTAGCTTGTAACTAATGCTAAAATAAGGAGCTGTCATGGAACTATATTAGCTAAATTAGCATTAAACAGTGTTCGTTTTAAAACAGCTCATTTGAATTAAGTTTCAGTCTTTCGATGATAATAGATTATATAGAGTGATATTTTAGTCATTTGGTTATTAAAAATCGGATAAATGTTCACTAATGCAAGCTAGCTTTCGCCGTCTTGCTAACTTTACAACAAGACGTTGTCATGCAGTTAAATTAGCTGAAAATATGTAGCTAGCTAGCGAATACACCCATAAGTCTTAATTTAAACAAATCATTTGAATTTAGTATACAGTAATGTTGGAAAATAGATTTTTATAGTTATTATTAATTACATAGGCCTAACTGTTCACTAAAGCTAGCTAGCATGTACGGTCTTGCTATTGCAACAATGACAACAGAAAAGAACTAGTTTTACAGAAAGTAATAAAATAAACACTACCGTAAATAAAAGTATTATATGCAGCTAGCTGGCTACACTGATGAGCTGTCTTTTCTAGCTAAAATAAATAGCTAGATTGATAGTTAGCCTTTATGACTATAATATAACGCATTTAGTGTGGTAGTATACATTTGCCTAACAGTAAACTACATCAAAACATTCGACAGGTTTAGTAACATTACAAATACGTTCAGAAAACAAAACTCCAGCGCTGTGTGATGATCCTAGACTCGGGTTTGCATTCGACTAGGTCTACTAGGTCTAATTATTGACTTAATAACTGAACCAAAAACTGAAAATTACCAAAATATCCAAATATAAAGTGTAATTATGGGCTTACACAACTACACACACACTCACTGCACAACACAAACACTCTCACACATCCTAGAGGCCTTTAAATAACTTCACAATGTCTAGTGTAATAGAACATTACAGTGACTTATGTCTGTGTTATAGTGAATCATAGTCAATTTTATCAAAGAGTGAAACAGCAGTTTATAATCACGATACAACTTCCCCGACTATTTAAGTTTGTAAACATGGAATCAATTTAAAAATAATTTAAAAGGTAAACGACCTTGTCCTTTTTGCTAATCGCCATTTAACCCTTTAAAGTCTCAGCTTATTATTATTAAATAATTACTTTGAATTATTCAGTAACTATAGTGACTCATTTAGCGATATGAATTATATTACTGTGATAAATATTTGCATATTTCCAATCTGATATTCGACTTTTCCTGGCCGATGGTGTCCGTGATGGCCCCGATCACGTTCATGGCACGATTTATTTTCAGATCTCCGATAACAATAAAGTAAAGAGTGACAGTAATTTATCATGGCCATAGTTACACTAAAATTTTCAAAGGATAATCGCATCGGCCGCCTTTAATAACAAAAGCCCTGTGATCTATTATTCAGTACTTATGCACAGATGAAGATGCTGATTAAATGAAAGGTTGCCAGATTGGCTGGTTTCCAGCATAATTATCGTTTTAATCCGACCCAACCCTCTGAACCAGCCTACGACTGCACAATATGGACAAAATATTATAATTACATTGGCACATACGGTGTAGACTGGTTTTTCTCAGATTTACACATACTCCATGTCAGGGTGTGTTCCTTCCTTTTTCTTAAAACGTTATTTCATCATGGAAACGAGTTCAAGCAGCCGATACGATTGCCTTTTGAAACATACCGTGCTAGTTGAACGTCACGGTTTATCACTTAACCAGTTAAACCTGGACGTCTAATTGGGATGCGCATTTCATTTATTTGTATTTATTAACCATTATTGTGGTAGTGGTCTTCGCATTACTAGTCAAATATGCATATAAACGAGCACTGGAACTAAATTAGGTCGGATTGTAATTAAGACGCATGGCAGATTCAGACATTTGTTTTAATTAACTGCGTAACATTTAATTAATTATATAGGCGCAATAGGATATTTTTTTCCGTATCTTGCTGCTCTGATGCCTCATACAGTGATTCTGTGCAAAAATGTCTTACAATGCAGCTATTGAACACGTATTAATGGATTACGACGTGGATGAAGCTCGCCCTTTGCACCACATCACAGCACACAAAACTGATTTGCATACTGCAGTACTGATACATGTATCGATATTACATCCGAATAATATCGCGATATGTTGAACGATATATCGTGCACCCCGTGAAGAGGCTCGCTCGATGGTCTGCTGTCTCACCTGCTGCTGGTTGTAGCTGTTCCTCTGCTGCAGGAAGGTGCCGTGCTGAGGGCTGAGCGGGGAGCGGCGGCTGGGCGCGTGCTGCGGCGGAGCGCCCCCCATCTGCGGCGAGAACGGAGCGCCGAACCCGTGCGCGTTCACACCGGGAGAGAAACTCTGGAAGAAGCCGGGATTCACCGAGGAAGGGATTCCTGGGTAGAATCCTCCATCGGGCTCGGTACCAGGCATGATGTGACTCCCGTTGTTGGTTACCGGCGGCGGGGGGGAGCTCGTGTGCACCGACCACGGTGCACCGAACCCGGGTAGGGAGGGGGAAGCAGCCGAGGTCTCGTGATGCGGGAGGCTCGTAAAGGCCGCCGCGAGATGCGCACTTGCGGGCTCCATTCGGATCTGGACCTTGTTGGGACTCACGGATGCGCTCGAGGGCGCCGCAGCATCGGTCAGAGCGTCCTCCGGGAGCTGACCGGGGCCTTCGGGAGCGCACTCGGAGTCTGCGTGCTGATTCTCGCTCCTTTCTCTCTCAAGGTCACGCAGTGACGCGACAGCACCGAAGCGGCCTTGTCCGGCCTTATAGTCGCTGAAGTCGTAGTCCGTGTGGGTATGACCGTTCCCGTGGTCGCCGCCGGTGGGTTGCGATCGCTCGGCCGCCGCGTTTCCGGCCTCGTCGCTCGACTCGGTGGACGCGAGCTGACGCCGCGAGGCTGTCACCCCCGCGGACTCATCCTGCATGTTTTGCCGGGGCGCGGCGGCCGACGGTAAGCGCGGGGACGCTCCTGCGCTGCTACTTTTGCGCGAGACGGACTGCAGAGACGCGGCGGGGGGGAGGAGGTCACCGGTGACCGGGGAGAGGTTCGAATAGGACGATCTGAAAGCGCCGAACAGTGCGCTGCCGCTGTCGAGACTCGCTGTCTGTAACAAGCCGAAGCCGTAATCACCCATTTATTTGCGTCAAGATACGGGGATAAAAACGGGAGCTCGCGAATATCCGAGGGCCGGTTTTTTTTCTTTTCTTTTTTATCCAAGAACAAAAAACGGGAGCGCGCAGTGACCTTTAACTTCCTATACAGCGAGTAGCGAGAGAGGAGGAGCTGTAGGGGGTCGGTCGTCGATAAATCGTCTCGGATTATATTACAATCTGCGGCTGTTTATATTTCATTATTATCATTATTATTATATATATTTTTTTATCCGGACCGTTTTTTTTCGCTGACCGACTTTTTCGCATCCCCGCTTCCTCGGCGTTACCCGGCCGCTCATCTGATCTGCTGCGGCAGCGGATTAAAAACTCATCCGCTTACGTCACGGCCGTCATTTACATACACCACGCCCACTTTCCCGCGTTGAACCGAGCAGGCACTTCGCCGCAGTGTTCACGTCACCTCATGAATTATTCATAAGGTGCAGCAGCACAAGGCTTTGCCCTACAGCTCGGGCTGTGTCCTAAACCACACGCCTAGGCTAGTGTTTCTCTCTAATGATTCGGAATATTATGACAGAGCAGTAGGGGAGACAGTTTGAGCTCCTGTGCGTGGACCGAACGTATAAGCAGACATGTTTGCAGTCCATGCTTAAATGCACGCGACCTGAACACCCTACAGCTCCTTTAATGTCATTTAGCTTGACAGAAAAACGACATCAAAGGCTTCTCTGAACCCGTCTCTCTGAAACCAAATTCAGACCTTGTTTCTAGTTCATATGAAGCCATATGGTAACCCACAGCACGCGCTGAATAAGACGGCCCAGTCCTATAAATAGCTTATTTTAAAATTAAAAAAAATAATAATAATCTAACCGGATGTGAAGGTGATGGATTCTCCATAAAAGCTTAAACAGTAGCATCATCCTAGCACCATCAAGGAAAAGCACACCTAGTTTCTAAGCAACAGCAGTCTTTTACAAAAAAACAAACAAACCCCAAAACAAAACAAAAAACACACCCAAAACACCAAGATCTGCATGTTATGGCCCTTTCAAGTCAATGTAGCTTTCGATTTAGCTTGAAGAAAGCAAACGTTCCACTGGTTGAAAATTTCTATCCCCCAACCAGCATCGATCCCAGGTCTCCATTGTGTTAATAGTACAATTTTAATTGAACAGGTTAAGTTAGGAAGAAACTGAAGACAGTCTGATGGGGCGTCTGATGGGGCGAAAGCCAGCTTGAACTGCTCCTTTGTGTGATTGATAGAATTACACAATAAGAGCTATTTCATCAGGTCACATTGTGCAATCATTAATGCAAGCTAATCATTGATAAAGACACACAAACACATACACACACACACCTGAACTGCCCTGTGATGGTGATAAATCCGGGCACAACCCATTTGCAAATCAAAAAGAGTTGAACCGAGTGACGATCAGGCCATCAAGAAAGTTTCAGCTGTTGAAGAGATAATGGCATAAATAAAAGGATATAAGGTACTCTAGGCTAACGATGTTATAAATAAACACTTAAGGTACTTATTATCTATTAAGTAAGCGTTTAAACACAACGCCTGTGATGTTTATATAACATAATCAGCGGCTTAATAAAGAGAAGGTACTGTTACCGCTCCGAGTGTTTCATTCCTCTTACACTACAACAGCTTGACAACAATTTCACGCTTTTATTTAACGAAAGATTAATACGTTCATCCGCAAGGCAAGTGACTTCCTGTTATCCCTTATGTTACAGCATTTACAGCCAGTCACTCCCTCACCAACCTTTATTTTGTCTTCATTTTTAAGTTAATAAAAATAAATAAATATATCTCAAATAAATGGCATGCTCCCGAGAAATCAGGAAGTGCAAACCGTACTGTCCTGAACACTGTTCCGTCTTACTGAATGTAACTGGAGACTCCTTCTATAAATATTTCATAAATGTCTGCTTACGGAAAGCATAGTCAGAGCAATGTTTTATATATTTTTCCTTTTGTATTTGTTTATTACCGGCCTTAGACAAATCAGTCCCTCCAGGATTATCGCGACCGCAGAAACGAAAGCAAACGTCGCGATGTTCAGAGGAGCTTGCGGTTTTTCAAAATTAGCGCAGATTTTCCGCAGATTCGGGCCGAGACGCCTCACCGCACCGCACCGCACTTTCATACGAAGCGCTCTTCGATTTATGTGCAGCGAACATGAGTACAGCAACTAGGTCTTGTTTACCAACAAACATCACTGCGAACGACAGCGTGAAATGATTCCATACGATTGCGATTCCGCAAAAAAAAGAAGCACAAAAAATACTCGACAAGTTGTGTCGGAAATTTTGAAAAAAAAAGCGGCGACGATCACAAAAATGCTCCTCGAAATCCTTTACAGACGGATTAATGCACTTTTTCGTAGATTCTTTGTCATGGACTCAATGGTACCGCGATCATGGAATAATTCATGTCATTGGGCCAATCAATCTTCTAAATGTATGAGAGTTAGCCTTATAGTTCAAGTCAGCAAACATGTTTGGGCTAATCGGCTACATCTGGGATACAGATTATATTGTTAACATTGTAAAACCATCAGGGAGGAACAATATGCAGTTTAACATTGCTAACAAGACCAAGGATCCACATTAACAACAATCACCTGACTCAAATTCAACTGAACAAGATTTACAGACGATATATTTAGAAAAATGAGCCAAAATCACACCTGAATACTGCGGCCGATTCATTTCTTCATACAGGAAGCCCCTTGAAGCCGCCATTACAAACAAAGGCTTCTCCACTAAGTATTAAACACATTTCACTTAGCGTGTTCAACCTTTTTTCCCGTGTCATTCCGCTTTATTACACATAACTTAATTCCTGGATTTTAACTTTGAGAATTCGTTATATTTCCGGATTTCTTGAGTTAATACCGAAGTCTGGTGAAAATTTCATGTGAATCTCAGTGGAAAATATATTTCCTGAAAAAAGTGTTGAAGCGTCCAATGCTTATTTCCCCCGCTGTGTATTATAATTTCGCATGAAAATACATTTGTAAAATGATGATGGATCATGTGATTATACAGTAGATTCGTGATCCGATCTGCGCGATCTGATCTGAGGGTTCTGAGCGGTCAGGCTTGGCCTGCTGGATGTATAATGTGACCCACTGGAACATGATGAGCAGAAAACACACACAGGCACACACACACACACCAATCATATATGTACAATCTAATTTATGCATTGTCATCCTATAGAGATGAGATAATGTCGTTTTTACCTACGAGTAATGACCAGCTGGCCTTTTCATTTTGTGTGTGTGTGTGTGTGTGGTGGGGGGTGGAGCGACGCAGACACAGTAGGAGGATTGAATGATCCCGATCCCGTTAGTGAGCAGAAGTGCTATAATATAACCACACGGCCATCTGCCTTCTCACAGCTCTATCACCGCTTTTACGGAAAAGTGAACGTTTATAAATAGTTCATTTTAGTCGAAATAACAACAGCGTGATTAACGTCGTTCAAACTTAGCCAAAGACGATTAACACACAATGACGTAAAAGTACATTTTAATTAAGTGTATGTTAGTATATTAGATTTACGCTAGAAAGATCAATACATGAAATGCCTGTGTGTATGAAATATACGTCTTGGTTAGTAGGTTATTTAATTTCTATCTTTATCGTGGAGACAGTCTATATTTCTACACTCACCGGGCACTTTACACTTTCCGTAAAGAGAAAAAGAAAGAAACACTGAAGATTACAATTAAAAAGTTCAATTCAACGTTAAAATGTCACAAATGCGGCGGAAATTTTTCGTAGCTAGCATGCAACTGACGATGCTAGCACGTATGGTCCACTTACACGTTGCTAGCATCGTCAGTTAGCATGCTAGCTACCAGAAATGTGCTGCATTTGTGACATTTTTGTGTTGAATTGATGTTTTTGTAATCGTGAACGTCACCATCTTTATACACTGTGGGCTCCATTCACAAAGACACATGCGCTGTGTGTCCCTTTTTCATTCATCCCCACCTCCTGTAGAACCATAAAAACACACACATACACTCACACACACACACACGCACACACACACACACACAGAGGCACACAGATGGGACAGTCCGGTGAGAGGGCAGGTGTGGCAGATCAGACCAGTGCTGAGCAATCATTGGTCTGCATAAGTTCTGGGTGGAGTGAACCTACACACCCATATCACTGTGCACTGTGTATGGGTGCTTAAATATTAGCACGGTGTGTATGTGTGTGTGTGTGTGTGTGCGGGGGTTGTTATAATGGGGCAGGCTGCCAGCTGCCACCCCCCCAATCCCAATGTATACACTTCTTAAATAGAGGAGGGGGAACGTAAGTGTGTGTGTGTGTGTGTGTGTGTGTGTGTGTGTGTGTGTGTGTGTGTGTGTGTGAGTGCATGGGGGTTCCTACCACTTTTCAGTGTCCCAGCTGCCCAGGTCTGTGGACAAACTGAATATGACACCTCAGTATGAGGATGAGCAGCACGCTATACACACACACACACACACACACACACACACACACACACACACACACACACACACACACAGTGCTAATATTTAAGCCCCAGTGCACAGTGCCATGAGTGTATAGGTACACACTTAGCTGTAATTTAATGCAGTGTTCGTAACACTTCTATATTTAACTAAAGACTAAGATTTTGTTTTTCAGCCTTACTATACAAAACACACACACAAAACACACACACACACACACACACACACACACACACACACACACGCTATAATGATGTTAGCCTGAATGCACCTGTTCTTCTTGACTGGACAAAGCTGGAAGGTTTATGGGTGATTACACAAGCTGACACGCCTCCTAGATATAGATTTGATCTCCATTTGATTTGGCTCCATATATTTTCAGCCTGCTTTGTTCATATGTCTGTAATGAACATTAATGAGGTGGATTATTTGTTTACTCCATCATCCCCTCCCTACCCCCCACCAAAAGCCTTTAGAGGAGAAAGTCAAAGTAGATAGTCTAAGCACACACACAATTGTCCAATCAAGGTACAGATTACACACAAGTTTCATGCTTTCTGGAGTTTTCTGAGTAGAAGTTTGGTGTTTGGAGGAAACCTTGGCATGAATTAAAACAGACTTAAAACAAAACCACGTGAAAAATTGAAATCCCTTACCTTTAGCTATTCTGGCATTTAAGACTTTATAACTCCATCACAGTTCACAAATATACATCTAGGAAGAAAAAAATAATAATCTAAGCCGAAGCCATGCATTAACCTTAGAATTAACGATATACTATGTATTAAGAAATTGTGTGTAGCTGTTCCTTTGTCATAAATAGTCATAAATAAACCATACATCCACTGTAGTATCTAATTAGAATGCATACACTAGTCCAAAACAGTGGGTTTAACATGTTTGCGTCACACCTCCAGGGTTAGGGGTTCCATGTTGGAGCTTGCATGTTCTCCCCGTGCTTCGGGGTTTCCTCCAGGTACTCCAGTTTCCTCCCCCAGTTCAACGACATGCACTGTACACTTACTGACATTCCCAAATTGTCTGTTGCGTGCAAATGCGTCTGTGATTGTACCCCACGACGGGTCGGCACTCCGTCCAGGGGTGTCCCCCGGCTTCTGCCCCGAGTTCCTGGGATAGGCTCCATGCTCCCCTGTTCCTCTGTGTAGGATAAGCGGTATGGAAACTGGATGGTCACGACAACAAATCAGAACCTAAACTCGTGTCTAGATTTTTCCTGTTGTATCTTATCAAAAAGATGATTGATTTTATATTAAAAAAAAACATTACTGAAGAAATGGGCTTCCTGTTATAGACCCACCATGCTACCAAGTGTTATACGTTGTTATAGCGTTTGTTATATACATTCGCTTAATACGTAGTTTAAACAGTAAACCGTATCCTGTCCTGATAATTTTTTTCTTCTTTTGCTGGACAGGAGCGGCAAACAGAAACCAAGAACAATTACACCGAGACAGATGGAGAACTAAGGTGAGAGAAGGGTGGGGTGAGAAAAAAACCCACGAGGGCGTCTCATCTATTTGTTTGTATACGTCAGTGTTTTCACGGAGCACCTCTACAAGCTTTTGTTTGTGGAAATGTGTATGTAATGTCCGCTTTTTTGGGGATTAAGTGTCCTCAAGATGATCAAAATACATGACATGGACAGGGACAGGGGAAAAGCACCTCATAAAGGGTCCAAGCACCAAGCACCTTCATTTGTTGTTTTTTTGTTTTTTCCAAAAAATAACATTTGAAAGTAATCTTATGTGTGCCCACGCAAGGTGATAGAAGATTGATGGTGAAATATGAGGGAAAAGAGGGAAAGGTGGTGAGGATTTTAAAGACCTCGAGCAGACAGGAGGCCCAAAGGGACCCCACGGAGCAAAGACAGAAATAATTTGTAGTGGGGGGGCTAAATGCAATGAACCTGTCAGAAGATCCAGAATTCCTGTGGGTTCAAATTCTAGGGCTAAACCGTACACGTAGACACCTCTGGAGTATGTGAACATCTGCGCCTTCATATGTGCAAAATGAAAATGAATAACACTCTCTCTCTCTCTCTCTCTCTCACACACACACACACACACACACACATATCCACACAGAGTGCTATACTCATTATAGTCGGTTACGCTACAGCAGTTTGAGCAAAATTAGGAAGGTTGTGGGAATGATTGAGTGATTGAGGGGGAAGGGTGAAAATGTGTGTGGGTGTGAGAGAGGGAGAGAGAGAGAGAGAGAGAGAGAGTGTCAGTGAGGTGTTATCGAGATGAGGACTTCTGAAAGAGCAGAAGGATGGGAAGTCAAAGTTCAGTGGAGATAATCAACTTCTCAATCAAGACGAGTCTTAATGATAGTGATCACACTCTCTCTCCCTCTCTCTCTCTCTCACACACACACACACACACACCCACACACTGTGATGAGCATCTTCAACACCATCTACATCACCCTCCTCATTATCAGGTCCGTTGATCCCAATATCATTATCATTAGGGTCGTTTTTGCAGTACATCAAGGTGACGAAGGCGGTTGACTCAGCAGTTCCTTTGACCTCATGTAGACATCTTACATATGAACCTGTAATTATATTTGCATTATGTAAGTAAATATGTGCTTGTAGAATAAAAACAAACACACTAATCGAGCAGATGTAAGCATACTGTTATTTCCCAGATTCGCTCTTCAGACGACCTTAGGGTTCCTGCAGGAGGTCAAAGGTTAACAAGTGTCTTTCAGCTCCCTCTCCATTCTGCTGGTGAGCAGGTGCAAAGAGACGCGTGCATTGTGCGTAACAGGTTTCTTCTGTCCCATAGAAACATGGATAAACAATAAACCGCAAAACACACTCTTATTTTGGACGTGTGCCAGGAAAAAGCAGCTGAGAGAAGCAGCAGCAGGTGGCAGGATGAGCAGGACGAAGAGGAGGAGGAAGAGGAGGAGGAGGAGATCTTATTAAATCTATCTCATTTATGTTTTGTTTGAAAGGGAATAAATATCTTCTCGTCCGGCATGCTGTCTGTAAGTAAGTGTCCTGCGTTCTTATTCTTGAGAAAATACAGGCTCTGAAATAACCACCTATGATGCAAACGTGGAGCCAAACATCACTGTGGACAAAGCAGAAACAACAGATTGTACCCGAGAACTCGAAACAACAATACTAAAATACACAAACCCTAAAACACATATATATATATATATATATATATATATATATATATATATATATATATATATATATATATATATATATGTATATATATATATATATATATATATGTTTTAGGGTTTGTGTATTTTAGTAAGGATATCAGTTTTTCTTTTCTGACACGTTAACGGTACTGAAATCTTTAGCATCAGCCGATATTGATACCGATCTGATACTTGTCTTGATTTTTAACACTTGAAGCACTTAAACTCAGCAAAAAATAAAGAAACATCCCTTTTCTGTATTTTAAAGATCATTTTATTAAATCCTAATCAGCTTTATCGGAAAGGGTTTAAACAACGTTCGTCTTGCTTGTTCGATGAACCGTAAACAATTATTGCACATGCGCCTGTTGAACCGTCCTTAAGACACGAACAGTTTACAGGTGTTAGTCAATTAAGGACACAGTTACCATAAGTTAGGACACTAAAGAGACCTTTCTACTGACTCTGAAAAACACCAGAAAATTACATGTCACCATGTGTCCTCCCCAGACGTGATCGAGAACTTTGAATGCTTTGGGGGACGAGTGGAGTAACATCTCACAGCAAGAACTGACAAATCTGGTGCAGTCCATGAGGATGAGATATACAGTAGTTAAAGCAGCTGGAGGTCACAGATTGAGGTCACAGAAGACTCTTACTTTAAATATTTCCCCCCCTTTGTTCAGGGACTCATTATTCCATTTCTGTTCATCAAATGTCTGTGTTCAGTTTAGGTCTCTTTTAATGTTAATACAAATACTTACACACATTAAATCATTTGCTGGAACTAAAAGCAGTTAAATGTAAGAGGACATTTAAATTTTTGCTGAGTGTGTATACACCCCCCCCCCCACATATATATATATATATATATATATATATATATATATATATATATATATATATATATATATATATATATATATATATATGTGTGTGTGTATAAGGGGTGGGATATATTTACTAGGCAGCAAGTGATCAGTCAGTTCTTGAAGTTGATGTGTTGGAAGCAGGAAAAAATGGGCAAGCGTAAGGGTGTGAGCAACTTTGATAGCTATAGAATAGACGACTGGGTCAGAGCGTCTCCGAAACAGTTTCGTTGATTATTTTCTCATTACAGCATACCACACCCCACACCCGTCTTGTTTTATTCCTTACGTTAATGACCAGGAAGGACTTCCATCCAAAAATACTATTCTACAATGCCATTTTACAGCCTACTGACGCAGCGTCAGCACAGCCGCTCCGTGAATAAAAGAACACAAGATTCAGCAAGTGAAGCTGGTGGATTCGGTTTGGATATGAACCCGAGATGCGAGACAAGCATCAGCCGTTACTGTGTTACTATAAGCGAAGGAAAAACAGGCCTCTCTCTGAATAATGCAGCAAGTAACCCAAACCTCTGAGGGTAAATTATGTATGGCTGCTTTCCTACACACACACACACACACACACACACACACACACACACAGGTACACATATACAGACAATACAATACACGACCATCAATCCTAATTTATAATAATATTTTTAATAATCTATAGGAATGATTATAAGACCAGATTTTATCCGTATCTAAATCTATATTTAAAATATATATATATTTTATTCTGTAGGATAGACAAAAATCATTTCTGCTCAAATTTAAAAACAAATACTACACACAGTGAGTACATTTTTTTTCACTTCTTCCAGATTTACAATTACACCTATTTTCTTATTTAAACAAATAAATTAATTTTAAATAAAAATAAATAATAATCATTTATATATATATATATATATATATATATATATATATATATATATATATATATATATATATATATATATATATATATATATATATATCTTTCCCCTTTATTTGGCTTGAAATAATATTTTCCTTTCAAACAGTATGTGGGAGAATTCCTGACACCAGAATTTATTTGGATAACAATATTTCCATTATTTTTGAGGCAGTGATTCATACAGAGTCCAGAAAATGAGCGTTTTTAATCTAGAACAATTTTAAAGCATTATTTCAAATGTACAGCTGATCTGTTTTTCCAAGTTGGAGCTTAACTGGAATTTGTAATGTTTTGTCTCCCCCCCATGGATGAATAATGGTACGGTCTCATATTCTCTCAGTCTGTAATATCACATTTTACATTGCTTTGGAAAATATTTTTCATTTATCCTGTCCAAAAAAAATAGAGGCAAAAATCAAGCAGTCCATGTTACCCCCATGTCTTATTTCCCCTCATACCTGATTACACACACTCAGACACGACATTGACACACTATATGGCCAAACTTATGTGGACACCTAACCATCGCACCCATACAGTATGTGGTTCTTCCCCATCCGTTGCCACAAAGTTAGAAGCACACAATTGTATAAAAAGTCTTTGTATGCTGTAGAATTACAGTTTCCCTTCACTGGATCTAAGAGGCCCAAACCTGTTCCAGCACGACGATGTACCTGTGCACAAAACGAGCTCCATGAAGATATGGTGTGTTAGAAGGTTAGGTTGGAAGAACGTAGAAGAACTCAAGTGTCCTGCACTGCCCTGACCTCAAACCCATTGAACACCTTTGGTATGAGCTGGGACGCTGACTGCACCCCAAGACCTCCTCAACATCCCAACAAATTCTAGTGGAAAGCCTTCCCAGAAGAGTGGAGGTTACTATAACCGCAAAAGGGAGAATAAATCTGGAACGGGATGTTCAAAAAGCACATATGAGTGTAATATTATTGTAATTATTATATTATTATATATATATATATATATATGAGTGTAATATAATCTTTGTAGCCAAAGATTAGCCTTAGTAGCTAATTATTAGAGCTTCAGGAGACATATATTCACCGTACATCAGTACTTGAACTAGTCCTGCATGATTGCAGATTATTTGTTGGTTACAGTCCAGTTACCTAGTGTCTAATAAACTGATAACTCATTGTATATGAGTATGTGTAGGCTACAATGACAAATAAACTTGTGGCCTTGTGACTACACCTACTGAAATGTAACTATAAAGCTAGGACCATTTGGGAAAGACATATAGTCTCTGAGATTCTGATTTTAACCCAGAAATACTATGGGTAAGACGTTGAACTGCTGATTGGAAGGTCCTGAGTTGAAATCCCAGTGCTGCCACTCCTGCGGCCTTCAACTGCTCAGTTGTATAAATGAGATAAATGTAAGCTGCTTCGGATAAGTGTGCCTGCCAAATGCCATAAATGTGAATGTAGAAAGTTCTCTTCTCCTTCACACCACTAGAGGGCAATCTAAGCCTGAGTAACCGCTTTCCATCACCATGATCATGAGTCAAAAATCAGGTCTTAAGTACAGCTTCGAGTTCTTCACTCAGTTAGAAAAGTATCAATTACTAAACCGACTTGAAGTATGAACGTAAAAATATAACAAAGAGTCACTAAAGAATTTAGTTTTAGCCGATTTTATTTACCGATCGTAAATCAGTGCTTCTTTTACCAAGGAACCAAGGAACATGGGAAAACGTTAGCTAAGACTAATGCTGAGTTCCTAGTGGCTTGTAACTTGTAATTTGCAAGTTGTAATAATGTTATTTCCCCACCTCGGAACATTGGACGTGTGAAGTGGATAAAAACATGGACGCTTCCATGAAAGTGTGTCTTTTGTTCGCTCTGTCAGAGCACATAACGCTCATAAAAAAGCTACTTTAGCTGCACGTATACAATTACAGGCCTGAGTAGCTATTAGTTCTGTTCTACTGTAGTGAAGTTTAACATTCGCGCAACATTTTGTACTGAAATTGCAGCAGAGCAACAACAGCAGACAACGAGTAGCTTAGCTACAAGATGGCGTCCTAACACTAGTGATAGTCGATGATGACCTTCTCAAAACAGTGACTAGTGTGGTCAGCGTTACAGATATAACCAGGTACATTGTCTGTATAATAACTGATCTAAAGCCAATACTGTTATAAACTCATTTCAATGTAGAGAAGGAGCGAGTTTCTGCTTTTCACAGCCTGAGCGGCCATTCTGATTACATGTCACTCTGTAAACTGGGAACGAACTGGTAGTCGAGAACGTAGACATTTTAGACGCCGTGTTGGCCGCTTTGGCCCGTTGCTGTGATAAGTCAACGCGTCCACCATTTTGACCACATATGAATGGGGAAACTGAAGACAGGTGGTTTATCTCCATCTCGAATCCTGACAGTCTGACCTGTCCTGTCAAAGTCCTCCAGCTTGAAGTGCTCACTGCACAGCACAGAGGACCCGCTTGTGGAAACACCTTCCCTTCTTACAGATACTTCCCACTGCCTGAACTGTTTCTCTTTGGGAATCCTTCAGAGTGTGAGAAAAGTTAGCCAGCCAACTAACTACAGGAAGACACAATAAATATGTCGGTCACTCAGCTGAAATGAGGAGCTTGTCATAAAACTCAGTTTTGGAGAAAAAGAAAAAGAAAATGAAAATGTAAATGAAAATGTAGCGTAGATGAAAATCTTGATTATGGGCAATTTAGCTTATAATATAAACTCTTACATAAGCTAAGACGTATTACGCATTACGCAGCATAAGTAACATCAGCTTTACTGCTAATCTCTCACATTTTAGCTAGCATGCTAGGTAACTTTAACAAACGGTTAGCTGTCACAATACAAACTGCTGCGATTTAATATAAAGTGTACGTAGCAGCAGAAAGATTTATGCGATGGGTATTTGGATTAATTCAGGTTAAAATTCAGATTTGTTAAGAATTTACATTCTACAGACACTGTGACAAAGTAATAGCACCTCTGCAGGTTCCCTGCTCTCTAGGTTGCATTTCTGCATTTCTGTTATTTCTTGACTTAACCTTGTCCACATGAATAACTTGCATGAATTTTTCAGACGATCTTGTGTGCTCGCGCGTCCATCCGGCCTGCCACAGATTATGACTGTGATTTGTGGAAAAGCCTTACTGAACAGACTTTACACTTACGTCCAAATGTCTTCGGTGCACCAGTGTTTCAATATCCACATATTTTGCGCACTTGCTCACAGCTGCCTGCACATCAGCCCATGTTGTTATTGGATCATCTCTCGCTAAAGTCTTTTTTACTGCCTGGGTGCATTTTAGGGACAAACTGCGGTGTTGTGTTTCAGCGGATCCTATGGTGACCACAAATCTCATAAAGTCTGAGCATCTCACTGGGATAACTGATGTCTGAAACTCATAAACATCTCGGACTCGTTCCGTGAGTGTGTGCGCGCTCGACTGGAGTGCACTAAAACGTTTGGCTTGTATTAAACATAAACTGTTTTCTTGCTCTGTTTCCCATACAGACATGTAAACTCTTCTGCTTAACCACACAGTCTCTCATGTGTGAAGCTGGAAATTGAAAAATAAACGCATCATTGATAAAAAAAAAAGAAAAAAAAGAATGGTGGGTCTTGTATTTTGCAATTTTCTACATAACCCCACCTATTACGCAGCTGCTCAAATGGTTTGAAATGGGATATTAATCTGAAATTTTTATTACTGCGTAGAAGATAATGAAAGATTGATAGTCCATCAATCTTTATAATTAACGTTTGATCTTCAATGGTGTCACTTTGGTTAACATTTTACTACATTACCCATAAGGCGGTTTGACTACCTGCTGATTGTGGTATCTGTGGGATTTAGCCTTTGCTTCCTGTCTAACTAACGAGAGTGATGCAGCAACGCTTTAATCCTTTAGTTTGTCCTGCTTTCTTACCTCCTCTTCTGTACATTTTGCTCAAACCGATCAGCTTTCAGAGCTTCAACCCTATTTCCTGCATGAATGCCGTCAAACTCGTCATCTCATAGAACGCTAACTAGCCAAGTCGAGCTGAGGCTTTGCTGTAGCTTTGCTTTGGAGCTTGGAGTCCACAATTTGGTTTGAACCGACGTCATCACTACTTCTCTTGATGATGACGTTGGATGTCGATAAAAAATGGTGAGTAAGAAAGGAAGCTCTCATCGGAATTGTTTGAAAAGTTCAAATTTTCAGTCAGACAAACTGCCCCCTTCTCACAGGAATAATGAAAATACAGCACCAACCAACCAAATTAGCACCAAATTCATTAAGCACCTCATTAATATTTCAATCTAAATGTACTGAATTTGTTTTTTGTTTTTTACTAATTGGAAGCAAATGATTTAACAAGTTTCATTTGTTTCATTAACTTTTTTGATTTTCTAGAAATCCTGAGCTGCAATGTGGACCACCTACAGTAACCATGTTGTCAGATTCGTATTATTAAAGGTTTTTTTGTAACACTGTCCAAATTTTATATTCACCGTCCAGTTTAGTTGCTACCAAGTTTAGCCTAGTGCTTGTTTTTGTCTAGATGCAAAGTTTAATTTGTAAGTCACCTGGTCCCAGAATTCCAAGCTAGGGGTCATCCAGAGAATTGGCAGGGAATGTCCTGGTGCTGGAATGTTTGGACACAGCACTCCAAACACCTCGGTGCTCAAAGCTGTCATATTGACTGAGGACCTACGGCTTAGTACAGTGTATTCGTGATACAGTACAGTGATGGATTGCCATGATAACGTGTTTCTAAAAGGAGAAGCTCACTAACTCCACGTGAAAGCTGCAGGTGTTGACGCTCGTGCTAACATTGCTTACTTTAGAACACACTTTGTGTTTAAAACACAGCCTTACAAAACTAAATTATGGCCATCAAACAATATTTTAAAAAAGGGTACCTATATATGGTATATAGACAGTTGTCACTGCCTGTCACTGTGCCTGTCTGTCTGTCTGTCTGTCTGTCTATCTATCTATCTATCTATCTATCTGTTTGTTTGTTTTTGCTTATAAAATTGGTACCAGTTCCAGATCTCACAGTACCGCCTGGATAAAAAATCTATCAATAATTTAATAAATATTTTTGTTTTTTTCTGTCTGCAGTTTGTAATTTTCTTGCATGATATTTATTTGTATTGCTTTTAATTATATTTTAAACATATTCTTTTAGCGAGGTACCAACTCTTTTTCTAGCAGTACTGTATAGATATATATCTATATGTAGATATAACATTTTGAATGTATTTTTATTTCATTGTATTTTTTCATTTTACTTTCTTGAGGTAGCAGTTCCAGATCTCACAGTACAGTATAGAAACAAAAACATTTCCCCCAAAATTTATTTGCTAGATCTGCTTAAAGGAACCATGAACAATTTAAAAAAAAACAAAAAACAAAAAATAAAAAACAATGTTCCCGAACTGCCTGTCACTAAAAGAGCACAGCCTTTGAATAGAGAACAGCTGAGATGATTCTGAAAACCACATCACTTCTCATTAGA
Source organism: Ameiurus melas (assembly GCA_012411365.1). Lineage (NCBI taxonomy): Eukaryota > Metazoa > Chordata > Actinopteri > Siluriformes > Ictaluridae > Ameiurus > Ameiurus melas. The sequence continues at coordinate 21,501,536 of CM022768.1, read as the reverse complement.
TCATAAAAGAAGTTCCTGTCATGGTCCTCTCATTTCGCTCTCTCGCTCTCCAGTCTTTCTTTCTTGCCTCTGACCCCATTCGCTTTTCTTTTGTCTTTGGTGTGCTTTCATGTTCGGTGTAGTGCTTCTTTCCACAGATGCCACCATGAACATGAAGGCCTCTGCTCTCAGATGTTCTGATGCTATCATGGACCACTTCTAAGAATGTTTAGATGCCTCAATTTGACATATTCTGTCTTTATAAATACACATGTTAGATGTTTAGATGAGTCAATTCAGCATATTCTGTCTTTCTAAATACACACTTGGCACAGAGTCGCTCTTTGCTCTCACATGGAACTGTTTACGATGAAACCTTCAGATAATTCTTATCAGATAGATTCCCTTTTCTTTGAGCTCCAGCTCTTACAAACACGCAAACACACATTTTATACCTGCTGGGAGTGTAAGTAAGAGCGTGTGTCGGTTTGCCTAGAAACGAAGTTTGCATGACTCTCGCTCGTCTTCTAGCCTGCAGTCTGACTCTGGCATCACTGGCATGCAACAGCTTGATTGGATAACGAGATAGAATTGCGCTCTACCAAACTGCACACTTATTGGATAATCGAATGAAGTCAGACGCTGGCGTCCTGCTCGTCTTTTCCCTTTCATCCGGACCCAGTCGAGGTTTCTACCACTTTGTTGTTTCCCCTCGCAGTGTCTTCTCATCTTTCCCAGGAGAGAAGGAAACTTTGAAAGAGCATCTAATTTTGGAGCCAGCTAACCGCTCATGTCAACAGACACCGGAGCAATGTTATCTCTGTGTGAGAGACAGCAAATGTTTATGCTTGCTTTGAGGCTTGTGTGGCTTACTGCCATTACCTGGAGAGTTTGTATGTGTGTGTGAAAAAAGACAGAGAGGGGAGATTATTAGTGCATCCTGAATGCTAGGGTTCGGGTTAAAATTCTTTCCCACAAGCGATGGAAAAACCCCCCAAAATGTTGAAGAACGGTGTTTTGAACAGTGCACATAGATACGGAATCCCAAAGTAGAGTGACTTATAGACAGAATAACATTGTGCAGTTTGAAGATTGAGTCTTTTTGTGGCAAATAATATGTTGTTAATATTATAAACATGTTATCTAGAAGCTACTGAATATACTAGATAATTTTTTTAAACAGTTATTTGAATCTTATTTTTTAATTTGATAAGGACTAACGGGGATTTATACATGCATTATATATATATATATAGTATATATATAAAAAAAAATATAAAATTCTCGAATTGAGGACGTATTGCAGTAATTTGTTTATTTACTTACTTACTTACCTATCTACCTTGCAGTCCCAAGTTGGTTTTTTTTTTTTTTTTTGCGATTTTGTGATCGCAGAAATGAATGCAAAAAAATCAAGGAAACTCAGATTTGGGCCAAGATGTGTCATGTGACGTCATCAGGACGTGCGTTCAGCCACAGCCGTCTTAGATTCACATGCCTCGAAAGTGAGGACAGCTAAAAGGTCTCGTTTCCCACCAAACATCACTGCGAAAGTTCAAGTAATTTTCTGCAAAAAAAAAGCAAATTGCATTGCAAGTTTTGAAAAAATCCACAGCAAAATCGAGCATTTTTGGCCACAACAATCACAAAAAAAACCCCTCACGAAATCCTGTACGGACTTACTTACTTACTTACATTCTTCCTTTCTTATCAGAAGGTACTCCGTTCCTGTTTCTGACAGTTAAAACATTTCAGAGGTTGCTACAGTGGGGTCCAAAAGTATGAGAGCTCATTTAAAATCTTGGAATTTATTTATTTATTTATTCATTTAATTTAAAACTGGAAATAAACTGAAGTTGGAAAAATTACATTTAAAAAAAGAAAGGAAATAATCAGAATTCAATATTCAGCATTCTGCACTAATTATATATCACTTTAAAAGTAAGCAAATTTGTCATATTGGTTCTGTTACCTTCTGTGTATAAAATGTCAGATTTTGCTAAAGTTTTATCATTTCCATTGAAGCAAGTGTTCCTGCGTGAACAGTCAGTATCTCACAAAAGTGAGTACACCCCTCACATTTTTGTAAATATTCGATTATATATTTTCATGTGTCAACACTGAAGAAATGACACTTTGCTACAATGTAAAGTAGTGAGTGTACAGCTTGTGTAACAGTGTAAATTTACTGTCCCCTTAAAATAACTCACACAGCCATTAATGTCTAAACCGCTGGCAACAAAAGTGAGTACACCCCTAAGTGAAACTGTCCAAATTGGGCCCAATTAGCCAATTTCCCTCCCCGGTGTCATGTGACTTGTTAGTGTTACAGGGTCTCAGGTGTGAATGGGGAGCAGGAGTGTTAAATTTGGTGTCATCACTCTCTCACACACCCTCATACCGGTCACTGGAATTTTGAAAGTCATTGGTTTGGTTTCAGTAACAGAACATTCTTGAAGCTTTTCGATCAGTAAAGTATTCATTCCCTTGCTATTCACTGATCAGGATATCTGATGTATACATTAGTGCTTGATAACACTGAGAATAGATTGGATAATTGTATTATTACTTCAGTTTGAGGACACGAAAATCATTCATTCAGGTGGATTCCTGCTTCACACCCATTGTTCCTGGAACAGACTCTGGATCCACCATTGACCCTGACCAGCATCATGTAGATAATCGTATCCTGTAGATGCAAATAGAAGAATTTCACTGTACTGTAATGTATATGTGCCCAATAAAGACTCCTTATCATTATCATTATAATGGTGAGAACACAGTCTAGATTGGATTCCAGTCCATCGCAGGGCAGAATTCACACACTGACTCACATCTATGGGAAATTTATGTCACCAATCCACTTACTGGTATGTTTTTAGAAAGTGGGATGAAACCGGAGAACCCAGAGGAAACCCATACAGACACGGGGAGAACATGTCACACTCCACACAGGCTCAGGATCTCAGAATCAAACCAGGGACACAGTAGATGTGATATGACGACACTACACGCTTACAACATCGTCTTCTTTCATACAAGTCCATTCACTTCTTTTTTTTAAAGGGTGCTCACTAACGTGTGCACATTTTTTGCTTGTTCAGGTTTTCATATAGTAAAACCCGCACTGTGGGGTTGACAGGGGCAGTGGGGGTGAAGGTCAAAGGTCATGTATTGTCTCCATTGTGCCCATAAGCCAAAATGGGCAGGAAGAGGAAACCATAAACATTGTGCAGGCTGTTTACAGAAGTACAGGTTGTCGTGGAGACGGGGTTGAAGGAGTTAATGACTAAACGGTTCGAACGATGAGCATCCTGTCGTTCATGACTGGCATTCATCAGAGATGAAGGGCTGGGCTACAGAGGTAGGATCTATTTGGATCTGAGGGAAAAGCACACAGATGGAGGATCGTGTAAGTGTGTGTGTGTGTGTGTGTGTGTGCATGAGAGTGTTTGTGATGGCTAACACTACCGCCAAATCCCTTCTGTCTCTGTTATCACTCAAGTGGTGTGAGAAGCTTCTTCCACATTCCATTACACTAAGATAAGATATCAGTTCTTCACTCTCCTCAGAGCAACGCGCTCCAATTAGTCTACACAAACCTCTGAACGACATCAACACAGTGTCAGTGCTGAGCCACAAACACAGACATGCAACTCATCTCTCACGGGAAGGAGTGGAAACCGAGACTCAGATGCAGGTGCCGGGCCTGTGTAATTCTTCCTGAAGTAGCTCTACAGTCAGTAAAATTGGTTAAAGCAGAATATATGGACACAAAGTGTTCAAGACATACAATAGCAATACATACACTTTTTTTACAATATACAATTAATAAAAAATTTTTTTTACAACAGTTTTCTTGACTACATTATGACAGCAAAACCCAAACTGTTGTTTTATATGTATGTATACTGTACTGTATTGATCACATGCTCAACCTAGCTTTCGACCAGGTAGGATTCTGCCATAAAAACGACTCCGTTTGCCTTTGCACTTCCTTAGCATCCCGCGGTACACCAGTCAAATTCTGTGGCGACAATTTTGAAAATCCTCTACTAGTTTTTAAGAGATACAGTAGAGATAATCACAACAGTTCCTGAGGACACTTTAGTCTTAAGTGATGTCTTCTTGTTTTTGGCTGAAGCAATTCTTGACTGGCTGGGGAAGTTTGTGGCATTTGTAAACACCGTCTTTGGGCAACGTTGATGAAGTGAACGACAGGCTTTGAGTCAAAAAGCACAGGGCTGTTAGTGGACCAGGACAGACGGTAGCGACCAGAGTCATATATTCTTTTTTGTCAGACCTACAGTCCATCAAAACCTCATTGACAAAAAGCATTGTAAATGCTGTTTATTTTCAACAGGGAAGTGGAGGCTCATTTTCTAAAAGTATGTCAGAATGATACATGTTTTGACGCTGTAAACTAATTTTGTGAATTATGATTTAGTGTATTTATAAGATCATATACTCTATAAGAAATGCAAATTCATAACGGAATAAACAAAATTGCATGAGCATTTTAATTGGAATAAAGTACAAATAAAATGTTCACACTCATAGGCCTACTAGGGCCTTATATCGAGCTTGGAAGCTGACAAAAAAGTATTTGAACATTTTTGGGTTTTTTTTTTTTTTAGATTTGAATTGGTGAGAATTTGTATTTAGGGTTCAGATTTTAAAAAATAAATGATAACCCCTTAATTTCCACTGATATATTTTTAAATTGCAAATTCAATTCAATTCAATTCAGTTAACAATGGGCATTGTCCCAAAGCAGCTTTACAGAAATATATAAATAAATTTAAATGTATGACTTAATCCCTAATCTTACTCTAGCAAATTTTCAACAAAAATGTACATTTATTAAATGCAACAAAATGATTTAAAATTCTAATACAAAATTCATATTTAAACCCTTTTGTCAGCTCCACAAGCTCCAGGGACATATTGGCTAAGTTCTCACATGAATGTATAATCATGGCATCACTACTGGCTAATATCACGACTAAAGACAAAAAACCCCAGAACCTTGATCCAGTTTCCAGTTCTCCCCATTTTCAATCATGAGAACCTTTATCACCAGATGGCGCTGGTGCACCTAGGGCATACATGGGGAAAAAAATCCATCAGAGATATAAAATAAAAGAAAAAATGGAATAGAAAATGAAAATAGAGATAGACATCCTCTTAAAGAGGTAACAAACAATGAATAAATCAGCTCGCTTGCGCACAGTCACGGTTTGTAAATGTTATGTCATTATGTGCGAGGCTACCATAAACACTTTCCTCTGTATTCCAAGTGTCATAAACAGCCTTTATGGGTCCTGAAGAAGTCATAGCCTTCACAAGTCATAAATACAGACATAATTACCTTCCGTCAGGGCCAGAATTTGGTCTGGTAGGCCTTATCTTTGATAAATATTTACTTTCCTTGGCTTACATACAAAAGAGTGCCACTGAGGGGGTTTCATACCTTCGGGCCTGCTCTGAATATCTGTGTGAGAAACATCGTTAGCTTCTGAAACTTTTCTAAAGCAGTCAACAAAACGTTGATCGTATTTCATCTGAAATTTACCTTTGGTAAACTCTTACAAGTATTTCAAGTATTTAAACTCCGTCCTGAGACAGACGACATATGTTTATATTGAAAGTTTTGTGATTTAGTGGTTTTGGTGCTGTTTTGTTGGTTGGTGCTGTATTTTTGTTATCGTCGTCAGAAGTTAGCAGTTATCTGCTACACTGATGCTAGTGCGGTTCCAATAGCGCTTAATAGGAGAACATTTCAATGATCTTAAACATAAGCGATAATAGTCCAAGTTTACTCTTAGCTACTAAAGACAAAAGGGCATGTTTAACGTCATATTAATTAGAAAGTTCCGACATAGAAAGTGCGAAACCTGAAGCCATTTGTGTTGGAGCAGAATGTACAGATGAAGAGGATTCCATTACCAAATAAAACTTTGACGCCATGGACAATCATGTGTTAATGATAAAGGTTAGTACGCAGATCATTCCGGGTGGGATTTTTCCTTTATATACGCCTACGTGGCATCTTTGTTAGGCTAAAACCTCTTATCAGTTATTGCAGAAATGTTTTGGCTCAAAATTCCACTAGCTTTAACTACAGAATGTTTCGTTTCAGAGTTTCAGAGGTTCATTTCTTAGAATTATGAATGATATGTCATAGGGAAACATTGAAGTACAAAAAAGTATAAAAATGCCTGACTAGGGTGCTTTGAGGAAAACAAGGCAAAAACAACGTTCCACACGTAACCCTAGCATGGCAAACTGCTGTTTGTAGAAACAAATAATAAAAAAAAAACTCAAAGAGACAAAAGAGAGGAAGACAAAGAGTAAGCAAAGAAGACGTGGGAATTTTCTCTTCCTCTGTCTTTCTTTGCCCCTAATTGACTCTCATTCACACACAGAGGCCCTGTAAGTGGCTCCATTCCAAGCACTTCCCTACTCCCTACATAGGTGCACTACATACAGGAGGCTATAAAATGGCTTCTTTGCCCTATATGGCCAATATGAAGCCATTTGGGATTCACACCGTATCTCAGGAGTCTTGTGCTACCTGCAGCTGGAGGGGAAAATGTCTCAACTTTTCCGTTTACAGTAAACAGTGACGGGGGATCCCCAGTCTCATAAGAACGCCCTTTAATAAGGCAAAGTGTACAGCAGGCATGCTGACTAATCTAGATTACGGGTTCTCTAGACTGCAGCTCATCACAACATGTCAAGTTCAAGATACCACACAAAATACCACTGGTTACTTCAAAAAAAACAGAAGTTTCCTGGGCTTGTAAGAGCTTATCACATTGTGTCTCAGGGGCCATCCTGCAAAAATTCTTCACACAAGAATGATTACCAATGAACCTTCTTTTTTTATTTTCTACATTGCATTCACCACAGAGAACTCCAGAACACTTTTTTTTTTTTGCTTCATTGTTGGTGTCTCAAAGAAACGTTCCACCAAAATGATTTCAAATTAAATTGAAGGTTATTTAGGAGAAAAAAAGAAAGATCCCTGGCAAAGATTCTGGGAAACTTGCAGGAAGAATTATGCAAATTTATTTGATGGACATTATTTAAGGCGCGTTAGGAAACACACTCTCAGAACAACAACAACAACAACAACAAAAAAAAAAAAGTGCATGCGGTGTACTTTCTGCTCTTTTAACACTACACACTACACTATATCCAGGTGTCCGGGTGAAAGATATACATTAAAGGTATAAAAGATAAAGGTACCACTCCAACAACAAGCAAAGGTTCAGTTTAGTACCATTTTTCTTTCCTCAGCATGTATGGCCATGAGAACAAAAAACAGCTACACTTGCTACAATGTTTAGTAAATGTATAGTAAGGTCAATAATGTCAACTTTTTTAAGAAGTTTAATTCAGATTACTGTTTATACTTGTGTTTATGTAGATGTTTGTTGAAGCTTGGATGAAACTCTTGATTGCAAGAGAAGGAGTTAAGCTTTTACATACAGTATAGAACGACTATAACTTTGATAATGGTTGAAAATGTCAGTGACATGTTTCACGAACCGGTCATTTCTTTTGGTAGATGGAGTTCGGTGGATGGTGTTTTGGGCCCTTTGGGGTGGGCGGCGCCCCCCCCCCCCCCCCCCATTTATTAGTATTATGAATTGATAGTAGAGGGGAGGCACGCAGTGCCAGGGGGAAAAAACAACAACACAAAAACCTCAGGATAACCCCTCTGTGTCTCAGTCTGGAGTTTGGAGCGACCACAAACCCCATCAGACCCGCCAGCCGCGCGCACCGCACCACACCGCACCGCAGCGCACCGCATCACGCAGTGTGCGGAACAGAGTGGAGGAATCTACTGCACAAGAGCTTCAAGGACAAACTTTACTGTCATCACACTTCTCTCTTAAGTTCAGTTCTAGACGGGAATCGGTTGTTTGTTTTGTTTGTTTGTTTTAAATAGCTATATTTGCGAGTAATGAGCTCGAGTTGAAGGTCTGCGCTCCTGGAGGGAATCAGAAGTAACAGACTTTTATCCGGGAAGCAGATTTAACATCCATCTGGGCCAAATAAAGCAGAACAAGGTAAACATTTTCACAATATTTAATTGCACTGGGCCATTTGCATCACTTTCATAACTTTATGTAGTTATTTATTTGTTTATTTATTTATTTGTTTATTACATGCATGCATCGGCTGTTGTGCAAAGCCCAAGGAACCTTTTTGAATTCTTATTGACGTTTGGGTTCTTCAGGGAATGCCCTTTATACTTTGTTGTTGTTGTTGTTGTTGTTGTTGTTGTTGTTTTTGCAAGATTGCAAAGATTCCTGATGCACTTTTAAGACGTCTGCATTCGAGCCATTTCGATGAACTTTTTCTTAAGATCCTCATTTCGTGTGTTATTTATTTATGTATGTATGTATGTATGTATGTATGTATGTATGTATGTTTTAAATTTGATATATACGCTCGTGCGGTACCTGATTTTGCATTTTGCATTGGGCATGTCGAGGAAGGGGGAAAAAATAGCTCGGGACTCTCCGAGCATTAAACTGCTCGCTTTGAAACTCGTGCCAGAGCGCGAGGGAACCGGGGTGGGTTTTTTTTCTTCTTCTTTTTTTTCTCTTTTCTTTTCTTTTCTTTTCTTTTTGCGGTTTTTACAACTCCGGGAAGTTTCAATCAAGTCCGAGCTCGCACGCGCTTTTAATTTAGCCCCCGTGCACCGGCTTGCGGTTTCAGATGAGGTGGGGGAGATGAGGATGAAGGGAAGAAGAAGAATAAGGAAGCACAGCCTTTTAAACACAGGTGAAACTGGCCGCACGCGGAAGGCAGGGCAGGAAGCGCGCGCCCGGTCTGCTCCGTGTGCGCGAGGCAGCAGCTCAGTGTCTCTCGCGCGCGCTCACAGGCGCTCTGACAGGACCGTTAAAGCCCCCAGCCGCGACGCTCCGTCCTCATGTTCTCTCAACAATATTGAACCTTTTTAAAACATTTTACACTTTATTTATCATTTCTAACACCGTTTATGAGACATAACGACAGATTTTAGACAGTTAAAAAAAATTGACAGAAACTTCTAGAGTCTGTCAGTTAGTTAACGGATTTTTTTTAAGGCTGACAGGAAACTTGTCATTTTACCACTTATTTAATTCCCCCCCTCTTTTGTACACTGTAAAATCCTTTAGGGTACCATTTCACCATTTGCTGTGGTAAACTGTTCATATATCTTTGCGTTTTTGAGAAATTAAGACAGTTTTTCTAAAAAAAAAAAAACAACCGCCAAAAAAACATTAAAATTGGTTAGTCAGTCAGGGTTGCCAGATTGGAACGTATATTTCAAACTGTGTAGAGTAAAAAGAAAGAATGGTATTAAAATATAACATGATGATGAGTCATTGTAGTGGTTAGCATAATACCATGTTGGAGGTAGACAATTGTAAAAGAACCTCATCAAGGTATATAAAAGGAACCAAAGCACAATTGTTGAACTATTGATGGTATTTTTGTATTGTTTTTTTCTTCCCAAAAATACACAGTCTTCTTTATTTCTGACAGTGTAACCTAAGTCAAATTTTAACTTTAAAATAATTTTTAACTAATAAAAAATCTGTAGGAAGCTAATTAAGATCACATGGGTTGAGAATTTGGCGTATTTATTTGTTCATTTTTGGTGTATTTAATGTGGGGAAAACATCAGTTACTTGCAAATTGGTCTATTATTTGCTTTTAGTTTGCTATTAGTACTACTGGAATAATTAGTTAACCATTAATATTTGATTTATTTATTTGCCTGCCTGACCTGGTAAAAGGGATATTTTCTGTTTGCTCCGTAAAGAAAAGAAGACAGACGAGAGGATTTGAATAAGTGCATTTAACAGTGAGGCCAAGTCATTGTTCCTGCATTCTCTCTCTCTCTCTCTCTCTTTCTCTCTCTCTCTTGTCTCTCTTTCTCTCTCATTCATGCTCTTTCTCAGAGAGGCAATGAAAAGTGGAACAAAAGTGTGAAAATGGGCAAGGCCTGTGTCACATAGCGTATCTAAACCCTCCATTTGCATTTGAAAACTGCTGTGCAGAAAGAATCCCGCCACTGTTGCAATGGCCGTGTGTGTGTCCAGCGAGTGTGACAGGACGGCGTCGGTATGCATCGCCTGTTTGGGTCGCTGTTTGGGTCGCGCTTCTCCCCAGGTCTCCATGTCAAGTTCTATAGGTACAGAATCAGGGGTTTCCCACTTTCTTCTTTTCACTCTGTTACCCCCTCATTTCCATACCTGTTCAGCCCGTAACGCTGCTGAGTATTCCCTCCGGAATGCTCTTTCCCAGCGGGATCCATACAAACAGCTCAGCTTACGGTTCTCACACACTGCTCACACACCCTCTGAACAGTGCCTCTGTGCTCTCTGGGTGGAAACACGGAAAAGGCGGCCATGGACCGGATTCCCGCTGTGCCTTCTTGTCACCTTGGTCTTGATATGGTGATGTGCAGCAGGCTTTCACTTGAGGCTGAAGTGACTAAGACCTAATTTAGAGCAGATAAATGCTGACTTATGCAGAACTGAAGCTTGGCGAGATCTTGTGTACTCGGAATGAAAAGCTAGAACAGATCTCTCTCTCTCTCTCTTAATTTCTCCCACACACTTTGAAACAAAAGCATGACGGACTGGATTCCAATATGTGTTCGCACTTTTAGTTTTGATTATAGAGATGCGCACATGTTCTTGATGGAACTGCCTATTTTAAAGCTCGGTTTTGTCAGAGTCATCTATAGATCACGTCCCCCTTCATGGCCAACAGCATCTCTTGACTCATAACCTTGGACTCACTGGAACATAACCTTAAGCACTGAGCTACAAATGTTCTCACGTCTTATCTCGCCTCTCTCAATCTGACTCACTTAGAACCAACTTACAGCTCATTTTTCCATTCATGCTGATGTGCACAGCAGTGAGACATGTTAAAGATGCACCCATTCAGTGCTAAGAATCTGTATGATCACATTGCGTTCTAATACGCTGGATTGGTATTGGATCTATTGATGAATTTTATGCTGTGAATGTGTGTGACAATAAGGACACAGCTTGTCTTACATTAGCCTACCAACCTGCCTGTGATCAAATAACTTGGAAACCGATACTTACTGCGAGGATGTCAGTGTCGGATCAGTATCGGGTATCGGCTGATGCTTGGAGATCTGATACTCGTATCGTATTAAAAATGGAATAGTGGGACTGATGCATCCCTAATAGTAGCGCTGGAATTACTGAGCTACTGATGAGATCAGGGTTGTCTTTTATTCCACCTGATTCTATATAAGCAGACCTGTTTTGAAAAGGCAGTCTGAACTGTACATTTTTAGGAAAATGGTACTAAACCGTACCTTTCCTTGTATGGTGGTACCTTCAAAGGTGAACTTTTAGTATATATAGTATAGTATCGTATACTTTAAATTATTTTTCAATGTACAGTATGATCACGTTTCCAGGTGGAAGATGGAAGATTCCTTTGAGGGAACCACCCCAGTGACACCTTAGTACAATTTTCCCTGAGATTGTATGCCATAGTCTTTCAAGATTTGATCTGAAGGCGCAAAAAACAAACAAAATAGATGATCTTCTGGCTAAAACTTTACTCTGGACACATACACGCGAACGACCATGAAGATGTACGGTTTGCAGTGCAACGTCTTGTGCCATACTCGGCACCCCTGTGCTGTTTGAGGCTTACACACTAATGGCATTCTCTGTGTGAGCCTAGTGTAAACAGTCTTGTAACAAACCTCACCAAACTCTCTCTAAGTTTAGCTTCTGCAAACGCCGTCCTGAGCTCTGGCCAAGAAGGACGAGAGCCTGGCAGCACAGCGTTCCAGCGGTGTCTCTGGAGCTTAGCATTAGCCATCATGCTCTCTAGCTAGTGTGTGTGTGATTTGGCTGCCCAGGCGGAGTGGTGTCACTTTGGTTTGGCAGTCAAGTTGAAATCAAGTCCAGAGCTCTTAAGCGAGAGAATGGGAGTAGCTGTTGCTGAATCTTTTGAGTCCTGTTTCAGCGTAGCATTAACGATAAATGTTATTGTCCAGATTTGTAATTTAGATACCGGCAAGAATTTTAAGCACCATCGTCTCGGAATGCTGGCGAAACCCCAAAATCTGTTTGTTTCTGTCCATCCATATCTCCTGGATTTGCGTGCGCAATGGCACTGTAATATTTTCCTGCACACATTCCAAAGTGTAGATTGCGATCAGTGTTGTAGAAAAATATTGTCTTAATGCCAAGTTTTGATGCCAAGTTGCTCTACTCTCTTTTTTTCTCTTCTGCCCCACTGCTAGTGTATGTGTGTATGTTGTGTGCATCAGAACACACCCTGAGCTGTGAATATTCACGGTAGACAGTATGAATAACACACACACACACACACACACACACACACACACACATGTTAGTAATGATGGCTTTCTGGCATTTGTGGGCAGCACCACTGGAGTGTGATTGGCATGTGGAAATGCCCATGTGCTTCCGCACTGTTGATGCCGCTTCTGTGCATGTTCCCTACATGTGCTCTTCATCTGTGTGTGCGTGCGTCCTGAGAACCTTCTAGGAATAACCAAAGTCTCCAGTGAATAGCTACACTAAGCCGATTCTGGTTAAAAGGCACATTAACACCGCTCACAGATCAATCAACTCACAGAGTGATTGATGAAAGACATTATCAGTCTGAGCTGACCGAGCTCTTTCATCCACCCAGTGATGGATCACACGTTTTCCAAAACGAGCACAATTAATTAATGACCGATTGTGTGTGCTTGTCGCTTTGACCATTTGCACACGGTCACTTAGAGACCAAATAACTTGTGCACTTTTTCTGTTCTGAAACCTATTTTTTAGGAAAATATTTAAATGTGACTTAATGGATGAAAATCAGACTATTAGCAATGGAAACCAATCAGTCATTCTCCCAGGGTTAGCTGGGATTTTGTGCAGCTGGTGAGGAGTAATTATAATCTCTTTGTCGGTTCTCTTTGATGGTCGTAGTGAGATCAGAGAAAAGGTTGTGGAATTGACATTTTTATTTCGATTTGACTTTTATGCAAGCGATTAAGAGGGGATAAGTGATGGTCATAAAAACACTATGGACCATTACTGTGCTCAAAGAGTTTAAGCTGTTTAGAATTATCCTCTCTTAATCCTCCAGCCAGCCTCATAACACACAGGCACACACAAACACACACACATGCTCGATTTGTCACGCATCTCATTTTCTATATGACCTACAAGTTACAAAAAGTTCTTGTTCCAGCAATGTATTATAGAATGTATAAATAACAGCAAAAAAAAAAAAAAAAACAGCAGCAAAACAAGGTTGACACGATTGTGGTCGGGTTCTGCCTTCAAATTATCCACTCACAAATTATGATCAGACATCCTCCCTGGCTCTAATTAAACATTTGGCGTTATTTGTTCCAGATGGCGTTGTTTTGATGTTTAATTTTAGCACTAGAACGCCATGCATTGTGGGAAAGGCGACTGCATCCAAGGAATCTGACCAAGTCCTGGTTAACGTTCTCACGTTCTATAACATTCAGAATCTGGGCGATGAACGTCTTACGTTCTCAGACTAGAATTTCAAAGAAGACATGGATTCATAACTCTGTTTAATGTTCTCACGTTCTGTCACATCATTAGAATCAAACCGAATTGTCTGATTCAGTCTGTCGTGTTCCATAACTCCATAACTGTAGCGCTACCAATGCAACAGAATCCTGGTTTGATGTTCTCATGTTCACATTTCCAAAATCATTTTGATGAGTGTCCTACAACTAAAACTTTAAAGATATCCAAGTTTCCATAACTCATACCATATCTTTACCAGATCTGTCAGAATCCTGGATTAACGTTCGCCAAAATCTTGGTATACATAGCTTTCCACTTGCATCACCACTCCACTACATTAGTAGGTTGCTCGGACAAGATTACCTTATTTTCTTGTATCCAACATGACTCATAACTGAAACTGGATATAATCCATACATAAAGCTGATAGTTTACACACCTTACTTATTGGTTCTACAGGGATTCCCTTGGGAATTGATCTCATTCTTCCAATTTCTAACTTGGAACTTTAACTTCTAAGCCAACTCTTCTCATTAAAAGGGGCTACCAGGAGTGGGGTTCGAACCCACGCAGACATACATCCATTGGATCTTAAGTCCAACGCCTTAACCACTCGGCCATCCTGGTAAACACACTAACACTTATAGGTTGGGCATTGAAAAGGGAGACATTTTTCTTTTTCTCAGTCCATCCATCCAACCATCCATCCATTACCGTTTACTCCTTTTCAGGGTCGCGGGGGGGAACCTTGAGCCTATCCCAGGGAGCATCGGGCACAAGGCGGGGTACACCCTGGACAGGGTGCCTTTTTCTCAGTCTTTGCATGGAAAACAAGTTCACTGTGGTGCACACGCATTTCTGCTCTTCAATACAACATAAACCTTTTTTTCCCCCTTTTCCGATCTGTGCAATATGTTAAAACAGAAATGGTTCTGTACATTATGGGTAACTTTTCTGCAAGTACACTTTATCTTTCTTTGCCATAATCTATGTTTCGGGAAATTGATCAGATTTCATTCCAATTATTTGCTCCAAGGTCTGCAACCTTGTTCCAAAAACTAGCCCAATTCGCTGTAAATACCACAACCCTGGTTTCAATAAAGAAACGAAAGTATTTTAACTGCAGTGATGTTTTGTCTGCCAGAGAAACTTTCCTACAATATCTAAAGCCTTTAATGTTTCAGGTCTAAACCTGAGTAATACCCAACAGTGACAAACCAAATGTCTGGGAGAGTGGCGAAGAACAGAAAGAATGTTCGTGTAAATTTAAGCAAAACCGCAAGAAACAAAAAAAAGGACGTTTAAGAGAAACTTTTGAACATGGAATAAAGGTCGGGGAGGAGGTGAAAGAACAAGAGAATGAGATAAGATGAAAAAAACAAAACAAAGAAAAGCAGAGAATGAACGAAGAGAGAGAGGTGGTGAGAGAAATAGAGAGAATGAGAGGGAGGAGGGTAGAAAAGAGGTCATTAAAAGGACACCCGCTTGCTCCAGCTGCAGTAAAGAAGGCAGTAAAGAATCGGCCCAATCTGCCATCATTAGCCTGATTATATCAGCAGGGATCGGGGTTAGCCATCAGCTCCGATCGATGGGGTCCAATCAATAGACAGAGGATAGGATCTGAGTGAGAGGGGTGGGAAACTGAGCAGCACTGCATGCTGGGTAATGAGGGATTAACATGGACATTGACATAGACTAGTCCAATATCAGTTTTAGTTTGAACCAGATAAATGTTTCCTGTCTTCGCCACCTGTATCCACAACTTTTACATTACACTACAAATAAGGGTAACATTTTGTTCAATCACTTTTACCTAGCGCCTTTCTAGTGACCTTTACATGCTAATTAACATTAGAAAGGAGTAGAAAAAGAATAGATTTGAGATTTAAAAGAAACAACCTACTGTCCCTGTAGAATCTAACATGACCCTACAGCTGAGATTCGTCGTGAGCGAACTCGTGAAAAGTCGAATTAGCGGTCGAGCATTTCTGTGTTTGAAATTCAATTAAATCCGTCTCGCAGATAACATTTCTGCAGATTGGATGACGCCTGCAAAGTTAACATTTTCCCCACATTAGCAAGACTGGTGATTTATGAAGTTTGGGATTCAATTATGCTACAAAAAGCAAATTCTGACAAATATTTTCCGAACCGTAAAGACCCGGTTATATTATTGCAATGATAAGATCTTTAACTCAATAGACTTCCCTCGAGCAAGCTTTAAATTTCGAGTGACCGGGAAATAATGAACTGACGTGACAAACGAACAAGCTGAAACGCTCCAGAATGAAAACAAACAAGCACATGTGCTTCACATCTGTGTGCGTGTGAGTTTCATCGCCAGCGGCTTCAGTCCGGTTGCAGATCCTGTGTTGGCTGTCAACATCATTATGTAACGTGGGACATGATCATTAGTCGATGAACCAGTGTGCGATTTTGCACTGGTGCAGAAATACCGACTTCAATTATATGCACGACGAAGAGGAAATATGAAGCAGGTTCGTGTATACACACGTGACCGTATGTGCATTTTACAAGATGTTCTCTTTGTGTCACGTGCACATACACGCTCCAATTCAGCTCCTGGAGTATGCATTGAAATTCAAGGGGTGTTGAATTGATGCGGACTGAATCAGTACAACATTGTATTTGTTGTATTAATATTATACGAGTTATTTTCCTATCCAGAATAACTGCAGAGTAAATGCGATGATGAGATTTAATTGAATTTGAATTGACGCTCAAATTCCTAATTAACGTTTGTAAGTAAGACAATAATTTGTAAGACAAAGTACTGACTTAAGCGAGCACGCTGGCTTAGCGGATAGCATGTTTGCCGCACACCTCCAAGGTTGAGGGTTCAATTCCTGTCACAGTGTGTGTGTGATTTCACTCTGTAATGGATTCATCCCACATCCATGTTATCCCCCACCCTGGGATCCAGTCTCCAGCTTCTCTGTGACCCAGCAAGATTAAGCAGTACAGAAAATGGATGGATGGATAACTGTCTTAACATTTGTGCAGATGTAGACCTCATGTTCCAGCAGACTCTTAATCACAGCTGCATTTGATAATCACTGGTTAACAACTTGAAAGTTTCTCACACAAAAAAACCCTCTCACAATTATTATATATATATATGTAGGCCATTTTAAAAGGCTCCAAAAAACTAAGGGAGCAGAATTGAAAAGATTGTGAGATTTGTAGTTTAACCTGAATAATAAATAATGATTAGCAAATTTAGAGATTTAAAAATTGGAATTTTGGTCATGAAATAACAAGATATATGTTGCGTTCATGTACCTTGTGAAAACAGGAACATTGTAGATTTTATATTTGACAAATTTTCCACTTGTAGGTAGTGGCAAGGTCATCACAGCTGATAGCTTCTAACACAATACACAACTGTATGTACAAGAGATACATACTGACATATTAATTCTGTGACACTCATTGCTCATTGCAGTCATGCAATTTATTGTCTTGTACACTCATGTTTTTTTTTTCATTTTGTCTATTTTTTTCTCTGTAGCAGGATGAGGCGAGTGATTGGCTGCTTCGCAGTGCTGTTGTTGTCGTCAGCGCTGGCTGTGTTCGGGCAGAAGCTACCCACTCGCGATGAAGGCCTGTTCCAGATGCAGATCCGGGATAAGGCTCTGTTTCACGACTCGTCTGTAATCCCCGATGGAGCTGAGATTAGTGGATACCTGTTCAGGGACACGCCGAAGAGGTATGCCTACACACACGCACGCACACATAGTCACACAAAACATGTTATCGCAGTTTAAAGAAAATGTTACATTTGCAGACTTCAAGAACTCGAGAATCTTTTTTCACTGGAGGAGCTGCACTACACTTCCTAATAAAAACCTTATAGGTGTTCTGTAACACGTTTTACAAGATGGGAAAGACTTCACGCAGAGCCGCGTGTGGATATGTTTTAGGTGTCCTAATGGAGAATGTGGAATCGATTACAGCCAGCGCACAGCTGACGAGGGCATAAGGAGGCATGCATTATGGATGAGATGCTGGGAAACGTGGGTGTGTGCGCGTGAATGAGAACCACTTTTGATGAAGAAGCAGGTGTCTCTAGCGAAAGACGATACCCACATTCACAGCACTTCTGCAATCTCTCTTTCTCTCTCTCTCTCTCATATGCACAGGGGGCAAGGTTGTTTCAAAGGGCATGAGTGGAAACCCATATAAATCAATCAGCTCCAACACGCAGGCCTCATATGGTCATGCCAAACTGTTCCCACAGTTCCTTTTTCACAGGTGCATATTTTATGCATCAACTATGCAATACACGAGAAAACGTACGCTTGGGTTAACCAGCACATATGACTACACGGACTCTTAGACGTCGTACTCATAATTGGATTGAAATTGCAACACTGGTTTGCCGTGTGCTAGCCAAATCTTGAGCAAGAATTGCAGAGAATGTGCGAATGCTCTGTACTGTAATAGCTCACTAATACTAGCTCAGGTTCATTGTTCAGTCATCCTTTAGTGAGTTAATTATTCCAATAAATCTTTCATGATGTACTGCTAAGATGGGTCAGTAATGAAGCAGCCGTCACAGCTCTTTGTTCAGTGTTAATATGCTGTGAACACGTGTAACAGTGATAAGGAATTGACGTGATGAGGGTGATCAGCGATTGCTCTCTCCATAGTCGAAGAAGTCGTTTTAGCAGACTTACACGGCACAGAGTAAACGTTTGTGGTTTACAGAGCATTAGAATCCCTCTTTAAGACATACAGATTAATATTGTTGGGGACAGTAGCATGGAATAGTCCACAGGTTCCACACCCTGGTCGTACCCTCAAACCATGACCTGTAAACGTTGGTGTTTTCCCTGCTTGGCTCAGGAAAACACTAAACTGTGGTAGGACTAGAGTTGGGAACCTTTGGACTAGCGCATGCTACTGTACCCAGCAACATTACTCTGTTTGTCTTTGTATGTACTCCAAGACACAATACAAAGGGTTGGGAACCTGTGGACTTGTAGATCAGGAATCATTGGGCAGTATTTTAAACTTGTCAATGTTCTGAACTACTCTCAGTGTCATCAAACGTCATAGCTATGACTGGTTTAGGAACTAGCTTCCTGATTTGATTGAGGATCTCAAACTAGTGGCTATATTTTTTAGCAATAGACTATTGAACGTCCTGAAAGGAATAACATGTAACGCAGACTAAATAGTGTTCCAATAGTTAATTTATGCCAACCACAGACATGTTTTTCTGGGTCATGTTTTGGTCAATTTGGTGTTTGTTCTTAATGACAGGGCAGAAAGAGTAACGCTAATCCTTCATTCATGGAAAACACTACAGATTTTGCTTTCTTGGACTCCCAGCCGTGGATGGCTGTGGTTTCATCAGGAACCAAACTTGCCATCTTCAACAGAATGGCTTTCCTCAGATCTGTCCATGACAGCATACGTCAGATTCTAGCGGCCGTCCAAATGGGACTGCTTTTATTCTGGCTGAATTGGAAGGCAGGATACAAGTCATATGCTGGCCATGCCTGAACTGTGTTGTTACTTTTCACAGGTATTATTTTGTAGTGGAGGAGGACAACACGCCGCTGTCTGTGACGGTGACGCCGTGTGACGCTCCACTCGAGTGGCGGCTGACACTGCAGGAGCTGCCAGAGGAGGCCAGCGGAGACGGATCAGGTAATTACGGTCAGGTGTCGACCGTGTGCATCACTTTAATGGGCTGCGCGAATTCATCCTAAACGATCATTTTTATGTACAGAATAATATCGCACTAGAACGAACGTACATGTGATATAAACCCTTCGTAGCGTAGCTGAAAGTGTACTCATGTGCTAGAGAAACAGCCAAATGGAGAGTCAATTATGGATGGGGTCTTCAGCTCTCAACCAATCAATACAGCTTATGGCTTAATGCACACTTATATATCCTTCCGTCCATCTCCGGACAGAATTAGAACTGGACATTCAATCCTTACGTGCTTTGTTGATGAACAGAACAGTGTGTCCTGGAGACCTTTGCCAATGACATCCTTTCAATGCTGCAGTGTCTTCAGATGACAAATTCAGAGGAGATTTTCTTACCGTAGTTTAGGTTTCATTTCTGACCATCAGGCTGGATCTGCTGACTTTAACGCCAACTAGCAAACGACTTTGGGATGTGTTGCTTTTTTGTTTAATCAGCCAACCAGACGAGAGGTTGGGTAAAAATAGGCCCGGATTGATTTTGGAAAGACTGTGTGAATGAGCCCGACTATCCCAGGTGCATAACCATGAATCTGGTTAAATATCCGTAAATATTTGTTGTCTGCGAGATGGTGTTTTCCAGAGTAGTCTCCGTGTGTGTGTGTGGGTTGTTGGGTGTGTTTCTGGTCTAAGTGTTACCACACTTGATGTGCTCATGCACTGCATCTGATGTCCACAGAATGGAAAGTAGGAGAAAATAAGGAGCGATGGAGCAGATAGAGATCATAAATACACGGCGTAGACTTTATTAGGAACTGTTTTCAGGTTCCAACCCAATCAGCGCATAATTCAAGCACAAAAGGGGGTCGTGACTTTTCCTTTACTTCATTTACTTCCTTTCATATCAAAGCATGGTTGCAGCGCACGTTCCTGTTCTGTTATGCTGTTCTCCTTCCCTGCCTGTAGGTCTAGACCCTGATTTCTTTGTACTCTCTGATCTCCCATCTACACTGTTTCTGCGCTCTCTCTCTTGCTCTCTCTGTCTCTCCCCATCTGGAGCGTATCTGAAAATGCAAATAGAGCCACAACACACCGGACCTGGAGTGGAGTCGTGGTTTTATTTAGAGAAAGGATTAGAACTACAGAGATAGAATAATTCGAGAACGAGAGATTGAGATGATCAGTATGCATTTGAAAGAGATGCCTGTTGTGCATGTGTGTTTTGTTTCCAGCTGAGTATAAAAGACCTCCATGTGCGCACGAACGCATTATGTGACCAGCATGTGTGTCTGTTTTACAGGTGTGTGTGTGTGTGTGTGTGTGAGAGAGAGAGATAGAGAGAGAGAAAGTTAGGGAGACTTTGAGTAACGTAATGTGTACCAGAGCACTTCTCATCCCTCTTGCATTAATCTATTCATTCACTTTTACTCAAGGGTGCAAGGGTTTTTTTTTCAGACTGTCTACATTTCCGTCTTAGTTTATTTTATGACTGGATTTCGCTACCGGTCATGAGAAAGAGGCATTCGTCGTCATCGTCGTCGTCATCATCGTCTTCACCCATCCCAGACTCAGAGAAGATTTTTTTTTACAGCATAACCTGTACTGTAAATATACAGGAATTTAGATAATTCTAGACAAGTGCCTCGTTCTCTTGGTACATAATCCTCGAGATTTTTTTGCCATGTTTGCCGATTGCTTGTTTGCTCATGCTGTCTGTTAATTTAGTACGCGCTCTTCGGTTGACAGGCAAAATATTATGCTTTCTCGGCCGGCTTTAAGGAGAAGGCCGAGAATAAGGAGATGAGGACTGTGGGCTGGAGAGAGGCTACAAGGCGCCTCTGTAAGGCTGTGGAGCTTTTGGGGGAAGGCAGAGTGAATGCTGGGCTCTGATGTTGAGCAATGTTTGGAGAGAAAACACTGCAGCTAGTGGCACTAACGCCTAATCATCCACTAAGTCTCAGGACAGAAAGGCTGACCTCATCAGGACTGACATGATAAAGCATAAGCTGCAGGTTGCTTTCCGTTGCTACCTGTTAGTGTCAGGTGAAGGAGGAATGGAAAGCAAATAATCAAGTGTGTGTGTGTGTTGGGGGGTATTGGTTATTGGTTAATCTGGGCTGGATTAGTCGATCACAGACATCCAAACATCCAGCTGATCCAAACATCTGAACAGCTTTCGTTTGCTTAATCTGTGCAAAAAAGCTTTTCTGAGTAACTTCTTCTGAAATGTGGTTCCACAAAGATTCACAAGGCCCTTGCGATTCTTCCAAAACCTCATGCAGATGTGTTTGTGTTTCCTAGGTGAGCCGGAGCCTCTGGAGCAGCAGAAGCAGCAGGTGACGGCCAGCGAAGGCACCGAACTCTTCTCTTACAAAGGCAACGATGTGGAGTCATTCGTCTCCAGCAGCTCACCTTCAGGCCTTTACCAGCTGGATATTCTCTCCACGGAAAAGGACAGCAGCCTGAAGATCTATGCCACCACCACGCCAGAATCAGATCAGCCCTACCCAGAGCTGCCCTACGACCCCAGAGTGGATGTCACCAGCCTGGGCCGTACCACCGTCACGCTGGCCTGGAAGCCCACCCCGACTGGCTCACGAATGGGCCAGCCTGTGCACTACTGCGTGGTCGTCAACAAAGAGCACAACTTCAAGAGCCTGTGCGCCGCGGAGGCCAAGATGGGCGCCGATGATTCGTTCATGGTGGCGCCCAAGCCGGGTCTAGATTTCAGCCCGTTTGATTTTGCCCGTTTTGGCTTTACTTCGCCAGAGAACGACCTCACTAAGGACCGCCATCGGTCTCTGAATGCCAACCGAGTGCCGGCTTCCAAGCCGTGGCGTTCTCCAGGTACCAATCCCAGGCCCTCGGACATCCGCAAGATCTGCATTGGCAACAAGAACATCTTTACCGTATCGGGGCTGAGGCCAGCCACACAATATTACTTTGACGTGTTTGCTGTCAATGTAGCCTCCAACGCTAGTACGGCTTACGTCGGGACCTTCGCCCGCACCAAGGACGAGGCTGAGCCCAAGACTGTCGAGCTGAAGGATGGAAAGATGGCTGACATCTTTGTCGAGAGGAAGGGCATCAAGTTGCTGCGCTTCGCTCCCGTTTCCTCCCACCGACGTGTTTCCCTTTCTGTCCACTCCTGCTTGGACGCTGTTCATGTTCAGGTACGGCGCGACGGTAAACTCGTGCTCTCACAGAACGTGGAAGGAGTGCGTGAATTCCAGCTCCGTGCCAAACCCAAGGCCAAATACCTTATCCGAGTACGCGGATCTCGCAAAGGCGCGTCGGCTCTGAAGGTGCTAGCAAGCACGCGTGCCGATACCAAGCGGCCCTTCCCTTCTCTCCCTGAGGATACGCGAATCAAAGCCTTCGATAGACTACGCACATGCGAATCTGTCACTGTGGCCTGGCTTGGCACGCAGGAGCGCAACAAGTATTGCGTGTACCAGCGCGAGGTGCCTGATGGATACGGCGAGGAGCAGCGGCGCCGCCAACGCAACCAGTGTGCCGGACCCGAGACGCGTCGCAGGGATGAGAAAGTGCTCTGCAAACACTTCCACAGCGCCAACCCGCACAAAGCCGTAACCACCGAAACCATCACAGGACTGGAGCCGGGCAAGAGCTACCTCCTCGACGTCTACGCCATTGGTCATGGCGGACACTCAGTCAAGTACCAGAGCAAACTGGTGAAAACGAGGAAGTACTGCTAAAATGAAAATAAAACATATATACAGAAAAATACACAAAAAAATTCCAACAAAATAGACTCTGCACAGAAGTAAATATATTATATATATAATGAGAGGAAAAGTTTATTTAACTGGAAGTGATATTCTACTAAGTTGTTTTTTTTTGGTTTTTTTTGTGCCTGACTACTTGGTGAGCCTAGTGGCAGAGCTCAAACTGCTTCTAGAGCGAGATAGAGTCCTGTATGTTCTTCGCAAGTTAACGAGTGCCGTTAACGAGAGGTCCTGGGAGGTGGCGTAATCTGCGTTACTCATCCTGGAATCATTCTGCTTTCCGTCGTGTTGTAAAAAACTATGTTAAACTCATCTGCATATCGTTTGTGATCGCATCGACCCCTCCCAATCCGCTCTCTCACTGAGTACACTCACATTTAGAAAGAGTTCTTAAGTTATTTTATACCTCTTCATTTTTGTTTTGCTCTTTGAACTGTTATTTTTTTGGCTTGTTATTTGTTATAATTATTCCTGCTATGAAAAAAAATCCCCTATGTTGTAAAATTCCCTGACGAAGTCGGGCGGTTTGTCGAGGTGTTGTGTCCCCTCCCCCCCGCTGCCTTTGTCTGTATATTATCTCATTCTGTGAGTGAATCGCATTGGGATTCTGTAAATGTGCTCTTCTCTGTGTCCGCTCTGCCTGTCACATGTACAGAGTGCTTCTGCCAATATTCATGTACATAAAACCCTAAATATAGAGGCCAGTAATCCCCCCCCCAGTGTGGCTTCTGGTGTTGTCTTTCTCTGCAGGGATTAATCACTTGCTCATAAAGAGGCGCACGGATAGGGATCAGCGTCCGTGTCCTTTAAGCCATGTCCGGGACGTTGTACGTGGATTACGGTACAACATGTCGAGAGGTTTTAAAAGGGATAACGTACATCACCGAAGGTGCACATATATCACACGCAGTCTTAACTGTGGTTCCGTATGCACGGCGACTTATCGACATACCTCACCGTAAGCAGGTAAGCAGGACAACGGCAAAAAGAACCAGCCTGTCCATTTTCCACTTAGTCACGACAAGGTGGGATTTATTGCCTTCATCCTCCATGCAGCCAATCAGTCCTGAATCCAGACCCAGTCCAGATGTCGCTGCTAAACTCTCGATAGCTGGAACTGTCAAGGCGTGCTGATATTATACACAACTTATACACAACCCCGACAGATCGGCTCAAACCTCAAACAAGTCGGAACCACACTTTCTTTAGCTCGCTTGCCAAATCCAGGCTATGGCGTGCGAAACAATCTGGCTTGCGCTAGGCTTCCAAACAACCCGATTCAGGCTTCACAACCAGACGTGCGTGTAAGAATGTAAAAGCACGCGAATAAACAGCGACATCCAAACCAACGCGTTTACACTAACACTCGTCCCGTCCGGTCGCTTCAAAATTTCTGCTCGTTTTCTAAAATCTGAGTGGATGTTGCTGCTATGACGCTCGTCTAAAAACCCACCAATAATAGGACTAGATTAAGATTACGCAAAGCTCACGGGACCGTTTCGAATATAGTAGCAATGACGGCAAAACAAACGGGAAAAAAAAATCCTTGTTAGCAACTTCAAAGTCCTTTTGAAGAATGTTCGTGTTTACTTGATGCTTGCATATCGTCTAAGCGTATCATTAGAGGATCTCCATGAGAAACAGCCTAATTCGTACAGTCTAAAAACAACTTTAGACTTACAGTCTCACACAAACTCAATGCTTTGAGTCATACAGGTGAGCTGCATTTTTGCTTTGTGTCTACTTCAAGAGCTTTTCTGCAAGGTCTCAAGCATCACTCGCTCTCCCCGTCGTCCATCTCACACGTTATCCAGAGATCAGGAGTCACCAAGAGCATCATCTGGCTCGGATTAACCTTCACACTTCTCTGTATTGATCCGGAAGGCCTCTCGTAGTTAGTGGCGGGGTATTCTGTATACACTTACCTGTACTCACTTACATTTTTCCTTCAGATCCTTGATGAATAGAATAGAATATTCAAGTCTAAATATTAAGCTTTGAATAATTCTGTCGCTATTAGTTACAGAAATAAAAAACCCTCAGCAAAGCGAAATATCGTAATACATGTTGGGTCGTGATATATATGTGCAAATACATTTTCCATTCAGGCCAACGTGCACGCGTAAATAGATATTCAATCTTCTATTTTCCGTCCCCATCACACTTTTTAGCATCCAGACTCTCAGCGTGTTCCATGTCCTGGAACAATTCTTCACCGCAATGATAATAAGTCCATTAAAATCATTATCCAAAATCATTATTCATGCCGTAGATGAATAAACAGTCTCGGACTGTGTAGGAGAATGGAAATAAAACAATTATTTTACTATAGGTTATTTCACTGAGTGTCCCGTTCTGAACTCCCGGTGACACTTTAAGAACGCTTTGGTGAGGAACGCTCTGAAGTCGCTGTGGCCTACACACACGTACACATGTAAGCTCCTCGACTAACCACAAAAACACTCTAACACGCTGTTTCCATTTCTGGCACCCGTGTGCGATTCTGTTTGTAAAGCGACAAGAACAGAACAGACGAGGGCGAGCAGAAAAGCGCAGCGCTTGGATGGGTTACTCTGACCTAAATTTCGCAGGGTCTACTCAAAATCTACTCACTGATTCAACACATCGTACGCACTGTCTAAATCAGCAGGGTTTTTATTAATTTTATTTTTTTAGAGCCCAGGCTTGAGGAGTCCACTTTCGGGAAGTAACGGGTGAATACAGGAACATTTAAGGATATGACTAATCACTCTGTTGTGTCTGAATGTGAACAGTGCGCTAGTTTTTTAATTGCTAGCTAAAATGCTAGCTAGCACTGTCATCGATAGTATCGTTGAGAAAAAATTAGCCTACTAGCTAACGAGCTAATCATCAAGATCGACAAACTCGACCATTTACTTGCAAATTGATTTATTTTCTGGTTGTATAGTAAGTCAATATACAAGTACACAGCCACTGGTCAGTGATATAACACATGCTCGCAATGCATGATGGGAATGTACTGTAAAAGAAACCCATGAAAGTGTATTGTAGACAAAGAATGACTTGGCACATACAGTCACATGACTCCTTTGGGGTTTTATTTGTTGTAGACTAGTTTAAATAAAATGAAAATGAACCCATTTTATGCCACTGCCATTTTCCAAAATGTCTCCCTTGAGTTGAATTGAAAGATTTTTTTGGGTAACATTTGGATGGTGTTGATACAGGCTGGTGAGGTATGTTTATTTTTAAAATTATATTACTCTTTAATGCTGTCTAGCAAAATAAAATGCAAAAAAAAAGTCAAAGATAATAATCATAATCATAATAATAATAGAAAGTTTCTCTCAGATGACTTTTCATCATGTATTATGTCTATTTTTTTAAATAGAGAATTTGAGTATTATATCTGTGCAAACCTAGCCATGGATGTTATAGCATGGATCCTTGTTGACACCATGGAAAAAAAAAAAAAGAAAAAGCTTATTGTGACTTTATATTGCACAATTCTGACTTTATTTCAAACAATTACGAGTTTAAATCTCATAATTCTCACTATTTCTCTGGATTTTCAGTTTACTTCTCACAATTCTGACTTTTTTCTTTTGTAAACTCGTAATTGCAAGAAATAAAGTCAAAATTGTACAATGTGATCTTGCAGAGAAACAAATCTCAGAATTGTGAGATTTATTGAGATATAAAGTCAAATTGTGAGATAGAAACTCAAAATTGTAAGATATAAAGTCAAATTGTGAGATATAAACTCTGAGATATAAACTCAAAATTGTGAAATACAAACTCAAAATTGTGAGATGTAAAGTCAAATTGTGAGATATAAAGTTTAATTGTGAGATACAAACTCAAAATTCTGAGATATAAACTAAAAATTGTGAGATATAAAGTGGAATTGTGAGATATAAAGTCGAATTGTGAGATATAAACTCAAAATTGTGAGATATAAAGTCGAATTGTGAGATATAAACTCAAAATTCTGAGATATAAAGTCGAATTGTAAGATATAAACTCAAAATTGTGAGATATGGTAAATGGTGCACTTATATCTAAAGCACTATACACTGGTTCTCATTCACCCACACACCAATGGTAGCAGAGCTGCCATGCAAAACACTAACTTGCCATTGGGAGCAACTTGGGGTTCAATGTCTTACCCAAGGACACTTCAACATGTGGGGTCATCCAGCCCAGGAATCGAACCACCAACCCTACAACTAGAGGATAACCTGCTCTACCACATGAGCCACAGCCGCCCACCTAAGCCATAGTCGCACAGATATAAACTCAAAATTGTAAGATATAAACTCAAATTGTGCAATATAAAGTCAAATTGTGAGATATAAACTCAAAATTGTAAGCTATAAAGTCGAATTGTGAGATATAAACTCTGAGATAAACTCAAAATTGTGATATATAAAGTCGAATTGTGAAATATAAGCTCAAAATTGTAAGCTATAAACGCAAAATTGTGAGATATAAACTCTGAGATATAAAGTTGAATTGTGAGATATAATCTCTGAGATATAAAGTTGAATTGTGAGATATAAATTCTGAGATATAAAGTTGAATTGTGAGATATAAATTCTGAGATATAAAGTTGAATTGTGAGATATAAATTCTGAGATATAAAGTTGAATTGTGAGATATAAACTCAAAATTGTGACATATAAATTCTGAGATATAAAGTTGAATTGTGAGATATAATCTCTGAGATATAAAG
The DNA here is from genome assembly GCA_012411365.1 of Ameiurus melas. Taxonomy (NCBI): domain Eukaryota; kingdom Metazoa; phylum Chordata; class Actinopteri; order Siluriformes; family Ictaluridae; genus Ameiurus; species Ameiurus melas. The sequence goes on along the minus strand of CM022768.1, from coordinate 21,473,812 downwards.
TTGAATTGTGAGATATAAACTCTGAGATATAAAGTTGAATTGTGAGATATAAACTCTGAGATATAAAGTTGAATTGTGAGATATAATCTCTGAGATATAAAGTTGAATTGTGAGATATAATCTCTGAGATATAAAGTTGAATTGTGAGATATAGTCTCAAAATTGTGAGATATAAAGGTCGCAATGACCTTTTAAAAAATATTTTTCCCGTGGTGGAAACGGCTTTCCCTATAGTGGAGTCTTGAACATTTTGTCAGTAAATTCAATTAGACTGACATGGCAGATGACCAGAAAGGTATTTTTCCATAGTTTAATGGTGATTGTTTACTCATCACTATCTGCTAAAAGAAGGGATTCTATCACCTTTTTCTGATCCTGAAGCTTCTGGCCAGAAAAGTACACAAAAGATATCAGCAGGTGTGTACACGCAGCTTTTACTTATTTTTACGATTTCTTATCATTTCCACAGACAATCCTGAGAATAATCCATCTTTTACTAGTTTTAACGTGTAAAAGATAAATTTGAGGATTTTCTTCCGCTACATAAAAACAAAGTTTGTTGCGTTTGTCCCCCCGGGTCATTTGTCTCCCGGGTCTGTCTCCGTCCTCGCCATTTTCTCACGCTTAATCTACACAATGATCTCTGTCTCGACTCCCTGTGCCCTTCCTCCCTCTCTCATCCTTTCTTTCTCTCAGATCTAACACAGAGAGAGGCATTAAAGGCCGAGCTTGGAGCAGAGTAGGAGTAGGCGAGGCTGCGGTTGTGAGAGTGGAGCGGGGTTGGAGTGGAAGAATCAGAGCTTCGTCTGAACAGACATGAAATAACAAGCCTTGAGGGAGTGAGAAAGAGAGAGAGAGAGAGAGAGCTTTCTATCACTTACACAGTGTCGTGCAGCGATATGTGTACACTTGGGTTAATCTGTTAGAGAGAGCTGTGTGGTGCCAAAGCTAATCGAAACTGCAGAAAAAACATCATTAACTCAGAGAGAGAGAGAGAGAGAGAGAGAGGGAGAGGTGACAGGTGAGGTCAAGACAAATGCACTTTCACCTCAACTGGGAAAAATGTAAAAAGCATGTGCTTCAGTGTGAGTCACAGACTCCACAGTGTTTATTCACTTTCATCCACACTCCATGTTAGTAAGTGTGTGTGTGTGTGTGTGTGTGAGAGAGAGAGAGAGAGAGAGAGAGAGACCTAATGAGCCACATAATGAACACTGAAAAGTGAAAGTTGAGAGTGAAAGTTGTAGTCAGGTCACTGTGTGTGTGTGGGGTATGTGTGTGGGGGGGTGTGTGTGCATGCACTATGGGGTCACGTTCGGGGTCGTCGGCTCCTAATCGTTTCAGCCCTCTTTACAGCAGTGCCGCTGACAGTGGAGTCATCAGGGGTCAAAGGTCATGGAGGTTGGGGGCAGAATGGTATGGGCCACACAAAGACTACTGTTAGAATAGCTGCCTTTATCTGGACAGTACACAACATACACACACACACACACACACACACTCACACACACACACAAGATACATAGTAACACAGAAGCAAGCACACCTATACATATATGCACACCTGTGTAAACTCAGCATGCACACACACACACACACACACACACACACACACACACACACACACACTATTTACCTCCACAGTGACACCACTAAGAGTGTAAGAATGAATCAGGTGAATTATAAGGATCATTTTCTTCACTGTTGCTGTGATGAAGTGCTTCTCCAGTAAGGCGTGCACACTGGATCAGCATGTGACGTTGATTATTTATCTGCATGCAGGTTCCAGATATGAGATACTGACCGATGTCAGCGTATACCCCTGTGGCAGAAACATGTCGATCTGAGAAAGGCGGAAAAAAACCCATTGCATGTTTGTATTCTGTTTGTAAATTGTTTTGTGTCCTCTTGGCGTTCTCCAAGTCATCTTCACGAGGAAGCGCACCCGGGACGCTTTACAAACAGCAGACGTTTCCACATACTCCGAGTGCTGTAGCTGTCTAAATGAAATCTACTTGTTGGGGGGCATTTAAAAATAATTATGCAAAAAAAGGATGCCTTTTGGGCATTTATACAGTGCATCATTTAGCTTTGAAAGTATAAGCGAGTCTTTAAAGAGAGCGATGCAATGCTGCTTTAGTCCTGTAGGTGGTCCAGCTCTTTCACTACCTCACCTGTACATTCAGCTCAACCTGTTTCAGCTCACGGCTCACAAACTAGCCGAGCTGAGTCTCCGCTGCATCTCAGAGCAACTGCGTCGTATAGCCTCACTGCATACTGGGACTTTCGCACCATTTCCAACATTCGCACCAGCTTCTGAATATGATGCTGAATGTGAGTTGTTTTTTTTTAGGAGCCATTGTGTCTGTATCTGTCCACAATAATCCCAATAGATCTGCATTTTCATTTTAAAACACTCTACACTGGTGTTTTAAACCATTTTCCAAAAATTGCCACACTGAAACATCTGAAAACACTCACATCCCTATACCATGCATGTGTAGAAAAACAAACAAAAAAAACATAAGAATAAGAGCTTTTGGCTCGCGTCATTTCCGTCAAGTGTTTCGATTAAAAATGCAGACTGAAGGCTGTATAAAGTGACATTAATCTTTAACAGTGCTACCAAAATGGATACAACAACCGCAGCACAACATTGTCCAGCATCTTGTTTGTGCTGATTCAAATGGATCACGTGACTACACTACACTACACTACACGCTACAACATGAACGCTGCGTTTTCGAATTTATCCAGTAGGGAGAGCGTTTTTTTTTTTCGAAAAACACTGCATTTACGTCTCATTGTGGACGCAAGGTTTAAAATGACTCTACACGACTAATCGCCTACTGTATATCTTTTTTTTCAGCCGAAAATACACCGTTTAAACATGTTAATGAAGCCAAGGTTTGCGGTTTCCGGTTTGCACCATTAGACCGAGCTCAAATAAATAAAGCGCGTCACTCCATTCGCTTTTAAAACAAAAAACAAACAAATAAAAGAAAACCCGAAACCAACCCGACCCGACAATTTCGCATGACCACAATCTCCAGCGAGCCAAAGAAGCGGCTCATCAGGAAGCGCGAGATAAACACGGCCGGGGAAAGGAGTAAACAAACGCATCAAAACGTAGATGTGCAACTGATTAGACCGGAATGAGAGAGGGGTTGCGGAAGGTGTATTATCAATAACACAACTTAAAAACACACAAAAGTGTGTGCGTGTGTGTGTGCGAAGCATTTTAAAGCCATTCAACACTTGATCAAAAGGCTCTCATGGAAAGGAACATTGTGGTTTATGTTTAAAGACCCGGACTTAAAAGCCTGCTCAGATGTATATGTATATGTGTGTGTGTGTGTGTGTGTGTGTGTCAGTGTGTGTGTGTGTGTGTGTGTGTGTGTGTGTTTACATGTGTGTTCCTGAGTGGCTGCATGTGTGCGTTTGCGTGTATCCTCTCCTCAGTCTCTCTACATTTAGACAGCTGGTTGTCCACATGTTTTCATGTCTGGACAGAATATCCATTTCTCAGGGATTCGCCCCCCGGCAGCAACCTGCCTCCAATTATTCCTGGTTACCAGATACTTAGGTAGATCCAGTATAAAGAATCAGTGCAGGGGATTTGGAAGAACCGATACAGAGCTTGGAGATAAAGATAGGCTTCCAGATCGCACAAATGCGATCAGTGTGAAGTGTCTTGTGATTGTACTCGAGTGCGGGTATCTGTAGATGAGTATTACGTGAGCAAATACAGCTAGACCTAAAATCCCATCAGTATCCAAAAAAAAAAAAAGGTTGTTAATTGTAGTATGTGCAAGGGTTCAGACACGAAACGCAGAACTACGAAACAAGCCTGGACAAAAGAACCAACAAGACATCGTGATGAGCCAATGAGTGCATGTCAGTTAGCTCCCTAGTTCGGTAGTCAGGGCGCTGATCAGGGAGTCGGGCCATTTTAAAGGCTGAAAATCCTTTCGCTCGCTAAACAAATCCCACAATGCACTACAAAACCCAGAGTGCATCGATGCTCACTATGTTCCCTTACTGAAAATGACATCATAGTTTCTGAAACCTCTCAAAAAAATGGCGGACGAACTCATCAAGTGTTAGTAGCTTGTTATTGTTATTGTAGCTGTTGAATGATTTATTATTTTAGCGATGCTTAACTTTATTTTACGTTCTATTTACGGTGTGTTTGAGTCTTTTAAATGTTTACTAATTTTTGAAAATTAACCCACTAGCTTGCCTACGATCCTGCTTGAAGTAAGTACCATGACAGAAACTTGTGTGATTATGCTAACAAATTTATATAATGTATAATGTCAGAAAGATATTATTGGCTTGTTGTTGGTAAATGCCAGTGGTGACATTTACCATGTTGGCGTAAATTGAGTTTTCAGTGTCCCAGCGTGCAGTGAGACAGGGTCAACCCGTGCCCGAACTCGTGTACACGATATACTGATTCACCATCTAGAAAGCTAGGAAACTGATTAATGGCATTTTTCAACCGACTCGGCTCTGTGCGCTTTTTGTTTTGTTTTGTTTCATAACACCCTTCCTCTGTCATGTGATAGAAACTGGAGGTAAACGAGTGAGCTTTTTTATGTTTATTCAGGTATTTCCAGAAATCACAGAAATTGTCCAGAGTAAGTCATCAAAACACTGGGAGATGGAAATCCTTGGAAATCCTTATTCCTTGGAAATCCATATTCATGAAGAGTTCAAAATCAGGAAATGAATGAACCTGTGAACAACGACGGCAGGAAAACAAGCCTCTGGTACTGATCTAAACGTACAAGACTTTGCACAACATGGAGAATATACGTACACAAACTAATCAAGTAATCAAGGGGCAACACGGAACAGGTGAACACAATCAGGGAACCTAAACAAGAACGGGAAGTTGGCGATGCTGAAGACAGAGTGCTAAAATGAGTGTTTGGTGTAATAACAGCATATGAATTAAAGATACAGGTTCTTGACTGACAAGCTTCAACTTTATCAAGTCATGACGTTAAAGAGAGGTTAAAGCTAAACAAATCTATGACAAACGTTTCTCTTGATGTTCATCTGGCAAATTTTGTTGAAGGCCAATATCGTAAGGGTTTAGATAGTGTACGGTACCTAATTATTTCAAGGATAGCCTCAAGTGGAGTACTGAGTGAACTGAGAAAAGTGAGGTGTGTGTTTCATATAGAATTTCAGATATATAAACAGCTGTGTATTTGGAAGGTGGATGACTGAGAGAATTCAACAAACTGCCATCTGTGTTTGTTCACTTTAGTATTATACTTTATGACTTTATAACCTTTCTGACTTCTCGCACGTGCTCTGAAAACGTTTTGCTGTTGCTCTTTTCGGATCAGCTCGCTTAATAGCTTAGTAAATTGTATGTAGCTTCACATTTTAAGTTGCTTGAGACAAATGTCAGAGTGTGACACATCTAGAGCTTGTTTGGTCTGTTTCTAATTCCTAATGTGCATCGTTGTCTGTGACTTTTCTTGTCCATTCCTCTGGGACACGTGGCCTAAATACTGCCCCAGTTCACATCCACAATGTAAGACCAAAAAGTTAGAGACAAAGCATATTAATGAATCTCGGTAGCGGCGAATTGCAGAGGCTGGATGTTGAGAGATGGTGATTAAAATGCGTTCTTTCAAGCTTAACTTTTCTTGTTAAAGTTGAGTGATTGAAGGAAAAGTAAACCCTGCATGATTTGCATATGAATCTTTCACGTGATCTTCAATGGCATCCAAGATTTATTTTATTTTGAGAAATTCAGAGTCTATGTGGGTTTTTTTTTTTTTAGATTAAACTTATCTTGACTTATTGACATGCCAATTTTCTTTTTGTTAACAGATTCCTACGTTACCCACAATGCCGAAAATGTCACAGCTCCAGGGGTCTTGGTTCAATCCTGGGCTTGGGTTTCTGTCTTGTGTTCCAGTTGAAGGGTTTCTCCCAACTTTGAAAACACACTAGTAGGTGGACTGGCTTTTCTATATCGACCCTAAGTGTGCATGAGCATGTGAACGTAGAAAATTCTTCATATCCTGTTATTGAAATTTGACTAATTGATTCCATGAATACCCCGCCTTGTGCCCCATGCTTCCTGGGGTAGGGTCCAAGTTCCCCGCAACGCAGTAAGGATTCGCTGTACAGAAAATGGATGGATGGATTCCATGAATGAGTATGCTACAAATAAACAAGGTTTTTAACACACAGTTGAGGATAAAACCAATGATGGATAAACCCAAGGTTGATGTGGAAGGGAGCTAGACTCATAAACAACACCTTTGTGTTTACTGAGTATAGCTTTTTTTCCAAAACACAATAATGCAACACAATAACTGTTTCCATCCAAGTTGTGAATTAAAATTATGTAAAAAAAAATTGGAACATCGCATAAAACATTAGCAAATAAAGCAACGCTTCCATCCCGTGTGTTTGCAAAGTATCAGTGTATCAATACAAATGGACGTTGTTGCAACCAGGGAAGTGCGTGAACCCATTCAATGTGACACACCCTAAAGTTATAAAAACAAGAGGTTGATCATACTGGAGTTTATGTTGGAAGACAGAGACGTGACCTTTGGACTTCGTCCTAGTATTTTGTCCATATCATCAAAGTAGCGAAATGTGGTCGTGCTACCTGCTGCACTACGTCCTAGCTTTAATATATCTCTGCTTAAGTCTCTTCTATTTATTTTTGATCAATAACCCAAGGTTTCCTGTATTCTTTAAGGATCATCTCCGCTCACACTTCGTGGAAAATCCGGACGTTTACTTCATGTTTTCCATCAAGAATTGAAGTCAGTTTTTTTCAAAAATGAGGTTGAAAAATGTCCGGACCTCATCGTCTATCCAAACGTACCTCTGAGCCAATTATCCCAATCCCATGATTTGTCGAGTCATGTGACTCTTCTGATGCGCATTGAGGAATTTATTTGGTAAATGTGCTTCCATCGTAGTTTATGTGCGTGTCTTCTTATCGAATGCAGAAATTATCCACCTCAATTAAGCGCATACACTTTTCATGTACAGATTTTAATCGCATCTGGCGTTTCCATCCAGCATTAAAAAAAAAAGTCATATCACAAAAATTTGCATAAAAATACGTGGATGGAAACATGGTTAATGATACACTAAGTTCAAGAGAAACCAAACGGTAGGTTTCCACAGATACAAGATCTAATTTCATATATATATATATATATATATATAATTATGTGCAAACAGACAAGGTTATCAGTCCGTACAGGATTTCGTAGAGTTTTTATTGCCTTTTTGTGTTGAAAACTACTTAAATTGGCAAAATTGTAATTGCACTAAATAGTTTTATACGCTCTTTCACAGTGATGTTCGTTGGTAAATGCGACCTTTTAGCTGTACTCATGTTCGACAAGCGAGAATTGAAGAGGGCTTTGGCTGAATGCGTGTTCTGATGACATCAAATGACGTGTCTCAGCCCGAATCTGCGGTAATTTCGAAAAATTGCACGCTTCTCCGAATATTGTGGAGTTTCCTTGATTTCCTTCATTTCTGGGATCACAAAATCACTAAATCCTGGAGGGACTGGCTTCTAGGCATGGTTGTCCTGTGATAGACTTACATCTGATGGGTGACTGTGACACTCGGGTGGTAGAGTGGGTTGTCCACTAATTGTAGGGTTGTCGGTTCGATTCCTGGCCCACATGACTCCCCATACCGAAGTGTCCTTGGGCAAGACACTGAACCCCAAGTTGCTCCCGATGGCAAGTGTGTGAGACATAGTGTAAAGTGCTTTGGATAAAAGCACCATATAAGTGCAGACCATTTACCATCTCATCCAAGGTTTATTCCCTTGACCAGGGTGAAGTACTTATGGAATGAAAAAATGGTTTTCAGTCAGTCCAACCCATGCTTCTGTACAATATAACATACAACACTTCTGTAAGTAAAAAAAAAAAAAAAAAAAAAAATATATATATATATATATAATTAAAACATACATGAAACATACAAGTTCATTAAAATGCTGTTTAAAGCGTGAATTCATATATATATATATATATATATATATATATATATATATATATATATATATATATATATATATATATAAAAACAGCATTTTAATGAACTTCCACAGAACATGGATGGAGGGTGAAAAACTTTCCACCAATCCCAATGCAGCGTTGCCCTGACGTCACGTGAGCAACGCGGAAGCTCCGCCTGGTTGAAAACCATGTTGCCCTTGGTTACGAACTTTCCACCAATCACAGCGAGGCAAAGCGACATGTACGTTCGAGCTGCGCCGAGATTCTGAGGGGAAACATTGTAAGCAGCGCGAGAGAAAAGAAAAAGAGACAACTTTATCCACTTTACTCGCTTTCTGTCAGGACAGCTGACATTTTCATGAGTAGTAAGTCAGAGTAATGACAATGCTGGGCATGTACGTGCCAGACAGGTTCGCTCTGAAGTCCTCCACAGTCCAGGACGGAGTCGGGCTGTACACTGCGAGACGAGTCAAGAAGGTTTGTTCGTTTTTAGGAGGAAAAAAAACCAACCCAAAACAAAGACAAACTGACAGAAAACGGAGACTTTTTATTTTCAGCAAACGAGTCTTTCTATTGCGTTTATGAATGTCATGTCGTCTACTAATCTCGTCCACATGCCAATTTATTGCCTTTTCACTTCTCTGTACCGTGAGGTGCCACGTATATAGCGGAGGTAACGTTGGAATCGAGGCCGCATCTCAAACCGGTCCGTTCTCCCTCCACACGCACACTACCTAGGCTACAGCCTAATGAGCTTCCCGCGCGCACTTATTGCACTAGGGAGCCTGTGTGGCGCGATTTGAAACTGTGCTCTGCTCTGCTCGCTACATTTATAAGTAGCCTCTACAAGTTCCCCGACATTATTATTATTATTATTATTTATTATTATTATTATTATTATTAATGTATTGTTTATTTGGTTATTTTTAAATAAAACTTACACAATGTTGTTTTGCACCATGATTATTATTATTATTACTACCATTATTAATGTTTTTATTATTATTATTAAAAATATAGTTATTTTGCACCATGATGATGATGATGATTATTATTATTAGTAGTAGTAGCAATAGTATTGTTATAACAATAATAATAATAATAATAATAATAATAATAATAATAATAATCATCATTATTGTTGTTGTTGTTGTTGTTGTTGTTGTTATTATTATTTAACGTGGTCATAAAGAATTAAAAATATAATTATTAGAAATGCCAGTGAGATAATGCCAATGGCGGTCTCATAGAGCACTAAATTGTTTAAGGTTTGTTTTAAAGTTCGTCCCTTAAAACATATCCATACAATGTGAAATTATATTTCAATAAATCCACATGCAATAAAAACCTAATCCTTAATTTCAGCTGAACTTTAATGGAATTCACGTCACCTTTCTACGATCATCTGATTCCTCCCAACATAAACCAGACATTTGGTAGCCCTATGCTTTTGTATTAAATTAAAGCCTGTGTGCATGCGTGTGTGTGTGTGTGTGTGTGTGTGTGTGTGTGTGTGAGAGAGAGAGAGCGCGAGAGGGGGAGAGAGTGACTCTTGAGACTCTGTATCTGTGTGTTTCAGGGAGAGAAGTTCGGGCCGTTTGCGGGCGAGAAGAGGATGCCTGGTGATCTGGATGAGAGCATGGACCCGAGGCTGATGTGGGAGGTAGCTAGACTCATATACAGTGCATATATTGATGTGTTTACTGAATAGAGCTGTTTTTCAAAACACAATGATGCTCTAAGTTCAAGAAGAAAAAACTGGAGGTTTCCATGGATCACAAAAAATATATATATATAAAGATGTGCATGCATAAAAAAATCCAAAATCAAAAACATTGTCAAGTTTGCCCTGTGGTAGGCTGACATCACATCCCGTCCAAGATGTATTCCCGCCTCATGTCCAGAATTCCCGGGATAGGCTCCGGACCCACAGCAACCTGACCAGGATTAAGCGTTTACTAAGGATGAATGAAGTAAAGAGTTAGTCCTGGTCTGAAGGTTGTGAGTTCAAAACCTGAGCATCAGTGAATGTTTGCACCTTTTTGTAATAGTGACCTCAAATGTAAATAAATTTGGAATAAAAGGACGTGTACTTCTAGCTCTTTCTCCATGACGCACATTCAGATTCATATTTTTCAACCGTGAAAATAAATGTAAATATAATGAAAGCTCAAATTCAGTCTTTGAGTAGTGAAATTTATCCTGGCATATCCTGATCTGATCAAATGCGGCGTTTAATCTGACGTGTTAATCTGCGTACACGCCTAATAGGTCAAATGTACTATCCACTGATTTTAAATTCTACTATCGTTAAAAGGTACACACACATGCTTCGACTAGACTGGATGTCTAAATCATGAGCACTTAAAAAGTGGTTTGGCACGGTGAACGATACCGACGCCGTGCTTCAGACTGGGCAACTCTGGGCGAGGGGTAATCAGAGCAGGCATGTAGACCGTGTTCTCAGCTCATACCGCTCAATCTACGTTGTCTCCGTAATAACGGCTCTGCCTGCCAAGCAGCACCACGGGCACATAGCACCCACACCCCCACTTTTCCCTTCCCCACTCTCGCTCTCCCAATATTTGCCCTGCGAGATTCGGGTTTTATTTTCAGCTCCGTAACATTTTAATTAGAGCCTGCATCAGCCGGGGCCTGGCCGCACTACCGAGGTGATTTATACATCTGTCTATCCGAACGACATTCTCGGATGCGCGGCGTACAGTACGTCGAAACCTTAAATTACAGCGCCGCGTGTACGCTCGCACTGATACCCAGCCATGGCGTGTAATCTGCGAACCCTACCGTGCTTTTATGCACTGGAGGGTTTCACTGCAGCTGTGCAATTAAGAGATAGCAGCATTACATAGTTTGAGAGTGCGAGGCATCATTAGCTGTCATTTCAGCCCAATAAAACTGGCACAGTCAGGCGAAGATAATCATCTGTATCCAAAAACAGAGGCAAGAGCCAAGAGACGAGCGTCTCCAAGGCAACTGCAGATTGAAGTTATGTAAGATTGTTAAACATCTTCGCATATCACAGCGTAAAACGTCGGCAGTCATTTCAGGTAAGGATAACGCTTAAGAGGTATGGTGTTAAAGGAAAATAATTAGTGATGCCATCTTGATAAGACGGAAAAATAACGCATGTGACGTTACAGCGAAACCGCAAAGCATAAAAGGAATGTCTTTACTGCTGACTGCTACGAAACACCGATACTGGAGACTCCTTCCATAAATGTTCAAATAAAATCTCCTCACATGTTCGGCCTGTCATCGTGTGATCATGCGTCCGTAGCGTGTCCGAGAGTTTTTGGTGGGAGGGACGATGTTACTGTGTCTGCTGTCAATCACAACAGCACTAACCAATCACAGGCGTGTGTAAGCTCATGCATACAAAAGAGGTCTGTTGGCGGCTTCTCAGAATTCGTGCAGCTGCCCTGTGACGTAGCATGAGCAGAATTTTGTAAAGTTGGTGATAGGAGAGAACTAGCGCTTGAGAAACGGTAATAGAGATGGAACTGTACACACATTTCTTTTTTCCGATGCCGATACTAAAACCTTGAATATGAGCTGATACTGATACCCATCGTTTTTTTCTACTAAGCTAAGCCTTGCTAAATGTCTACACATTTCCAGTTGCAAAATGAAATTTCCCATTGACCTTGTCCATGTCCAATTCCAGTCTTTGCCATTTGTTCCAGGATCTGATATCCAATATGTTTTCTCCAATATCCAATCCAACATTTTTTTGCAAGTGTCGGCTCAGTACTGATCCTGAGTATCGGATCTCTAATTGTCAGTGATCAAATTGGGAGAAAATGCTGGGAAATTAGTTGTATGCATCTATTAATTGAATTTTAAGACCACTAAGACTCAGGCTCTTTTGCATTCCTAAAGTGCCTCTGGCAAAGATGGATTAGTAACATGTTTATATATAGAAAAAAAATTCTATATGTTCAATACTAACTCTGAGGAAGAGAATTTTTGATTTCTAATACACTCTACTGGCTGTTAACCAGCTCTCAATGATTAGTCTGCTCGATGAAACATGGTCAGTGTTCTAGATTTGCTCGTAAAAGTGTATTGAAATGTAAAACGCATTACCTTAAGTGCTATTACGAGCAATGCGAGAACAATATCAGGGTTAGAAACTTGGCCGTGACATGTTTATCCAGCATAGGCACATCAGGTGAACAAAAGGATGATGTAAGAGTTGTGTATCGGATCAGTTTTCTGGTAAAAGAAAACGCCACTGGTTACAGTATTAGGTCAGATGTTTTGTTTCTCTGGAGATAAAACATTTTGCCTGAAGGATTGTGTCCATTTTGTTTGCAAGAAGAAGCTGTCCTGTTTCTCACTGGTTTAAGGAAGAAATCGTTGTTTGGCCTTAAAAATATGCATTCATCATCATGTCATCATTCTGACTCGTTTGACCATCATTCCCTCTGTTTAAGCCAACGGTGCTTGATTATGTAAGGAATAAAACACAACGAACCATGCCTTTACAGGAAAATATAATCACCGTGTGACCGTGATAGGAGGCCATTACTCAGAGAAGCAGCCGAGAGGCTAAGAGTTTGAGAGAGCCATGGCCAAGATAGGTGAAGCTGATCACAGGACAAGGACAACCATAGCCTGGATAGTTCACAAAACTTAACTTTATGGAAAAGTGGCAAGAGCAAAGGCATCAGCAAAACTCAGCACTGCTGACTGGTCTGATGAGACCAAAATAGAGCTTTTTGGTTCTGGTATGAAGTGCTACATTGGTCAGAAACCAAACACTGCTCATCACCCTAAGAAAACCATGCTTACCATGAAGCATGGTGGTGGGAGCATGGTGCTGTAGGGATGTGGGGGAACTAGGCAAGAGCAGGATGGAGAGCAATCCTAAAGGAAAAACTGTTCCAGTCTTCATGAATTGAGAATGGGGTGGAGGTTCACCATCCAACAGGACAACAACGATCAGTGTACAGTTAAAGCTACACTGGAAAGGTTCAAAAACAAGAACCTGACTGTTAGAATGGTGGATTCAAAATGCTAAAGAACTAAAAGTCCAAGGGGTGGAGCCAGATATGATCTAGCTCCTCCTATAAGCAAAACCCTAATCCCTAAATTGTGAGATGCTGTGCAACAAACGCACTTGTCCAGCCAACTTTTTGGTTCAGCTCCTGCCAGGGACGAGGTCCGACCACACCCCCCTGGACTTTTGGTTCCGTGTTCCCTTATCCAGCCTGAAACACACTGAGATGTCTCCATCCCCTGGACTTTTGGTTCCATTTTCACTTATCCAGCCTGAAACAGCACTGAGATGTCTCTATCCCCTGGACTTTTGGTTCCATTTTTCACTTATCCAGCCTGAAACGCACTGAGATGTCTCTATCCCCTGGACTTTTGGTTCCGTGTTCCCTTATCCAGCCTGAAACGCACTGAGATGTCTCCATCCCCTGGACTTTTGGTTCCGTGTTCCCTTATCCAGCCTGAAACGCACTGAGATGTCTCCATCCCCTGGACTTTTGGTTCCGTGTTCCCTTATCCAGCCTGAAATGCACTGAGATGTCTCCATCCCCTGGACTTTTGGTTCCGTGTTCCCTTATCCAGCCTGAAACGCACTGAGATGTCTCCATCCCCTGGACTTTTGGGTCCATTTTTCACTTCTCCAGCCTGAAACACACTGAGATGTCTCCATCCCCTGGACTTTTGGTTTTGCAGTGAGGCGTACTTGAGTTTGTTAGAAAACCTACAGATGGTGATATACGTCTTGTATCCTAGAAACGCCTTCAGGTATCGTGATATGATATCTTTTTACCTGTCGAAGTGCCAAATATCAGAATGTTGACTGCCTCCTCCTTTGCACATAAAACACAGGGAATCTTACTTGCACTGACATGATCTCTAAGCTATCGCCCTGTGTATGTTTTTGCTGCTGTAGGTTCGAGGGAACAGAGGTGACGTTCTGTACATACTGGATGCCAGCAACCCTCGACACGCTAACTGGCTGCGCTTCGTGCACCAAGCACCGTCTCAGGAGCAGAAGAACCTGGCTGCCATCCAGGTACCCGAACACGGTCGTTGTCTCCGCTAAAAACACCAATCGAACCTTCTACGTCGTTAGTGTGTGTTAGTGTTTTGTTTCAGCTTATAAACAAGGCGGGTGAAAGATTCCTGAGAAAATGCAAGCAGACAGCAAAACAGAATAAAAACAACAAGAGAGAGTGTGTGTTTGTTATGTCTGTCGTAGCAGTGCGATTGTGCTGTGTGTGTGTGTGTGTGTGTGCGTGTGCGCGCGTGTGTGTATGTGTGTGGTGATGCTTTGAAGGTGGCTCAGATAAGAAGGTGTAATGACGCTTGGCCTAAGATAAGGAAAAAATGACAGACACACACACACACACACACACACACACACACACATGCAGATATACACAAAGTCAGCCACCATCGTTTGTCTCACGCTCTCTGTCTTTCTCCCTCTTAATTTTCTCCTGTCTAAATGAAATAGTTCAGGGTACTCACACACACTCACACACACACTCACACACACACACACACACACACACACACACACACACACAAACACGCGCACACAACATTCTTACTCACTTCCAGCACATGATCTCTTCAAATTAGAGCTGAGTGATGATTTACAAGGTTTACATTAATTAGTCTTTTCATGCATGAATTTACACACACTCGGGAGCACGAGTAGGATACGAAAATGTTTCCCGAATTTACGGGATTTTCATGAACACCAAATTTTGTATCCAGCTTGATAAACAAGGCTCATTGGGGTTAGGGTTGGTGTTTAGTTCTCATAGTCGTAATCAAAAGGGCTTCTAAAACTCAATCATTAAAAACAGATAAATAACTTTACATTTAATCTAATTGCAATTGTAATAAAACCAGGAAGTGAATATGGTAGACTGGGTTTTGCTCGATTATTCTTAAGAGTGAACCTGTGCTATGATCATAATAGGTTGCTTGGAAATTCTTCTCTCTCTGAAAGGGGTCTCTGGATGCAAAACAGTTGAGAAACCCTGGTATAGATAAAATGCTTCAGAACCCGTGCTGAAAATTAAAGAGCCTCCACCATATTTAACTGTGGTCAACATGAGGTACTTTTCCATATGGCTACCTCTCTGTGTGCGTTATAACCACCTCTGGTGTTTATTGCCAAAAAGCTCTGTTTTGGTTTCATTTGACCATAGAACCCGATCCCATTTGAAGTTCCAGTAGTGTCTGAAGACTGAAGACGCTTGAGTTTGTTTTTAGATGAGAGTAGAGGCTTTTTTCTTGAAACCCTTCCAAACATCTTGTGGTGAGTTCGGATTGAAGACACAACTAACTTCTACAATTCTCCAGCTGTGATCCTTGGAGAGTGCATTGAGACGATGTAGACACTCGTACAATTCCAGGCTGATTCATAACGTTTCCAGACTGGAACTTCTTAATTATTGCCCTGATGGTGGAAATGGGCATTTTCAATGCTTGTGCTATTTTCTAATTACCACTTCCTGTTTTGTGAAGCTCAACAACCTTTTGCTGCACATCACAGCTATATTCCTTGATCTAACCCATTGTGATGAATGACTAAGGAAATTTGGTCTATGTGTTACCTCATGTCTATACCCCTGTGAAACAGGAAGTCATGGTTGAACAATTTCCTGTTCCTAGTCACCCAGGTGTACAAAAAAAAGAGAAGTAAAATATCAATGGGAATATACTTCACATATATTTTCCTCATATGAATTTATATGGGTGCCAATAATTGTTGCACACCTACATTTAACAAAGATAGGTCTTGGGTTTAACCCATGACAAGGGGAAGGTTTGATAACAGAAATTCTGGGGTTTTCCAGTGTTTCAACTGTGACCTTAATCAGGAAATAGTGAATTAACTGCTTTCCTTCTTTCACCCCCCCATCTTTCACTGTGTGTGTGTGTGTGTGTGTGTGTGTGTGTGTTCATGCGTATGTCTTTTATTAGTGATTTGATTAGCTATTCTTCTTCTTGTCATTCTGTCTGCACAGCATCACTCCATGTACGACAAGTATAACTCGAATCACAAAAACACATGTCTAAGATATTCATTATAATTAGGGTCTCGCTTAGTCTTCTCTGTGTGTGTGTGTGTGTGTGTGTGTGTGTGTATAATTATGTTCATGTATGTTTTAATATCCTGAGTGAACAGTGTGGTTAATGGGTTAGCAGTAGGAATGAGGTACTGGCTGTTTAAACCGTATAGAAGCCTGACCTGAAACTCTACTTTCTTCAGTTAAGTGTAAATATCTCCATCAGGAGATACATCACCTCGCTTTCTTACCTCGGTGTGCCATGACACGAGCGTTTGCGCTGTCTGACAGGACGGGGAGAATATCTTTTACCTCGCGGTGGACGACATCGAGACGGACACAGAGCTCCTCATCGGCTACCTGGACAGCGACATGGAGGAGGAAGAGGAGGACGAGATCGTCAAAGAGGAAGAAGAAGAAAGCAAAGAGGCCAAGAGCGTCGGCACTCAGCCAGGTTTGTGTTGAGCCGAGACAGAGCAGCTACCCCGCTTCTGATGCTGGTTCTTAAAGCGGGGTCAGGAGACCTCAAGGTGGCACAGCCAGGGTGTTGTTAAAGTGCTGGAAATCACGAGCGTTCAGTTCTTATAGGTATTACTTGGTTTTAGCTGCTCATTTATGGCTCTAATAAACAGGAAAAAAATACTGCACACTTTAAAAAAACTAAACAAACAACTTTTAGTAGTTTTTTTTCTACATGTATTGGATTTTCTTATAAAATACATCTGTGATGTGATGAGAGGGTCTGTGTATTTTTATTTACTCTTAAAGTGATCCTTGCTGTTTGAAAAGTTTAGAACTTGCTCTAGACTAATCACTAAGGATATTTGTGTGTGTGTGTGTGTGTGTGTGTGTGTGTAGAGTCAGTGATGAAGCAGGAAGATCACCAGTGTCTGCTGTGTGAGAGCAGTTTCCCCAGTGAGGAGGTTCTGGCTGAACATCTGCAGAGTTTACACCAGCGAGCCAGCGCCGAGGACAAAGAGTTCAAGTGCCGCAACTGTGGCAAAGAGTTCCCCGTCAAACAGGCACTGCAGCGCCAGTCAGTCCACAGGACACACACACACACACACACACACACACACACACACACACACACACACACACACACACACACACACACACACACACACACACACACACACTGGCACGACAACGGTAAAAACGATCTCAATATATTTACAGTAATATGTTTATATTGAGTGATTCAGAAATGTGTGTATATGTGTGTGTGTGTGTGTGTGTGTGTGTGCGGGTTTGTGTGATTTATAGCGTTCTCCACTGCACTGAGAGTTCTGTTTCAGCTGGAGATGCTTCCCGAGTTCACCAGTGTGCTCTCTGTCACTGCTCCTTCAGCTCTGAGTCCAGGTACTGCGCCCCCACACAACACACACACACACACACACACACACACAACTTTCAGACTTATACACATGCACGGAATTACCATCTGTTACCTAAACACCCAAGTGTTTGTGTGTAGTTTTGAACAGCACAAGGAAGCTTGTAAAGGAGAAGCCAGGTTTATCTGTAAGGCCGAGAGCTGCGGGAAGAGATTCAAGAGCAAAGACGCGCTGAAGAAGCACAAAAGCAACGTCCACACAGGTACAACACACACACACACACATACACACACTCACGTACACCATTTACAGTTTAGCTTATAAAAAGTTGTAGTCGTAATTAACACTGCAACAAAATGCCTTTAATTATTATTATTATTATTATTATTATTATTATTGAACAGCGTATAAAATAGTACGTATTCCAGCACATTCTATTATCAGCGTTTGTGTTGTACTCAGCTCAACTCTGAATACGGTGAAAATCTTTTTTTTTTTTTTCGATTTCCAAGGTGACTTGAGCAGCATAAGGACACCCACGCACAGCGCCGTGTCCGAGCGTTTTTATTTCTCGACGGACATAAATATAGCTACGCCTTCAGTATTAAAATTCACGTCGAGCGTGGATCTGTAACGGAACAAAAAAACATTTTTGGAAATGAGATACCTCTTTTTATTTTTTTCCCCATTGGTCCAATCTGGTCAATCTCTCACTCTGTTTATCTTTTCTTTTCTTTTTTTTCCGAGTTGGATTTCTTCTCCTCATATATCTGTTTAAACGGAGAAACAGAGCCATTTCTAACACTGGCGTGAATCAACACGTTGCCTGATATCACCGTTTAGGATATTTCTTCAAAAAAAATGTAAACAAACTGCGGAACCAATTTAAACAAATCTCTCGTTGGACTACTGTCAGTGAGTATCTTTGGCTCTAGCGAGGACCACACACACACACACACACACACACACACACACACACACACACATACATACACACACATGTATGTATTTGGATCCTGGATCCAAAGCATTTAGAAGTCAAATAAATAAAAACATTGTTATTGAAGATGCTGGGTCTTTAACTCAAGGAGAAAAAAAAAACAGCTGCCAATCGACCTTTGACCTTTTGCGCAACGTTCTCTGTCTTTCAGCTGACCTAGCCGGCCTCGTTTGATTCATCAGGCAGACTTTCTGTTATCGTAACGTTGTTCCAGCCGGCCATGCTACCGTCTGCCTTGAACAATCCTCTTTTCACCTTGCCGCCGATTTCATTGCGAGCGCGTGTGTGTGTGTGTGTGTGTGTGTGCGTTTTCTCTGCAGGCAGCACTCGCAGGAAGCTCATATGCACCATCTGCAACAGAAAATGCTCGTCTTCAGTCAACCTGCAGGAGCACCGCAAGGTCAGCCACGTCTCCTCCCCCTCCTCTCTCGTCGCTCTCTTCACCTCTTCTTCAGTTCCCTGTATCACTTCCTGCGCTCGTCTCGTCTCTGCCCGGCTCTTCATCCGTCTTAATCCTCGCCCCATCCATCCGTCCATCCATCTATCTATCTCTCTTGTTTTGCTGTTGTTCCTTTTTTCTCATTCTTTTCTTTTCTTTGTCAGCTTCACGATTCTCAACGTCTCACATTCCAGCTTTCCAAATATATTCATCCCTCGCAGCGTCCCTCCCAGATTTTCACATCGGCCCTCGCCCTCACCCGGCTGTCCTCTCCGTAGCAGGCGAGGTTTACGTCGAAGCTCGAACTAACTTTTTTTTTTCTCCCGAAAAGGCCATCTTCTGTTTCACCGTCCCGTCCCTAAGGCTCTTGTGAAATCTAAGAGTCGGAGAGAGAGAGCAGAGTATCAGCCGTTAGCCCTGGCGTCAGGATTCCTCCCGACGAGAACAAAAAAAAGCCACACGACGAACAATATAAAGCCCAAGACTTAAGAGTTCCAGACTCTGACAAGTATTCGATTAAAAACATGGCGCAGGATCTTAATAGATTAAGTATCGCAGGCAAAGAAGAAGGCATCGTGGGTAATGTATGGCATGTTGTTAAAAGCCATCAAAATTAAAGCCGACTCGGAATTTCAGGAGCGAAAATCACAGCTTACGTGTTAATAATAAAGATGAATATTCCTGGTGGATTATTTTCCCTTTAACTAACCATAATGGACACGCTGATATTTATACTTGGCACAGCGATTAACATTAGCCCTCAATTTCGCTAGCGAGTGCATTGTAACAAAATACAGTCCGTACTCATTTATTTTACTCATTTACCGCCTTCTGCCCCAGCAACCCTTACCACGAGGTCTGTCTGCGCTTCTCAGGACAGATTCACTCCCCTTTACGGTCGTCCCGATTCCGGCAAGCGCCGAATGACTTCGCCACATGCTCGCTGAAACAGATGTGATCGTGGCCTAGCTTTCTTTTTCTTTCTTCTCATCTCCTCTTCCATAGCTCACTGACCCTAAATGACCAGATTCTGTCTGGAGCTTTAGGACCCAGAGGAGAACTAATGTTCTCTAACCTTCGTGGACGACGTGGACATAACTCAGCCGATATTAGTGTCGTTCCCGCTCGGAAACCTTCCGTACGATGAGAAATGTGGCTTTTGGAAAAGGAAAGACGTCTTTTCGAGACGTGCTGTGGATTTGTCCACAAAATCCTTATTTCATTCCAGTCTCCGCAAACGGAAGCGAGTTTAAGCTCGAGCGAGGGGCCGGGCGCGCCGTCTTTTACGCTGGTCCGACGGGGTTTTTAGCGCGAGGAAATTAGAAAAGCGCAGAACTCAATCAGAATGTTAAATGAGATGCTAGGGCTAACGTTTAACTCTATCCTCGTAAAGCCATTTCTTTTCATGTTTCGGCACAAAGCCGTTGTTTCATCGTCGGAGTCTCGGCGCGCCGCAGAAAGATACGAGGCTCAGCGCTCGAGCGTGTAAATGACATCAATTGTGAATCCACTTCGGCGTTATCTCACGCCCAGTGAACATTCAGCGACGTGAAAGCAGACGAAGTTTCGACACTATTCTCGTCTTGTGTGCTCCAAATCCTCAACGACAAAAAGCTGGAAGCTGGGAGAAAGAGTATTATAAAATCTTGTGTTTTTTGTTTTAGCGAGTTATGGACTCATTGGACACATTATGGACCCCCCCCATGATTCAAACTCTGAATGTGCAGAGAGTTTGAAGAGCAAGCTGCATCACATCATCGTTATACAGATGTTATTGTTCTGAATGTGTTTTCTGTGTCTCGAAGGACGTGGACTGTCTCTGAAAGCCATTTCGCTGTCCAGTTTAAGCGTCTGTTTAAACTTGATCTTGAACTCGTACGCTTTTTTTACTACTGAGATAACGTCACCTTCGTACCGTATATCACGATCATATTTATCCATCGCGTGAATTTGTGTGGTCTGTGCATGCGTGCGCTCGTTCTGTTGAAATCCTTCAGCGGAGACATGTTGATCGGGTGTTATTGTATCGGGCGGGGCAGCTGTTTCAACCTCCGAGTTTCCAGGCTGTGGAAACGCGCTTGAGTGTGGCTCGGAGAGACGCGTTTTAAACGCCTCCGCGTCCTCCTCGGAGTCGATCTGAGGTGGTACGCTACAGAACGTTACCTGAGGGGAGCTGGAAAACGACCGAGCCTGCAATTAAAGTGCCTCATACGTGCGCCTGGAATTACCGAGTCGGTTTAGTCGTGTGTATTTTGGCAGGGTGAAATAGTTTTTTCAAGCCCTTAGGTGCTGGAATATTGTATGTGTAAGATGTTTTGGAAAATTTTAGCACCAAAAGAAAAGTCTGCACAGTAAGAGCTTCCTCCCCCCCAAAATAATGTTCTCTTAGCTCAACAGTTTGGTCTTGCCAGTTCCCGCCCACTAGCAACTCTTGCAAACACGTGCTTCCTCCGAAACGCTTGAAGCCAACCTCCACGTCGTTTCAAACTGCTCCAATAAACACTCGGAGGAAAGCGCTATCCGCCGTCTTGCGCATACGCGAGCTCGCAGACGGCCAGGATTTCTCTACTGAAATCGAAACGGCCGTGTCACAGAAGAGCAACGATTTCTCTCCTCATCATGCGGCGTCACCCAGAGAAGGACGGGCTTTCTTTTAAATCTGGTTCCTCTCAAGGTCTCTTCCTCACGGCGCCTCACTGAGATTTTCCTCTTCACCGTCGCCCCTGGCTAGCGCATTAGCGATACGTCTGTATCATCTGTCTGGAGAGCTGAAAAGCGCTACGGAGATAAAAATCTAATCGGTCGGCTAGTGTCACAGTTTGAAAAGTTGCAGAGAAAAAAGAAAAACACGACGTATTCAAAAATGACGTGTGAATAAATGACGTGCTCGATTGCTGTTCCACCCTCAGGTCCATGAGATATTCGACTGCTCTGCGTGCGACAAGAAGTTCATCTCAACCAATCAGCTGAAGCGCCATATGATCACACATTCCGGTACGTTCAAACAAAACAGGAGAGGAAAGGCTCCACTGGGAAACCATCTACACTGCTGACTTTGTACACTGTGTAGAAATGTCTGTGTGTGTGTGTGTGTGTTTGGCCACCAGAGAAGCGACCCTACACTTGTGAGATCTGCAACCGCAGCTTCAAGCGCTTGGACCAGGTGACGGCTCATAAAATCATCCACAGCGAGGACAAACCGTACAAGTGCAAGCTGTGCTGGAAAGAGTTCGCTCATCGTAATGTCTACAAGAACCACAAGAAGGTGTGTGTTTGTGTGTGTGTGTGTGTGTGTGTGTGTGTGTCCAGGGTGACCATCCAGGATGTATTCCCTCATGCCCAGAAGTCCCTGGATAAGCTCTGGCTCAACCATGACCCTGACCTGGATAAAGAGCTTACTGAAGATGATGAATGAATGAATGACTAAACCTATCACCCTTATTGCACGATCACCTAAGCACAATTAGTTGAGCTGATTGGGATTAATCATTCGATTCCAGTACTGTGCAAAAGTCTTGGCACCCTATATACACCCTTGCTGGAGCCAGTATCACGCAAGAACATTAGGTTGAAGTCCAAGGCCAGAATGGAACGTTACTGAGACGCTCTGCTTTTGACCAACTCCCGAATCTGTAGTTACGTCTGATGTTCCGGTATTAAATATTCACTACGCACACATAACACCGCACCGAGACAGGCTGAGGAAGAGGAAGATGAGAGAGGAATTAAGACGGAGGCAGGGCAGAACAACCAGATGGACAGATTGTCGGTGAAATAAGGAGCCGTAAGCCTCTTATCTTAATGAACATCATCAGCCCAATCAGCCACCGTGGAGCCCAAGCCACAGCCGCAGCCAAGCCCTGACCCCCTGCTGAGCCCTAATGACCTTCGACCTTTACTCCTGTGGATAGTGTCAACCCCAAAACCGCACACAGCTCAGAGTTCAGACAAAGAAAGAGCGAGAGAGATAATGATAGATATGTCTAAATCAATTCACAGTGCAATTATTATGATTATGATTATTATTATTGTTATTATTATTATGGCTCCAAACACTTTAAATTATTTTTATAGTACATCTTATACTTTGTTACTGTGGTACTAGTAGTTGTTTTCTCTTTCTCTCACATTCTTTCTCTCCTTCTCTCTCTTTCTCTCTCTCTCTCTCTCTCTCTCTCTCTTCAGACGCACTCAGAGGAAAGGCCATTTCAGTGTGAGGAGTGTAAGGCTCTGTTCCGGACACCGTTCTCCCTCCAACGCCATCTCCTCATCCACAACAGTAAGATACACATCATCATCATCATCATCATCATCAGCTTCAGTTTGCCCTCTCAACAAGTCTGCAGATTGAGTCTTCATGCTAACATCAGCTTTCGGTCTCTCTCATCAGCAGGATAATGAAGGTCATTTGGTTTGATAATAATATAAGCACTAGACACCATCACTAAACACATACCACATGCTAATACAGAACCGTGCTGATGTAATCCAACACTCACTTGAGTGCTAATGGATCAGTCGAGTGCTAATGTCTCACCCAATGCTCACCACAGATTCAATATAGGGCGTGTTTAAACTGCAACTGCAGGAACCTTTCCAGGAACTCATGACCTGCTTCAGGAACTACACAGCACCGAACAATAACAAAGCCATCGTTGTTGTGTGTATTGCTAGGTGACTCATACTGTAAGAAGTTCACCTTGCGTTGAACTTCTTACCCTTCTTTACTTAAGGATGGAGCTATAAACAGTAAAAAAAATTGTTGGTCAAACACCATCGTCACTCGAGTCTGACGTTTTGAACAAAACACTGTATGGCTGCGTCCCAGATACTACCATTCCAGGTACAATATCAAAAGAGTACACTACGAGTACGCATTATAGCGTGCAGTTTGGCACATAGCCTAGCTAGCTAAAATCGCGCTAGCATCTTCAGCAAAGCGATCTTCAGTATCAGCCTAGCGGTTGCCTGGCAACAATTCTTTCTCTTTTCAAATGGATGTAAACGCAGCATCGGTTTTATCATACAAATGAATGTTTTTGGCTCAAACTCTATTCATTTAACCAACAGTATTGTTTTTTCTGTCACTGATATTTGGAATAACTTGGCCATGTTGGTGCCCAGTAAAAACATTTTTGGGATTCAGGCGCAAAAATTTCTTTTTTTTTTTTTTTTTTTTGCATTTTTTGAAAACACTGTTGCTAAGCAACTGGAAAATACAGATGCCCAGGTTAACAGTGTAGCTAGCTGACATATATTTGCTTAGTCTTTAATACAGACAATGTAAAGATACAGTGATAGTAGAAACATGACTATAATCAACATTTACCTCAGATGTGTTGGTTTTATAAATTATAAAGAAATGTTTTTTTATAACGAAACTCACACTTAGCATTGAACGCTAAAGGTACAGTGATGGTGGAAACGAGATAAATCCTCAGGAATATCAACATTTACCTCAGATTTATTGGTAAATGTTTAAGAAAAGACATTTTATGATGAAAATCACACTGTGATTACAATTAGCATTGACTGCTAAAGCTACAGTGATGGTGGAAACATGACAAAATTGTTACCTCAGATGTACAACAGAAAACACTTTTTCTGAAGAAAAAGGTAGCATTTGTCTGCTACTTCATGAACTTCAACTCAAAGCTCGAAGAAAAGTAGGGAAATATGGATCGTACTATTCAGACCCCACTTTGTCTTCGGTTTAAGTCACTCCCACCCCACTATGTGTGTGTGTGAGGGGAACCGCTAGGAATCAACCCCCCCAGCACACACACATACAAGGCCGGTCTAGACCGATGACACAGAGATTATAGAGCCACAGGCATTTCCTGCTGTCCTCCCCGGAGGCTGATGGCTGCGCCCCCCGACCCTGCAGGACTCCACCAGCGATGGTCTTCTCCGTCTCACACACACAACACACACACACACACACACACACACACACACACACACACACAGGAGAGGGAGGGAGGGAGGGAGGGAAAGTAGGATGAGTATTTCATGACTGTAGCCAAGATCTTTGCTTTTTGAGTGTGTGTGTGTGTGTGTGTGTGTGCTCCCTCTGCAACATTTAAATTGTTGACACAATGAACAATGACGTCACTGGTGTCATCTGGCACTAATGTATAACAATTTCCAATTCTAATAATCACCTCAACTGAAAATGATTTATGCTAACATATATAGCATTTTATTTTGTGCACAGTTAAGAACACCTTTCCCTGTAGGACCTACAGTACTTACAGTACCTATAGTACAACCGCTTACAGCAGTTATTTTAAGAAAAAACAGTTTTATATTTCCTCTTGACTGGACTAGTTTTTCTTTCTAATTCGATTGATAAAAAAAAAAAAAAAGATTTGTATAG
Source organism: Ameiurus melas (assembly GCA_012411365.1). Taxonomy (NCBI): domain Eukaryota; kingdom Metazoa; phylum Chordata; class Actinopteri; order Siluriformes; family Ictaluridae; genus Ameiurus; species Ameiurus melas. The sequence continues at coordinate 21,448,552 of CM022768.1, read as the reverse complement.
CGCTTTTAGCAATCGACATCGTCATAAAGCAGCTCCACAGAAATCCGGACGTAGGTTTAGATTCCTGCTGAGCAAGCCAGCGGTGACGGTGGTGAGGGAAAAAAACTTCCTGATCCTTCTCGAGAACGCGTGATGGATTTCAGAAAGGAATTTTTCATAGGCTGCAATGCTTGGATAGGTTCTTAATTTATAAAAAATGTCAAAAAGCATGAACATTTGAGCGTCGTCCAAGACGTAACCATGACAACAGGAGTACAGTGGCATGTAGTATGTAGAGGTGAGGAACGTTAGTCTTATTAAAAAGACGGTCGAGTATTTTGAGGATTTTCAGTAACGTGTTTAAAAGCCTCTTTAGAAATAAGATAACACTCCCACCCCAAACATATAGTCTGTAAAGTATGCTATATATTTTAGTGCTAAAGATTTAAAAACACATGCTGCTACTTGGATATTATATTACACACGTGTTTAAGGGCCTCTCGTTCATCCGGGTTCAGCGGCGCGAGTAACTGCCTGAGCGATTCCCTCTTTAGTCTTACTGATTAGTGAACTGGATCCTTGATGAAGAAAACGTTCCTTTTAAAAAGCGATGAGTGACACAAATAGCCGAGACCCCGCGCAACAGTAATAAGTGATTCAAGATGCTTTTTTTCTTTCTGTTTTCACCAAAAAAAAAAAAAAAAGTCCCGCTGCACGATCCAGGGCCATTTTGGAGTCTGGTCCAAACCCTAAAGAGTGTGATGAATGTAGGAAACACTTTCACATAGAACAGATTGCGAGCGCGGCGTTTCTTTCTGTGGTAGCGGTTAAGAGACCGCGCCAGCAACCCGAAGGTTGTGGGGTCAAATCTCGGGAGTCCTCGAACAAGAGCTTTAACGTTTAGCTATTGCACAGTTTGAGCGGTGTGAAAAGATGCGGAGTAGGGTCGGGGGCGGGGTTTGAGGCGGTGTGTTCGTTTCTGAAGAGATAATCCCAGTTAGAGGTTCTAAAAGGTTCTGGCAAATAAATAAACACACAAGTTGTGTCATATTGTCTTCGGTCTTATTTAAAACTGACCGTCTTTCCGTATCCTCAATGCTCAGTGCTGTTACAGGCTGCTCCTAGAAGCACTATATAGGGAAACGAGCCAGGCTCTGGAATAGTATTTGCTGCATTTTTTTTTAATTGTTTGTAACCCAAAGCAGAGTTTTAGTCGACTTGCAGACGTGTTTTTTTTTTTTCCACCGTCCATATTTTCGTGGAACGTTTCCATTATCTTGTGGTGTTCTATAAAATCGAGGCGAGGGAGAGGCAGGCTTTTGAAGGGGAGCCCTTTAAGCCACTGTGGCTTCACGAAAGAATTGCACAGACCCTTTACTTCAGCCTTATTTGTCGGCCGCCTCGTTTTTTCTTTCTCGTTCCTTCCTCCCCGCCCTTCACCGTAGACATGAGTGCAGACGCCCGTGTCCTTCAGCGTGAAAAAAAAATAGCTCGGGGAGAATAATAGAACAATTTCCAAAGCTAGACAGACACTTTGGGGCGGCAAAGTGGCTCCCACAAAGCCGTCGGGATGCGAAAATGGCAGTGGCGCTTGAAAGAAGCTTTCACGAGCAGGACAAAAGCAGCCTCGCAGCCTTTGTGCGGGAAGGAGAGGGAAATGTTCCGTCTCGGCGGACAACTCACGTCGCGTCTGTTCTTTCCGTCCAGGTGAGAGGACGTTCAAGTGCGACCAGTGCGACGCCACGTTTAAGCGCAAGGACACGCTGAACGTACACATACAGGTGGTACATGACGGACACAAGAAGTACAAGTGTGACCTGTGCGAGAAAGCCTTCGTCACGCCGTCCGTGCTCAAGAGCCACAAGAAGGTACCGTATGTCCCAAATTCCATGAATATGCACTTTCACTTTATCTGTAGGCTTTGTAAGGACTTAATACTGCATCAGATGATCCGAAGAGAGAGAAAACAGACTTCTTGTACCAGAGCTCTGTTGAATTCTTCATTCCGATTGGTCAGACGGTGTTGAGTAGCTTCCAATAACAGCAGCTCTGACACTACTTCCAGCATATTTCGATTAATACACACATTATTGTTTCTATAGTAACAGCTAATTTGCAGGGATTTGTACGGCGGACGTGCCACATGATCAATGTCGGTTTGTATAAACTGTTGTTATTATCAGAGGAGCATGTACAGTCATCGATACATTCATTTAACATTTAAGGAAGGAGTCTCCAGTATCGGCCATTTTGTAACGGTAAGTTTACCGAAACAGGAAATTCTTCAGGACAGAGGAATTTCAGTAACAACAAGCTGCGTTTTTTTTGTCTCCCTCTTTTGTCCAGATGCTGGTGAAGGATTGATTGTTTATGGCTACATTAACATAAATGATAACAGGAGTTAACTTGTTCCTCAGATGCAACACAAGATTAATTGTAACTATAAGTGGCTTATAAAAAACACGTCATTCATTAATACTGACATTTTGGAAAATTTGTTGTGGTTGAAAAGGAACAAAACACTTGCTGTTATTGGATATCAGGATGGTAGCAATTACTCTTTGCACCGTTGTTGTTGTTGTTGTTTTCCCCCTATAACATCACGTGCAGAAGTGTTTTAGTCCTTGTGTAACACTCTCATTAGCATTGACTAACAGCATTTATAGAGCATGCGTCAGTTTTTCCAATATTACATCAGATGTTTTATGAAGTGAATAGCCTTCGATTGACGCAAGGGGGAAAAAATAAGAATGAACGTGTTTATACATATTACCCTCCACTAATATTGGCACCCTTGGTAAATATGAACAAAGAAGACTGTGAACAGTTGTCTTTATTTATCGTTTAATGTTTTGATCTTTTGTTCTAAAAATTCACAAAAATACTCGTCCTTCATGCATCTCAAACAATTGCAAACATAACACGGGTTTATGCAAAGAAATTATTAGCACTAAATTAGCAATAAAAAAATGTATTTGAAGTATATTCCCATTGATATGAAAAAAAAAAACATTTGTACACCCGGATGAATTGTTCAACTACGATTTCCTGTTTTACAGAGGTATAAATATGAGGTAACACTTTCTCCACACTTTCTATCACTTTGGTAGAGGTTAGTCTTGCTTCCAGAACCTTTGTAGCTCATCTCTGTATGTCTAGTTGTCAGTCTGCCAGTGGTTTATTTCTTTTTCAGGACATTCCAAATTGCTGTATTGGCCGTGCCCAGTACTTGTGCAGTGGCTCTGATAGATTTTCCCCCTCTTTTCTCAGCTTCAAAATGGCTTGCTATTCTCCGATAGACAGCTCTCTGATCTTCCTGTTGGTTTATCCTTTTTAGCAATAAATACAGTCTTCACAGGCAAAACCTAGGGTTCATTCAGAGCTATTCATTCTTTAAATAGTCAATCTAACAGGGCTCACCCAGGCAGTCATGCGTTCCTATATGTTTGATCGATAGTTAAAACTGGTGAGTTCAACCAACAGGTGCCATGTTCAAAGTTGTTTAACATCTCTAGATGTAAGTATGAGGAAATGAAAGCTGAAATTCTGATCTGTCATCTCATATTCTTCTTTTGACCTCAAAACCAAATGTCTTAAATGTATAGTGGGGGGAAAAACAAAGAAAAGAAATGGCCTTGCTGTTCCAGTACTTTCAGAGGGGACTGTATAGTATATTACATTAGCATTACTCCATCGCAGAGGGTTTGTTTCTCCTGCTCTCTGCACTCAAAGCACTGGATGGTTTTTATTTGATTTTGTCTTGACTGTTTTGATTTTTTTTATCTTGGTCTAGAGTAACTGTCATTTATTTTTATTTTTTCATTTAAGCCTGTGTTTAATATACCCTCACACTGAGCGAATTCTGACAGCAGGTCTGACAGCCAGGATTCCGGTTGTTTCCCCGTCAGCCGAACTCGGACCAAAAGGCACCCTCACATCACCACCGTAGAGCTTTCAAAGCCTCTGAGCAAACACGGAGATTAAAAGCGCTCAGCTCTGACAGCTTGTGATCAGATTTGAGATCAGTTGGAAATGAAACCCTTGGAAGATTCTGTTAGAGTGCTGTGGTGTGGTGTAGCGAGGCAGCAGGATGAAGGACAGGATTCACCGAAGAGGGAATTCTGGGTAGATGCTAGAACCAAGTTTGAAAGAGGCTGTGAATAGAAAAGAATTGCTTATGAAGCGAGTCACCAGTTAAGTATAACAGAGAGTTATTCATACATACTGTATGCAATGTCTGATTTTGGGATACATACAGTTGAGTGCAAAAGTTTGCACACCCTAAAGACAAGATGACTCGAGGTGTATTTAAACCCCCCAAAAAAGCAGCAGAAATGGTTAAACTGTATATGGTAAGATATATTATTATTGAGAAACACTTCCTGACTCAGTTTCCTGAGTGTCTAATAAATATTCTAGTAAGCTCATCATTACCTTAATAAACACTCTGTCGTGTTTTTGTTTATCGGAAAAGAGTCAACGAAGTGAAGTCGTAAAACCCCAAAGCTGATTATGTAAATATTTTCAAATTGATTTAAGAAAAATTTTTTGTCCAGTAATAGTTAAGTTTTGCATTGTGGAATGTCTGCAAAAACTTACCGACCGTCACAAAGCGTCGACACAAAGCGAGACTCCTTCCATGAACCAAATAAAACCTCTTTCGTCATCTCAACGAGTATAAGCTTTTTTCTTTGCTAAATAACGGTGCGTTTTTAAACTTGTTTGCTATCAGCTTTAGATTATGTAACACGGCCGCCATGCAAGGCGGTCCTATAGAAACAGTAACGTATTTGACCGTGTCAGGATTCGCTTTTCTGCCAGACCGATTATTAGAGCCGCTAGTATAGAAAATGAATCAACACCTTCTGACCAATCAGAATCGAGAACTCGCCAGCATCAGTTTGAGAATCCGCTAGTCATTAAGTCCACGTCTTTCCATCATACCCCTTATAAAACCATCTCGAGCACTTCACACACACACTCGTAGACCCAAACACGCTACATCTAGCAGATTTGTACGTGAAGTGTTGTTTACGACACCGAGAGAAGCCGAGCCGTTTAGCCTGACTACTTCAAACCGTTAATAAGAAACACACAGCGTCTCATGCGCACTCTCACTGTGTGTGGGTGCGATCTTGTAATAACAGGCACAGTACAGTCTGACACACACATACACGTAAAGAAAGAGAAGGAAAACATATCAACTGGCTTAGGTCCGAGGACGGAGATATTCCGAGGCGATGTACAGCTTGCGTTCGTGTTTCTGTACCAGTGAGAACGGGCCGAGGGAGTGAACGAAGGACGTGTTGGAGATGTCAAACAAGAAAGAGGAGATATGGAGTGGCAGCGGAGATAAGTGGAGAAAGAGAGAGAGGAGCAATCAGCGATTTATTAGTTAGTTTTATAGTACATGGGGCATGCAAAAGCTGCCTAGTCTACATAATACGCACTCCATTTTCTAGAACGATCCACAACTAGTCGTCTCAGATGTTCCTCTCGTGTCTGTTTTTTTTTATCTCTTAGACTCACACCGGAGAGAAGGAGAAGATCTGTCCATACTGCGGTCAGAAGTTCGCCAGCAATGGGACCCTGAGAGTGCACATTCGCAGCCATACAGGTCAACACATATACACATACACACATACACACACACACACACACACACACACAGCCATGGTGAGACTCAGAAACCTCAACTGTAGCTTAAAATTGCGCCGCAATCTCCTTCATCAGAGTCATCAGAGTTACCCCAGTCATTATTTCATCTTATTTCGTTTACTGAGAATAATAAATCTAATCTAGAACGCAAGCTCGGCTCGTTAGTCAGACAGGACTGTCAAGAGCGTCGTCTGTTCTAGAGCGTCTGTCTATAGAATTTATTTTTTTCCTTCAGATGAGCACAAAAGGAATTCTGGTCAGCTCTTTTCAATAAATAATAATAATAATAATAATAATAATAACAAAAAATGTATTTGGTTCTGATAATGAAATGAAACCAGCTCTTGTAATGGAAATAACTGAACGTCTGTCTTGTTTCTGGGTGCACTACTATAGGTAAATCTTGCAGGGCGTGCATAATCAAACGAACATAGTTGTCAGGATTTGCATGTGGAAGTACGGCTCCCCCAGAGGGACACACACAGAGTGCTGCTGTCCTGACAGGGCGTCCGTACAATGGAGATCCAGACATTCCTGCATGCTGCCATAACAACATGCTTCAGCACAAGGCCACACACAACATGCACGAACAAACACACACACACACGCACACACACACACACACACACACACACACACTTACACTTCCTCGGCCGTTTTAAATTGTGGTTTGAAATAAATAAAAAATCATACATATCATCTACAAATCCTGCTTTCCTTCCCCATTCCATTTTTTCCCATCTCCCTTTCTCCCGCATCCCCCCAACAAACCCCCCTTCATTTTCTTCTTTTGGTGTTTGGTGAGTCTTTTAAACCCCCCTGGCGTTCTCAACTAAAGGTTTTCTACAAACCCCGCACTCTTCCCACAATCCCATTACGGACAAGCGTTCCAGCTGGATCTCTATCAGAGGTTTTAAGGACTGAAGAATGAGCTATAGACGGACGGATGGGTTCAGGGTAGGAGGGACGGTCGACAGCCAGAGCAAACGCACATTCGACATGCGAAAAAGAACTCTTCGTTTTCTTCCTGGGACCGAGCTCTGTAATGATACGCCAGTAGATTTTCAGGCTGAAATTGTGATTTGAGTTTTTAAAAAAATGGCTCATCACTAAGAAAGTAGCGATTTGTCGGCGCTTATTATCGACCCGGTTCCCCTTCTTGTTTTTGTTTTCTTTCTTTCACTCGTTTAGAAATCACTCATCGTGTTTCCCCATGACAGCACGTCTCCAAGTGTTTTACACATCATCCATTCATAGTTGCATTTAATGTCGGGGAACGTCAGCGAAACATGTCAGTCCTTGTTATTGCTTACGTTACGGCAGCTATAAACAGCCGTTCCCTCACCAACCCCTCAGGGTTTTTTTCTATTAAACCAAAAACAAAATAAAAAATGCAGCTCAATCCCTGAAGAAACTCCGAAGACTTTCCCTCTGACCGTTACAAAGCACTGACACTTTATCGACGACGAGTCGTTACAAAGGTGCTTCTATAGAAACGATAACGTATTAGAACAGGCACGTGAATATAATCCTGCGAAAACGACTCATCGCCTTCTGACCAATCAGAATCGAGAATTTCGCACAAATTTAAACACAATAAATTTCAGATTCAGAACGATTACATCCAGTGCCCGTGTTTGGTGTGTTGCTACTAATTAAACTGTTATTGTGTACGCACCCTACGTAGACCATCTGCTCATTAAATACACTCAGATTTTCCTCACTTCCTCAGTGTTTAGGTTGAGATTTAAAAACGGTTCGGAAGCCCATGCCGGGTTCGCCTGTCTGACCGCCAGAGACTGATTACACGAGCGACATCAGACACATTCTGCGCTTTTATTGGCCTGGAGGCTCTTTGTCTGTCCACACACTAACATAACACAGCCATTATTAACACTACAGCCTTTCCCTCCTCTCACACACTCACACTCGCATTCGCACACAGATGCACTTAAATACGCCCGCTATAAAAATGACGAACGACCACGGCAACGGGACGTTTGGATGCGTAGCAGACGCGTGGGAACGTGAACACGTTTTTCATTTTCATCGGTCAGTGTATCGAGCCTGGCCTAAGCCGCATTCGTAGAGATACACAAAGAGCGGGGAGTTGGAGAATGCGGCAGGAGGGGTGCAGGCGAGGGACGCACCTCAGGAGGAGAAAGGAGGTGAGGGAAAAACAAAACAAGAACGCAAAGCTCTCCAACAAGGCACCCAGCAACACGACCTCTGACCTCTTCTGCCTATAAATCTGTTTCTCTAAACTCAAGCTTCCTTTCACGTTTATTAGTGTCGTCCCCTTCCGCTTTCTCTGACTAATAACACACAGGAGAGAGAAGAGTTTCACCCACCATCAGTGTTGAACTCAACAGGTTAAACAGATGGCTCACATTTCTACAAATACATATGCCGTAATTTACGATAATTTATGATTGACTCGTTAACCGTTTCTCTATAGGATCATCTCTGCATAAATCAAGCCAGGCTTTTATAAAAGTTTATTTATTTTTATATGATAATAGCTTAATAATTTTTTATGCTTATGGTATTATTACTTTATACCACAGTGCAGTTAATATCTCAAATCTGATTGGTCAGAAGGTGTATGCAAATTAAAACAAGCCCAGGATAGTAATATAATACTACTACTACTACTAATAATAATAATAATAATAATAAAACAGAATAATGGCACATTATTATTTTTGTTAAATTGAAAAAAATGGGGGTGGGGTATAAAAGGGGGGTGGGCAAATCATAATACTTTAAATCAGATGCATAATTCTAAGTGCATTCAGTACATTAAACTGCGTCCTCATTGTTGAAATCGTGCTAGTAAGCGGCTGTGAGAAATCCTGTACCGCTGTGTTGGAATGTAAAACATTGATGACTCAGTGCAGCGCATTGATGAGCAGAGGCGCCATGGCTTATTGAATAATTTCCCTTTTGCGCTTTCAAGATATTAACCCTTTCGTTCTCAGGCAAAATCGAAGAAAATTGCTTCAGTCCTTTCAGAAATACAACACGCGTGCTAATTTTTGGAAATGATGTATATACACTGTTTACACAGTGTTGAGCGTACTTTCGGACATCATATATCATGAATAATTTCAGAAGTATTAAATGACATTTCCCCCATTAAAAGCATTGGAAATCTAAAGGTATTTGAGTGTGTTGGTGGTATATTGGAAGTGTCCCAAAGATCTAACCGATGAGCGAGCTCATTCAGCTCCTTAGACACCATGGAGTTAAAATCCTGACTCAATCGTTTTCCTTCTGGTGTCTCAAGATATTCTAACTTTCATTTCCATAATAAGGAAATAAGACTATTACTGGACTACACGTTCGCCTCACTTCTCTAATGTTTGCATGTTGTCCCCGTGTTGCCAGGGTTTCTTCCGGGTACTCTGGTTTCCTCCCCCAGTCCAAAGACATGCATGGTAGGCTGTTTGGCATGTCCAAAGTGTCCGAAGAGTATGAATGGGTGTGTGAATCTACCCTGCGATGGATTGGCGCCCTGTCCAGGGCGTACCCCGCCTTGTGCACCATGCTTCCTGGGATAGGCTTCAGGTTCCCCACGACCCTGAAGGATAAGCGGTATAGAAAATGTATAGAAAATTGATGGAAGGAACCATTAGACATGTAATGTTTAAGAGATCCTTAGACCTGGGTGGCATGGGGGTGCAGCATGTAGCATTGCCTCCTCACAGCTCCAGGGTACCTGGTTTGTTCCTGAGCTTGGGTTACCGTCTGCATCATCTGCAGTTTCTTCTGGGTTTTTAGACCTCCTAGCAGAAAGTGCAGTGGCTACACTAAATTGCCCCTAGGTACCCTGTAATGGACTGGCCTCCAGGGTGTATTCCCACCTCATGCCCAGTGTTTCCGGGATAGGTTCCAGATCCACCACAGCCCTGTTACTGAAGATGAACTAATGAAGATCTTTCTCTGAAGGTCAGCACATGATTGTAGATAATGTGCATTTTGTTATAGTCTCATGTGCTGCTACTTAGGTTGGTTTACAGTTTCATTTAATTCATCCAGTAAGTGGTTACAGCATTGCACAGCTCATGCTGCATAGTTTATTCTGGTGTTTTTGCTGCTATTCTGTGTAGCCAGTGTAAGCTATGTGGTTACCCACACTGCTGGGTGTATTCATTGTCCTGTGCCATAGAACTTGTCTCATTCCCTCTCACACAGTTTCCATGATGTGTGATCTGTCAGGCTCATGTATTGTCTCGAATGTTGCATCATGCTCCTGGATGCCTAAAAGTTTGTCCCACTCTGTACGTGTATATCTGGACTTTTCATGAACGACTGCATGTTAAAATAGAAAGTCTTTTTGCATCATGCATTTTTGTTTCTCCGAAGAAAACAAGCACTGAGACAAATGAGTAAACTCTTTGAGTTGCGTCTCGAAAGTACTGAAGGCCAGCACTGATGGACTGAAGGAGTTAAACCCTGACCATGTGTTTGATCAACCTGCGGAGAAACAGCCTACACACCCCATTTATTTTCCTAAGCAAAGACTCCCACTGAGAGATTAAAGCTAGCTTAATCCTTAAAGGTAACTTCTTTACCACAAACCAAACTCTTCCTAAATCCCAGCCTTAGCCTGGATAGTCTGAGATGGTCCCTAAAGAGTTCACATGATGGGGAAACTTCACTGTCATCATGAGTTAACTCGTCTCGAATGACCACATCTGATCAGACTTTGTTTTTTCATCTGTGGTAGGAGTTAAAGCCTCATTAGAAGTTTGGTAAGAGGAAGTGGAGGTTGGGTGAGAGGTGACTAAATGTGTTTACAAAAGATGTATCAATGGATAATTGTATTTATTTTGGCCAAGTGTTCACATCCATGACACAATGTGTAGAGAAATATTGGCAGAATCTTCCTTAAGGTTACATGGATAAGAAGTGTTCTCGGTGCTCTCAGTGCATCCATCATGTCCAGAGCCAGAAACTCCTGTTTTCGCTGATCTGAAGTTGGCCTGTCTGTAAGGGACTCAAAACGACTATGTGCATGGCAGGCATTGGCGTACTGTACGTTGGGTTAACACATCCCAGATTGGAGGGATTTACTTAACATTAGCTCACCCATGTGCCAGCAGTTTTCCTGAGCGTTTTCTTTTGGTCCACGGTGTTGATGATGTCATTCTCAGGCACCACCAGGTTTTCTGCTTCTTGAGACATTTGGGCTTGAGTCACTTTCTTGCTGTAAAGTGTTCTGCCAGTCCTGCTCCAGGAGCTTGACTAATGGGCAGCTTTAGTTTCAGCGCTGATCTAGAGACCATAAACTGCGAATTTAGATCTATTAGTATACTACTATTTAGAAACATTGTCAAAGACTTCTCTACCATCATGTTCAGTGAAGACCTCAGTGCTGAATGGTCTCAGTGAAGGAGGCAGGACTCTAACCTTTCAGTCCAAGTGAAGTAGGTGTGGCCTCTGTACTTGTCAGCTCCAGTGAAGGAGAAATGGCCTCTGTACCTGTCAGCTCCAGTGATGGAGGTGTGGCTTCTGAGAATGAGAGTCCCAGTGAACTAGGTGTGACCTCTGTACCTGAGAGTACCAGTGAAGGAGGTGTGACCTCTGTGCCTGAGAGTACCAGTGAAGGAGGTGTAACCTCTGTACCTGTCAGCCCTGGTGTGGCCTATGTGACTGAGGGTCCCAGTGAAGGAGGTGTGGCCTCTGTACCTGTCAGCCCCAGTGAAGGAGGTGTGGCCTCTGTACCTGTCAGCCCCGGTGAAATAGGTGCGGCCTCTGTGCCTGAGAGTCCCAGTAAAGGAGGTGTGGCCTCTGTGCCTGAGAGTCCCAGTGAAGGAGGTGTGGCCTCTGTACCTGTGAGCCCCAGTGAAGGAGGTGTGGCCTCTGTTTCTGAGAGTCCCAGTGAAGGAGACATGGCGTCTAAGTCCTTTTACAGTAACCTAGAATATTGAAAAATCCTTGCAGCCGTAAGAACTGCTTTAAACTGGTCTAAACCACTTATTTATCTAATGAAATGTACCCTGATATGGGGATAGGTTGGAGGCTGAGTTGTTTTGCAAGCTAAGTTTAGGATGGGTTTTTCCCCAAACCTCTTCTCAGACTGCCCTTCAGACAGATCTGAGGCTTCCATTGTGAATGGACAGCTTGTTTGACGACCTGGTTCGGCACTATGTCATGGAGCAGGTGTGTGTGCCTGTGAATATTCATGTTCTTATAGCAGTATGTGTAATTGTGTCCGTTTTCCTGATCCGGACCCGACAGCACGTCATAGGGGGTTTGTGTGTGTGTGTGTGTGTGTGTCTGAGTTGTAGTTGCCTGGGGGATCGGCCATGCAGGAGAACCTAAAGGAAACACTTACAAAATGCAGACACTGAATGACATCATAGGGTGTGTCGTGGTTGGGAAAAGACACAGGTTTAGATGTTTCCCCTGGATTTACATTTCACTGAAAAGCCCCTTGTAAAAATGGAGGTGTGTGCGTGTGAGTGATTGGGTTATGCCACAACATGTACAAACCCAGTGTATTGACATTTGATATTGGGGACGGTTACGAGTACTTGCAATTGTCAGCAATGAATAGTAATAACAGAACATTTTTTATATGTTCATTTATCTGAAGTCTTTTTACATCAATTGATCAATTCTTCCAGAAATGTAGACTTAGTTTTTCTTATTTTTCAGCATTTTTTCCACTCATAACCTGGGACATTAAATGCATTATACTATAATGTTCGGGCTTTGCATCATTCCCACTTGCAGCCTTCAAAGGGTATTTTACCAGGATACATGCTGGGATTTCTACTCTGTCCAGCTTCATTACCTGGGATTTTGACTCTCGCTTCAGCGCCTGGGATTTCATCACTGTAATGCTTCAGCAAATGGGATTTTCACTCTTTTCAGCCATAGTATCTTAGTTTTAAGATTTCAACATTTTCCAGCTTCAATACCCAGGATTTTGTCTCTATCCAGCTTCAGTACCTGGGAATTTGAGTCTATCCAGCTTCAGTATCTGGGAATTTGAGTCTATCCAGCTTCAGTACCTGGAATTACAACTCTGTCTGTCTTCAGTACTTAGGAACCTGACTCTGCTTAGCTTCAACTCCTGGGAATTAGACTTCCATCTTCAGTACCTGGGATTTCTATTCTGTCCTATTTCAGTCCTTGGGAATTTGATTCTATCCAGCTTCAGTTCATTACACTATCCACTATTTCCACCTGTAAATTCACCACTGTCTGGCTTCGGTACCTGGGATTTTCAGCTTTGTTCCACTTGGATTATTTGACTCTGTCCAGCTTCAGTAACTGGGATCTTAACATTTTCTAGCATCAGTACCTGATATTTCAACTCTGTCCAGCTTCAGTACCTGGCATTTTCAACTTTGCTCAGCTTCAGTATCCAGGATTTCGATACTGTCCAGCATCTGTCTAGCCTCAATATCTGGTATTCTGACTGAGTTCAGCTTCAGTACCTGGAAGTTCCACTTTGTCCAGTTTCAGTACCTGCAATACTCTGTCCAGCTTGAGTACTTGGGATTTCACACTTATCCATTTTCTGTTAAATTGCCCTTAAATTCCTGTGTATGTCTATGTGAAAGGGACTTCTATGATAGATTGCAGTGCCATCGGGGTGAAAACCTACAACCACGGAGTCTGTGCCATGACTATCGGACAGTTCCGTCAGGCAAAGACAAAGAGCAGCAAGCACCAGCTTGCAGTATTTCATAACCTTAAAGAAACTAGAATGAAATTCTCTTTTGCCTGACAAGTGATTTTATGCAACAAGAACATCATAAGTGCCAAAGACATGAAAAGGAGACAAAGATATAAGATCTTTCTAAGTCTTTATGACATCCATATGATATTCTGTATCACTATGAAATATTATAATGTAGCTAAGAAAGATTTACAGATGTATTCAGTTTGGCTTGAGCACAAAGAGTCCATTTATGTGGATATATATATATATATATATATATATATATATATATGTGTGTGTGTGTGTGTGTGTGTGTGTGTATATGTATGTGCATCTGTCTGATACTGTGTGTGTGTGTGTGGTTATGGGTAATGTCCTCTCGGTAGGAACCACGGTCTCTCAGTAGTCCTCAGTGTTTTGGAGTGTTCAGGCACAGCACCCTCTTTCTCACAACCTCATTTCACATGTGACTCCTGAAATCTCATCCTTGTCTCATTGTGTGTGTGTGTGTGTGTGTGTGTTTATACTGTCTCATCTTTTACGATCTGCCATATTGTTTGAGCAGGACGGCAATGTGAGTTGGACAAGCGAAGATGTGTGTATATTATGAATGTTTACAGTCCCAGCGCTTTTTGTTACAGTTCAACATTTCATCACGTGATGCAGATCTACATGCCGCAGTGGGAATGTTTATTATGGATGGTATTGAGTTATCATCTTGCTTTACATTGAGATTAAACTGAGTGTGGGTTTGCGAAAGAGAAAATTGTGGGTTTGGGTATATTTGTAGGACTTCACTAAGGACTTTCTGTACTTTCCATATAGTTGGTTAGTGCGTGTGTGCGCATGTGTCCGTACGGGAATAATCCACATGGGCCTCTTTATCCTAGGCACTGCAGGAAATAACGTGTTATGGGATCTTTAGCAGAGCCCCTCTCTCTCTCTCTCTCACTGCCAAGCAGGTCAGATGAAAAGATCTGCGTGAATGATCCAAGTTAAACGCTTATCAGCTCAAGTGGATCGATATTGTGTTTCTTTTCCGTTTGGAGACAGAGGAGTGCGTGTGTAGGAGGAAACTGTGAACGTGTGACAGACAAGGCTAATGCAATTCAGACCAGAGCTTTCGAGCCTCAAAGCTCTCCATACAACCCAGAGAAGAATAATAAAAAAAAAAAAACGCTCAGCGTGTAAAGCATGCGACGGGGACAGCCATCTGTACACCATACTCTTTCTTTCTCTCTCTCTCACACACACACGACGGGGTGCCAAATGGATCGATTGGTTAGGGCGTCCGGGGCCGCTTGGGACTGCCAGGGCTAAAGGTATGCTATAGAGGCACCCAGGGGTCACACACGCACGGTGTCCCCTTACAGAGCATGCTAAATCAATTAGCCCCTCTGTTTCTCCACACACACATCAGACTCAATGCTAATCCCCCTGCGACTAGGCTAAATAAGAATCCATTTATAATGGCATGTGTCTGAAACCATCGAACTCCAGTCCCACTCTAATCATAGGTTGGAGTTTGGAATTTAACTCCAATGTCTGGAGCCCGCCTCATTGAGGGTTAAGCTGTTAAGAGGGTGCGTTAGCATTCTGAGACAGCGAGAGCAACTGTACACATTAGCCACATGCATCCATCAGTCATGTGTTAAAGGCTCTATAATTAAAGGCACGTTGAATATTGCAGCACATACCTCAGGTGGTTTTTGTGAGGAGGCTGCCTAAGTACAATCTAGTTCCTTCTTCAGGTTCTTCAGCTGGTCCGTCTTCCACAACAGAGCGTCTGCCTATGACAAAGGAAAACCCAATAGGAACTATCCAAATATCTCTTGAGGAACCCTTTTTGTGTTGTTTTTGGAAGGTGTTTGCCCAAAGGTTTTTGGAAGGTTTAAACAATTACTGATGCACAGATATATACACACACACACACACACAATATATGATATGTAGATAAATAGGTCAAAACACAAAACATTGAAAACATTGAAAAATATATCAGTGACTTTGACCGTGGCATGCTTGTTAGTCCCAGATGGGCTGGTTTGCGCATTTCACAAAATGCTGATCTCCAGGGATTTTCACACACAACAGTTCATGGAGTTTACACAGAACGATGTGAGAAACAAAAAAAAACATCCTTCGAGGAGCCATTCTGTGGACAAAAATGCCTTGATAATGAGAGAGGCCAATGGAGAATGGCCAGACTGGTTCAGGCTGACAGGAAGGCGATGGTAACTTAAATATCCATGCTTTACAAGCAGAAAAGCATCTTGTAGGAGACGGATATCTTCAGTTTCTACACCTGGCACAAACAACCATACCACGGTCAAAGAAAGTTAATCATTTTGCCTATTATGCATCTGATCATGTGCGTCTACAGGTACATGCGTGTAATTACATTGTCATTTTCTCTTACCCTTTGAACGCTGCATTTATCTTGTTCATTTAATATTCTACATTTTGTGTCTTCTTTACATTTTGACCATGATGGCCAACACACCTCAAATCAATTTTAAGCTTTTTTTTTTTTTTTACCACTGTTAGTGTATCTTAAGCCTGTCTAATCCTTGAAACAAGAATGTAGGGTTTCCTGGCTTGACCTACTACAGTTTTACAAGCTTCATAAAACTCCTCCGCAGTCCCAGAATTCACGGCTGTGCTGGGTCTTGGTTGGCTTGACCCTCTAATGGTTTCCACAGAGCTGCTCCATTCGGTCTCAGATGAGCTTTAACCCAATACTTGGTGTTTATGATGCTCTTCAGAGTAGATTGGTTTGTTTGTCAGTTCAACAGTCTTGCTTTTAAGGAACGAGATTGTCTGAGGGCAGCCGAGGCCTTTCGAAGAAACTCTATGCGGCTTGAGGCTAAACTCGGGAGGATGGTTAGGGGGAAGATGTGGAGGTGGCGTGGGTGTTTGGTGGCAGGGATCGGAGAATGTATATTTGTTGGATGTAGAGATTATTGAAAGTAGAGAAGTAAACACAAAGACACAAGTAAAATTTATCAAGAAAAAGAATGTTTCTGGTAGTGGTTAAATACACTTGCATTTCATCTTCATTGGTGCGATGTTTGAACGTGAGAGCTCAGGTTAGATCCTTTTGTTTGTGAGAAATCCAAAATTGGAGTAACTTAAAATATTTGCTGTGTTATTATTTAACATTGCATAAAAACAAACTAAGGTTATGTTTAGGGTTAACCCCAACCCTACCTATTTGCTGAACCATTATGTTCTCCCAAATGCCAGCAGAGCAGGATGTCTCATAAACACCCTTATTTGAAATAGGCCGAAATACACTATATGGCCATGTTTGTGGATGCCTGACGCACAACCCATATGTGGTTCTCCCCCGCCTGTTGCCATAAAGTTGGAAGCACACAATTTTATTAAAAGTCCTTGTGTGCTTTCCTTTTAAGAGGAACTAAGAGGCTGGAACCGGTTCTGGCATGACAAGGCTCCTGTGCACAAAGCGAGCTCCATGAAGACATATTTTGAGATGGTCGGAGTAGAAGAAGTGTCCTGCACAGAGCCCAGACTTCAACCCCACTGAACACATTTGGTATGAACTGGAACATCAACCGCACCCCAGACCTCCTCACCGGACATCAGTGTACGCTCTTGTGGCTGAATGAACACAAATCCCCACAGCCACGCTCACGCCAAAATCTAGCAGAAAACCTTCCCAGAAAAAAAGAGTGGAGCTTATTATAACAGCAAAGAGGAACTAAATCTGGAACGGGATGTTCAACAAGCACATAAGGGTGGGATGATCAGGTGTCCACAGACTTTCACCAATATGTCGAATGATGCATCCAATCCTTAGGTCCTTTATCGTAGATATTTGTGACTTGGAGATGCAATTATGCCTTACAATTTTTACAGTTGCTTGGGGGTCCAGCTTACACTAATTACCCTCTCCCTTATATAACCATGTGATTATGTTCCAGGTAACTGATACAGCAATACTTTATTGAGAAAGATGTTGAATCAATAAGATTAGGTTAAACTACCCATCATACACAGCCGATAATTTCAAGACGTATTCGCCTCGAGGCCAGCGTTCAGCTTAATGAGGATCTTACCCTGTTAATTCCCCCCGAAGCCGAGCTAATTAACCTTATTACTCGCAGGACAAAAAATATCCACCAGTCCCGCACTCTGTCTAATTAAACAACATGTGTCTCTTTTTTTTTCTCTGTTCGACAATTAGTCCCTTAAGTGGTTACACCAACAACATGAATTGGAAATTAGATCGCCGTACAGTCAGCACACACACAAACACACACATACACACACACACACACACACACAGCTGGCATCTCTCTACAGCCTGCATCTTATTAAGTCAGGCATCGCCATTTCGCGTTTCCTTGAGGAGCTGTCCCAGTTGCCAGGCGCATTACATATTCCAAAGGGAGCCATTCTCCAGCCAGCAAACCCCTTATTTCATTAGCCCAGAAGAAAGCACTGAAATTGGAATAAGGTTTTGTTTCATGAGCCTGGGATCCTCTCTGTTTCCCAGTGGTGAGGGATACGGTCTGCGAGAGAGCAGATTTTTCAGCGTCTTCCAAAAGCAGCTGAGTGAATCATGTACACATGGCACGGTTTCAGACAGCGGTGATGTCGGCTAGAGCTGTAATAGATCATCGGGTCTTAATAACTCACAATTAACGAAGAACTCCGAGCCAAACGTTTTAACATTGTTCGTAATGAACACGGGCTATTGGGAGAACGTTAGTACATGGCGAACGCAGTAATGCTAATTGGTTCGTTCTGTCTTTCAGCTGATTATACTCGCATGAGTATTGCGCCTATTAACTATTAATACATTTATGAACGTTAAAACAGTGACCGCGAGATGCTGTATCAATTTTGAAGGCCAACAACCACTTTGGGGCAGGCAGTTCAATTTCTTGTTGTTTTTGTTATTTTTGTTTATTGTTATACACTTGTATATATTTACTTGTATATTCTTAAAACTATAAGCCATCATTTTGCCTCGTTCGGACCAGCATTGCGATGAATTGCTCCAGCCACAGACATGACGTTATGGTGTTTTATTTCTCTCCTTTTAATAAAAACAAAACAAAAATGGCAACGCTGAGAAGAACAAGAGCTACAATTCAAACCCCATTAGACTTAAAGACTAGCAGAAGAGCTTGTAATAATAAACTGGTCTTTTTCAAACGAACCAAGTAGGCATAACACACAATTCCTATTTACAGAACGCTGCAAAATAAGCAACCTTGCACGCCAGATACACTGACATGTGCTAGGTAGATAATGGTCACTAATTATTTAGTAACATGCCACTTTTCTGTGGAATTGCAATTTTGCTTGGAATCCCGTGGTGAATTAAAGCGATTCGGCTTTGTATGTATCGACCAAGGATATTCGAGCGCGTGAGCATATGTCGGATCTTTCCGACAAACGTTCTGAGACGAAGTTCCAGCGTTCCTGCTGTTTTATGAGGCGAAACATATTTCAATTTCAGGTTTCTTTCAAATCAGATTCAGCAGCAGACATGAATCATGAACGTGCTGCCATACCCACGGTATGCAAAATGTTCCATTTTAGCCATCCCCCCCCCCCACCCCACCCACCACCAATCAGGGTCGTTCAGTGCTATCTGCTGCCCAAATCGGCACGGGTTTAAATCGGATCCACGTGTCCGACCCTGCAGTGATTGACGGCTTGTCACCGCCTGTTTGCAGCTTTATTGCGAGAGTTCAGATAGCATCTCTGCCAGTCGGAGCAGCGGGGCTTTAATGTGCAGGAGGGAGGGGCCTGTGTGACCCCGCCCACTGTGGGTCAAGCTGGCTGGAGATCTGGAAGATAGAGGAAAGGGAATTGAATAGCATGATGGCGGAGGGGTGTGTATGCATAAAGGAGTGGTTTCACACTTCCCGTTTTTATTCAATAGTTTGGACTGCAAAGTTGAGATCATTACGCTTGTTCTAGTATGCTGCTGTTGAACTAACAGTACCGTGACATGGCCATGATGACAGCGCAGGGGTCTATGGACATTTGCACATATTTTTTCTGAGACTCAGCTCCAGACGATCAACTCCTAACCGCAGCTTGGCTTTGGCTTCCTACATAGAACCAAGCGGAGGATTCTGACACGGCAGAACCCAACGCCACAAAGCCCATATGATGTCGTCAGGATGGAATCACAAACAGAATCTTCAGAAAGTTGAAGGCCTGAGACCGACTCGTACTTCCTGCATGACAATTCACTGTGGTTTCTCGTTCATGCCCACAGCTCTGATAAAGCTGTGCTTTTATTAGCTGGGATATGCTTTCAGTGTGGAAGGAGTTCGAGACAGAGTGGTGCCTGGCAAGAACAAGTATCTATCGGTCTGAGATGGTGTGATGCGTATCTTGATATTTAAAGGTTTCAGGTGTTTAATTTTTTATGAGGTGACAGTGAAATACAATTAGATATGATGCAGTGTAAGAAATCAGCATTGTGCAAACAGTTTGGGGGGAAAAGTTTTACATTTGAGTCCACAGAGGCCACACCTCCTTTACTGAGACTGGCAGGCACAGAGGCCACACCTCCTTTACTGAGACTGACAGGCACAGAGGCCACACCTCCTTTACTGAGACTGACAGGCACAGAGGCCACACCTCCTTTACTGAGACTGAAAAGCAGAGGTCGACTTCCTTTACTGACACTGACAGGCACAGAGGCTGCCCCTCCTTTACTGAGACTGAAAGGCACAGAGGCCAAACCTCCTTTACTGAGACTGAGAGGCACAGAGGCCAAACCTCCTTTACTGAGACTGAGAGGCACAGAGGCCACACCTCCTTTACTGAGACTCACAGGCACAGAGGCCACACCTCCTTTACTGAGACTGAGAGGCACAGAGGCCACACCTCCTTTACTGAGACTCACAGGCACAGAGGCCACACCTCCTTTACTGAGACTGAAAAGCAGAGGTCAACTTCCTTTACTGAGACTGAGAGCCATAGATGCCACACCTCCTTTACTGAGACTGACAGGCACAGAGGCCACACCTCCATCACAGAGGACATGCTCTTTTTGTTGGGAATGTCTGGTCCAATGGACACGCCCGGCTCACTGAGAGTGACCTGCACAGAGGCCACGTCTCCTTCACCAGGACACACACAGCGCCATGCCTGTGGGCTGATGCACAGTAGTGTGCTTGCTTAATATCTGTATTTAGCAAAGGTGTGTTACATCATGATGATAATGATAATGATGATTGTGTGTGTGTGTGTGCGCGTGTGTGTGTGTGTGCGCTTGTGTTTGCGTGTTTAGGTGAACGCCCTTACCAGTGCCCGTACTGTGACAAGGCCTTCAGCAAGAATGACGGACTGAAGATGCACATACGAACACACACTCGGGTAAGACCAAACACGTCCTCGTGTTCACACACCTAGTCCTATATTCCTCTTTCTATCACAATGCACCGGTGCTGTCAAAATCCTTTAATTATTGCATTTTAATTTTAATTACTCCAAATATTTGAATACATTTTTTTTATTATTTAAGACTCCACCACAAAGGTAGGTCGAATCACGAACGCTTTCCTATTCACAGTGCTTGCTCCCTACATAAGGCATAACATAATAGTGCACTAGAGCCAATGCAGCGTTCCGTATTCCCAAAAAAATGCAATTCATGACTCAACAACAGACATATTTGGAAATATGCACGGTATCACCTTTATCACGTGTTCATTTCTATATGATTAACAAGGTAAACTACAGCCATAATAGACATTTTCCTATATAAAGTAATGCTTTTTGGCCAAAATGTTGATAAAACATCCATTTTACATACAAGTAAAAGTACAATGTAAGATCTGAAACATTTGCATATCGATATTTTTGTATATTATCACTTAATTATGTACTTTTACAAAAGTTTATGAGTGAGCGAGAGGGAGAGAGAGAGAGAGAGAGAGGGATTTATATATAAGTGCATATGAGATTTGTACGCAAGTGTGTGTTGGACTGGACCTTAAAGCACAGCATGCAGCAGCAGTGTTATAAATCTGCTTCTTTGGCAGATGTTTTTGAGCTCCTCAGCATCTGGCTGGTAAGGAAATGCCTCTCTACCACAGAACGAGGCGCCTCGGAGTGGCTCTCCCCAAATACAAGCGAATTCACTTATTCCACCAGCTGTGATTTATACATAGAAAAACCACTGTTTTTTGTACGTGTGTGTGTGTGTGTGTGTGTGTAGGTGTGATAGCGTGTGTGCGTGCCTGAATCCGTTTTTATGTTTGAAGCTTGTCCAGCTGTTTGAAAGAGCTTTTCTGTATTCTCTCGGACCGCTACGCATCGGTAAAGGGATACGTTCCAGGGCTTTGACTAAGAAAACATATTTACACTCTTGTATGTACAGTAGGGAGGACGTCATGTTCAGTTCTAACATGCCGACTGTGTAATCGGTGAGGGGACGCGAGGACATGCAGGTAGCTTGGAATGAAGAAAGATGTATTTGGATTTGAAAGGACATAAGCCACGACACACCCATATTACACACTTTGTGCTCTACGTGATTTGCGGTCGAGTGGATCAACATGGGACGGGCTCGGCATGGTATAACCTCATTGCTACACCGACATTGCTAGGATATTCGGTGGAAGCATGTTTCACTTCCACATGGATTCTACATGGTTGTACCTTTTGCGGGACGTGATTGGATTGCGCAATTTCTGGCTACTCAGACCTTTCGTCTTCATCCCAAGGATATCTGACTGACTGTGCAAGCCATGGAGGCAGTGAAGACTCGCTGTGGCTTTCCTGAAACCGTTCGGAGGCAGTCCCGCCATGTTCTCCAACGTCTTCCCTTCCCAAAAATAATGCTTGGTTAGAAAGAGAAAACGGACCCCCAATTGCTTGAAGGTACTTATTAAAGCCTGCTGTGTACCATGTCCTTTTTGAGCCTCTTGCTTCAAGTAGACCTGTTCAAAATGGCCATGATGGAAAGCATTCCATCCACACCGTCATTCCAGTACCACCAGCCAATTTGGTCACCTGGTGTGTCCCACCCACTAGCCATCCAACCATATTATTTCCCACTGCTGCTCATACTGTGTCCCAGTGCAGAATTACACACTCAGACTCAGAGGGACCAACTACCCTCTTCCACATACTTAAGCTCACAGACTTCTGCGATTGGCTAGTTTTGCTGTGATTAACAGGGTAGTGAGAGGGTATTTAGGGCAGTGGTAATAGTGGTGAAGACGTCGGACTAGTGATTGGAAGGTTACGAGTTCAAATCCCAGCAAATCCCAGCCTCTGGGCAGCAACAAGACCCTTACCCCTCAACTGCTCAGTTGAATAAATGAGATAAATTTAAGTTGCTCTGAATAAGGGCATCTTCCAAATGCCTTAAATGTAAACGCGCACCCAGAGTGCACAGCCACTTTAGCTCCTTTGGCTTCATAGCCATGTGTGACGGGGTGACTTGCGACTGGCGATAAAGTTTTTAAAAAATGATAAAAATTTTCTGTTGCGCCACTCAAGAGACCCCCCCCACACAGAGTAGCCCCATTTTACGATATATTACCCTTCCCATCCCTCCATTTGCATCATGTCAAAGGACATCTGTACAAACTTCAGGTTTAATGGTCTCATGGCCACTTTAGGTTCATTCTTGGTCTTTCCGGACATCAGTGCTCAAAATGCATTCGGGTCATAGCTAGAGATGGGCAATGTTAATATCCTTTACGAAGATACCATGAGGAAGGTTCCAGAAGAAAGGTCCCACTGACACTTAAAAAAAAAAAAAAAAAAGAACTCTTCAAGGGTTCTTTGGATACTGACATTTTGGATACTCACTGAAAGGGAAATGTGCTGTTGTAGGGTTCTGCTCAGACTTTTGTGACAAGCTGAAGAACCCTTAATGAGTCTTTATTGGTCACAAATACATTACACAGTGAAATTATTTTTTCTTCGCATATCCCAACATGTTAGGAGGTTGGGGTCAGGTCAGAGCGGAGGGTCAGTCTTGATTCAGCGCACCTGGAGCAGAGGAGGTTTAGGGCCTTGCTCAAGGGCCCAACAGTGGCAGCTTGGCAGTGCTGGAGTCTGAACCCCCAAACTTCCGATCAGTAACCCAGAGCCTTAACCGGCAAGCCACCACTGCCCCAAAGGTTCTACTGGTTCTTGATTTGACCTTCTTTAAGAATGGATAACTGATACATAAGGTCAAAACCCAAGCCAGCTAGTGCAAAACCCAAACGTTAAAGACAACAAGACACTAGTGAGAGAAACTAAGCACAGTTGTTAGCATAGAAGAGACTGAGTTAGTGCTAACAGTTATATTTATCCTGTTCCACTCTCTCTACAGACACTTTTTCACTTGCTATACTTTAGGATTTTGAACATTACTACAGTGTTTCTATGACTTAACCTAAACACCAGCTTCAATAATAATCTGAAAGCTTGCTAATCAAAACATGCAACACTTAAGTATTTCAGTTTAAAAATAAATAAATAAATTATATATTCAAAAAATAAATATATATATATATATATATATATATATATATTATATTTTATATATATATATATATATATATATATATATATATATATATATATATATATATTATTCCTTTGGAAGACAGCATTTCCACAGGCTTGGAAACTTGAACTTGTTTACTCTGCCTCAAACACACCCAAGAGCTCTGTATTACACTCTGACTCAGAGCTCTTACCAGTATATAATACTGACAAATAATAACCGATGCTTAACACACACACACACACACACACACAATTGTTATGCAATAATAAATGTCCCCAGAATGAAAGGACAGTTTGCTGGTCCTCACTAGCAATTATTACTCCCTCTAGATTTTTGCTCCACATATGAAGTCGAGTCTGGGTTTAGGACTAACGACAGCAGAATATGGATTTAGATAGGGACACTCGATCAGCCGCCAATCACATTCTACGACTTGATCGGTAGTCTCTAAATTTGGCAGATCTGACGAACCGATCGCAAACTGATGACATGCAGCACAACACGACGTTAAACTTTAGCGTCACAGTCAAGTAATCGCCAGTGTGGAATTATTATGAGGTCTCAAAAAACAATTAAATTTGCCATTTTGCTGAAATTTTGTTGTGCTTATTTATTTGATTCTCAAATAAAACGACAATCTGCAACATGCATTGAGTACAGCAGTAATCTAATTATTGACCTTATTCTGAATAAGGCAATATTCTGATTAAGGTGTTTACATGAACAGCAGTAATCTAATTATTGACCTTATTCTGAATAAGGCAATATTCTGATTAAGGTGTTTACATGAACAGCAGTAATCTAATTATTGACCTTATTTTGAATAAGGCAATATTCTGATTAAGGTGTTTACATGAACAGCAGTAATCTAATTATTGACCTTATTCTGAATAAGACAATATTCTGATTAAGGTGTTTACATGAACAGCAGTAATCTAATTATTGACCTTATTCTGAATAAGACAATAACAAGCTGCTTCTAAATACCGAACTGGTTTCTACAACTATTTCTAAATTTTAACGACGAACTCTGGCTTTATTCCGAAAAAAAGGTTCCAAAACGTTGTCTGGGCGGATATGTGTAGTCGAGACTCGGAGACAAAAGTCAAAATAACAAGGGGGACTTGAGAACTAGAAGATTTGAGAACTATATCTGAGAGTGGCAAGACTTTGCAAAGAAACAAGAAAGTGTGTGTGTGTGTGTTTGTCACACACACACACACACACACGTCTATACACACAATTGACTTCTCACATGTTCGAGCCCAGCTGATCTGATGCTTATTAATCAGGCACATACAGAACTTTTATTTTTTGGGGGGCATGATGTACAACCCATACTTCTCTCACTTTCTTTCTTACAATTTTTTTTGTTTCTGTTTTTAACCCCATACACACATACCAACACACACACTTGATCTTGCATATCCTGTGTGTATTATGTGTCGCCCCTCCTATAAGATATCTCTTTTTCCCAGGATTCAAGCTTCCTGTGTCCACCCATCCCGGTGAGGGTGGGGGTTGGGGGTGGTTTGTTGGGTGGGGGGGGGTTTTTTTTTTTTAACACGCATCACGCGTTGGCATGCAACATTTAGATAACAGACACCTAAATCATTCCCATAATGATAAGAACATGGCAGGCAGGAAGTACAGATATATATTTAAACCACAGCGCTCTTCTCAAATTTGTCTGTTTAGTTTTGTTCTTAAGAAACAGTGAAGCCTGTAGATGTACAGCTGATTATTGTTGTCATTTATCAGAGCTGAAGCGATGTTTATATCTCTCTGTGTGTTTCTGTAATCGGGGCAGAGCTGTGTTTAAAGTCCGGTTCACTGGAACCGAGCACAAGCCGGAGTGAACCTCGAGAACATTGCTCCGTGTCACTGGGCTGTGGATTGAAGCTGTTTAACGTGTATATATATATATATTCAACATTTCTCCTGTTTATTAATGAAGGCTCTTCTCTCTCTCTCTCTCTCTCTTTCTTCATCTCTCTGCCCCTCTCTATCTCTCCATCTGTCTGTTTGTCTCTCTCTCTGTCTGTCTCTTTCTCTCTTGGGCTGTCTCTCTCTCTCTGCCTCTCTCTTTCTTCATCTCTCTGCCCCTCTCTATCTCTCTGTCTGTCTGTCTCTCTCTATCTGTCTGTCTGTCTCTGTCTCTCGTTCTCTCTGACACACACACACAGGAGAAGCCGTATAAATGCAGCGAGTGCAACAAGGCCTTCAGTCAGAAGCGAGGTCTGGATGAACATATGCGCACACACACCGGAGAGAAGCCCTTCCAATGTGACGTTAGTACCACACCACACTGCACCATACACACTACTCACACACTACACACACACACACACACACCCCTCACCTCAGTCCACAGACTCTGACAGTAGGAGTGGACGTAGCAATGGGTTGTGGGTGCAGTGTCTGACGCACAGGTTTAGAGAGCAGACCACTGGAGCCGGGGCTGACTGATATAAATCCACCTCCGTGTGTGTGTGTCTGTGTGTCTGTGTGTGAGCAGTGATGGAGCGTTACAGTGGCGTCGGAGCCGCAGAGGAAGGATGTCCTGCCAAGTGGACACGAGACTGTAACCACCCTGCGCAAACTGACCCCACTCTGACCTCCACACACACACACACACACACACACATACATACATACACACATACACACACACACATCAGCACTCAAAGCTCACACGCCGAAGCGGCCCGGCTCCAAACCGCGCTGTTAGAATAACAAAAGGCCTCGTGGTGTCTGTTTTCTGAGCGAGGGGACAGCAGCCCGTCTCAGTGTCTCACTGTCTCACTCCTCCTGCGATGGAAAATATCTAACATTACACTTCATTGTGTGATAACACAATCGTTTAAAACATGGTTTAAGAAAGGAGGACTTTAAAGCAAAGATCCACCCTGAATTAAACCCCTCATCACCACCGTGGTCTGTTATCACTTCTCGGTTTCCTCCATTTCCCACATTGCACTACGGCTACCTCCCGACAGTGCTGCGGTGGGAGTTAGCCCTCGCTTCATCTCTTCATAATGAGAGCGATGCAGCGGCGCTTTACTCCTTCACTCTATCCAGCTCTCTCACCTCGTCATCTGTGCACCTGCTCGAACAGACATGAAGCTTCAACTTACTCTCGTGTGAAGTCCGCCATCGCAATCATCGTCTTGTAGACCAACCAGCCGAGCCAGTTCTCTGCCCTAACTCTTCGTAAAGCTTCGTATAGCTGCATTGTAATATGGGACCTGGAGTCCAACATCTCCACTTCATCTCCCCGACCCACAAACCAACAGCAGAATCACTCAACACTTCACTCAACTGTCTAGGCATAGGATTGTTTTCTACGCTATCACACAAGTGAATAGAAATGGAAATGTGTGTATGTGTGTGTGCTTGTGTGTGTGTGTGTGTGTGTGTGTGTGTTTGCAGCACTTAGCACTAAGTCAGTGTTGGTTAAACCGGGTAGTTAACGATCTTGCATAAACATGCATGCACAAACTCACACACACATACACATATTTCTAAAACACTTCCTAAATAATACCTCCACTCAGCAGGACTTTAAGGAAGACTCTTCTTTAGCACACACACACACACACACATGCGCACACACAGAGGGAAGGGACACACAGTCGTCTCACTGATCTCATCAGACCAAATGAAAAACACTCGCACTGCTTTTATTTGATTTCGCTGGCCAGCCACAAGTGCGCCTTTTAAAGTTACGCTGTTATTTTTTCTCTTTTCTCTGTCCACAAGCGAGTGAAATTGGCTGTTTCCTCCAGACGGCCTCTCTTCTCACTTCTGATGTGACGGGTCTTTTAAGCCCTGAAGCATTTCTTTCTTTTAACCCCCCCCCCCCCGCCCCCATCTGTCTCTCTCTCTCTCTGTCTCTCTCTCTCTGTGTCTCTTTCTGTCTCTCTCTCTATCTCTCTCTCTGTCTCTCTATCTGTGTCTCTCTCTGTCTCTCTCTCTATCTCTCTCTCTGTCTCTCTATCTGTGTCTCTCTCTGTCTCTCTCTCTATCTCTCTCTCTGTCTCTCTATCTGTGTCTCTCTCTGTCTCTCTCTCTATCTCTCTCTCTGTCTCTCTGTGTCTCTCTCTGTCTCTCTCTCTATCTCTCTCTCTCCGACTCTCTCTCTCTCTCTCTCCGTCTCTCTCTCTCTTTCTCTCTCTCTCTCTCTCTATCTCTCTCTCCGAGCACACTAACACGAGCAGCCTCCTTTTACGGCAATTTAGTCACTCAATTCTTTCGTTCTTTTGTGTGAAGCAGAAACCGTGCCTTAATCCAGATGCATTTAAATTTTTATTCCCCCCGTTTATCGGCTCCTTTCAAAAATGCTTTCGCATCATTTGAAGACATTTACGGTGGTCAGGATGGACTTCGTGCCTGGTTTAGAAAAACACCAACGGCATAAATTCTACATCATTCTTAATATGAACAAGGAGGAAAAGCTTTAGGAGTGACGAGCTTAACTCCGTCCACAATGTCATTGAACACCACCTAGCAGAAAGCGTTCGGACCAGCGGCGGCTTTAGCAGAATTAGCGAGAGTAAAGTTATAATGTGGTTAGCATTTGTCGCATTTTTATGAAATCGATGCCATGTGGAAAAGCAGTTCTGTACTTGTGTGTGTGTGTGTGTGAGAGAGAGAGTATGTGTGTGAACCTAGACAACGCCTTGAGCTTTTAAAAACGCAAAGTTTTTGAATAACTTTGGGAACAAATTAAATCTATTCTGATCTTCGGATTCTCCCAAAGCATTCCAGACATACAGTACACAGACACACACACACACACACACACACACACACACACACACAGACACAGACACAGAGAGAGAGAACATCCTATACAGACTTTGAAAGCAATTGTGGCAATGTAAAAATCAATTGAGAAATCCCCTCAAAAAACTTGAAATGTCATGAACCTTAAAGCTTAAAAATACTTTCGGAATTCCGTTCAGGTTAGATCGAGTCAGCAAACTCACTCGTGTTAGCAGTAAACATGTAAACATGTAGGAACAGTAACTTTAAAACCCAGTTCAGGTTTTCTGAGGTAAACTACCTGACTAACACTTCAGTAAAACGTGAAAATTTGTGAAGGGTAATTGAACACTTCATTCAGAATTCCTGTCAGGTTAGCTGGTTAGCTTGCTGACTAGCATTAGCAGCGTAAACTTATGACTTTTTTTAAAAAACATCCTTTGAGAACTCCTGTCAGGTTAGTTCATGTTAGTAAAGTGGCTAGTGTTAACAGTAATGCGGAATTGTAAACATGTAGGAACGATTACTTAAACATCTTCAGTTATCTTGTCAGGTTAGCTCATGTTAGCAGCGAAAACTGTGAAAATGAGTCCTGACTACATAAGGCCTTCAGGAACGTTTACTGAACGTGTTTTAACAGAATACTGAACTGGGGAACATAGGAATAGTGTTAGCAGTAAACTGTAGGAACAGGACCGGTTTAAAATGATTAAAATCTTCTCAGAAATCCTGCTCAAGTTAGCTCAGGTCAGCTAGCTGAATTGTATTGGTAGGTAGTAAATAAAATTTCTACTCGAACTTTGTACACTCTTTTCAGAAATCCTGTTGCACATTAGCTAGCATTATCTCTAGCATTATCAGTATTAATTAAATACTAACTAAAAACTAATTTCAGAAATTCCGAACAAAGTGTATGAATAGCACGTTAAAATTCTCTCAGAATTTTGTCAGGTTAGCAGATTAACTAGATGGCTAGCATTAGCAATGGTAAATTAATCGCTCAAGTGAGTTAGTGACTGATCAATTAAATCTATGAAGAGGAGCTTATAAATATGACGGAGTTGTAAATATGTGTACATAAATATGTGTGCAGTGAACTGGCTGGTGTGTGTGTGTGTGTGTGTGTGTGTTTGTGTGTTACATGGACAGATTCACAGGCTGCTGCTCTGACTGATGGCTCCAGTTGTGTGTGATTTAGTATCTGGCTTGGCTGATGCCTTCTAACCGGTTGCGTTAGACTTTTTGTTGGCAGTGTCATTTTTAAGTGGTTTTGGGTCGGTGTGTGTGTGTGCGTGCGTAAGTGCGATGCTTTCTCAATTGAGAGCATGTGCTAGTGAGAGCGCTGCTGCCTCGCTGCCTTCACTCCTGCTGTTTAGTTGTTATGCTCTTGTGTCAAGTATCAGGATGAAGATTCAGTTGTAGCTGTGATTCCAGCCCATGATCACAATATATCACTTAGCATAAGGAGAATAAAATCAAGTGAAGACATGGCTAATCAAGACATACATACATACATACATACACATTGGTGCATTAGCCTTAACAAGAAAAGGACCATTAAATGATGCTAAGATGCGAGTTAACAGACTGTGTGTATGTTATTGTGAAAGAGAGCGAGACGAGCAAGCAGGGAACAAAGCTTTTTGCTTTCTTTAAGAAAACGTTGCACTCTTTCGTTCTCAGTATATCAGACGATCATGTTCTTTGCAAAAACGTTCCCATACAATTCTGACCAAAACTGGAACCACGTGGAAAATGTGATTCCTCCGCATCGCGTGGAGAAAATGGTTGGTCACCTGTCAATTTGTCACTCATAAGTGTGGATGCACCTTAAGGGTGGAAGCCATATTGTTAAATGAAACCAAATTCCATCCCTCCATTTTCTGTACCGCTTATCCTACACAGGGTCGCGGGGAGCCTGGGGAACTTGGGACACGAGGCGGGAGACAACCCATCATAGGGCACAATCGCACACACACTCACATCGCATGACTTTGAATTGGGGGAGGAGAGCGGCGTACCCGGAGGAATCCCCCGAAACAGAAAGAACATGCAAACTCTGCGAACACAGGGCGAAGGCGGGAGTCGTACCCACTAAGCCATCTTGCCCACACCTTTAAATCGAATTTGCAGTGATTAACAGTTAACACAGTTTAATCCACATGATTTTCCTCCACATGCTCATACAAGTACAGTAAAGGTGCAGCAGCTGTATTTCCGAGCTTACACACGTGTCAGTTAATAAATATTAAGGAACGTCAGTGGTCTGCTTATAAATATTAAAGACGACTTTCTGGAAAAAAAAAAACAACAACAAAAGAGACTGAGAAACCATGTTAGAAGTACAGCACCCTTCACAATAGTATTACATTTCAGTAACCTTCACAATAGAATTACATATTTCAGTACACTTCACGACAGTATTACATTTCAGTACCCTTCACGACAGTATTACATTTCAGTACCCTTCACGACAGTATTACATTTCAGTACCCTTCACGACAGTATTACATTTCAGTACCCTTCACGACAGTATTACATTTCAGTACCCTTCACGACAGTATTACATTTCAGTACCCTTCACGATAGTATTACATTTCAGTAATACTTTACTCAGTAATAATATTTCACTCACATACTTTACAATATTATTACATTTCAGTACACTTTACAAAAGAATTACATTTCAGTACACTTTACAAAAGAATTACATTTCAGTACACTTTACAAAAGAATTACATTTCAGTACACTTTACAATAGAATTACATTTCAGTACACTTTACAATAGTTTTACATTTCAGTACACATTACAATAGTTTTACATTTCTCGATGTAACATGGCTTGTTTATGTCTTCCTGTGCTGCGATTGACTGCAGGTTTGCGACCTGTCGTTCAGTCTGAAGAAGATGCTGATCCGCCACAAGCTCACCCACAACCCCAACCGGCCCATGGCCGAGTGTTCGCTCTGCCACAAGAAGTTCACCCGCAACGACTACCTCAAAGTGCACATGGAGAACGTCCACGGAGAGACAGAAAGCTAGAGACAGGTCACACGCCTCCAGATACGGACCCACGCACACACACGTTCGTTTTACTATCTTCGTAAGGACCTCATAAGTATTATTAACGCAGCCAGGTAACACCTACATCTGGTCGCTACTAAGATATAAAAACATGCTCCTACACACTCACACACATGGTTAGAAATGTACACACGCGTACACAAAAACGACAGCAAGTGAAAATATCTTAAGCTATCTAGTATTTCCTATTGTAATTCTTATTACAGATGATTATTAAAATTTTTTGTCATTTCAAGCTTGAAATGATCTTGTTCAATTGACAGATATATAGTATTTATACAAGAAGCAAAATTATCTACCCATAAAATAAGAAGATTTAAAGCTAGATAATAAATAACTGTGTATTACTTTTACTAATAATAATCTCATAACAGGAAATATTAGATAAGTAAATATTAGATAAATGTGCCTATATTTAAGATATTTTCACGTGCTGAGATGTTTTTTTTTTACAGTATAGTATTTCATTATGTCAGTATTAAATAGCGTTTTTTTCAATTTATAAAAAAAAAATGCAGCCCAAATCCTCATAATTTATCCACACAGAGCAGCATTTCTAGAGAGTAAGTTACAGCGCAGGACAATCACACGTATTTTTCAACCAAGGAGCCTGACTTTGTATTAACGATTGTCCGGCTAGAAATGAAAATGTTCAAGGGGGTACCCCTTGAAGCCTGCACTCTTCATGTAATGTTTACATATAATTACGTTTCTTGAGTTTTCCACTTCTTTCTACAAAGTCAGTAAGGAATAAAACACCGGTGCGCATGCCGTTACAGGAAACGAATCTACGACCGGGTGGTGCGGCGTGGCCCGACATGAAGCGCGGTCACTGCCGCCTCTCTGAAGTGAATTAACGCCATTTAAATGATTATTAAATCTTCAGGAAATCCATTGAGCTGTCAAACACGCAGCTTGTTAAATATTACCTCTCCAAAGTCGATCGCTTTCTAAATGATGTACACAATGTCGTGTTTTATTCCTCTGACGCCTGAGCAGTTTGCCAAAGATTCCAAAGAAAATGTTAATTTATTAAAGAAAGACGTACGATTTTGTCCGTTTGCATCCTGTTACATTTAACCGGGCACCGTGTCACCGGAAAGGATGACGTTTCACTCGGAGTCTGTGTTGTACTAACACTTTTCCACGCAATAATGTTTCTCCACATTAACTGGTGCAGAAATAATGAGAGAAATGCAATAAGAAGAGTATTTTGTGTTATGCAGAATTTATGTTACATATGTTACAAGGTACAGATACATTCCTTTATTAAAGTGTCAGTATTTTTGTATGTTATGCTTATTATTATTATTATTATTATTATTATTATTATTGAAAAGAGAAGAAGGTTTATGAATTATTGTCGTGATCATACAAGGAGCCGAATGCTGATTGGGCAGTTGTGTTTCTGGAATGTTGAACGTTGATGCTCGAGTGTTACACGTATCAGTATCTCAGTATGATTTTGATTTGTATTTTCATTCCCACTTTTTCTTCCTTTCATAACCTGTTATTCAATATAAATACTGAAACGAGTGCTGTTGTTTTGTCTGTTCATATGCTGTCATTTTTACATGTGTATATATATATATATATATATATATATACTATTTCATTTGTATACATATACAAATGGAGTGCTTCATTAGTTTTTGGGAAACACACACACGAGTGC
Organism: Ameiurus melas; assembly: GCA_012411365.1. NCBI lineage: Eukaryota > Metazoa > Chordata > Actinopteri > Siluriformes > Ictaluridae > Ameiurus > Ameiurus melas. Next base: position 21,415,194 of record CM022768.1, on the reverse strand, counting down.
AGCTCTTATCCTATAAGATGGTGCACAGCTCATTTGATTCATTTCCTGCACTTGAGTCAAATTCAGGGTCGAATCCGTTTCTTACTGCAATGAAACCAGGTCACCTGGAAGTGTACTGACATCATCATCTCTCTCTGATCTAATTGGACAAAGCAATGCACAAGAACCTGAATATGTGAATATGAGCAAAGGTAATTAGAAAAGAATAACAGGGTTTGGATATGGGAAATACTATTATTTCTGTGGAAAGCCTACTAATCAGATGTGGCAACAAGGACCTGGAGCAGACGAATGCTTTGCTTCATCAAGAAAAAGTAAGGGTATGAGGACAATGTCTGATGTGAGGCACCTTAATAAGCAAACCTTTTTTTTTTTAACGACCACCGAGATGGCCCTGCCAATTCAAAGGTCAAGAGTTCACCGAGAAAAATGTTGCATTTGTCTTACCTCAGAATTTTTTTTTTTGATTACAATGCCTTGCGAAAGTATTCGGCCCCCTTGAACTTTTCAACCTTTTGCCACATTTCAGGCTTCAAACAAAGATATAAAATGTTTATTTTTTGTGAAGAATCACCAACAAGTGGGACACAATTGTGAAGTGGAACGAAATCTATTGGATTTTTGAAACTTTTTTAACAAATAAAAAACTGAAAAGTGGTGCGTGCAAAATTATTCGGCCCTTTACTTTCAGTGCAGCAAACTCACTCCAGAAGTTCAGCGAGGATCTCTGAATGATCCAATGTTGTCCTAAATGACTGATGGTGATAAATAGAATCCACCTGTGTGTAATCAAGTCTCTGTATAAATGCACCTGCTCTGTGATAGTCTCAGGGTTCTGCTGAAAGTCCAGAGAGCATCATGAAGACCATTATACATGAAGACATATTCAACTTGATTGACATTGAGTACAAATACAAAGCCAACGGAATGCAGTTCAAATCTAAGACTTCCATCCATCCATCCATTTTCCATATCGCTTATCCACACCGATTCACACATTACGGACCATTTGGAAATGCCTAATCAGCCTACATTATATGTCTTAGGAGTGGGGGAGGAAAATGAAGTCCAAGGAGGAGACCCAAAAAGCAGCAGGAGCACATGCTCAAATATAACTAGTTCCTCCTGCGATTTTGCAGAAATTAACACAAAATCAAGCAAATGACATGATATTCGGAGGAGCTTGCAATTTTTCAATATTACCGCAGATTTTTATCAGATTCGGGCTAGGACGTGTCACGTGACGTCATCGATTCAAGTGCGTCAAACACGAGTACAGCTGAAAGGTCGTGTTTACCACCAAACATCATGTACGAAACAGTTTCATTCAACTGCAATTTCACCAATTCAAGTAGTTTTCCTAAAAAAAAAAAGCACAAAAAACTCCACATTGAGAGTTTCCCCGCAACGAACTTTTGAAATGCTGCAGTAAAATCAAGAATGTTTGGCCACAAAAATGACAAAAAAATTAAATGTTCAATTACGTCTTGGATTGTAACTCGGAATGACATTATTGACCTCCATACGTTCGATCTACAAAGTTAGAAAGAAAATAAGTGGGACACTTCCATGGTTGTCTTTTGTTAGTAACAAGTTTTATATATATATATATATATATATATATATATATATATGTGTGTGTGTGTGTGTACATGAGCTGTAAGCCCTAATCTTCAAGATTAAAACAAAAAAAGGATTGAAATATTTCACTTTTTTATGTGTAATAAATCTAGAATATATGAAAGTTCCACTTTTTGAATTAAATTACAGATTTTTTTTTTACTTTTCCATGATATGAATTTTTTTTAGCTGTACCTGTGTGTGTGTGTGTGTGTGTTTATGTGTGTATATATATATATATACACACATATATATATATATATATAATAATAGAGAGAAGAGAGAGAGAGAGAGAGAGAGAGAGAGAGAATGAAAATAAACAACTTGAACAGTAAATATATGCATAAATAAGATAGCGCTGCCAACCTGCGGCGTCACCATCGTCCATTTCTGAAGGCTCCTGCTTCCCAGGTAGCGATTTGATTATAAAGCCTTAAGCCTGGGTAAATTGTTGATGTCAGACTAATCATATGTGCTTTCCAGACTTGATTATAAGTGCTCACTCGACAGCGATTAACTAAAGCACGACTCCGACGCTGGGAACTGTGGCTTACAGGCTAATTAAAGCCTCAGTGCGGCTCGAGCTGCTGCTGACTCGTCAAAGGCAACAGCTCATCGAGAGAAAGACATCACACACCATGGAGGACTTCACAGCCGCTGGGTAAATCTTTAAATCTCTACGTCACATTTCTGGGACTGTAATGCAACAAAATTGCACTATTTAAGAGTTCAGACTTTCATTTCTGCTTTAATTTTGCGTGGAATAGATTGACTCGGCAGTCGCTTTTATCCGAAGTGACTTAGCAGGCCAGGATTAAGCCACTTTCTGAGTTACCAGGTGGATTTTTTTAACCACAACCTTCTGCTCGATTACCACTAATCTGACACAACCCTATGTCATTATGAAATGATGAAATAAAGTGTTACCCTGCGAATTCCACCGCGATCTTTACACTTCTGTACGTTACAGTGCACTTTTTTTTCTGGAAACTGGAAAAACAAAGAAGTCATTAAAATGTACAAAGTAAGGAATAAAACACATTGGGGTATGTGGATATAGAAAAATAATCAATTGTCTGGGGTTCGATTCCCACCGTGGCCCTGTGTGTGTGGAGTTTGCATGTTCTCCCCGTGCTGCGGGGGTTTCCTCCGGCTACTCCGGTTTCCTCCCCTAGTCCAAAGACATGCTCTAGGCTGATTAGCGTGTCTAAAGTGTCTGTAGTGTGTGAGCGTGTGTGCGATTGTGCCCTGCGATGGGCTGGCACCCCGTCCAGGGTGTCCCCCGCCTCGTACCCCGAGCTCCCTGGGACAGGCTCCAGGTTCCCCACATGACCGTGTGTAGGATAATTCTTTCTTTCTTTCTTTCTTTCTTTCTTTCTTTCTTTCTTTCTTTCTTTCTTTCTCTTCTTTTCCTATTATATTTCTTTCTTTCTCTTTCTTTCTTTCTTTCTTTCTTTCTTTCTTTCTTTCTTTCTTTCTTTCTCTTCTTTTCCTATTATATTTCTTTCTTTCTTTCTCTTTCTTTCTTTCTTTCTTCATGTTCGTTCTTTTCTTTTCTTATTATATTTCTATTTTTTCTCTTTCTTTCTTTCTTTCTTTTTTCTTTTCTTTCTTTCTTTCTTTCTTTCTCTTCTTTTCCTATTATATTTCTTTTTTTCTCTTTCTTTTTTCCTTCTTTCTTCATGTTCATTTTCTTTTCTTATTATATTTCTTTCTTTCTTTCTTCATGTTCATTCTTTTCTTTTCCTATTTTATCGCTTTCTATTTTTCTCTTTCTTCCTTCCTTTTCAAGTCATGTTATTTTCTCACTTCCTATTTTCTTTCTTCTTTAAGTGCACTATTTGCTGATGTGATGGTATATGACTGATGTGTGGCTCTGCTGCTAGTATTTATGGGAAGTGTCTTAAACACTGATGATTGATACTATTAGCTGTAATCACTGGTTAAGAACGGCTTTTCTTTATGGAGCGGAAGATGGCGTTGGCCAGATCCAACCTGAATTGCTTTCATTGGATACAGGACTGGAAATGATAGACCTCTGAAATGACTAATCACGTATTTTCCAGCATGTGTGTTCCCACAACTTAACCTGCACCACAGATACGATTCAGACCTGACGGCTAACTGCTGAGTCCTGCTGCTGAAGCTGTGGAGAGCTGTTACAGCTGAGATACTCAGTTCCACAGCAAAACTACACCGAGGTACTGAAAAAGATACTTACGTGCACTACAAAAAAGCTACTGCTGTGTACTACTCACAGCTTAACTGACCGTGGATAAGGATGACTATCGTATCTTTGTGGAAGTATAGTAGCATTAAAAAGTTGTGGTTACATGAAACAGTTTTTATATATATCCATCCATCTTCAACCGCTTATGCCTGCTTCAGGGTCACGGGGAACCTGGAGCCTATCCCAGGAAGCATCGGGCACAAGGCGGGGTACACCCTGGACAGGGTGCCAGTCCATCGCAGGGCACAATCACATACATACTCACACACACATATATATATATATATATAAACTGTATATAAGTGTATAACAGAGTGTGATTGCAGTGAATTCATTGGGAGTCTCATAGTTGGGTGTGTGTGTGTGATTTTCTCAGTCATAGGGTGTATCACGCCCATCGTAGGCTTGAATACAGAATGTGTGTGTGTGTGCGTTTCTAATTATGTTTTTACTGGGTGCACTGGTTTCCTGTCCCTGTGTGTCTGTGTGTGTGTGTTCAGACACTGGTCCCCACCCTGGGTCCAGGAGTATGATTAACTCGACGCCACACAAACCGCGTGATTGGTTCGCCTCTGTATCACTACGGCAACAGGTAGGGTGGGATGCTTCTCCAAGCCACAGAATGTAAAGTACAGTGCCTTGCAAAAGTATTCGGCCCCCTTGAACTTTTCAAACTTTTGCCACATTTCAGGCTTCAAACATAAAGATATAAAATTTTAATTTTTTGTGAAGAATCACCAACAAGTGGGACACAATTGTGAAGTGGAACGAAATCTATTGGATATTTTAAACTTTTTTAGCAAATAAAAAACTGAAAAGTGGTGCGTGCAAAATTATTCGGCTCCTTTACTTTCAGTGCAGCAAACTCACTCCAGAAGTTCAGCGAGGATCTCTGAATGATCCAATGTTGTCCTAAATGACTGATGGTGATAAATAGAATCCACCTGTGTGTAATCAAGTCTCTGTATAAATGCACCTGCTCTGTGATAGTCTCAGGGTTCTGTTGAAAGCGCAGAGTGCATCATGAAGACCAAGGAACACACCAGGCAGGTCCGTAATACTGTTGTGGAGAAGTTTAAAGCCGGATTTGGATACAAAAAGATTTCCCAAGCTTTAAACATCCTAAGGAGCACTGTGCAAGCGATCATTTTGAAATGGAAGGAGTATCAGACCACTGCAAATCTACCAAGACCTGGCCGTCCCTCTAAAGTTTCAGCTCAGACAAGGAGAAGACTGATCAGAGATGCAGCCAAGAGGCCCATGATCACTCTGGATGAACTGCAGAGAACTACAGCTGAGGTGGGAGAGTCTGTCCATAGGACAACAATCAGTTGTACACTGCACAAATCTGGCCTTTATGGAAGAGTGGCAAGAAGAAAGCCATTTCTCAAAGATATCCATAAAAAGTCTCGTCTAAAGTTTGCCACAAGCCACCTGGGAGACACACCAAACATGTGGAAGAAGGTGCAAACTTTTTGCCCACAATGCAAAACGATATGTTTGGCGTAAAAGCAACACAGCTCATCACCCTCAACACACCATCCCCACTGTCAAACATGGTGGTGGCAGCATCATGGTTTGGGCCTGCTTTTCTTCAGCAGGGACAGGGAAGATGGGTAAAATTGAGGGGAAGATGGATGCAGCCAAATACAGGACCATTCTGGATGAAAACCTGTTGGAGTCTGCAAAAGACCTGAAACTGGGACAGAGATTTATCTTCCAACAAGACAATGATCCCAAACATACAGCAAAATCTACAAAGGAATGGTTCACAAATAAATGTATCCAGGTGTTAGAATGGCCAAGTCAAAGTCCAGACCAGAATCTGTAGAAAGAGCTGAAAACTGCTGTTCACAAATGCTCTCCATCCAACCTCACTGAGCTCGAGCTGTTTTGCAAGGAAGAATGGGCAAGAATTTCAGTCTCTCGATGTGCAAAACTGATAGAGACATACCCCCCCACGCGACTTGCAGCTGTAATCGGCGCAAAAGGTGGCTCTACAAAGTATTAACGCAAGGGGCCGAATAATTTTGCCGCCCACTTTTAATTTTTTATTAGTTAAAAAAGTTTCAAAAATCCAATAGATTTCGTTCCACTTCACAATTGTGTCCCACTTGTTGGTGATTCTTCACAAAAAATAAAAATTTTATATCTTTATGTTTGAAGCCTGAAATGTGGCAAAAGGTTGAAAAGTTCAAGGGGGCCGAATACTTTCGCAAGGCACTGTATGTTCTGATACTGTGTGTGTGTGTGTGTGTGTGTGTGTGTGCGCACTACACTTCTGCAACCAAAATTAGATGTGCAAAATTAGAGTGAGTGTAGACATTTAAGGAAGAAAAATCATCATTATTATTATTATTATTATTATTATTAGTAGTAGTAGTAGTAGTAGTAGTAGTAGTAGTAGTAGTAGTAGTAGTAGTATTAGTAGTAGTAGGTTCCAGGGTCCCTGGGTTCAATCCTGAGCTTAGGAGACAAAAAGGTAACGAAGAGCCAAGAAAATAATTCCGGCATTTATAGATCACAATTGATCCAAAAGTCCCTAGTGGCTGGTGACAGAACTGCATTTAAACAAACAAACAAACAAACACATAATTGCTCATATGGTGAAGTTTTCTGTAAGTAGATAGTCCATTATACCATGATAGGAGTCTCCAGTGTCAGGGTCAACATTCTGTAAGTCTTCTGCCGAGAAGTTTCCGGTTTCACGGCGTAACATGACAAGCTGCTACTTTTGTCTTATTAATTTCAAAAGAGAGAAAAAAAAGACAGACGAGGGACAGGTGAGCCACTATAATGTCATGTTTTTCAGACGTTCCACAACATAACTATAAATGGATATAAATGTATGATATGAATGAATGAAAATGTATAATAGTTGCTAAACTGCTGCAGTATAAAGAGCTCACGATGTTCTGTTTTTATTTATTTAACGCCAAGGTCATAACAATAACTCTGCTTCGGCTCAGGCACGTCCCACCATCCCATCACTGATTCTTTTCCTAGAACCGCACACTTCCAAGTGTATTATTCCTTCACTAGAGGCCAACTAAATTTACATACTGGTGTGTGCGCTCACATATATTCTGGTTTTTGTTTGTAACGTCTTGATCTGAAGTTGTTCTTCTCCGGCAGAGTTTGGGGTTTAAACCTGATCCTGTCAAAAGCCTACGTGGAGATCTGATTGAGTCCAGAGCAAACATTCACTCTGCCTCTGCTCCTGTGGGCTGATTGAGTCTCTCAGTCTGGCCAGGATTTCTGAATTCCTTCTCCGTCCGTTTAGACCGTAACTCCCGCATGGAGAGCTGTCTGGTGTGAAAGTAAGGCGGGTATGAAAAATGTGTTTGAAATGTTTCTTTCTGTAAGGTTATCTCTTTTGAAACGTCGACGCCGAAGTAAGCAGATAATCCTCACGTCTGAATTCGAGTCAGCAAAGCTTAAGCAAAGTAAACATTCTCCGAGTCCGAGACGCAGGTGGAGCCGTCAGTCTGGAGAAATCCAGCGGTTTCTGGAAAGCCTTGCCTTTGCGTCTACACTCCAAAGAGCAACGTTTTCAGCCCGCTTTATTCTGTTTGACTTGGGCAACATCTAGCGCAGGGGTCGTCCACTGGTGAACCACAGTCCGGATGCAGACCCAGCAAAGTGAGCCGAGTGCTTGAAGAGAAAACACCGTAGCAGAGCCGATAATCGTACGGGGAAGTTCAGTTTTCTAAACATGGACCAGTCGTGGCCAGTTATGCAAATTATTTCGATGAAGGCAGCTCATCGGAACGAAGTCTAGGTACAGGTACTCGAGAGAGAGATTCTCAAACGTTCACACACCTTCTCTGGGACGATTAGAGAATTTACTACATGACATGTTTAAAGAAAAGTATAACGAGTCAAATCGACTTGACCGAGAAGTCATTAATAGTTAATTCTCTGCTTCAAGTTTGAGTTCAAAGGTCAAAACCGGTACTGTAAAGCATCACTACGAAACAAAACCACAGAAAACAGAGCCACTTGGATTTGCCTTAATTATAGACATAAACTTATCACTAATGGTTAAACATTCTTTGTTTGTCGTTTATCCGGACCTCTGTAATTGAGGGATTTTATGTACCGGTGATGTTGAGGGTTGGTAGTGTACAAATACATCCCATAATAGTTCCCAAAACACGGCAGAGTAATGGGAAGGGAAGAATGATACAATGTGGAGATGAGAGAAAGTGACTTACGAGCGTGAAGAAAGAAAAGAGCGTTTGTTTGTGAAGTGGGTCGGCCGTACGTTGTCAGACATGATGAGATCTACATAGAGTGTGTGTGTGTGTGTGTGAGTGTGAGAGAGAGAGAGGGAGAGGGAGACAAAAAAGAGAGCAAAAAGCGTCCATCAGCAGCGGGCAAGTATTAAATAAACCCTCCGAAATGAGAGCCCTGTCAGCACACACATCACCGACATCAAGTGCACTATTCCTCCACCACAGACCTGTCTGCACTTAGCATATATACATACACAGTCTATACATAAAGCCACAGTCATACACGCACACACACACACACACACTCACACACACACACGGCCCGCTGTCCTCACTCTGCAGGCCCATGTTGACGGAGAGCCACCAGGGGAATGATGTCGGTCGTGTTTCATTGAAAGAAAAGAGAGGAGAAGAAAGGCACTGGAGGCAAAGAAAACACGAAGGAAATCCCGTTCCTGACCACTTCATTTATTTTCCCTCTCTCTCTCTCTCTCTCTCTCTCTCTCTCTCTTCTCTCTCTCAATCGAGGGGGCTCGTTCCTCGCTGCAACACCACGAGCAGCTGTCTGTAGCCTATAACACACACTATTACCACAACGCGTCATTACGCTATGATCTTGAGAAACAACACAGGTGTGGAAAAAGCTGCATTTAAGCCCGCCGTTATTAAGCAAACTACTTTTTTACGAGGGACTTTATGAGGGATCATTTTCCCATGCTGCTTTTTAACTACGCTGGTCAGAAATGACAAAATGCACATGGCAAGTGAAAAGGTTTTGAACACCTGCATGTTTTAAAGCTAGTAGTTTAGTGCAGCAGACAAAACAAAAAAAACGGCAGACGAAAAAACATCAAACAAGCGCGAAGGCCTACAGTAAATAATTGTGTTTGAATACTTGCACTGCATTAAATATAACCTGTAGCCTAATTTGTTGTTTAAGTGGATGAAGATATTGGGGAACGCTGTTGCTAAGCAACTGGAATATATGGACACCGAGCATAGAAGCTAATGGTTAAGTAATGAATGAAAACCATCTCAGGACATGTTATTGGAAAAGAAAACATTCTAATTCCAGCATGTCTGAAACTGTTTTATTCCTCTTGTACCACATATTGTATTTTTTATTTGTTTATAGTTAGATGTAATGTTGTGGAATGTCCGTGAAACAAGTTCCTGCCCTGCTGGAAAAAAGCAACCGAAACTTTCATAGAATTTGTAATGGTTTTAATGGGAATTGTATTCGTTTTAATGGAAACCGTGGGTGTTTACTAGTAATTTGTTGCTTTCTATTGGTCACATTTTACGTCTAGTGGGTACCATTACGTCCTTAATACGTCCTACAGTGTCATGGAAACCATTTGGTAATGGTTTTAATGGTTAACAGCTGATGGTTTGTAATGATATTTTTAGTGTAAACCATTAGAATTTCTATGATGATTTCTGTTGAGTTTTTTCCAGCAAGGTGTTATCACTTACATTAAAACCGCTCGTCCCTCGTCGACCTTTCTTTTGTCTTCTCTGGAGGTTAATAATATAAAAATGTTACAGAGGAAATGCAAAACTACAAACCTGCAAAACTACAAACCTGAAGACTTTTCTGGACTTTTCTGTTAACATTAAAGCTTTACCTTTGACTACTTCTGTCATTTGTAACGGTCTCCAGTATAACTATTGATCTAGCAGGGTTTTTTGTCGTTTTTTTTGCGAGCTAGCATGCAACTTTCTATTTTAAGCCATTTCCATACACAACATGAACGTTAAAACAAGACGAAACCGTCAGGAATATCCACAGTACTCTCAGATGTGTCACTGACGTCTTACGAAAACACTCGGTTTGGCGAAAAATGACCCTGTAATTACACTTCGCATTGAGCGCAGACCAAGCCACCGGTTCAGCCATGTTGAGAAACATCAACATTTTGAACTTGAAGCTGTCAGAAACGTTTGACTGCTACAAGAGATGCACGTTGCTACGGAATTCTCCAGTAAATGACTAGCATTTATGAAGGTTGAATTATTCGTTATTAGATCTGCTCGCTCTCAGGTCCTATATAATATGCACTTGGAATGTAGATCAGTTAAGCCTAGTGATAAAAGACTCGCAGAAAAGAGCCAGTAGTAAGTGTTAAGACAAATATACTGTAGATTGCGTCTAGTTCACAATTAGATCCAGATTTTTCTTAATCAAATGAAAAAGGTTACCTTTTCACCTACTCTATATCTCCTCCTTATTTAGATTTCCAATTGTAAAGAATTTAGAAGGAGAACATTGTTTGAAGTTTATCCAAAAGGCTTGTTTCATTAAAAACAAAAAAATGACACCAAACGCTGTCATTGAGGCTCCGCTGTGGAAACTCAAACCTGATGTGAAACTGCAGCCACGCTAAACGAACACATCTCTATTATTTTAAAAAATAGAGAGGTTTGGACGTAATTTGTTGTTCTGGCAGCTTCTGAACGTGAAGGAAGCGTTCTTCCAGAACTTTGTTGGATTTTACGGGCCAGTAAAGGGCGACGATGGAGGAGTCAGAAGCAGTTCAGTCTAAACAGCCGGAGGAACGTGAGGAGAGATGAGCCCTTTCTTCTTCTCCGTAGGGGGCGGCAGGGCAGCGGGGCATCACCCTTGATCCCTTGTTCCCTATTCAGCTCTCTGTCTGACCATCGCTCTCTGTAACTCTCTCTTTCAGGCTAATCTCTTCCTCTTTAACCTTTGCTAACTAGCTCGTTTTTATTTTGCACTAATCTTTCGCTCTGTCTCTCCTTTTTACATAATTGCATTGTCAGAAAACCTGTAAGGGCTAACGATTTTCAAGAATAGCGCAGGATTCACACTAACAATGGTAGTAGTGTTGTAAAATTTGTGTTTAATATACTTTAAATGACAAGGCTACAGCATTGCGTGACATTCGTATGATGATAGAAGTTTGTTCTTATATTTTGCGATTCTGAATGCGAAATCAAGCAAACTGCGCAATATTCGGCGGAGACTGAAAATTATCTAAATTACCGCTGATATTCTGCAGATTCTGGCCAGGACGTGTATTGTGACATCATTACAACGCACATTCAGCCAAAGCCCTCTACGAGTCACGTGCGTCGAACACAAGTACAGCAAAAAGGTCGTGTTTACCAACAAACATCACTGCAAAAGACAGCGCAGAACTATTTAGTGTGATTGCGATTTCGCAGATTCGAGCAGTTTTACACAAAAAAAGGACAAAAAAACCCTAATTTACAAATACTCTGTAAAATCCTATAAAGACTGTATAGTTAATATATATTTTATACCAACATGCACTAGTTGCCTATATCGCTAAGGGTTGGCAAAGAACATTTGCTAGGTCTTATGCTAAGTAATACTGTCGTTGATGTTGAATGTTTAAATAACAAAGAATTTCACAACTTAAAACTAAACGTTACCCAGTAGTCATTTACTTGTACTATAGTCCAACTTAACTAAAATTAATCTAGCTAGTTGTTTGTTCCAATCTTGTTTTTCCTGTAGTTAACAAAAGATGACAAAATAAAACGTTCCACATAAAGCTACTCAATGCTAATCTTCTTCTGGTTGGATTCTTATCATATCAAATTAAAATATTATTTGACTCTGCTTGGCTATTTGGTGTTGACACCAAAAAATGAAGAAATGCTGTATGGCTGCATCGGCCAGCATCTTCGTTTTGGCTCAACTTTCAGATTACATGCGGGCTCCATTAAGAATTTATTTATCCATCCATCTTCTATACCCAGAGAAAACCCCGCAGCACGGGGAGAACATGCAAACTCCACACACACAGGGCCACGGTGGGAATCGAACCCCCGACCCTGGAGGTGTGGGGCGAACGTGCTAACCACTAAAACTAGCCACTAAATATGTGTGCTTTGTCCTTCCTGTAATCCATTCACAATTTCTCAGGGTTGGATCATCTGTGCAACATACCTGCGTTACCCAACATGTACATACTGTCAAGCAACAGCGTGACAGTATGATAAGCTACGTACATTTGAACAACGTTCTTGATCCCATGCAAATTAGCTATGACACTGTAAAACCGACAAATCCAAACAATTAGCTTGAATGATTCCACAATCACTTCACATTTAGGTAACCACTACAACTACTGTTACAACTACTACTGCTAATCCTACTAATACCACTCCTACTACTACTACTGCTACAACTACTACTACTACTACTACTAAATCAACTGCAACTACTACCACTACTACTCCTACTACTACTACTACTACTACAGCTATAACTACAAATACTACTCCTACTATTACCACTACTACTGCTACAACTACTACCAGTACTACTACTTCTACTACTACTACTACTACTACTACTACTACTAAATCAACTGCAACTACTACCACTACTACTCCTACTACTACTACTACAGCTATAACTACAAATACTACTCCTACTATTACCACTACTACTGCTACAACAACTACTACTACTACTACTACTACTACTAAATCAACTGCAACTACTACCACTACTACTCCTACTACTACTACTACTACTACTACAGCTATAACTACTAATACTACTACTACTACTACCACTACTACTTCAACTACTACTGCTACAACAACTACCACTACTACTACTACTACTACTACCACTACTACTGCTACAACTATAACTACTAATACTCCTACTGCTACAACTACTACTACTACAACTACTACTACTACTCCTACTAATACCACAACTACGGCTACAACTACTAATCCTACCACTACTACTACTTCTACTGCTACAGCTACTACAACTACTACTCCTACTACTTCTACTTGTACTACTGCTACAACTACTAAGTAGCTGGACTTCCTGACCTTTAATCTTTACAGCTTTACAACTGAAAGTGTTTGTGTTGAGAACCCAAATCTGAGGTAACCAGTTTTCTGGTAAAACAATAACAATATATTATAACGATTAATGTTATGTAACTCACACTACTTATATTATTAGTTACTATTAACTCACTCATTATATTTTAAGGTGTTTTATATCACTTTTAAAAATAAATTAGCTAAACTAGCTACATCAACAATGAAATGATTTGTCTTTCCAAGGCAGTAACATAGTTTAATACGTGTAAAACATAGTTGCCATAAAGTACCAAAGTAAAACCGTAGTACAATCTACTCATTGGTTGTTGATTTTTTTTCATAAAAGCAAGAAAAAAAGAATGATAAAATGAAAATGAGTAGTAGTATTCCAACAGTTGTACCAAAATCCTGAGCAATAATCAAGAATAAAGGCTTATGTTTTTCGACGCGGTATAAAATGGTGCTTGGTAATTAAGAATAGACACACACACACACACACACACACACTGAATGCTCTAACAGGGCCGAAAGTCATAGTCCTCAAAACTCAGAGTGCATGTCCTCTTCACTCTCTGTGTAATGACTTTTAACATAATGGCCTGCAGTCACTATAATAGCCTGTCAGACGTGTGTGTGTGAGAGAGAGAGAGAAAGAGAGAGAGAGTGTAATTGTAATGGAGGGTGAGACGGGCCCCGTCTAAGCCACCTCAATTAGTCACACTGAACCTGTTCTCCTGTAGACCACACACACTCACACACAAAGTCTGACAGACATTACACCTCTGCATAGACACTGACTATCCCACCAAAAACACACACACACACACACACACACACAAACACATTTCACGGTGATAAAGTCCTTGGTGTCAGTACGCTCTCAGCGCCGTGCTAATCCCCCACAACACATATATCTCTCACAGGAAGCCGCTTCTCAAACATCAGGGGCCTTGGAGCAGCATTGTGAGTGCAGTATACACACCACACACACACACACACACACTCACCCATATAGTATATACACACACACACACACAGACAGCCTCCAAGGCCGCATCCTACAGCAGCTCTGTCAATATACAATCTCTCTCTGACTTCTCCATCAATCATAAACTTACACAAGGATGTCCTCATTTTACAAACAACAAACAGATCTGTCTGGTCAAACACACAACCACACACATACACACCTACACACTCGGGGTAAGGCAGGTGTCTACCAGGCAGAGGAAATATCTTTCCGTACCCTCTCTTCTGTGTAATTATCTGTTGACTGACATCAATATAAAATGCTGATATGTCTATTAAGTGTAATAAGAGTGTGTGCAGTGTGACACAGCGCCCCCTGTGTGTAAAAAAAACCCCCACCTCAATTAGACTGAAAATCTCCCACAGAGGATCATTAAACCATACTTTATGAGCTTCAATGATTAGACATATTAAGAGGTGTAACACAGTGACACTATCCATATCTGTATCTGTTCGGTGCTCTAAATATCCGTGTCCGTATCCATATTTGGCCGTGCATATCCCCGGAATGCTGGGAATACACAGTGGGGTGCCTGTCAAGTTTTGTAGGATACCAGATTCAGAGAGTTAGGATAATCGTAATAAACGTGTGAGGAATTTCATAACAACGATCCTCCTGAAAGATACAAAAAGGACAAAATTTACCCTTTTCGGGTTAGGGTTCCTGGTACCCACGCCTGGAGCCAGGCCTTGGCTTGGTGTCCGTAGTTGAGTGTTACTCATGACATTACTCGATCAAGTTCAACTTGTGGTCTCAAACACCTGCAAGATGAAGGGTCGGGGGGTCATTCGTAGATGGACTGGACCCTTGCAGTGGAAACTGGAATCTGGGACTATAAAATCTTTGAAATATCTGGGATCTCTTACATTTTCCGCATATTGAATGAATCTTGTGGTGTGGCTCAGGCATCAGAATTTGTTTCTTTTTATTGTAAAGGATCCTTCATAATGATAAAGAGCCAAAAGTCTGATTGAAACATGAAAGATTTAACTTTTCAGACTGAGAATTTTCTCTAAACACTGACTGTTTATATGGCTTAGTGGTTAGCACATTTGTCTCGCACCTCTGGGGTTGAGGGTTTGATTCCCGCCTCTGCCCTGTGTGCGTGGAGTTTGCATGTTCTCCCCGTGCTTTGGGGGTTTCCTCCAGGTACTCCGGTGTCCTCCTTCAGTCCAAAGACATGCGTTCTAGGCTGATTGGCATCTCTAAATTGTCCATAGAGTGTGAATGTGTGTGCGATTGTGCCCTACGACGGATTGGTCCTCGTCCAGGGCGTCCCCTGCCTTGTGCCCCGAGTACTCTGGGATAGGCTCCTGGCGGCCCGTGACCCTGTGAAGGATAAGCGGTACAGAAAATGGATGGATGGATGAATGTGTATATGTGTAAGAAACGTGTGGATCATTTGCCATGGTTTAGTAAGAGCGCAGTTCTGCTTGTTGAAAATGGAGAAATATGTGACGTTACCCAAGTCGAGTCGACAAGCCTTTTGACGTGACCACATGAGAACTCACCAGCGGCAGGAATTTTTGTTGAAGATGTCTGCGAAATAGATCGGTTGCATCACAGTAGCCAAGCGAAGCATGAGCTAAATCTTGGAAGTCTTAGAAGTCTTTGCAGGATGCATTCTCAAACATGCTATCCCTTACACAAGCTACAAAAACAATAGCAGGCCTTTTATCTCTGTCTAAAGCGTGATGTGGAGCGATGGGGGTTGATTCACATCACAGGGCCTTTTACAGCTCACACAATGCAGTGTTTTTCCCCCCTCGGACCATCACTACCAAACCTCATCAACCTCCAATCGCAGTTACTGTAAGACCTTCGGTGATTTATCTGATGACGAAGATGCGTGTAGTGTCTTCAGCTGGATTTGATTGTGTTAAATGGCTCTGAATCACAGGGAATAAATGAAAGGCACTCTGTCCGGGAATAACGAATGCTTGATTTCAGGTCGATCACAGACGTGCATGACTATGAAGGATGAGCATGTCCTGTCATTGGCTTTGTTTACAAGCAGAATTTTAGTCAGAGGTGCAGATTCTGTAAAGAAATCTATTGAAAATCTTAACTGACATGCATGTTACCTATAGTCTAAACCAAATGGATTTAGACACTTTGGAGTCGACATTGCTATTACAACGAGAAGCTGTGATTCCTGTTAGAGACTAACGAGTAGCTAACGTCAGTGGAGCGAGTTAGCCAAACGTTAAAGGATGTCGCTCTCTGCAGTCTGTCTTCAAAATGTCCTTAGTAACTAAACATAAGTGCGGAAGAGGAATTTACCTTTCAAACTGTTAGCTGGATGTTTTATCCAACCATTCATTCATTCATCATTAATAACCTCTTTATCCTGGTCTTTAAGCCTATCTCTGTTTGAACTGATAGCATCTCAGCAGGACCCCAGCATGCAGGTGCACTAAACTACTGACACTCCTTAAGAGACACACTGCCGTGTGTGTGTGTGTGTGTGTGTGTGATGAGTATGTAAATTAATTGTTCATGCTTCCTGGGTGTCCCTGTGTCTGTTTGCGTTCCTGTGTGTGTGCGTGACTGTGTGTGGTTTTTCTGGTGTAATTCTTTTTCACGGCTGTTTGAGTCACTGCCTCTGTCTTTACAGGCTCCATTGAGAGTCAGTGGGCTGCTGGTTATTACCACACAGCACAGGTGTCAAAGCCAGACAGGAAGTGTGTGTGTATGTGTGTGAGAAAGAGAGGGTGAGCACAATAATAATGTATATATCCACTAGATGTACAGTACAGCTCGGCACTGTTCACTTTAAACCTGCAAAGTCATTAGGGTTGTCAGTGACCAATGTAATTAGTTAGAGACACGAAGTGGAATCAACCAATCACAGCCTGGTTTATATTGGACAGGACCAATAAAATAACGTGGCATTATGCTAAGTCATGGCAGCTGCTAGTCAAGCAGAACATAACCAACCTGAGCATACTGTATTATATGATTAGATATTAGATCTTTACCAAAAACAAAACAAAAAAAACCTTTTTTATTGTCCTGAATAATCAAAGCATCACCCGCCATTCATAGTAATACAATCCAGTCATAATTAAAGACAAAATATTCAGCTTTAGTCAAGCTACATTTACTTTCGTTCACTATAACCCCAGAAGCTACTTAAAAGACAGCGGGTGTGCATTCTTAAATAATTCATTTTCAAGATCAAAATAAAGCAGTTTCCTGCCAAAAGTCTACACACCAAGTCACGCTGAGTCAGCAGCAGCACTGTCTGAGACAGTGGAGATAGATGAGCATCCCTGCCCCAATTGATCAGCTATCAGCTTCGGTTTAAATGCTTCGAAGTAACAAAGAAATAGCGTTATAATGATCTGCAAGCCAAAACCTGTGGAGAAATCAGCGTTTCACGGCTAACCATCCAACCTACAGAAACACGTAGCTAGCCAGATCTTTTAATATTTTACTGTATGAAAGCTCTGTATTAAACTTAAAGATGTCATGTCGATGTGAAGTACTAAGGGCAACTTTGCGACATAACTAACCATATAGCTAGAAACATATGAATGTATGGTTTATCATGAGCTAGCTAACTTGCAAAAACAATCTTAGCGAGCTAGTGAAATGCCAGCAGTTTTCTTTATATATTTTTGATATTGAATATGGTGTCAACTTCAGCATAGCTCTATTGGTCGGCTAGCATAATTGTTCAAAAATTCGTTATAGAACATTGAGGATGAGGCTCTATCTCATTAACGTCGATGGGCTACAGAATATTTAATCCCGTTTTCGTTGCTAATGCCAGGATAGACTAGCATTAATATAATTAGCTAGGCAGCAAGTCAAATCCTTGCTAATCGGTTATTCTCAGGACATTTTACTTCTTATTAATTCTTTATCAAAACTACCTAACATTAAGTCTTTACATATGAGCTTACACGACTTAATTTGAGTGATCAGTTACAATGTTTTATTCATTAATATTTGAGTACTTTTAAAAATAGCAGCTATTTTAATTTCAGATCAAATTCAGTATAATTTCTCATTATTTTTTTGCACTCCTGAGCAGGACTTTTACTCGAGTCAGTGTGTTTTGTACTCTTTCCACCACCAGCAACAAAAGAATGTAGTGCAGGCCGAGGCCTAAAACGCACGGTGCGTCCGATACGGCAGGGTTAAGCGGGCGTTCCCTCACGCAACCAGCAAAGGCTGTTTAATGATTTACGACAGTCACTGGGGATGATTCATTCCCAGTAAATCTCTGGCTACTTCGCGCTGGACAGGAACGCGAGCATGTTTCAAATGAAGCCGTAAAAGGCCTTGTTTCAGAGCTGCTGAAAAGCCATAACTTAGACGTGGAGGACGTCCGTGTCTTTTCGTTGTTTGTCCTGCACTTTTTCACGTGCTCTCCCGCCACCCCCGGCGAGCTGAGAGAGGAGCACCGCGAGGAACATTTGTGAAGGATTACTGTTCGTTTAACACATTTTTAAAGCAGTTCCTCATCTTCAAAGCGGCGCAGGAGCTTCGGTAGCCCCTCGGCTCTTGGCAGGAGCCCCTATCCAGCTTAATGGCGGTTTACCCGGTTGTCATAGCGGGTTAAAAACAATAGGTAACTCTAGAGAGCTAGAGAGGAGCATGCCGCTTTCATATCCCCACCTGTGAGGCGATCGGAGCAGATTTGGGTGTTTTGAGTTCGCTGCAGTAATGGGGCACATGGGTAATGACATATGCACATGTATGAGATATCTCCTGAGCTTCGCACTCTGTTTTCCACTCTGTAGTTTGAGGACCGTTCTTTGTTCTCAGCGCCGAAAGCGGGGTCCGGTTTGAACATGATTAGAAGCATGTTGCGGAATTGGCTCCATCCTCTTTTCAGGAACAACAATTCCAGCTGGGCCAGGCACAGGGCTAAGTAGGAGCAGACCTTTTCGACAAACGGTGTTATATAATTATGTGTGTGTGTGTGTGTGTGTGTTTTAGTATTTAAGTGTAGTGTAGTACACCAAGGCTCCCCAGAGCACCATAGTTATAAGAGATGGTGTTCTTTCAAAGTGTTTTGTTGGTTCGAGAAAGCTTTTGCGGTCACTTCTACTCCCTTGCGATTGAAGCTAATGTCTTGACTTGGCGTGGAAGAACGTATTAGCAATCAGGTGAACGGTTCCCAAAGGAATACATGCAGATTACTCGTGCTCTGTTCCTCCTGCTTCTTCATCTGGATGGTTTGACGTGGATTTCCAAAAGATTTCCACTTCCAACAAAACAGTTAATATCAAAGAATTACTTACCAAAGACATGGTTCACCTGGATACTGTTTATTAGTATCTACATTGGTGCTGCTGTCTTCATAAAGACCTGTCTTGTGTTCATACTAAACATCCTTTGAACACACTTAGTACTGTTTGTCTTTACACTTCTATACCTTCTAGTCGAGGTTTCTTCCTCCTGCCGTGTCAGGGAGTTTTCCTCAGCACTGCCGCCTCTGACTTGGTCGTTAGGGATCCAAATCTTCCTCCAGATTTCTGTAAAGCTTCTTTGTGAGAATGTCTATTGTTAAAATATCTCGCAGGGAAGCACTGTGTTTAATTAAGCACCGATTTCAAGTTTTGGTTGGAGACCAGGTGTATTTAGGACACAGACATTCCTGGGGATTGGGAAGATTCCCTGGAGCAGGAATCCATCAGGAAGAGCCGAAATCTGGGAGGGATTATGAGACACAAGAAACGGGAGAGATACACAAACATGCCTGAGGTGGAAGGTTTGCTAAGTAAGTGAAGAGAGACGTTACTGAGGCCTGGCCATGGTGGAAATAAAGTCCATGCCAAACCTGTTGCAGAATCTCTCTCTCTCTCTCTCTGTCTCTCTGTCTCTCTGTCTCTCTCTCCCCATCTCTCTCTCTGGGTGTTTTTATACGTGTTCGTGTTTGTTTTAACAACGCTTGACTTCAGTGGATATGTGGTCGTCTTTGTGTATTTGTATGTGGCTATGTTAGTGAGTGTGTGCGAGTACATAATTATATACGAACTCTTGAATTCACAAGTTTGAGCATGCGGACGTCTTCCCTCGACTCTCACGCGGAACGTTCCAGAGCCGAAGCTGCAGGTCCGCACACTCGTAAGTTCCCTATGGAGAACTGCAACCATTTGGGCTTGGAGCAGCCGATTAGCACCTCAGTTCCGTCCTCTGACCCGGGTCAGAACACCTCTGTGGGCAGGCGATAGAGGATCAGAGGCGCCGAGGCTTCCGCCGTTCATCTTCAAACTCGGGTCAACACTCGTCCTGTACGGCTCAAAGGAACCCAGTGGTGCACTCTGTCCGTCCCAGCTCGAAGAGCGGCTCCACCACGGCTTCCCGCTGGGCCCCGACTCGGAGTGTGTTCGAGCATATGCGTGCCAGATGCTGCTTGCCTCGCTGCTTTCCTTCAAAGAAACAATTAGGGACAATTATCGCAACATATAAATGAATTTCGTTCGGTGCTTTGGAAGGGACGAGGCCTGCCACAGGTGGTTGTAATCTACCACCGTCTCAGTGGTGTTTCAAAAGAGAAAGATTGTAACTAGCTGTTTGTTTAGGAACTTGTACATCTGGGCTAGTGTTGTCACTTACTGACCAAAATCATGACTCTATACACAAGAGGATACACACAGACACACACACACACACACACACACACACACACACACGTACATGTGTGCTGTAATCTCTAAAGGCTGCTTTAATGGCAGTCATTGGTTTTAATAGTGGCTCATTTTCCAGATGCAACAATTAAAGGTGGCTTTAGAGTGGGTGGTCACACAGCCCAAACAAAGCCCCACCCACTCGAACCGTGACGAACCACGCCCTCATGAAAGGGCCAGATCATGGCCATGACCGGCTGAGCACGTGTAATGTTTGGAGGCAAAATAGACTGATGGAAGTCAAGTTGATTAAGCTTAAGTGAATAAATAAAATGTGTGTGTGTGTGTGTGTGTGTATGTATGTGTGTGTATATGCGTGCATGTATGTGTGTATATATGTGTTTTTTTGTGTGTGTATGTGTGTGTGTGTGTGTGTGTGTGTGTGTATGTTTTTTGTATGTGTGTGTATGTGCGTGTATGTGTGTGTGTTTGTTTATGTGTGTGTTTTTGTATGTGTGTGTATGTGCGTGTATGTGTGTGTGTTTGTTTATGTGTGTGTTTTTGTATGTGTGTGTATGTTTTTTGTATGTGTGTGTATGTGTGTGTATGTGTGTGTATGTGCGTGTATGTGTGTGTGTTTGTTTATGTGTATGTTTTTTGTATGTGTGTGTATTTTTTGTATGTGTGTGTATGTGCGTGTATGTGTGTGTGTTTGTTTATGTGTATGTTTTTTGTATGTGTGTGTATGTGTGTGTATGTGTGTGTGTTTGTTTATGTGTATGTTTTTTGTATGTGTGTGTATGTGCGTGTATATGTGTGTGTTTGTTTATGTGTGTGTTTTTTGTATGTGTGTGTATGTGTGTGTGTTTGTTTATGTGGGTGTGTTTTTGTATGTGTGTGTATGTTTTTTGTATGTGTGTGTATGTGTGTGTGTGTGTGTGTTTGTTTATGTATATGTTTTGTGTATGTGTGTATGTGCGTGTATTTGTTTATGTGTGTATATTTTTATATGTGTGTGTATGGCGTGTATATGTGTGTTTTTGTATGTGTGTGTTTTTGTATGTGTGTGTATGTTTTTTGTATGTGTGTGTATGTGCGTGTATGTGTGTGTGTTTGTTTATGTGTGTGTTTTTGTGTGTGTGTATGTGCGTGTATGTGTGTGTGTTTGTTTATGTGTGTGTTTTTGTATGTGTGTGTATGTTTTTTGTATACGTGTGTACGTGTGAGTATGTGTGTGTGTGTTGCAAACCTAATTGTGTTTGAAAAATGAAAAGCCATAAGAGGACCTGCAAAAGTCTACCCTGTCTGATGTCAGCAGCTTGGTGACGCGAGTGGACACGTGTGTGTGTGTGTGTGTGTGGAAGGTTGGCACCTTGTGTCCTTATGTGGGAGTTTGTTTGTGTGTTTTCAGCTACTTGTCATCTAACTCATACTGTATGTGTGTGTGGTCCTGGAGTTGGTGATTAGCGAGGGCTTCATTTGCGTTGTAGTTATAGTCACATGGTGAAGCCATTTCACGAGAGAGAGGGAGAGAGAGCGAGAGAACAATGGGAGAAACAGATGGACGTCAAACATGAAATGTAACAGTCAACACTAGACACATTACAATAATCCTGTGCTTTGTTGTACGTGATGACGCACGCCGGCCGCCACTCGTGTGACATCTTTCATTTTATTGCTTCTTTCATAAAATGGATGTTTATTCGCAGCGGCTCAGCCGAGGCCATGTTTGATTGCGATAATGAGATTGTTCGTATACCTATAGCACGTGCTTTAATTTAATACCGTGATGGTTTCTTCACGTTCTTTGCTCCTCAGCGAGAACCCTTAAAGGTTAGAACTTTTCACAGTGTATACTCACTTATTATCATATTCAAACACATCAATCACATCTCACAACTAGTGACAGATGGTCATGATGTTAGACGGGACAGCTAAAATCTAAATCTCCACACACACACACACACACACACACACACACACACACACACACACACTGAGAGCCTGTCAACCAACTCTAAGACACCTCCTAAAGCTGACACACACTCCTGGTCACACACTGCCTGTCTTTCCTCCGTGAGCTACATGACAAGGCCCTGTGGGACGTTTTATGAAGTTCATGGACTTCCTCAAGCATATGTACCCCCCACCCCCAGAACCATTACATTAGGCACTAGGTAGGTGTATCTTAACTACCATTACAGAATGTGCATGCCTGTACAGGTAAAGATCTGTGTGTGTGCGTGCTTGCTTGCTCTGATGAATGTGCCCTGTCCGATGTGAGGTGTTCAGGCTCTTTTATCAGTGTCTCAGCACGGCAGTTCAAGTCTCTCGTGCCGCTCCCCTCTGCTGTAATACAGGAGATAACACCATCACACCGTCGCCATGGCGGCACATGAAACGGACACACACTTCACAGCTCATGTATCACCATTAAGTAGACCTGCCGATGACCTCAGAAGGGAAAGGACACGGTGCGGTCCAGCATGCAGGAGAAAAATAAGGTCTCCGTTAGAATTCAGTACAGTCCGAAGAAAAAAAATAGCAATACAACTCAACGCAAGTGTCTGATTTTTTTTCATATGTTGCATTTAGAACACTGCGTTCTTGAATAAATTATAAATAAACGATAAATGGCGCACTTATCTATCACTTTTATCCAAAGCGCTATACACTGGTTCTCATTCACCCATTAACACACACACACACACACACACACACACACCAATGGTAGCAGAGATGCCATGCAAGGAGCTAACTTGCCATCGGGAGCAACTTGGGGTTCAGTGTCTTGCCCAAGGACACTTCAGCATGTGGAGTCACATGGAATCATGTGGGCGGGGACTTGAACCACCAACCCTAGTGGACAAACCACTCTACCACCTGATCCACAGCCGCCTAGGATTCGCCTAGTTGTTGTTGTTGTTGTTGTTGTTATTACACCACAGTGCTACTGAATTCTGTCATCTGATCGTTTCTATAGTAACAACTTGTAGACTTGTAGAACGTGGGCAATGCACATAATCTGAAACTAATAATAAACATTTTTACATTTGTTGTTGTTGTTGTTGTTGTTTATACAAGGAAAAATGTCATTGTTGATACGGTGACATTTTTGGTAAGGAAATGTTCATTTAGATATTATGGAAGGAGTCTCCAGTGTCAGAGCTTGTCATAGGGAATGACTGCTTATAGTAACTAAATCATAAGCCATGAGTAATTGAGAAATTTTTTCTAGAAAAATAATCAACGACACAGTAGTGTTATTGTTTCAGTTAAGTATTTATTCCTCTCGTACCACAGCAATTTACCAACAAGTACAATGTTTTGTTAATTATAGAACCGCATGTCATACTTTTTATCCATTTATAGTTACATGTAATGTTGTATGTACATTTTTTTTTATAAAACAGCACTATGATATAGTAAGAGTTATTTGCTTGCATTCAAGATATATCCACTTGCCAATCTATTTTTGTGTGAGAATGATCCATAATAAATATATATATATATCTGGTCCTATGATGGTTCCTTTTCACAGGTGGATGATGCGGAAGGGGTTACAGTTATTGAGTTTCAGTCAATAATTGCAGGGAGAACTTGTGTTGAAATGGTAACATACAATACTGATGACATCATAAGATTCTCATCGAAAGATGAGACCTTCGACGTCACCCATGGACAGACAGACAGACAGACAGGTGTCTGTTGTCCACAAAGCAGGTTGTGAAGGATGTTTCTCGGTCGCAGTCATCGGACATTTGGCTCCTATCCGGCTTTGATGACATGTACTTTTATCTGCTGTTTGTGGTTGCTCTCTGGTCGCAGGAAAGCTTGTAATGTTTGATGTTTAGTCAAGGGCAGTGTTGATTTGCTGTGCGATGAAGTGCGGGGCAGGGTGACGTTAGGAGACTGCGGGTATCCGAGTTTTTGACTGCGGTGGTGTATTTCTGCATCGTTTGCTCAGAGATATGAAATCAGATTGTTGGCTTTGTTTTATTATCTGTTTGCTTTCAAATGGATGGTTGAAATCTGAAAGACCTGCATCTTTTTGTCTGAAAGGTGACTGAAGTATTGAATTTGGAGAACAACTCAGTCATGGAAAGGACCGTATTGTCATTTCCTGTGCTTGATCATATCTTACACAAAGAATGGGCTTCATTTACTGACCGTTCCTATTAAAGTTGTGTGTAAATGTGTTTGTTTTTTTTAAACTAAAATTTCCTGTCAGATTAACTGAAGTTTTCTATGGAGTCGTGTGCATATTTTGAAAAAGGTGAAATAATGGTGAATAATAAGCACACCCTCTAATCCATCCATCCATCTATCCATCTTCCATACCGCTTTATCCTTTTCAGGGTCACGGGGAAACCTGGAGCCTATCACAGGGAGCATCGGCCACAAGGCGGGGTACACCCTGGACAGGGTCACCCCCTAATTGCCCACAAATTTCCCCTCGATGATCAATAATATCTATCTATCTATCTATCTATCTATCTATCTATCTATCTATCTATCTATCTATCTATCTATCTATCTATCTATCTATCTATCTGTCTGTCTGTCTGTCTGTCTGTCTGTCTGTCTGTCCTGCTGTCTATCTATCTATCTCTATCTATCTATCTATCTATCTATCTACGTGAGTTAAATCTTCCAATAATGCAGCTCAGCCACTGCAGTGTGCCAGCTACCATACACTTGCACTGACTCTTCCTCCTTTCCTATGGTGATGTTAATTTTGTCCTGGTTAAATATCTAGTCTTATTTGTCTTCATTTATGGATATGGATTTCAACTTGACTGCGTAATCCATATATAAAATCACACTCTGATAAGATTCTTATTAGATCTATTGAGATTCACATTAGAAAGACTTCTGATATGGAAATTTGACACAAAAACTCAGCGCAGCAGTGTTTTTACAATACAGAAGATTTTAGTATTATGGATAAATATGTTCCTATCCGGTGTTCATATATTGGGGCCCATCGAACACCTGGAAAAGAAACAGATGCAGGAATAAATTTGCTCACCCACGTTTGCCCACATTTGCTTATAAATCTGAAGCGCAGATGCGGTCACACGTGCAAGGCATACGCTGATAAGGTCACGAAGGTCAGAAGTGCACAAGCGCCTCCTCCCATCAACTTCTCTCAGGAGGAGGCCTCTTTAACAGGCTCTTCACACACGGGGCCCTACAGCTGGGCTAACCTCATTCCTTTCATTCATTAAAACACATGAAGTCACACATTTTACACTTCAGTGTGTAGACGAGTGCTTTTCAACACTCCGCCTCGCTTGTAAACAACTCGCTGGGCTTTTACAGCAGGAACCAATTCCACGCTCCAATCAGCCTTTCCAATGACCGAAGCACCTGTTTCCATGAACACAGCCGAGCAGGAATGCTGGTACAGGAACAAGTTCCTCTGTCCTTATAATCATATTTATGAGTCCTAGAACAGCATAAATGTTAAGATCAAATGAATGGCAGCCCACGTTTACCATTTTCATCTTGCCCTCATTCATACCACTGTGAAATGATGGTGATGACCTTATCTGAACTTCGCAGGTGGAACTCAACAGAGACGTACGGAGACGCTGATGTGACATGGCATAGGGGTATAATCTGTATCTGTTTAGTGATCCAGATATCCATGTCTGTACAGCATCTGTATTTGGATTTAAACCCAAAAGTGGGCATGGCCTAAACCAGAAAACCAGAGTTAAACCACGAGCTCCAGAATATAACCAACTTGTAGTCGTCATTTAAATCGCTGCAAGCCTGACCAGGCAGTTACTAATGATGAATGAATGAATGCTGTAAATGCATTGCTGTAAACACATGCGCATTTCACCATTGATCACAGCCATGAGTTTCATATCTGACCACTCACCCACATGAAGGTAAAAACAAGAACAAAAAAATGAAGTGCACATCTATATCTATCCATATTCGTATCTGTTTAGAATCTTTGTTCAATCCGGATAACGTATTTGTATTGAGTTACATCCTTCACTGAAAAAAAAAATCATGAATATAATCAAATGATTAGCATTTCTTATTAGACGATTGCAAGAAACCAAATATAAGATTATTAAACCTATTTCTAGACATTTTTTTCTCAGTTCAAGCTTCTAGTGGCGGATATTTTTGCTCATTTTAAGCATTTATTTCTAGAAAGATGCAAAACGATCTTCAATCATTCTATGAGAAACTTTAATGCTTAAAAATAATCAAATATGTCTAGAAATAGGGTTAATAACATTATATTCGGTTAACTGTTATCTTATAATAGGAAACAGTTGAGAAATAGCATTGAAAAAGAAGCAAAGATGTTACTCTTCGTTGTTCCCAAACATTTGGATTATGATCATGATGACGCATGCCGTAAAAATAAAACCTACGCGACTTGATCCAGTGGTTTTCTGTCTAACCAGCCTTACATGTTCATCTCCTCCTTTATCTCAGATTCTCTCTGAGTCAAAGTCTTTGTCTCCCATTGTTTGTTAATGGACTAGGCTCTAACACAGAGCTTACAGCATTCTGTTGTACACTTTCAGAGTGAAAGTCATACATAATGAGACACGTAACGAAAAAAAAAACCACGACGAATGACGTTTAGTTCCTCAGCAGTGTGAAGGTGAAGACTCATGGGCCGTGAGTCAGGAGTACAATGGTTCCAATGATTGTCCTGATGCTTTTTTTTAAGAAGACACTTTTGACACACAGCTCAAAAATGATTGCAGTATGACAGTGACGGTGCCAGATCCTGATGCACTTCCACTGCTGTGGTTCTTCTGCCTGATTCGTTGTGATGTTCTACTTCTGCTTGGAGCTTCTGCACTTCGGCTTGAGATGGTCCCACATACATATGTTCAAGATTTGCACTTCCTAAAACAGTTCATGCAAAAGTTTCACACTCGCATCTGTGGATACTATACACTTGATCTCATCTGATTCCATTGACTTGATATTTGACCACCATTACACATAGATTTTAACCATTGTGCGAATGTTGGGCCACCAGGGCTGACAGACTTTCAGCCACTTTAAAACCATCTCAGTTAAACCAACATTATGGATTATTAGGGATCTAAATCTTCATCAGGAATACATGAATCTGTCATGGTACAACAGTTAAACTTAGACGTGGGGTCAGTGATTTGGTCAAATTCGTCTTACATTCTGCTCAGATGATGATTTCTGGTCCCTGTGGCACCCACAAATGATGTGGACCGACACTGAACCAACCAGAACACGGAAGCGTCTGTACTTATCAGGTTGTAGATCACTTCAGAAGTCTTCCTCTTGCTCTAGGATTCAGAAGCACCGTTTATTCATTCATTCATCTTCAGTAAGCACGTTATCCTCAGGGTCAGGGTCATGATGGATCTGGAGTCTATCCCAGGAACACCGGAGGTGGGAATATACCCTAAATGGGACCCCAGTCCATCACAAGGCACCATGCACACACACACACACATTCATACACTTTTTCACACCTAGAGTCTCCAATCCACCTACCAGTATGGTTTTAAGACGTAGGAGGAAACCAGAGAATTTTAAGGACATCCATGTGGACATGGAAAGAACATGCACACACAGCCCAGACAGTTGGTAATCCAATCTCACGATCAAATCAGAGATCCCTGGAGCTGTGAAGCGGTAAAGCTACCCACTGTAATACCCACCACGCCCTCCAGGGACATCGCTTTGGAGTTTCTGGTGTCACCTTGAAGTGGTTCCATTGAGTTTCCTCTCAAGGTTTCTTTCCTATTTCATTTTAGAGAGAGTTTTTCTTTGGCTTGCTGTTTAGGGATCTAGATCCAAACCTTGAGTTCTGTAAAGCTGCTTTGTGACCACTCCTTTCGTTAAAAAAAAAAAAAAAACTCCTCTACGATAGAGCCCAATGTACTGTGGTCATTTCTCAGCTTTGATTGGTGTCGTTACTGATTAAGAGCCTCTGGATCTCTGAGTGACACCGAGGCATGTAACAGGACACGAAACCGCATCTGGACATTGGACCTTCTCATGACTTTCTGGCCAATTATCACTTTTTTCACAGAATCCTTACTCAGGATTATGTCGTATGTTTGCACACCCACACACACAAACGTCAACATCATAAAAGAAAACGAAATCTCTGGGTTTTAAAAGTTTATTTTTACAGTCTCCAGCTGCTCTTATCCAGACTTGATCGTATATGTGTGTGTGTGTGTGTGAGTGAGAGAGAGAAAGAGAGAGAGAGAGAGAGTGTGTAAATAAAGGAGAAAACAAGCGAAGTAGGTAAGAAGAGAAAGGGAGGTGTATTAAGGTGTGGAAAGACATGACGTGATGAGAGACAGATGAAAAGAGGGGAGCAATAAAGTGCACATCCAGCGCAGATGCTCAGCCATAGATGAATGATGATAAACTCAGGAGAATGATGTTTGTGAGAGAACAGGACAAAAAGAGAGATTGCTTTCAGTCTCGCACAGATGTAGAAATGTAATGGGTCCTGCTCAAATGGGTACAAGCAAGCAAACATGTGGCTATCCTTTTCTCCAAGTGGTACTAGTTACTGCAACTTTGTTCTTGGGGAAAGGTTTTTGTGTGTGTGTGTGTGTGTGTGTGTGTGTGTGTGTGTGATTCCAGTCAAAGTCCTTTAGCAGCTTAATCTGTTGTGTAGGGTTTATTAGCTAAATCGTTAGGGGTTTGTTAACTGAAAAGGAACTTTGGCAGCCATTTTGTTCGGGAAGCCATTTAGTGTAATCATGATTCAGCACTTTTAGTCCAAGGTGGAAAATTACTGTTACTTCAAATAATTATTAACCCACTGGCTAGAATGATTCCTCAGAACGATCACATGGCACACAGGGTCCAATTTTAATTTAGTTCCTACCTGCAGTTAGTTCCAGTTTACGCAGAAATGGAAGAAAAACTGTGGTTCCATTTTATCTTGTCATACTTCTTGTAACCGCTTTTAAAATTTTATGAACAGAGATTATGAAGAAAATTCAAGCTTGTAAGGAAATAGCAAAGATTGTTGGTGTACGGTTAGCTTGCTTTGCTAATGATTAGCAAAAACAAAACTTTTTTTTTTTTAATGACATATTGTTTATACACATTACATTTTTCATTTTATTCTTTAAGTAAGTTTTTTTTTTGGTTTTGTTTAAGTATAACGTGCATGAAGCTGTACTTCAACATTTATTTACATGATTGATTGCACCTCAAAGCTAATGTGTCTAGTTTGTGTGTAATTAATAGTTAGCTTCAGTAATTTCCTGGTTAAAATTAAACCTAGCTTAAGTAACATGACCTCACAGCTAACCTGGCTAGTTTATATGACTAACTGATAATTAGCTTTAGTTAGCCAGTTAACTGTTATCGTTAGGGTTAGATTAGAATACTTAACTTTTAGAGCAGTTTGTTTGAAATCTTTGCAAATTTATAAAATAAATAAAAAAAATAAAAATAAAAATAAAAAGCACATTTACATAAGTGTTCACAGCCTTTGCTCAATACTTTGTTGAAGCACCTTTGGCACCAATTACAGCCTCAAGTCTTTCTGAGTATGATGCTACAAGCTTGGGAAACCTATTTTTGGGCAGTTTCTCCCATTCTTTTTTGCAGGACCTCTCAAGCTCTATCAGGTTGGATGGGGAGCGTCGGTGCACAACCATTTTCAGATCTCTCCAGAGATGTTCAGTCGGGTTCAAGTTTGGGTTCTGGCTGGGCCACTCAAGGACATTCACAGACTTGTCCTGTAGCCACTCCTTTGTTATCTTGGCTGTGTGCTTAGGGTCATTGTAAGGCTGGAAGATGAACGTTCACCCCAGTCTGAGGTCCAGAGCGCTCTGGAGCAGGTTATCATCAAGGAAGTCCCTATACGTTGCTGCATTCATCTTTTCCTCGATCCTAACTAATCTCCCAGTTCCTGCTTCTGAAAAACATCCCCACAGCATGATGCTGCCACCACCATGCTCCACTGTAGGGATGGTATTGGCCAGGTGATGAGTTGTGCCTGGTTTACTCCAGACATGACGCTTGCCGTTCAGGCCAAAGAGTTCAATCTTTGGTCTGGGAGTCCTTCAGGTGCCTTTTGGCAAACTCCAGGCAGGCTGTCATGTGCCTTTTACTGAGGAGTGGCTTCCATCTGGCCACTCTACCATTCAGGTCTGATTGATGGAATTCTGCAGAGATGGTTGTTTTTCTGGAAGGTTCTTCTCTCTCCAAAAAGACGCTTCGTCAGAGTGATCATGGGGTTTTTGGTCACCTCCCTGACTAGGGCCCTTCTCCCCGGAATGCTCAGTTTGGCCGGGCGGCCAGCTCTAGGAAGAATCCTGCTGGTTCTAGACTTCTTCCATTTACGGATGATGGAGGCCACTGTGCTCATTGGGACCTTCAATGCTGCAGAAATGTTTCTGTACCTGTCCCCAGAGCTGTGCCTCAGTACGATCATGTCTCGGTGGTCTACAGACAATCGCTTGGACTTCATGACTTGGTTTGTGCTCTGACATGCATTGTTAACTGTGGGACCTTATATAGACAGGTGTGTGCCTTTCCAAATCATGTCCAATCACCTGAATTGACCACAGGTGGACTCCAATCAAGTTGTAGAAACAACTCAAGGATGATCAGTGGAAACAGGATGCACCTGAGCTCAATTTTGAGTGTCATGGCAAAGGCTGTGAATACTTCTGTAAATGTGTTTTTTGTTTTTTATTTTTAATAAATTTGCAAAGATTTCAAACAAACTTCTTTCACATGTCATTATGGGGTATTGTTTGTAGAATTTTGAAAATAATGAATTTAATCCATTTTGGAATAAGGCTGTAACATAACAAAATGTGGAAAAAGCGCTGTGAATACTTTCTTGATGCACTGTACGTGGATTTGTATTGTCACATTCTCAGTGATTTATTTATTGAAGAACAGCCAAACATCTAAACGTGTACCAGAAAGAAAAGAGAGAAAAAAAAGACTGCTAAATTAACAGCTAAATTAACATGTTCTGAAACTATTTACATTTTTTACTACCACACGGTCCTATCATAATCTGCATATTATATTTATGTAAGTGTGAATATCAGCTGCATAAATGTGTATGATTGTATGTGAAATAAATACATGCTGTATGTTATATGAACAGTAAACGCACATGGAAAGTGTACGTATTCTGTAAGCACACGTGTATGAGACTGTGTGTATGAGACTGTACCACATACTGTATATGATTTCACGAGTTCAGTCTGGGTTTATGTTATCATTGTTTGGACTGTATGTATATTGTTTCTCGGCAGTTATTCATCCGTCAAAGGTAACAAGCCGCAACAATCAAGTTTGTTTAACTGTAAGATGGGCCGTGCGACATAGTAAACAGCTTTGAACTCCTGTTTGGGACAGCGTGTGGCTGCGCCTTCGCACTTGATCGCAGATCGAGTTTCCCGACGGAACACTTCCACGCCTCTGGAATGTTTCACATCCAACACATGGCCCAACGTTGGGAGTCTGTAGAGAGTGGGATTTTATTTCATCGCCCAAAATACTCGATTGTGTGCATGTGTGAATATGTGTGTGCTTTCCTCCTGCAGTTTTCCTTGTCTGTTTTCATTCGCGTCGGGTCAGGATGCCCGAGAGCCAGGATCCGGAGCTCGATCCCGAGGCTCGGCTGAAACCCGAGTGAAGGCCGTGATCACTCTTGAGATTTTCTACATGGGCCATTTTCCCGGTATAAATGTATTCCTGGACTGAATTACACACACACAAAAAAATTATATTCGAAAGCAGTTTTTACACTGTTCTTTTGGGATGGTTCATGCTGCTTTTTTGTTCTCAGAAATTTTACATGGCCAGATGTTATTATGATTGTCACAGGAAGAACATTGGATAGGATTATACACTGCACTAAAAGTATTAAAGTAAATCCGTGTATCATGCATACTTTCCATGAATGAATCAACTCTTGAATCGACTCTCGGAGCCAATGAGAATCATCGGGTAATGAGTGAGTGTCTACACCTGTATGTTGTAACTGGGAAGCTTATTTAAAATCTTGTGTTTTTCAGAATGCTGAAAGATTAGCGAGTGCAAGCTGATGTTTCCTCAAGCAAATCCTTAAATCTGAAAAAGCAATGTGATGTGTTTAGCTGTGATTTCAGTTTGAGTAAAGTATTTTATGTTGTAACAAACTGAGCTGAAATGCATAGAACTTGCAATTGTATAAAAAAAAATGTTATGTGTCTCTCTAAAATAAAAATACACACTCAGGAATCAGGTTCTCACTACCATCATTCCCGCAATAAGTATTACCTTAGTCTTAATGTTGGTTAGCGCAGCTATACGAGTTTCAGATAGCTAACATTTAGCTGTGAATTTATGATATATCTGACAAGATTCTTCAACTTAACGTTTTCTGGTATATATTGCAAATTGTTTTTGTTTTGTTTTTTTATCAGTTAGTTGATGTTCCCTATTAGCTAGATTACATTACACAGTACGGTGAAGAGGTTTATAGATCATTTCTAGGTAATTTTTTTTTAGACATTTAGCATGACCTCTGGCATTCACTTCCTGATGACTTCCTGGTTTTAAGAGTATTTAAGCTGCTCATAGACAACCATTCTTTGCGAAGTCTTGCCAATCCATTTGTTAGTCTGAGCTTTTTTTTTGTTAGTACCTTGTGTAGTTTGATGGTGGTATTACAGAATATATAAACATGTTATAAAACTAATAAGATAATAAAAGACAGGTGGGTGTAGATACCACCATGAAGTTCATTATTTTCCTATAAAAGCAGGACTAAATTGGTACTACAGCAATTTGATAATGATTACAGCTGTATTTATTAAAGAACAATCAAAATGATGTTGTTTTTTTACCTGTTAAATTTAAACAGTAATAAGTCAATGAAGAATAATTGTATCCAATGATGACCACTCATCAGTGTTTTAAATGCAATTGCAATTTACCTTGCAGGTGGTATAGAAAATTCTCATTTAAATTACACAAATGGTTAATTACCAAAGTCTGATAGCACGTACTGATCTAAATCTGCCCTGAATTTCAAGAATCAAGACAATTTGAGATTATTCACCCATGCAGGTCCACCACTGTGTTCAGTGTATCTAATCATTATAAAACTGTGATCTGATAACCAGCTCAGCGGTGTGTGTGTGTGTGTGTGTGTGTGTGTGTGTGTGGAGGATAGAGGACAGGATAAATCTAAGGCAGGTTGTAAAGTGCTACACGCACTCTCCCGAGGCTCTGTGGATCAGCCGAGTGTGTAGCTGCAGGTGGGGAGATTACACAGTATCATCCATTAGAGCTCCCGTGAGGGCTTTATCCATTTGATGAAATACAGCGCAGCTCCTGTATTACCTGCTTTGTACCACACACACACACACACACACACACGGACATGGCGTAATGCCATCAAATACACCCATGTATGCTGTCTAGACAACTGACTTTCTCAACCATACATGCACAAATACTCTGAGCACATCTTCCTCCTCTTCCCGAGTTTCAGTTCAGAAGAAATATCACTCCATCATCTCCCTGATCCTTGATTTCAGTTGACGGAAATCAGAAAATGAAACACAAAAGCCATAGAGACCTCTGTATATATTCATGCCAACTGATTTATTGTCTATAGCATGGTAATATGGCATGCTTTATTATTTATAATAAACTTGTGTTACTGAAAATACATTGCTTTTTCATATTTTATGACCGAATCAAAGGACCTGCCTTCGTCGCCTCTAATATCGGGTCCAGAACAATGCATGCAGCTGGTTTTAATTACAGCAACAACAACAACAAAAAAATGGCAGCACATGAAAACACAACATAATGAACTCAGAAACATTGTCCTAGTAGCGCCAATGAATTGTCAGTTACCCAATGAACTGACGCACTGA
Organism: Ameiurus melas; assembly: GCA_012411365.1. Classification (NCBI taxonomy): domain Eukaryota; kingdom Metazoa; phylum Chordata; class Actinopteri; order Siluriformes; family Ictaluridae; genus Ameiurus; species Ameiurus melas. The sequence goes on along the minus strand of CM022768.1, from coordinate 21,380,740 downwards.
TGCTTTATGGGTAAAAATCGGTGATTGAACGAACCATGATTTCATTACAAATGGAAGCAATTTCTATTGTCCTTATTATGTGGAGTTCTGATTCATACACTGGTTCATGTCTCAATTTTTAGCCAAAATTGAACGAGTTTCCCAGAAGATGCCTTGCTGATCAGCTCCAATATCAATAAACTAACTTCCATCACTCTTCCAAATACATGGGAAAAAAACTCTGCTAAAAAAAATACATGTTTCTTGTTTCTGACATGCAGATTGAGCCCAGAATGAAAGATTGTAAACCGTCTTTTGTGGATATAGAGCACATGTCTAATTTGGTCACAGACCAAAGAGGACTCGAGCCTTTTCCCCTCCTCACCAGCAGAGGCCGTACTTACCAGCGTACTAGCATGACCTCTGTCATTCACTTCCTGTTTGCTTCCTGGTTATAGAATATTCAAGCAGATCATAGACTATCCCTGGGTCGCAATTGGCATATTATCCGTACTAAATAAATATCCGAAATGAGAATTAGCGTGTCCCAAGTCATAGTATGTTGAAATGAGTATCCCGAAGGTATCCCAATGACCTCCTGTTTACAGGAGATGTTCGAAGTGTGGATTCATGGACATTAATTCAGCTAATAACAACATTCTCTTCTGTTAAACGATGTTAGTATGTCCCAGTACTTGCATACGCTTTTAATACACACTCAAAGTGTACATACTTTTAGTACATAGTATAAATTTGCCGATTGGGATGAAGGCAAGGATGCTTTACGAAGTCTTGCCAATCTGTTTATTAGTCTAACCTCTGAGCATTGTTACTGTTGATTGTGTTTATGTTCCTTGTTTTGGTTATTGGACTTTTGGTGTTTGGATTACCTTTTGGGCAGGTTGGATTTTGTTGATCGTTTGTTATGACTGAGAAACTCAAGCAATAAGAAGGAGGAAGGAGCCAGTTCTTTTTGGTCTTCTTGTTCAGAGCTAAGTGCTCTGACTTTCTGAAAAGATTCAAAATGCCTGCTTTTCGTTAAATTCACCAGTCGTGATTTGAAGTAGAACGTTAAGAAGCACCCAGGTGTAATCCATTTGTAATTTGAAAGACTGCAGGGATTATTATAATTTTTTTTTTATCATAATGACTTGCTTATGAGCTGTTTTATTTTCCTTTTTTTGAGTGGATATGAAGAGCATCCTATCATATTTGTAAGTTGCTTTGGATGCAAAACATCTGCTGAATGAATGTAATATAAAATGCACTCATGTAATCTGAGTACCTTTTGCGTGTGCTAATAGTATCAGCTGTATCACATGGTGCAATTAAGATGCACTCAGCTGCATCAAGTTTCCTTATAAAGAGGGTGAATAAGCCAAGCTTATACACTAATTTACAACATTTTGCACCAAATATGCCTAAATCCAGGACAGATGGTCTTCAAGATCAGATTATTTCTCTTATCTCTTGTAAACTTTGGGTCGCAAAGATGTGGAGCTCCGTTTAGAACAGAAAGCTTTTACAGAGACCACGACGTTTCGCCGTAATCCTAATAAATACGCAATAAAAGAACTCATCATTTCGGAATCATGTCGGAGTCGGAAAGCCTCAGCCGAATGGAAGAGCGGCTAATTACAGAGCCGAGGCTGATCGAGAGAGACGACTTTTAATGTAGACGCACACACCGATCGAGAGGATTATATCGTGATGAACGTAATTAAAAGTTAAAGAATCAGCCCCGAAGGCAGTGACACGAGGGGTTAATTAACATCACACACACATCTCACACGCTCAGTGGAATGCTTTAAGTAGATCTGTAAATGTTTGGCTTTGCGCGTAATCCTCTTTCTCCCCAGACGTAACCTTCATCTCTCATGTCCTTTCTGCAGATATTTCACAAAACACACTCTCAACTTTGGTTTACAGAGTTACCACTTTGGATTATTGCTATGAAAACAATGTAGCTGAATACAGTAATCTCTTATTAAAACATTACACCCGTACACTTTTTGACTAATATGCTCAAAATAGTACTCTAATAAACAAGCATGTGGTGTAGCGTCCACGCTAATTAAGCTTAATTCTTCATTACATACTGTACCTCGTTCTGTAGTTCCTATAGGATTAACTCATTTACACTCAAACTGGAAATTTGTGAGCTTCTGTTTTCTTGATCGCTGTCGAATTCTCGATTCTGATTGGTCAGAAGGTGTTGGTCACTTTAGCTCTAACAGGACTCGTTCTAAGAAGTGATCATTTCTATAGTAATGACTTTCACAGAGACTCTCAAGGTCTCAATTAGTTGATATGGGGATATTTTGTGTTAGAAGATGTTTATTTAACATTTTATGGAAGGAGTCTCCAGTGTCAGCGCTTTTTGGGTTTTTCCACCATGTCGAATTTTTCAGGACTTTCTTTAGCATGCCAAGCTACATTTCATAGTCTTCATAATTTCAAGACAGAGAGAGACAGAGAAGATAGACTGGTGAGGGAATAACTGTGGAAGTGATACTAAGGAACTAACTTGTTTCGCAGACGTTGCGCAACATTAAATGTAACTACAAATGGATAAAAAAAGTACAATGTGCCTTTTTTTGTAAGTAAACTTATTTGTCATTATGTAATTATTGGAGGTTTGCTGTTGTATAAGAGGAATAAAACACTTCCGTTATTTGAAAATAATGGTAACGGTTACATCGCCTCATTACTCCACTCTTTCATTGATTATTTTTCAGTAACATCATTCCCAAGGTTTGTAAAAATCGAGACTTTCAGGAACCAAAACCAAATTCTTTGTTAGCTGCTCATGACTTCTATGCTAATTACCCCCAAGACATTAATGAATGTGTCCAGGTCACCAGCTAATTTCAACTACATTTGAATCAGCCACCGTTTATTTCGAGAACATATCGTCCTTTTCATTTACCACCCAAATGACTCTCTTCTTCACATCCAGCCAGGATATTTCTCGTCAGACCAACGGGACTTTACTTTAAGGCTGATTTCACTTGGCTCGCTTTTAACACGTTGCGTCTCCCATAAAGCCCCACACGCCAAACCACAACAGCAAATTTATCATTTTATCGACGGTGCAGTGACAGGTTTGAATGATGAAATCCAGGTCATGCATAAGGATGGAAGGTTATTGACACGGCTTTGGCGAACGTGCTGCTTAGCGACAGGTGGTCGAGATCATTTATAAAGAGCTCTGGCAGGCCGGACATTTTGGAAAACGGCCCTGTTTCATATTTAATGTTTGAGAGACATTAGGTTTGTGTACATGAACAAAATATCCCAATGACAGCAAAAAAATCTAATGTATATTTAAAAAAAAATACAAACATTTACATGTACTCAAGTAATCTTGTTAATGGAAAAACTGGCTCTGCATGAGTCTATCAATAATTAGATTTCTGACTAAATATATGCATTTCTGACGTTTTTCAAGAATTCTGCTCAAATATTTTAAACCAATGGGAAGAAGGTGAACGTTCAGATTCTTAATACATCCAGCATCAACATAAACATGGTTTTCAGCTTTATTTTAAATGAACTGTCATGATGAAATTTCTTGAAATAATGTAATGTCTTTTAATTTGTTAGAGTAGTAATCTGTTTACTTGAATAATTTAGTCATGTAATAACTTCTACACATGGAATAACCCATTGGGGCATGCATTTACTGGAACATAACACAACAAGTATGCAAATATGACCACAAGTGCATGATTTGACGTAAGTGTTGTGTTTACATACATTAAGTCTCAATTATACTTGTTTTTGACTATGCGTACTTGTTCATAAAATAGCTGCGGCAGATCTCCTGGCGGTCGTTCGGATCATCACTTATCCACGTCCTCAGAAATTATTTTGACGTGTCTGCATGCTGCAATACCAACATAAATAGTGGGGGCAGTATAGTACAAGGTGACAGTGCATCCACTACTGAATGGACAACAAAACATCACGTCTCAAATCTCATTCTTATGTACTGTTCTAGACCATTATCCAGTACTAACACAAGCCAGCTTTCCTCTTCCAGTTGGATTTTAAAAACCTTTCAACATACTCAAATGATATGTCTTGAGTACCAGTCTGCTGGATCTTCTGGGTTAGATAGTAAATAATTTTCAGCGAAGGGTTAGGGTTTCTGATTTGAGATGCAGCTCAGGGCATCAAGCACAACTTTAATTTGACTTTAATGGTAGGAATAGATTCACGTGTGCCTCAGTTTGAACATGATTTTATGGGCACATACAGACAGATCCCAGACACAAGATAGATAGTGGAAGTAAAAAAAAAAATCCACTGTGTGTGTCTGTCTGTCTACATGCATAGTTACGGGGTCAATCTGAGAGCGATAGAGTGCCACTGTGTTTATGAAAGATGCGTGAGAGAGAGCAAGAGAAGACAGGATCAGTGTTTGACGGAGGTGAGGTGATGGAGGTCAGGAGTCTAGGGCTCTCACAGATTTAAGATGTGACCTGGCCCCGACCTGGGACAAGGCCGATCCAAGTTCACATCCCTGCGGGATTCTTACAGTCTGTGTGATCTGACACTCAACTCACCTGTCTAGCATTCTTCATCTCACACCAGCAGGTCAGTGGAACAATCATGTGTGCGTATGTGGGTCAAAGATGAAATGGGTTTGCAGTATGTAAGGAATAAAACACTTGCCGGATTGTGCCTTTGGACCTCAATTCCACATTGACATTCGCGCTGTGGTTGCTGGGACTACAGTTGCTGCAATGGCCTTAGGACTGCAATTACAACGTACAGTTTTAGTGAACAATGGATTAGTTCAACAAAGACTTCATGTAACAACTATCAACAAAGACTTTCACACTATCCGTTGTGACCCAGATGAGGACAGGTTTCCTTCTGAGTCTGGTTCCCCTCAAGGTTTCTTCCTCTTATCATCTTAGGGAGTTTTTCCTCGCCACCTTTTCGCTCAATAAGGAGAAATTCACACACTTAAAATCTGTATCCTGTGTTTATATGTTTCTGTAAAGCTGCTTTGAGACAATGACCATTGTAAAAGCGCTATACAAATAACATTGAATTGAACTGCTTGTTAGGAAAATAATCAACAACGGGGTGGTCCGATGTGGCCGGCATAAAGGAAGTTAATGTTCCCATCCTGAAGTTTAATTGGTAAATAATCATTTTTAATCCATTTACCCCCATCATTTAGTAAGTTAATAAGACAATAAAATGCAACTTGTTGTGTTAGGAAGTTGCAGTCACAGCTTTACCTCTGAATGTTACAAAGCACTGACTCTGGAGACTCCTTCCGGAAATGTTAATCAAACACCTCGTACAGAAAACTTCACCGTGTTAACAATTACGCACCATTTCTATCTCATCTTTTCTTTAACTTTCTCATCTTTTCTTTTCCATTTTCACATTTCGCTCGCATTCACCATGTGAATCAGCTGTTACTATAGAAACGTTAACGTATTAGAGCAAGACACCTGCAGTTTGAGTTACGGCTAACGCTAAGCTCCGAGCTACGGTTCTGGAAAAGTAATCGACACCTTCTGACCAATCAGAATCGACAATTCATAGCACTATAGGATCAGTTCAATACCATTTAAATGTTCTGTCTTGTAGAAAAAAATTTGCACGTATATAGTTTTAGCTACAGCATCAAAATATAGTTGACGATACAAGTAGCAGGTTACTTTGGTTGTGTGTAATTGGTATAGTATGATTTTTTTAATTATTATTTTTATCCAATAATAATATTTGCAAAATTGCTTATGACTGAATATTTATCTATTGTACTGAACGAGCTGAATTTTTTTTTATTTAATCCCATATAAAATGTATATTTTTAAATCTAAAAATTGTATAGGAAACATTACACCCATACGTTCCTCGCTAACTAAAAACAGACTTTTCACCTGTTGCCCTTCAGCTGTTTAGAAGGAAATTTTCAGGTGCTACACGGAAATCTAAAATAAATAAATAAATAAATAAATAAAACCGCACAAGGTCAGGTTTGTGGATATTGATTACTCGTAGTGGTGACTCTCTGATGAAAATGTTTTATATTCCTTCCCCAGAGGGCAGTGTACCTGCTTCCAGCGCTGCTTTTATCACCACTGGCGGTCATTGATATTTGCTGTACTCTGTCATATATTAACGTATGTGCAGAACTGGGGTCAGAGGTCAACACTGACCTAATGCAGGAAGTGAGATAACTGTAAATGTGTAAGAACAAAACAAAAGAACACCGGTCTCGTCCTGTTATGAGTGTGTGTAGGTGTGATTCGGTTTGATGTTTGATGGTGTACTTTGACTTTTCATGTTTATACGTTAAGTGTCAAATAAAAAGCACACGTCAAGAACCGATTACACGCGCTCATGTCTGGTTAGACTTCTGATTGATCACCGATTTTAAGAAATGCGCCAGACATGACAACATTAAAATCAGTTATGACAAGGAGTTATTTTGACCGTTCATTCTGTATGATGCGTGTATTCACATAATGCACAGAGAAATGGCAGTCAGTTTGGAGTGGAAATGTAGTACTCGTATGCACGAGTGTTACCAAAAAAGGATCTCTTGTTGAAAAGATTTTAACCAGAGCTATTAAATCCACACCAGCTTCACAATGATGGATGCTTTGGAAGTGTTATTGTTTTAATTCAATCATAATAATGTGGTATATGCAGTTTTAAAGTGAGGTTTTATCCCTGGCGCTAACTGTCAATTAATCAGCCTGCAGGACCGCACTTTCTTTTTCCGTCTAACAGCTCATAGCGAAGACACAAATTAACGTCATTTTAAAAAAATATAAATACCACAAGCTTGTACTTCAGTGTAAATTACACCCATGATCACAAATGTAAAATTAAGCTACGTTATATGTACCGCATCCCTAGTGGTAAAGCGCTATCTCATATGAGCTGCTGATTCACTCCTAAGCTAGCAAGCTATTCGCTACTTTCATTTGCCTTTACTTATTTAGCAGATGTTTTTATCCAAAGTCATGTACATGCGAGGTAGACTTAACAGATCATAACACATCTCGTGGATAAGTTCAACTGTATGTGACAGAGAATCAAGTCATTTCCTTAACGCTACGTGATGTCATGCTAACACAACTTAGCATGACATCACGCTGAGCATCCACTATACAAGTCCCTATGTAAGTTGTTATAATAGAAACGATAATGTATTAGAATAAACATATTAATATAAAACTTGATCTGGTGTTAAAAAAAAAAAAAACACTTTCTGACCAATCAGATATGAGAATTCAAATCATCTGTGGTAAAATGAGATACATTACGTTACATGAATAGTACAGTTAAGCTTTTTATCCGAGACATCGTTCCTCATTTATCTTTAAGTAAAATTGTGTGTAAATGTTTGCCTAGGTGAAGTAAAACTTATAAAAGTTTCAGTAATGCCGAGCTTTCTTTGCATGTAACAGTAAACCAAAGTGGAAGTTATTTTGACTCACTTCTATGGCAATAAAATAAAATAAAAGAAGAAGAAGAAGAAGAAGGAGAAGAAGAAGAAGAAGAAGGCGCTAAATCTCCCGTCATCATTTTGTCATAATTGAATGATTAGTTTTACTTGTCTTAATTTACGGGTTTGTGTGATTAATTAGCCATACCAACTCCAGCTAATCAGAGAACATTTACTGGCTAGGTTTACAGCTAACTCACCTAAGCTAAGCTTCATGTTCAAGAACTTTCCCAGAGTTCCTCCTGCACTGACATGCTGCCCCCTACTGGTCAAAAAGTCTTTTTGTTTTATTTTGTTTTGTATTTATCTAAGAAATGAGAACCTGCTGTTATCCCGTATGTTACACATGTTACACATGCACTGAACACGCACATCTGTAATACCGGATCTGTCGCTCCTTATGTTTAAGTTAATCAAGGCAACATGATATCAGCTATAAATTCCCACATGTGCACACGCTTCCACACACTCACACACATCCACACACCATGGGGCATCACCCAGCTGTCTCTACGTTCGCCGTTACAGTTCCCACAGATTTAAGGCTCTTTATGTGTTAATATAATTTTAATAAGGCTTCATAAGGATCAAAGCGCTTTCATAAACTGCATACGCAAACACAGAGGGCTTTTATTAACTCTTTAAATATGTATGCCTTCGATATTACATCACTGATGGGACCTGGGAGTAGAGTAATAAAGGAGAATTGTTATCTCCGTAGGGGGGCCAAGCACTGGGAAGGCTTTTTTTTTTTTTCAAAATAAAACACACACACACACACACACACACACACCTTATCACACTGACTTAAATATATTTTAATTTAACTCAACTCAGACTATATTGCAATTCAGTTCTGTTTTCTTTTCTTTTTCTTTTTTTTAAGAACTGTGGTCGCTCGAGACTTTTTTTTTTATTCCAGAAGCATTAAAACATAAACCACAATATTTACATACAAATAAATCTCATCCCCTCTCCCTCAATCTCTTTTTCCTCCTTAGTTGCTTTATGGCTTTCTCTGATAGAAATACAGCACAAAGAGTGTGTTCTTTCTTTTCCTCCCCCTTTTCAGTATCTTTCTGTAGAACCATGGGCTCCTGCTGAGCCCCTCCACCCCTCTGTGTTCAGTTTACTCTAGTGTACTACCAATTCAATTAGCACTGCATGGATTATGGAGCGACTGGGGACGACACAGAGGGCCTATAAACACACACACACACACACACACACACACATTTATACCATTATAACACCTTTTACTTTAGCTACAAATGAACACCTATTTAATATGTAAGGAATAAAACACTTCGGGATGTGCTGTTATTGTAAAATAATCAATAACCGTGTGCTGTGATGTGGTCTGATGTGAAGTGGGGTCACAGTTACCAGCTCCGAGGCTGATTATTCATCACGGCGAATTGTCAACCATGACGATGTTTTATTTATTAAAGATGTACTTATTATCCGTTTATATTTAATGTTTAATGTTAAGCTAGTCTCTCTGATTACTTATCACAAACTCCTCCACCCTGCGGACTTTCCAGTGACAGCTTTACCTCTTACTTTTAGAAAGCCCTGACACTGGGGACTCCTTCCATAAATCAGAGTCATGATACTCTACACACAGAAACCCAACAGTTTCCTGACTAATATTATAACAGCCTTGCAGCAAAAAAAGAATTCATTTGTTTACACTGATTGAAAAAATAGTGTACTGCTATTGTCCGACTGTGTGAAGTAAGTGCCTGTGAACAAGGTGTTGCTATATAAACAGAGCTGCCGTGATAGAAATTTACTCAAAACATTCCGACCAATCATAATCGAGAACGCGTTATGGTATTGAATTTGAATTCTTCCTTAATGCATTACATGAAATTTAGGGAACTGTTGTCCATGAAGAATACCGAACTCTTGCTTTTAAGATCCACAGCCTGCAGTTCGCAAACATTTACGTTTCCATTTGAAATCGAAGAAATGTATGAAACCCACAGGGAGCAAAGCAAACTGCGCCGGTTTTCACCTCAATTACCATTAGTGTTACCATGAAACAAGTCTGAAAGCCTGAGATTACCACCGTGTGTGGTTGAAACTCGGCCTGGCGTGGGTGCGAGGTGAGCTCGCGTTTCCAAGCGAAGGCGCTTCAGATCAGATAGGAGCAACCCAACGTCTGTGCAACAGGAATCTCGTTGAATAGAAGCAACATGGTGTCGATCTAGTTGTTATTTGAAAAGGGTTGCATAACGTTACTTCTGAGGGAAAAAAATTGTTTTCTTTGAATTCGTGTTGGTGGAAAAGTCGAACGAGGTTACCGTATCGATGTCTCTCGTAAACATGTGACTGAATTTAATCATAATGGATGAGAATTATGCTAAGGTCGACGGAATAGGAATGAACGAGTGTGTGTCTGGGGGGGAACCTCATTGAAGCAGGAAAGATCCGAAAGAAGTTCTGTAAGTTCGGAAGTTCAGCGCACACACCTCATCAACCCGCATCAATAATATTCCACATCAGCAAAGGATGGTTTTGTATCAAAAGGCCACACTGGGACTCATTCGCCCACCAACACACACACTCTTCACGAAGCCCACCTCTGAACTGATGGAAAGCTGCTCGCAGCTCTCAACTCTCAGCAGAGTTGTGAAAAATGATATTTGAGTTCATAGCTTTATTTCAGCACTCACATGCCAAAGTAAAGAGTGCGAGTGTTTGGATTTGAGGAGCCGAATCCAGGAAACGCCAGCCACTTTGACTCTATAATAGGTTGGACTGGTTGGCGTTACTTTGAAGCTAGTGGAGATCGAGAGATCTGCCTCACTAGAGACTTAATCGCCATCGTGTCAGGCGTGACATGAGTGTCAGGACGGGTAATCGCATATGCGTATACACATGGACACACACTGAGACATATAGAAACACTTATCCACATGGAGAGACATGAGACTTCTTTTTATACTCCCTTTGAGATTATGGGATTCTGACTGATCGGAAGTCAAAGATTCTTTTGTGTAAAAGTCAATCACAGGAAAAGGAGGAGGGATGCATATAGCTGCTGACATCTGTGTGTGTGTGTGTGTGTGTAGCGGTTTATCAATCATTACATGCAGGCCACAGGCATACATAGAGACAGCAGTATGTAGCCTAAGGCCTTCCTTCTCACACAGGGGACTTCCCAAACAATCAAACCCATCTTTTATTTTTATGATGAGTGAATGAGAGATTTCTCTACATCCTCAAAATGTGTGTGTTTTAGAATGCCTCTTCACAGCTCCAGGGTCCTAAGTTTGATCCTGAGCTCAGGTTCCTCTCTGTGCAGTTTTACACGTTCTCTCCATATCTGTATGGTTTTATTCAGGTTCTCTGGTTTCCTTGAGGTTTCCTCCCACCTCAAAAAGTTTCCAGTGGTAGGATCCGCTGCTCTAAATAGCCCGTAGGGGTGTGTGTGTGTGTGTGTGTGTGTGTGACTCACTGGCATCCCAGCCAAGGTGTATTCCAGCCACAAGCACAGTGTTCCCAGGATCAACCCAATAACTCTCCATACCAGGAGGTGGCAGTAGTCTGCATTCTTGAAGAAAAAAAAAACTTCCTTAATCGAAAAGAAAAACATCACATACTGATGTTTATGTAGAGTGAAACATGTTGGGGCATGGTGTTATAGGAAAATAATCAATGACAGGGTGTTGTGATGTGGCCAAAGATTAATGCCAGTTAATTTTTTTTCCACCCCAACATTTATTATTTTGCATTAAAAGTGCATCCTGAAGTGTTTTATTCTTCTCATATGACAGAAATTTACCAACCTTTATAACTATTTATTTGCCATACCTTTTATCCATTTGTTACATTTAATGTTGTGGAAACAATGTCTGTCGCTTCGATTACTTCCCCCCTCTCTCTTGAAAATAAAAGCAGTTATAGTAAATCGCGCTATTGCAATGAAAAAACTTCAAGTTAGAGCTCAGACACTTGAGACTACTTCCATAAATGCTAAATAATCTCATTAGAAAATTGAAAATATTGATCATGTAACAGCCAAATGTGCAGTTGTTACATCATCATATATAACAGCCAATCAGGTTTCAGTAGTCAAATGGTCGTCACATTGGAGCATTGCATGTATTTACCATTTCAGTTCCATGTGTTTTTAGTGATCTTTTCTGAGGAACTACCAAATCAATCAACTTATTATTCAATAGAAAAAGCGTATGGACTTTTAAAACAAATTTTGTGTGCTATTCTTACACTGGACCGGACAGAACTTTGTGCATGGAGCCATAAATGAAAACACACACATTGTAATTTATAGTGCCCTTGTGTTTTGTGATACAGTATGTACATGTCAGGTGTTGGGTCAAGGCTAACTACGTTCGTGCAGGAATTTGTGGAATTGAGTGTATCACCCCTGTAATCCCATGAATCAGTGAGAGAACTACGGTCAGGGCAGGGTCAAACCCAATGGCTTGCCAGAAAGATACATTTTATGTGCCTGTTTTGTGGGTACCTGAGGAGTCCATTAAAGTGCAGAAAGGCTACAGCTCATGAGTTAAGGCCAGTGAACACACAACATTCTTTGAGAAACATTAAACCAGAACGTTGGCTTAGTGTGCTACACCATGTGGCTTCTTAAATCGTCTTGGCCTTTCACAATGGTTCAGGTTGCTAGCTAGTCATCTTTATGTTCTGGTGTCCTGTACAGTCTCCTCTAGACAATGGTATTTCAAAAACACAGGCTAGATCTATCAAGATCTGCAAGAGAAGTAACATGTCAGGTCAAACACTTATTGATGACTGGGTATCATAATTCTAGTACATCGTCCAGGAATTGGTAGGAATTTCACAGTGTGAGCACACTATTTGCACTCAAAGTGGCTAGTGCACCATGCAACTTGAGTCATAGCTTCCATTAAAACCTTGGACATCCCATGGTAAACAGTTTGTGCTGGCTCAGATCTCATCTGTGATTGGTGCTGCATCTATGAGTGGGATACTGAGTGTTCTTATGCTAAATAAGACTCCTAGCTCGTCCGCTTTTACCCAGTGTTTAGTCTGGCCTTAGAGAGCTCACCCACTGTGCCTGCTGTCGGTCTCACTCTCACTTTGAGTAAAAGTGGTGTTTGAACATAAAGCCACAGGCTATCCATCAGCATGAATGAGGGACGCGTCTGTAATTGTGGTGGGAAAGTAACAGCTTGCTAAAATGGTCTACATTAGAACAAAAAGGCAACAGGATGGTCGAGATGGTCCAAAGATCTCCACAACATTTTACAAGAGGTTTATCAGTATTTCTAAAACAATTCAAATGCCAACATTATAGATATGTTCCAGCTATGGAAAATCTTTGGTTTTGTTTAGCTAGACCTTTCACTGGACAGTTCTCCATAACCATCTGATGGCATTTCCCCCCATAACACCTCTACTCTGTTGGAGAACATGGGGTAGTTATCCTAGTAAATTGCATCTTGTGGTTATTCATTCATTCATCTTCAGTAAACACTTTATCCTGGTCAGGGTCACGGTGGATCTGGAGTCGTTCTGAGCTTAACAATTGATTAGATTTAAGACCTTGGCAGACTAGGAATCTTTAACAAACCCCCCAAAAAACATCACCCACAGTCTCTCTTGTTCCAACCGCAACCTTGTACCAAATTTGGCATAAAAACCGTGACCCTGGCACGTCTTCAAGTGATAGTAAATGTCACAAGCAAGGTGCGAAAGCTGTAATGTATAAGAACACTAAGCTGTGTCCTGAACACAATGTCCTATTGTGGTACAAAGGATGTGACTATTAAAGTTTTGAGGCTTCTCGTCTTGTCTAGGAAGGACTGGAAAACTTTTACGCTAATCTTACCTGAGACCTCTGAGTTATTTAAAGCTCTGGAGGAGTTATAAGTGGGAGAGGACGTGCAGGGTGCTGAAATGCTGGAATCTTCCAGCATATATAACAGATTGCTGAGGTGCACTGAGCTAATGAGATGGCGTGACCCCCTGTAGTTCAGATGTTACTTATCCCCACCCACCCATGGTTCTATACCAACCATTCTGGAGCTGGAGAACAAAGAGGACCCCAGTATGTGAGGCCACGTGCAGTGTTGGGAATGAGGCATGCATGGTGTATTTGGAATTCTTGTGGTGGTTAAAAGAACTTGTATCCCTTTTATACTGTATATGGAGAGAGCAACGGCCTGCTTGGTGGTGAAGCCGAGGTCATGACCCCGGCTCATGGTTCACTATATGACCTCCCGTTAATAACTTCCTGCCATTAAAAAGTAAGCCAAAGTTCAGCTTCAAATTCAGCATCACAATGAATCTTCCTCACTCTCACTTGCTCTTTTGTGCTCCACGCTGTATTTCATCTATGTAATTTTTGACATGGCTACTCTGTGGCTTCCAGTCCTTTGAATATCCATTCATCTCTTTTTGTGGTCAGGCTTAAAAACAGGTCGCATCTCAGAATCTAAAGTAAATACTACATGACCTGCCTTCCACTCTCCTCTCAACTCTGTCTTTCTGTAACCCCCCTCATCTGAAGAATATAAATCCATCAGAGAGATATTCGAGAACCCAGCATGGGTTTTACAGCTGCTAAATTTTCTTGTGGGCTCCCCCCAATTTTAACCTCAGCACCACTTCTTGTTTTGGAGGCCCTCCAGAACCCCCTTTTTTTCCCTGAGGCTCAGGAATCTCAAACTCAAAATGTTTACAAAACCAATCACAATGTGTTATGATCAAAAAGGTAAAGAAAACCCCTTTTAGGAGAAATTAAATGGCTTGGACGAGCTTAACACATGGTTGCAAGCAAGCAATCATCGGGATCTTCCTAGCAGAACTTGATTTTATGCAAGGGGAAGCAATGTGGTTGAATTGCTTCTGTAAGAAAAGCTTCAAATGCACCAGACAAACACTTAGCCTTCATAAACTAGCTTGGACTAGTATTTGAAATCCCACTGGTTGAAACGTTTTAGCAGTACAAATGCATATACAAGACAGGTAAACTTATATATTAACATATTAGCATATTATATTATTGTCAGGTATTTCTGAAATCTCATCCTTGGTGGTCTGGTTGAAATGGGATATTTAGTGGAAACATAGCAACTTTGAGCAACAACAAAGGCATAGGTCTTGCTACTATGTGACTGCTATTTAATAAATTATAAGTTACTACAGTTTTGCATTTCATGGAAATTAGAGACCACAGGCCACATTCCCAAGGAAACAGGAGAACCTGCTGGAAACTCACATGGATATCGGGAGAACATGCGAAAATCCACAAAGACAGTAACCTGGAGCTGTTAGTCTTTAACTGCACCACCAAGGTGTTTAGGGTTTTCACCACTTTAATTGTTGCTCAACTTTCGGTCTTTGCATGCTAATTCTGTCTAGCTTGTGTGTATGTTCTTAGGAAAAGCATTGGTTGGTACCATGTAGAATTCTATAAGTTTCCAAATAGAAACGACAAACTGCAAAAGAAGCTACAAACCATAACTATCCGAATAACCCTCAAGAAACTGTTTTTAAGAATGTAGGTGATCTTTCTGATTGCTATCATTCACATGGTCTCACAAAAAGCTACAAAGATTTAGTCATCAAGAACAAGACTTGAAGGAGAACAAGGTGCTGGAATCCATACTGTTTAGGGGAGGGAGGGGAACAGGTAGAACACTGGTCTATAAGGCCCAACTACATACTTCAACTATGTTCTACTTGTTTAATCTGTTCATTTTGGTATTCAATCCAAAATGTGGGCACTTTTTTGGCAGGAATGAATGCTGAAGCCACACTAGAACCACTATTATGTTTTTCTAAGGTTGTTTACACATTTTCATTGGATCCCTTGTCTTTTAGAAAAAGGTAGTTTGGTGCTCATACCAAACCATGGTGCATTCCATATTGTGTGTGGAAGCGATTCACTCTTGCCTCTGCATATAGAATAAAATGACTGGTACTACTTAACACATTGCTTCCTGTTTCAAGTTTGGTTATGGTGGTGAAAGAGATTATGGTTTTGGCCAGCGGAGAAGATAGACTGCCTTATCAATATTTAAAACCAGATTTTGATAGGACTGGAGCAATGTAATTGAATCACTTTTGAGATGTGAGTACTTGCACTGAAAGCATTGTGAAAAATGCAGGTCTCATGCCAGTGTCCATGACTAAAATCTTCTTATGAGAACTGCTCCTCATTTGACGGTATTCCTGACATGCACAATGACGTGTCAATCATCCAAGAGATGAACCTAGTGACTACCTGCATGCACAAGACTGATGTTTGAAATTGCATAATCAATCCTGAAGGACATAAACGCAAACAAGTGATTATCAGCCACCCCCCCCCTCCAAACGAGCTCAGAATTGATCCTAGGTGGGGACTCAAGTGGGAAAACGTTCGAAATCACAAGGTAGTTGTAGGTTTAAACCCCAATTTAGGAACTTTTTTCTGAGAGTGCATTTTGGCTAGCAGTTCTGAACTCTACAGTACAAGCAGTACATGGAACTTCAGGTGAAAAAAAGCAACATAAAAAAAAACACAAATACAAAAATATATATCTATATCTAAGAAAGCAACGTTTGGCTTTCCTTACCTTTGTCATCTAAGATTTTATTGCTTTTTTCTTCTATGGGAGGCTATAATTACTCCTCAGTCTCTGTTTTCCCTTCTCTGTTTTGCTCTTGCTCTCTTCTTTTCTTTTTTCCCCTCTATAGCACTTTGGCTGCCCTACAAAACCGGAGCCCTGTTCATTAATTAGTTCCGCTGTTCACACACGTGCCAACTTCCTTTCCTGTAAATTGCTTTCTTTCTCTCTCGCTCTCCCTTCCTCCCCATTGCTAGCACCGAAATGCCGCCAGCTCTGATCTTCATGGTGCAGTTGCTTGTGGCGTGGAGGAAAAATGACCAGGGGATGAGCTGAGGGAAAGAGAGCGACGCAGGGGAATGGGAGCGTGGAATCAATCCCGCAGACATTTTAAAGAAGATGACAACAAACCAGGCCAAGTCCTTTAGGAATGAGCGCTCATGCCATGAATGTTCATGATGTCCATCCTTCCAGGTCTGCAGATTTATGACACACTTTGATACATCAATGACAGGCTAAAATCTTCTCCAGCCACCATCCTGCAGGGTCTTCAATTATCTCTAATAGCAGCGTGCATTAGTTGGCATTGCTGAAATATGTTGTGAGTCATGTGTGCGACTGCAGGTTAGCGATGGCACAGCAATTAGTCATGCAGCAGGTAGGAAGGATTTCTCTGAGCTTTGACCCCGCTGAATAATCATATGGCTGACTAAAAGAAAATGTGCCTAATTTACTGGTGTTTCCAAAGTGCCTCGAAATTACAATAACTGAGTTTTAAACTGCTATTGTTTGGCCGATTTCAGTTAGGTCTGATTGATTGAAGCACTAAATTCACATTTTTACACAAACTAAACTGGCCCTTTGTGTGTAAGGTTGTTTTTTGGACCTTAACGACCGCTGTTGTACATTTTGAGGGTACATTTGTTGTGTTTGTACTTCTGAGTATTGGTGAAGTACATTGTTTTTCAGACAGTATTATCTCCAATTATTGCTTGTCTTAAGTCTTGTCTTCCTACAGGTAAGCTGGTGTTGCTTTTATGTGAGACAATGTCAAGGAGAAGAGTCACTTACATGGAAGGGTTCCACAAGGGGTTCTTTGAATTGCAGAATCTGAAAAAATCCCATGTGAAAATAAGTGTGTGGCTCAGGTGGTAGAGTGGGTTGTCCACTTATCGTAGGGTTGGTGATTCGATTCCTGGCCCACATGACTACACATACCGAAGTGTCCTTGGACAAGACACTGAACCCCAAGTTGCTCCTGATGGCAAGTTAGCACTTTGTATGGGAGCTCTGCTACCATGTGTGTGGGAGATTGGGTGAGTGGGAGAACGGGTAAATAGTTGAGTGGGTAAATGGGAGACTGTGTGAATGGGGAGTGCGTGAATGGGTGAGTGCGTGAATGGGTGAGTGCATGAATGGGTGAGTGTGTGAATGCGAGAATGGGTGACTGTGTGAATGGGTGAGTGTGTGTGTGAATGGGTGATTGTGTGAATGGGAAAATGGGTGAGGTGTGTGAGTGGGTGAGTGTGTGAATGGGTGAGAGTGTGAGTGTGTGAATGGGAGAATTGGTGAGTGGGAGAATGGGTGAGTGTGTGAATGCGAGAATGGGAGAATGGGTGAGTGTGTGAATGGGAGAATGGGTGAGGGTGTGAATGGGTGAGGTGTGTGAATGGGTGAGTGTGTGAATGGGAGAATGTGTGTGTGGGAGAATGGGTGAGTGTGTGAATGGGAGAGTGGGTGAGTGGATGAGTGTGTGAGTGTCTGAATGGGTGAGTGTGTAAATGGGAGAATGTGTGAGTGGGAGAATGGGTGAGTGTGTGAATGGGAGAGTGGGTGAGTGGATGAGTGTGTGAGTGTCTGAATGGGTGAGTGTGTAAATGGGTGACTGGGCGAATGGGTGACTGTGAATGGGTGACTGAATGGGTGAGTGTGTGTGAATGGGAGAATGGGTGACTGTGTGAATGGGAAAATGGGTGAGTGTGTGAGGTGAGTGAATGGGTGAGTGTGTGAATGGGTGAGAGTGTGAGTGTGTAAATGGGTGAGTGTGTGAGGTGTGTGAATGGGTGAGTGTGTGAATGGGTGAGAGTGTGAGTGTGTGAATGGATGAGAGTGTGAGTGTGTGAATGGGTGAGTGTGTGAGGTGTGTGAATGGGTGAGTGTGTGAGATGTGTGAATGGGTGAGTGTGTGAGGTGTGTGAATGGGTGAGAGTGTGAGTGTGTGAACGGGTGAGTGTGTGAGGTGTGTGAATGGGTGAGTGTGTGAATGGGTGAGAGTGTGAATGTGTGAATGGATGAGAGTGTGAGTGTGTGAATGGGTGAGTGTGTGAGGTGTGTGAATGGGTGAGTGTGTGAGATGTGTGAATGGGTGAGTGTGTGAGGTGTGTGAATGGGTGAGTGTGTGAATGGGTGAGTGTGTGAGATGTGTGAATGGGTGAGTGTGTGAGGTGAGTGAATGGGTGAGTGTGTGAATGGGTGAGTGTGTGAGATGTGTGAATGGGTGAGTGTGTGAGGTGTGTGAATGGGTGAGTGTGTGAATGGGTGAGTGTGTGAGATGTGTGAATGGGTGAGTGTGTGAGGTGAGTGAATGGGTGAGTGTGTGAATGGGTGAATGGGTGAGTGTGTGAGGTGTGTGAATGGGTGAGAGTGTGAGTGTGTAAATGGATGAGTGTTTGAGGTGTGTGAATGGGTGAGTGTGTGAATGGGTGAGAGTGTGAGTATGTGAATGGATGAGAGTGTGAGTGTGTGAATGGGTGAGTGTGTGAGGTGTGTGAATGGGTGAGTGTGTGAGATGTGTGAATGGGTGAGTGTGTGAGGTGTGTGAATGGGTGAGTGTGTGAGATGTGTGAATGGGTGAGTGTGTGAGGTGTGTGAATGGGTGAGTGTGTGAGGTGTGTGAATGGGTGAGTGTGTGAGGTGTGTGAATGGGTGAGTGTGTGAGATGTGTGAATGGGTGAGTGTGTGAGGTGTGTGAATGGGTGAGAGTGTGAGTGTGTGAATGGGTGAGTGTGTGAGGTGTGTGAATGGGTGAGTGTGTGAATGGGTGAGAGTGTGAGTGTGTGAATGGGAGAATTGATGAGTGGGAGAATGGGTGACTGTGTGAATGGGAAAATGAGTGACTGTGTGAGTGGGTGAGGTGTGTGAATGGGTGAGTGTGTGAATGGGTGAGAGTGTGAGTGTGTGAATGGGAGAATTGATGAGTGGGAGAATGGGTGACTGTGTGAATGGGAAAATGAGTGACTGTGTGAGTGGGTGAGGTGTGTGAATGGGTGAGTGTGTGAATGGGAAAATGGGTGAGGTGTGTGAGTGGGAGAATGGGTGAGTGGGAGAATGGGTGAGTGGGAGAATGGGTGACTGTGTGAATGGGAGAATTGGTGACTGTGTGAATGGGTGAATGTGAACTTGTGTAAATTGCTTTGTAGAAATGCTAAGGTTAAATTAGAGCTATATAACTGCGGACCATTTACCATGTGAATTGGGGGGATTCACATCAAGTGTAAAAATCACATTTAAAAATAAACTAATTGTGTCAAAATTGGGGAAATGCGGAAGGAACTACAGAACCACAATACCCATCAGCCACTGCACAGCACATGATCATTCCACATGCCAGGACAGATTAAGCACACCAGAATCATGTTGTGGTATAACGAGCCCGTATATATAAGTGTATATAAGTTCTGACTTGTGCCCTTTGGCAAGATTTTGCTGTTGTTGTGTTCTCTCGCTCTCACACATCTGATCTCAAAGGTAAATAATCAGACCTGGAAAATGTGTGTAAACAATTCAAGTTAAATTACTTGTGTAAAAAAAACATTCTGAAAATAAATCAATCGTGAAAATCACATGAAAACAAATGAATTGGGGGAAAGGTTGAGAGAAAAATACAAATGTGTGCGGAAATTCATGAATCACAGTGCATGTTTTGCACTACCGTCCACTGTGTGTGAAAAATGTGTCCAACAACCGTGTGATTATTCAAAATCATGTGATTATTCATGCGAAGTTTACGTAAGGGTTTCTAGTTGTTTGCTAGCTAGCGATTAGTGACTGGAGGATTACAAAGATACTTTAAAGCCAGTTCTGCATCTGCAGTTCCCTTGGCATTAAAAAAACATTAAATAATTAAATAATTAGTTTTAATGATTTAAACTGACATATTCTGGGGGAACTTTAAAAATGTGGTTGTTGCAGATAATGACTGAGAGGTTTGTATTTGTAGGAAACTTTGCGATCTAGGGTCAGTTTGCTTCTAATGCTTCTGAAATCTGCCTGAGTTTGTGGGATTTTGATGATCTGAGAGCGAGAGGCGGGGGATTATGGGATCAAAAGGCAACCGTTCTAATCCTCCCTGTTATTACCCATGATAGCGCTATAAATGACAACACATGGGAAGTTTCTCAGCTCTCCAAACTAGCTAGAGAGGCTTGTGTGTGTGTGTGCGCGCACAGGGATTAGACTAACATGCACTCTCAAGTCTTTCTTTTTTCCCTCTTTTTTCCCCATCTCAACCATTTGCAAGAGCTTGATGAAATGAGTGGAGATCACAGCGCATCAGAGATGAAGCACTAATCCTGGTGTTCTTACATCTTCGTTTTTCTCTCTCAATCTCTCTTTTTGCTTTAAAGTGGACTTGTGCTACGTGTGAGCCAGGGAAATGATCCTACACTGTAATTATCAGCAGAAGAGCAGGGAGCTCATTGGATAAGATGTGGTATGAGCTTATGCCTGAGGGAAGTACGCTCATATCCCACTTCCTGGTGACCCACTAAAACAGACGCCAAGCTATGGTACCGTGGTCAGAGTAAGCAAGACAATGAAAGAGAGTCGAGGAAAACATTAATAACAGTCTTTCTTTCTTTCTTTCTTTCTTTCTGTCTTCAACAGCATCTGATATTTCTTCTTTCTAATGAAATTTGGACTAGTATGGTTGACTGTTTTCTCTTTGGTTAACAGCTTCATACATTACCCATCATGCCATTCTGCCTGCTAATAGTGGAATTTAGCCCTTGCATCATCTCTACTCAAGAGTGTGATGCAGCAGCGCTTTAGTCTTTTAGTCTGTTCAGCACTTTCTAATCTCACCTCCTCAACTCTACACTATCGTTCAAACATCAGTTTCAAAAGCTTCAACTGTTATGCCATCTCGTGCATCGCTAAGTAGCCTAGCTGAGTCTCTGCTTAAATTTAGCCCAACTGTGTGGTAAAGTTGCATTGCATTCTGGCACATTGAGTTCAGCATTTGCACCAGCATCTCCCTCTGCTGGAAAATGTTAAGAAAAGTCAAGTCCACGAAGCGTGGCTGTACCTGTGCTAGCAATAGCAACGTCCCCCTGTGAAATCAGAGCATCGCACAACCGCTAACTTATCCCTGGAATAACAAAAATACACCACCAAGCAATGAATTAGCACCAGGATCACTAAACACATCATAAATATTTCAATATGATAATATTTAGTGTGTTTCAAGGCGGAGTTTTCCTTTTAATGTCTAATGAGCCTCGTCACTCACACTTCCTCAATCCTTTCCTTTCGGAAACTTCCATGGAATATTCCACTCCTTTGCTACAGGTTTCTGGGAAAATGAGCTTTCCTCAGTTTCCTCCTTTCAAAAGCGCGGCGTGGCGTGGTTAGGCCAAATTCCTACTGAGCGCCCGAGTGTGCGAAACCAGGGGAAGGAGCCATGTGAGGACGACACGGCTAATCCTCCAAGCATTAGCCCCCCCAAGCACACACACACACACACACATACATACACACACACATACAGACGAACCCTGGGTCACCACTTCCCACTCTGACCGCACAGATCTCACACTTTAATACCGTGCTGAGTGCGGCATAGCTTTTCTGTAATAGCTAAAGGCCACCCAAAACAAACTAGCTAATGCTAAGAGTTAAAACATACTCCTAGTCAGTATATCAAACTGGTCCTTAAATTTAAATTCCATTAACTATATGAAATGCTCTGTGGGAAATTCAGCCTGGGAAATATTAGTAAAATAAATAATAATAAAAACAACAGCAACACATGACTAGCATGTGAGGAATTGCTAATCTGCTCCCTGACACTATTAGCATTCAAATACAGACACTGTATATGCAGGTACTTCAAGTTTTCCTGAATGTTTTAGGGTGGGTTGTTTTTTGTTTTGTTTTTTGCATTCAAGGCTTTCAAGCCATTAGAAAAGAGCGAGAATCGGACGAAAACAAGCTCTTTTTATTTGAATTAGCTGAACCAGTCACTAAATCTGGGTTTGATTATGGGATTGAAAGAATCTATCATTCCTTATTTGAAGGGTACTACATTTAAACTCAGGCCACGTCCTAAATATTTGAACATGCTAGTCTGATCCTAAAAAACAAATCCATGTAAATTGAGATTCTTTACTCAACCTGGTGCATAATTCAAGCTAGAACGATTGTCAATGTTCGGCACGGAGAACTACTGATTAGAGACGTTCTCAAGGGTTCATTTAAAACAGTCCGAGGTGTTGTTTACATTCTCTGATGATGAACATGCACGCTTTTCCAGACAGACCATAAATTTATTAGGAATAACGCATATGCTTCTATGGCTAGTCCGGGTATGATGATAAAATGGTGGCTGCTGTTTGTCACTGTCACTAATATTTCAGCCTGGCGTAAAAACACCGCTGTATGACTGCCATCTGGTCTAGAGTGCAAGATGCGAGAATGCTGGCAGAATCCAAAAAACCCCGCCCTTTGACAGATGCATGCAATGACGCGCGCAGAGTCCAGAGCGTAATACCTTTTAATGATCTTTCTTAACAAGCAGGGGAAGTGGTTTTTCCTCCCCGCCCTAGTCACCCGCAAAACCCCCAAAACCCTAGCCCGTGCCAGTCCTCAGATTTCCCAGAGTTCAACAGGAGCAGCATTAATCTTCTCCCCCGTTTCCCTGATGTGTGTACTCCATCCAAAGAGGAAGCTCAACCTACAATCTGGACTGTATCACTGCGTTACGCCTTTGTCTCCGTCGTCCGGACAAAATTCAGCTCATGTTTGCAATCCAAACCACATGGACCAAAGAAATGCCACCAATGTTATCCTTTTGTAATTGGTATTCTTGTCACACGCCAGCACCCTCCCACAAAAAACCCCACAAAAATACTTATATAAACGTTGCATGAGGCGCTGTGGCGTTCTGCCATACAGTATAGCGCCGTTCCCATGAAGTGTTCGCTCACAATGGACACATATGACTGACATCAAACACTAGCTTTAATGTCAGAAATGCTTTTCAGTCAACACATGCTCATGCTGTATGTGTGTGTGTGTGTGTGTGTATATATATATATATATATATATATATATATATATATATATATATATAAAATCATCAAAAAGTTTATTTATTTCAGTAATTCCATTCAAAAAGTGAAACTAGTATAATGTATACATTCATTACACACAGATTGATATATTTCAAGTGTTCATTCCTTTTAATTTTGATGATTATAACTGACAACTAATGAAAACCACAAAATCAGTATCTCAGAAAATTAGAATATTACTTAAGACTAATACAAAAAAAGGATTTTTAGAAATGTTGGCCAACTGAAAAGTATGAACATGAAGTTTGAGCATGTACAGCACTCAATACTTAGTTGGGGCTCCTTTTGCCTGAATTACTGCAGCAATGCGGCGTGGCATGGAGTCGATCAGTCTGTGGCACTGCTCAGGTGTTATGACAGGTTGCTCTGATAGTGGCCTTCAGCTCTTCTGCATTGTTGGGTCTGGCGTATCGCATCTTCCTCTTCACAATACCCCATAGATTTTCTATAGGGTTAAGGTCAGGCGAGTTTGCTGGCCAATTAAGAACAGGGATACCATGGTCCTTAAACCAGGTACTGGTAGCTTTGGCACTGTGTGCAGGTGCCAAGTCCTGTTGGAAAATGAAATCTGCATCTCCATAAAGTTGGTCAGCAGCAGGAAGCATGAAGTGCTCTAAATCTTCCTGGTAGACGGCTGCGTTGACCTTTGACCTCAGAAAACACAGTGTACCAACACCAGCAGATGACATGGCACCCCAAACCATCACTGACTGTGGAAACTGGACTTCAAGAAACGTGGATTCTGTGCCTCTCCTCTCTTCTTCCAGACTCTGGGACCTTGATTTCCAAAGGAAATGCAACATTTACTCTCATCAGAGAACATAACTTTGGACCACTCAGCAGCAGTCCAGTCCTTTTTGTCTTTAGCCCAGGTGAGACGCTTCTGACGCTGTGTCTTGTTCAAGAGTGGTTTGACACAAGGAATGCAACAGCTGAAACCCATGTCTTGCATTCGTCAGTGCGTGGTGATTCTTGAAGCACTGACTCCAGCTGCAGTTCACTCTTTGTGAATCTCCCCTACATTTTTGAATGGGTTTTGTTTCACAATCCTCTCCAGGGTGCGGTTATCCCTATTGCTTGTACACTTTTTTCTACCACATCTTTTCCTTCCCTTTGCCTCTCTATTAATGTGCTTGGACACAGAGCTCTGTGAACAGCCAGCCTCTTTAGCAATGACCTTTTGTGTCTTGCCCTCCTTGTGCAAGGTGTCAATGGTCGTCTTTTGGACAGCTTTCAAGTCAGCACTCTTCCCCATGATTGTGTAGCCTACAGAACTAGACTGAGAGACCATTTAAAGGCCTTTGCAGGTGTTTTGAGTTAATTAGCTGATTAGAGTGTGGCAATAGGTGTCTTCAATATTGAACCTTTTCACATATTTTAATTTTCTGAGATACTGCTTTTGGGGTTTTCAATAGTTGTCAGTTATAATCATCAAAATTAAAAGGAACTTGAAATATATGTAATGAATGTATACATTATACTAGTTTCACTTTTTGAATGGAATTACTGAAACAAATAAACTTTTTGATGATATTCTAATTATATGACCAGCACCTGTGTGTGTGTGTGTGTATGTGTGTGTATATATATATATATATATATATATACACACACACACATGCGATTGTTTCCACATGATTCTTTACTGTTCACATGCGATTTTTTCCACTTTATGCTTTACTGTTCACATGCGATTGTTTCCACATGATTCTTTACTGTTCATATGAGATTTTCACCACAAATGATTAATTCATTCTCACATTTGATTTTTTTTGTTATATAATTCATTTATTTCCCAGTATGATTTGTTTCATGAATCATGTGTATTGACATGCACTTTTTTCCATATGATTCCTTTATATTCATGTGAATAAAATGTCCCCACTTGATGCATTTATTGTCATATCATATTTGTTGTTACATACATAATCTCTCGCATATGAAAAATACATGTGAAATGCATGTGATTTTTTTTTTCATAAGTGAGTCTTTGAAATGATAGTCATGTAAGATTTTTTTCAGAGCATTTCAGACCCACAACACTTCCCACAACTTTAAATCTCATGTAAACAGCTTAGATACTTGACAGCTAACTGCTCATTGACTGGCTCCCTACACAGATGTTAGCAATGGTAGTTAATGTACTACATGGGGAATTAGGCATTGATTTGAGGCACACCCAAAGTTTTACACCAAACACACTTCTCCAGATGCACGGCTCAGCAACCATCTTGTAGTTCTGTTTATTTTTTCTCCATCTATCCTCCTGATGGAGAGGGCACCATTAAACATGACCCTCCACATCTGTATGAACGGTCTCCTATCCCCTAAAATTAATCGCTCTCTTCATGAAGTGCACTTAAAACCAGCTACAGTGCTGACACGTTGTCCAGACCGACTCAACACCGGGGGTGCCTCAGTGATATATACAGTATGCTCCCACTTAAATACATTATAATACAGATGTTTTTTATTCAGTAGAAAACTTTAGAACATTTTAAAATATAATTTTAAAGAGATCAAATCTTTGTTATACATTTTTTAACACTGCCACACTTTAATAAGCACTCTACTTTGTTGAAGTAGAGCAATCCCTATCATCTCTGAAATAACAAATGACCTCTAACATGACATAACTCACCCTTTTGTATTTTTACTTTACACCACATTTGGTCAGAAAGTGTATGTAGGTAGGTTTGCCTCGTCATGTTAGTAATCTAAATAAAACAATGCCGCCTATAGCTTAGCCAAAGATTCCAGCTCACCAAGCAACACTGAGGTAAAAATAACTAAATAAATAAATCAAACACTCATTTTAAAGTCATCATTAGAAGATATTTTTCCTATTTAATATTAAACAACATTCTTGTTTAATATTAAATTGACATTATTGTCAATGTTAAACGCTTACAAAATGTTCAAAAGCTACAAAACACAATATTAGTTTAGCTGAGGTACAGTAACTGTAGAAATGTTAGCTAACAAAATGGCTACTCAGTGTAACATGCCAAATGGGAACCCTTGAAGGATCTATGTAACAGAAGATCTCTTTTTGAGAAAAGATTGCATTTAGAACATCTTTGGAGACTTTGAACCATTAGCCATCCGAATAATCTTTCCCAGACCTGTTACCTATGACAAGTAATTGAATTTAAAATGTACTTACTTTAGCTAACTTGCTAAGTTACACCACATTAGATTGGCATTGCTCCAATCACTGTGTAATGCAGGGACAATTACAGTAAAGACATTAAACAGCACCACAGAGGAGTTCCTGCACCAAACTAGGCCTAATGTATGCACTGGTCCTGAGAAGGCATATAAATGTCCACTCCTACACACACACACACACACACACACAAACAATGAGACGCTCTGAGGTAATCTTCCCGATAAGAGAAAGTCGGAGACGTTTTCTTCTATAAAGAAGTGCTTTCTTTAGAGGATAAAAGCATTCTGGCATGTAACTGATGCTAGGTGAGGTGTACATTAAAACATCTAAGTTACACAGGAGAAGGCAGCACCTGTCGATGCTTTGTCTATGACCTAACTTTCACCCTAATTCCCATCGTTTAGGTTAAAAAGTGTTAATCTGACTAATCCCCACCAGGCCAATAAAAGATCTGGATTCAATCAAACACCACTCAAGAGTCACAGAAAGTTAATGGAACAAGCAAAACCCACAACCTAACCTGTGATCCTGACCACCTCCATGACCCATATGTATTTCCTTACCCAGAGTATGGTTCCTAGCATGGGTTTAATTATTGTTTCATACAACAGTTTCCTAATGTGGTGTTCTAATGCTCTGCCTTGTCCCCTAGGAAGTTCAAGTTTGGTAGTCAGTAGTCATGTCTGGAAACCAGGAAATGCCACTTTAAGGTTTCTTGCCAATGCAAGACATTGGAACTACATTTTTGGAAGAAAAATAAGTTGGGCTTAGGGTTAGCCCTGACCCTAACCCTAACTGCTACAATGCTAACTGCTGCAAATGCCACCATGTTATTTACATACCACCGATTACACAGTATGTGGAAAGAATTATATACTGTATGTTTATGCCACAGTACTGTTTCTTGATTCTGATTGGTCAGAAGGAGTTGATAAATTTTTTATAACAGCATCTCTGACAATACCTTATTGGTTTCTATAGTAACATCTTACTCAGGGACTACAGCAGACACTTCGAATTAAAAATATAAAAGTTTTATTTGTTGATACGGTGATGTGATGTTATTTTCTTTAGAAGTTATGGAAGGAGTCTCCGGTGTCAGTGCTTGTAAAACAGTATGTTTTCCACCATGGAAAAACCTTCAGGACTTTTGCAGTTTCTCAGACACGTGGCTATAATCTTAAAGAGAAAGAGAGGCTAGTGAAGAAGTAACTATAGCAAAAGTGATAACAAGAACTCATTAAAGGTAACTATAGATGGACATGCCAGTCCATAATGGCAAACTGCTGTTGTATAAGACAAATGAAACACTTCAGGATCATTGGTGATGTAAACTGCATCAGCAAAACGGTTCTATCTATATTCTAGCGATATGCTATCTATGTTCAGAAAGAAATAAGCATGCTTATGTTCAGGACATCTGAGAGAGACCGTATTTCCATTTATTTTTCAAGAATGGATTACCATGTGACAGTGTGTATTGCTGTTTTTAAGTTCTTTTATGATTATCACTTAAGTTCACCAATGACAAAGAAATTTACAGTTCTATCTACATTTCTATATGCTATCTATGCTAAGGATTAGGAATTACAAATAGGAGTAAGTGGGAGGAGTGTCCTTCTATTATGCTCTATCATTTCTCACAGCCAGTATTGATCTAAATCATGAGTCTCGAGATTCAGATTCGATATTTGCAAAGTTACTAAGGTTACCTAAAACCCTGCAGCTTCTATTAGCATTGCTAATAAACACCCACGGTTGATGTGATTGACCTCCCTGCAGCTCGTGGGTTTCATAAGGGCCTGAGGTCACCACATCTCCAGCCTCATAAATAAGCAAGGCCTCTCTGCTTGCAACATGCCAATGGTTCTTGAGGAAACACTCCAAACATCTCAGCAGTGCATAGTGTTTATCTTGCAGAGCTATCCAATTTGGAAGAAGGCTGCTTGCAGATCCAGAACCAAAGCAACGGGCCCCACACCGATGCACCAGTCCAGCTTAGGGAGGAGAGCCATTTGAAGTTGAGTGGCATTTATGAGAGCACTTCATAAAATCCTGTCAGCTCATATCCTGCCGGCCGTGCTCCCCTCTGACACTCGGCAATGCGTACACAGTCGGGGGCTTATAAAAAAGTATGTGTGCAGTCAAGATACTGGAACGGGCAAGTTAGGGGAAAGAATGTGGGCTCTGAAGGTGAAGGCCAAAAAGAACACATGGAGTAAAATGTGGTAATCTTGCCAAAACATGGGGAAAATGGAATTAGGAGATATGGTGGGGGAAAGAGGAAGATGGGTTCCTTGAGCATTCTTTTGGATATGACTCATCCTGTACTGGTCTTTTAAATGCTATGTTCAATTAAATGCTCTCTACGACGTATATGTCCCTCCCCCGGGGGCGGGTCTTGCTCTACAGTAGCAGCTTGTTGGCAGCAAAAATGGTTCTTGGAGTGTTTTTGGCTGAGTGTCTTCCAACAGACAATTCCCATTTCCAACCATCCTTTTGTGCAAAATAAATGGTTGAAGTTTATTCATATTGAAAAGGATAAAATTTCTGCAAGTTGTTGGTTTTGTGCACTTTTCCAAGGACTGTTTTAGCAACTAGGGGCTGTTCGATGCCGCAGTGTCGCAACCTCTGATTGATCAAAATTCTGTGCGATTCTGTGATAAGAGTAAGAGAATGTAATATAATTCTATTATCACTAAAACATGTCAGATGCCTGCCGGTGACAACCCCCGATTGTTGACCTGCATCTCGCAATCCGGAATATTGTCCTGATTAAAACGGACTGGTATGGGCGAAGGTGGCAAAGTGAAATCCTCCACATTTGGAAAAAAAAACCTCTTTGCCGTTCTCCATTTTTAGCTAAATTGCAAAGCTACTTTCAAGTCACTGTTCAGATTGTGGTGTGGTGTATCTCAAACACTTGGCTGCTGTGTAGATCAGTCAAGCATTTCAAAAGTAAATACATTGGAATATATACAGAATCAACTGGTTCTTACGCCATTTCATGGGGACTTAAAGGATTCCTATGGATGAACCAGCTGTAAAAGATTAAGATTTAGGATTTTTTCCCCTTTACACTAAAAATCAGCTGAGAAGAAAGACCAAACCAAAATGCTACATATCATATTTATGATCTATTCCCGCTGCTCTAAATAATGCTTTATATCAAATTATAAAAGACTGATTCTTGCCTGGAACCTCAACAGTCCTTATGGCATAGCTGTCTGTTTAAAATTTTCCACCATACCTTGCAGGATTGAAACCAAACCTAATGTTCTCTTGAACGGTAATGAAGACAAATAGATCTGTACTTTTCTCCTGTACACAGGAGAGCTACAAATATCATGACATCACTATTGCTTATATTTACTGCTGTCTATTGAAGAGCGATTTAGAGATTCTGACCATTGTTGCTAGCATGCTATGAATGCTGCGACGTCCATGGGACGTCAATGTCAGGCTGAGCGGCGCTTGAACTACTCACAAAAACTGCTTCTCAGAAGAGAGTGCAAGGGGGGGAACTGTCAAGATCTCCCAGATAGTGGCTAACACCTAGTGGTGCTAATATTTCACTCTGAGATCTCATAAACAAAACCCCATGAGGTAAATCTGTAATATCAGCCACTCTCTTGGGTTGAAATTGTAAGATGAAGATAGGATTGAGAGGACGGGGGGCGTTAAAGAAACCCCCCTGAGGTGTTCTGAAGTGACCTCCTTTCTGCTATATTGTGTTGATGGTTGATGGCGCTATAGAAAATGAGCTTGGATATTGCGGGAAAAGAGAGATAGAGGGTGGATGCTTTCACCCATCGCATGGACAATTGCAGCGTCTGGATCGGATTAGCGTCTTCTATTTTTAATACCTCGTAGCATTCTGTAATTTCTTCTTGATGAACGACGTGGTGAAATTTCAAAACGAGGTATGAATAGTGACCAGCGGGTTGTTCTCGTTTGGCCCTGTGTCCTTTCCTGTGATGATGAGCCATAGTTCAAAGCCCCGCTGAGTTGTACTACGAGACAGCCAACTGGCTGACGACTTCATCTCAAAAGAACCTACAAAGCTCATCCATTATCTCCAAAAACTGGCTGAATTGGGTTGTCCTGTCAGCACCAAAATAGACTGGGAATTCATTTCTGGATAAGAGGAAGTGTTAACAGAGCAGCATGTATAGTTAAAATACAGATTTGTGTTGCTAGCACGCTCACAATGCACAGTGGATGGCAAAGACTGCAGACGAACACAACGGACGATTCTGAAGGCGGAGTTTTCTCACAATGCTGCGGTCTTGTGGTTCTGGTTTTGGAAATGATTCTATAGATCATAACGCATCACGTTTAGGTGTAGCTCTGACTATTAAAGCTAACGTTGATGAACAATTCCAAGGTCATTTTTCCAGGAATCACTATCTGGCAGCAAGTCTAGAACTATGAGTTATTATTCATAAATAGCATTTGCAAGATATTAGCTTCAAATTTCTCTCATTCTGGCTCGTTCTCTCTGTTTAGTATGTAGAATTTAATGTGTGCACATATGAATGTCATTGGAAATGGGTGGAATTCTGCTTCGCACAACAAATGTTTTCAATAAAACCTATACCTCCATTTGATCTGTATCCTGGCTTAGCACAGCGCAGTGGCATGCGTTCTCTTCCCTCTCTGCCTCTCTCGCACATTTGTTCTTGTTCTCTCTTTCCGTCTGTATTACGATCAATTCTTTTTTCTTTTCTTTTTTTTCCCCGTCTCGGTCCTCATTCCCATGCCCTGCACTGTCTCACTAAGAATTCATGTGGAAAAGTAAAACATCCTGAAAAATTCTCTTATGAAGAAAGCATCAAAAAAATTATCCGGTGGTGCATCTCATTCTCTTTCTCCACGTCTCTCAGCGTTGCTGTTCCTCATTGATTTTGACTCTGACCTTCCGGTGACCAGCGGTAAACCACACCTGACACTATAGGGTGTGTTTCCGGATGGATGGTGCAAAAATGGGGGAGAACAGGAAAAAGGGTAATGACAATGGTTTTAGAATTCAATGCCACAGGAACGGTTAAGATGATACGGTGTAGTCTCACAATCAAAGATGCAGTGTCCATGGTGCACTTTGTGTGCTTTTAGTATGACTTCCCTAATGATGTACTAAAACATAGCTGGACAATTACATCAAGCAGTTACGGTCTGATGTATGTAGCGGTAACTTGTATGTTTTTTTTTTTTTTTTTTTGTTTTTTTTGTCCTTTGTTTAATTGTTATTTATTTTTACTTCTCATTTCTGTAATTTGTTGTTTCTATTTGTCATTTGTCATTACATATGTAATTTCTTTAACTTATTTCTGTTTGCTTGCTTTTTTTACATGCTAATTTCTGGAACTTGTCATTTTGGTAATTTGTTATTTTTATTCTTGTCATTTCTGTAATTTATTTTTGTTCTCGCCATTTCTGTAATTTGTTATTTTTCTTCTTGTCATTTGTGTTCACTTGTCATTTCTGTTAGTTATTCCCTCCTGCCCAAATGGTCCTTCCTGTTAGATACTGCTCTGTTGGCTTTCACAGTGATCACATGGTATCACATTGCTGTCGTGCTCATGTCAAGACTTTATTTTAAACTAGCTGGTTCTTGAGTAAGTGTGTTAATAAATATTTAGCAAGCATTACAACAAAATTCTTTCTTAAAAATACAACTTGGCTAGTGTTACAATCCTGTCATTCAGTTAACTAAACTAGTTCAGCAAGCTTTAAAGTCAAGAGTCACTCTATAAAATAAATTGTTGAAGCGTAATTTCTACATCTCAGACGGAGGTTTGTCTTTATCCCCTTCTGAATGGCACAATGTGTTCATAGGTTAGGGGTTCTTCTATCGATTACCTGTTTCACATAACCCATAAGCCTCTCTGTTCCACAAACACATGCATTATCAACTCACTTTACAGCCCGGATGCGCTCGAAGGCGCTCTCACACACATACACACATCTGGTTTGCTGCTGTCTCGTTATCATGGTGCTGGTCCGCAGCAGGGTGCAGTCACTGTAGTGGTACTCGGCACGGTTTGATGGATGAGTGGAGATTTGTGCCGAACTGAGCGCTGGATTCCTTTCATGAGGCCTCCATCACCACTGCACTACTCATGCCAACACCTGGTCCAGCACCAGCGGGAGGCTCTCTGAGTCATTTAAACAATTTAATAACAGGATGAACGGTGCACAGCGGTATACCTAAATAGACAAAAACAAACAAACAAATAAATAAATAAATAAAACACTAATGAGAAAGCTGTCCATATAGAATAATGAGGAGTTTACTATTATGTTAAGAAATCAATTTCAAAGAACAGCATGGTACTAACATATCTGTGAGTGTGTTCTGTCAGAACACCCAATGGCTGAACAGTGATCCAGTCATCTACTGGCACTAGTTTTTATTAACAGCATTTTTGTGTTGACTAGATTCCCTACTTGCCCATATTTCTTTTCTTCTAGAGTCTTAAAATGTTAATCTGGTCTGGATTGGGAAAAGATTTTACTGCCCCTCATGAGTTACAGTGCAACATAATACTGTGTTATCAGCCCTCTTCCGCATACATGAGCTCACAGATGCATGTGATTGGCTAGTGTCACTGTGATTGACAGGAGAGAGAGAGAGCGATAATGCATTATCATGATTCCAACTCGGCAGTATTCAAATGAATAGAACGTTCCAGGATTTTGTTATGGCAAAAAAAATCATAGGCTATAGATAGCTATACATTCTCCTTTCGCAGACAAAGTGAAAGAGATAACGAAGTGAATGCATTAAGCTGAAATCTATAACAGGTTTCAAGAATGTGTGTTCTTCTTGTCAGATTGTAAGATGAAGATCCTCTAATTAAGACCTGTGATTAAAGAAAATGACTATACCATGCTTACATCGTTAATTAGCGCAATTCAGAAATCATCATGCTGGCAAAAACACAAACATTCTTCAAAGTGAGCTTGGGGTAATAAGGATATTTTTCTGTTCGTTAGTATGTTTTGTTCACGTTTTTCTGGGACTACAGTATTTGTAGCAGAGTTGTGAGTTTTGCGTAATTCTTTGCCAGCCTCCTGCTGGTGGATGTTTAGATGAGTGAAGTAGCAGCATTCACACTCTTAGATTTTAATCCAAAAATTCAAACACTGCCAAACCTTGTCATCTCTTTTTGGTTGCAGTGAAACAAAATTGCTCACCGGTTATCATATTGCAGCTGATATCAATGCACAAATAAATAAATAAAACATTATGATGTGTGAATTTTCTGAAAAATCGGACCAAAACCATACAGTGTGAAGCTGTCTTTAGTGTATTTGTGTATGTGTTAAAGAATGGCAGTGGAAAAGATGAGGAAAGAAGCGTGTGTGTGTGTGTGTTTAGTGCTGCCCGATCAAACTGCACTGTCAGAACAGATCTGTCTAAGTCTGGACCTAGAGCCAGCATCCCCTAAGAGGTATTAAATTGCACTGATGAAGCTTGAGTGGTGGCTATTGATTTTAGCTTGGGCGCTAGCGGCCTCTCACCTCTCAGCAGGCGATTGGCCATTCAAGCTTGATGAAGAAAGCACTGAAGATATTTGCTACATTCAGAACTCACCAACATCAAACTGTCAACAGTTCCGGTTCTAGGATCTCTGTAATGACTTCATGGGTTAAATGGACCCCACGTGGTGCTGCTTTTAAGCTACGTTGTTGTGCAAATTTAATGCTGATTAATTGAATGTTAGAGCGAAATATGCACACATTTACGGTCGACTAACTCAACATTGGCTAATGTTTACAAGGTAGTGTAACGCAAATGATTTCGCTATTGGAAAACCGACTTCGCGAAATCACACCACCGTGTCATTGATTATTTTCCTCTAACAAGACGCTCCATTGTGTTTTCTTCCTTACATCATGCTTAGATTTAGAACAGGATTATGTTCTAAATACGATGGACAAAAATCCTGCCCTATTTGAGACTAAGCTCTAGGTTATGCTGTTTATCTGCCTTGCTAAAAAGAAAAAAAATTCTAGGATTATCTTTAGGCTAATGTTTTGTTAATCTATTAGCTGACTTGTAAAATAAGGGAAATAGAAATTGATGTTTGTGTACTGATTGTGTGGGTATTTATAGCTTATTTAAAATGTAATTATATTTTAAAATGTTAGTATTTCTATCCATCTCTCTATCTATCTCTCTCTCTCTATCTATCTATCTATCTATCTATCTATCTATCTATCTATCTATCTATCTATCTATATATATATATATATATATATATATATATATATATATATATATATATATATATATATATATATATATATATATAGATAGATAGATAGATAGATAGATAGATAGATAGATAGATAGATAGATAGATAGATAGATAGATAGATAGATCTCTAACCAGTAACTCTCCAGGTTTAAAGTAATCATCTCCTGCCATTCAATGCCTTTGTCTAGTCTTTGTGTGCATTTACTTCAATGCAATGATTCCTGTTTCATAACACATCTAGGACTAGATCCAATTTTCTGCATAATATTGTACAGCTTTTATGGAAATACTCTATTGAAAATCAGTCTAATAATACATATATATATATATATATATATATATATATATATATAATATGTATGTATGTATGTATGTATGTATTTTAAAAGCCAATATGTCAATTGTAACCAAGTCATATGACAGAGTCAGCCAGGCATTAAATGTTACTGCCAGATACAAAGAAGCACCATACATGTAAAATACCATTTCATATTGTGGTACATGGAAATGGACTGGAATTGGGTGTTTTTTCCCCCCACATGCCCTTCCTGATCACTAAAGTCTAATAGATTCTTTTATTCACACTTTGTATAGTCCAGTTAGTGGAGCATAATAGAGCATATTGGCCTTTTCCTTCCCGTTTAATGAGTTTTTCTTTGTTGAAAAGAAATTGCTGTGGCTGCATATTTCTCCGCTGCGTCTCCACTGTCATTTTCCAATTCCGATATGCTTGCAAGCTCACACTCCCCAAATGACTTATTATACTGGCCATAAAACGAGGCACTCACTCTTTCCAGAACATTCTTTAATTCTTCAGCTATCTGGAATGCGGGCATCCCTCGGGCGAAGAAACCAACAAAGGGTAAACCGACGACGATCTTTAATAACACGGTGAATCAGTGAGGCAGTGATAAATAACTACAATCTGTCATGAACAACAAACCAAATCCAGAATGTAAAGAATGTGCTCTGACCAATCAAAAAAAATGAAGAAGAAAAAAAGAAAAGAATGCCGCCTCTGTTTAATTAGACATGCTGATGAATGAAGGACAGGAGGGCTGGTTCAGACCCGAGGCATGGCCGATCACCACACCAGGTCATTTCCCATCAATCAAGCATGAAGAACACGGGGCTAATTGCCATGGCTAATTACTATCAACAGCTTTATTTTTTACACCACATCAACAGAGGATCTAAGAAAGCCTGAGGCCTGGCATCAACTCTAGAAGAATGAAGCTTTCGGTGTCTTCGTCCTTTAGGGATAAACAGGGACTGTACATGTCAAGGATGATGAGGACATAAAGTTTTAATGAGAGTTGAAAACTTCGGTTAATTGAAGGGGGGTTGCTGTAACTAGGCAAGGAACACCAACAAATATTCATGGTGTCATGGTACCAACTCATCAACTCATAACTGTACCATTGAAGACTTAGCAAGTGAGTATGTGAGTACAGAGGATTTATTTAAAGATATAAACAAAAAACTTGAATTTGAAACAAAGTAGATTTCAGAGATATAGACCAAACCAGGAACAAGAACAATGGTAGTAACGCTCTAGACAAGTGCTCTGTTCATTTACTTCAATTACTTTAGTTTACTTTAGCAGAGACTAAAAGCCACTAGAGGGTCTATCATGACAAACCAATCTGAACATGATTAGACACACTTAGGAAATAAACCAATGACAGAGACCAGACTAAATGTAAAAGGTTAAGTTTAAATAATACTAAGTTTAAGATAAAGTATAAAAGAGTCCTTCAGGCAAAGTGTACATAAGGTACAAGGAAGCCAGGGATGGAGTAACCTCTTCCATGGAGATAGGTCAAGAGTAACATTGAGTAATATTAAATGGCTGCTAATGGCCGTTATTGTCCTTTCTCAAGAGTATGATTTATTGGGAAGGAATTTGGTAGTCAAATGTGGACCAGGGAGACATATTTAAATTTAAAAAATGATTCTATATAAATCTCATATAAATGTGTCTTGAGTGTTTTTAAAATGGCATTTTATTTAGAATTAACAGTATATCTACACAATACCACAGTGTGCCATTATGCTTGTGTACCCTTCCGTCCTAGTTGTGAGACCTTGATTGAACTGTTTGATTTTATCTTGATGAATCTCTCCAAGTAACTTCTGGACTACTGCGCTGTGGCTCAATTTCTTCCATGCAGTCAGAGACAAGATATCCAGTAGTACTCCATTTATTCAATATGCATTTTTGCAGATCCATAACCCAACTCCTTCATAATGTCGTTATATTTTTTCGTGTATGCTTTTAACAGATCCTATAAACGTCTAGACAGGTCAGTAACAATCTTATGTTTCAGTGCACTACAAACAAAATCTTGCATTTACTAGTTACTATTTAAGAGGACTCAGATTGATGACATCAGCAGTGACCACAAAGTGTCTTTCTGTCTTTCCATTGCCTCCTCTAGCCAGTGTACCGCAGTCATATCGGCTATCAGTAATGACGTGCTTAATCATTTATACGGGGGGAAGTGAATGGATCGGAAACAGAGACTGTATGAGACAGTGAGGAATAAAAGAATGAAGGACAGAGCACAAATAGGGAAGCAGATCAAGATTCTTCACATGTGAAATCAGACACTCAATGTTCCCACCTATAGCATGTGTAAAACTGATAAATCTCCTTCCATATCAGTCCTCATACCAAACAATCATTTACAGACCCATCCTTCATCAATAACTGTGCTGACTGTCCCTAACCACAGACATGAAGACTTAAAAATGGGTTGATTTGGTTCATGGGAGGGAGTGGTACAATTTGAATCAAATCAAGAAAGCTGGAAAAATCCAGTTTTCCACAGTATGACCCTTTATACAAGCTAGTTGACTATGTTTACTCTAATATCAAGTATGGTATCTATTACAGTGATTTTGGCTCACTCTTTCTCTTCAGTCTCTCAGCAATTCTGGATGGATAAAGGCAAGTAGTTGGCAACTCTCTCAGCTATGGCGCAATATTAAATGGCTGCTAATGGCTATTAATGTCCTTTGATGGTCCCTCCACAGTAAGGGCACTGTCCATAAACATAAACTGGACAAAGCCAGCATGATCATAGTCAGCTTGTGGTGTGTTTGTGTAGGCAGCAGAGAGCTCGGCTCAGCTTGCCTGGATGTGGGTCAGAACTGGGATCATGTGCCCAAAAAATTCACTCAATGCTTTCAGACATACAGGTTTACTGTAGACTAGAGTCTTGTAAAAAGTTCAAGGCTAGAAAGCAAATGCTGGGGGGAAAGGGGGGGGAAGGGGGGGGAGGGGGGGGGGGAGGAAAAAAAGGGGGGGTGCATGACACAAGTCTGCTCAAGACAAGAATAAAGTTTTTACATGGTTCCAGAACGATGCTTGTGATTCTCAACCAAGCGCTTCATCTTGCTCCTGTTACACCAACTCTCCACGACCTTCATGATCCTTCTTTGAAAGGATTACAATAAAACATAATCATGTAATGGAGCGATAAACCTGGATTTTTCCATGAAAACGTCAAGACGTGTTAAAAGAATGTGAATATTATTTGACAGTTCTACATTTGGAACGAGGCCATCGCATGGTTCTTTCTTGGTGTTGCTGAGTTTTGAGGGTAAATGATGCGAATCCTAGCTCGGCACCGGGAGCAGCTCAGATGGATAGATCGGATGGAGTTTCAGTAGTATCTGAGTGTTTGCAGGTACACTGCCGAATGGCATGACGCAATAAACACGAGGTGTAAAGCGTGAACGCTCCACTGCTG
Organism: Ameiurus melas; assembly: GCA_012411365.1. Classification (NCBI taxonomy): domain Eukaryota; kingdom Metazoa; phylum Chordata; class Actinopteri; order Siluriformes; family Ictaluridae; genus Ameiurus; species Ameiurus melas. The sequence goes on along the minus strand of CM022768.1, from coordinate 21,342,156 downwards.
ACGCCAATGGAAACAATTGTGAAAAATGATCATGTTTGCTAGAAGCTGTGCAAGTTATGAAGTCATGCTTTCTTATCTGAGAACATGGGGTTTCCAGAGGCCTGTTTCATATAGTTCAATTAGAAGCCAACGCTTCTTTTATTCTCTAACGCTCTAATTTGGCCATCATTCATTTGCTGTCTGTTTGAACGGAGGCATCGGTTTTGGCGTTGATTGTTACCCGCTCTTTCACATGTTCCCTTTTTTTCTCTGCCAGAGGCTGAGAAATGCCTCATTAACCAACAACTCACATATACGTCATTATTCCCATGCGGAAATGACGTGCACCAAACTTTATAGTGGCAACCACAGCAGTGAGCATCCCTTTAGGAAAATATCCAAACTTTAATACATGGCTACATCTTAGTGAAAGCGTCGAGGGAGTTGTTTTTTCACACGCTATAAAAAAAGTAGCTGTTTTTGGGACGCCTTCACGTCTGTCTATTCAACTTGCGAAATGACTATGTCCTTTGATAGGTGTTCATGTCAGCCCAATAGGGGAGGGTGTCACCATGTTTAGGCTTTGTCAGCTTGTAAATGCAGCTCTGTCTCCTTCTCCATGTGGCTCCACCAGCATTCACTGCAAAGAAAGAACACCAAATCACTTTGACCTATTTTGCCCATCCAGGGCAACTATTCCATTTGATTAGGAGGTCATTCTTTTCCATCACAATTGTTTATCCGCTTTAATTGGCCAACAAGAAAGAAAGTTAAAGATGCACCACCCTCTAACTTCTGGTCATTTCTGGTCTTTTCAGTAACCGTTCTCTTTCTTTTCTGAGGTTCCGGTGGGAATGACTGGCTTGAGCACTCTGAGCAGTGCCGTTCCGATGGGAATCCCGGCCATATAAGTCTCAGGACTTAATAGATGTCAGGAGGCCAAGGCTGATCAGATACAAGCTCCCCCACACACACTTCCTGCGTTTGGAGAAGAAAAGCAGAGCAGACTAGCTGGCAGTTTGAAGACAGTCAGCACAAGCTTCAAAATGCTGGCTCTTTAAAGGAACCTTCCACCCTGAAAGACATTAAATATATTTATATTGAAATTTTTGTGATGTGTTTAGTGAATCTGGTACTGATTTGTTGGTTGGTGCTGTATTTTTGTTGTTCCTGGTTGTGGTTGATGTCACAGGGGTACATTGTTCAACAATCTTCACCGTAAGTGATAATAGTCAAGTTCTGTTTTTACCTCTTAATAAAAAAGAGCCAGTTTTACTTTTCTCACTCACCATTTTCCCGTGACTTTCGACATCGTATTAATGAGAAATCCAGCGTACAAGTAGTATAGACACTAGTGGACTCAAAGTTCCAGAACGCAATGCAGCTACTCGAGGAAGTTGTGCAGAGACTTAGCTTGGACGTTTAGCAATCTACAAGCTCTACAAGACAAGTGCGATGTTGTTGATGGTGGTTTAGCATTAAAATTGAAGCTGTGGAAGCTGATTTGTTTGAGCAGAGGTTACAGATGAGAAGGTGAGCGAGCTAGACAGACTAAAGGACTAAAGTGCCACTTCATTGCTCTCTTTAAGCAATGGTAAATTCCTACTGGTGCCACTATTAGCAAGAACTGCATTGTGGGTAAGAAGATGACATCGTGATTGTTTTGAGTCGATTGTCTCACCTTCAGTTGATCGTAACGGAGAAGTCCAGTTTACTACAAGTATTTCTTTCTATCTCTTTATATCTTCTCATTCTCTCTCAAGAAGAAGAAGAAGAAGAATGAAAGAACCAGAGAGAGTTCCAATGATTTTAACCGCTGTGGAGATCTTAGGAAACGAGCCCAGTCGGATAGAACTAAGCAATGAACCCCTGCCAGTCAGCCTTTGGCTCCGCTAAGAATTAAACATGACAAATCTTCACTCAGACATTCTTAAGCTGCTCTGGCGGCTGTGCCAGCCCCAGCTTGGCGGCGCTCTGAGTTATGATGTGAGCCGGGTTGGAGTGATACACTTTTTTCCTGCCCGCTCGGGTAAAGACGTGTCATAAATCTATCACAGACATCTTCATTCAGGGAGGCTGCGCGTGATGGTTTTATAGGCAGAGGCTTTGAAACAAGGCTGTAAAGCAAGCAGTGGTTATGAGAAACAATGCGAAGTATGTGTGTACAGGCAAAGCAGTGTGCTTCTTTTACAAACACTGAGAGGATTTTTTTTTTCTGCTGCTTTTACCTTGTAAAAACATAAAAACCCCAACTATGGAACACCCATTTTATCTTTGATTCCATTGCACAGATTTCTTCAAAGGATCTAATTGTAAGAAAACAAGCTGCAGGCAGATTTCCATTCAGCTACATGCAGGAGATGTTGGACGATTGAAGAAACGTCAAGTTTTCCCAACTTGATGTGCGTAAATGTGCCGTTCATAACTCATACTGCTACCTCATGAATCATTTTGACAAATGCATTGCAAGTACAGAGATAAGATGCTTGAGAAACCAAATTTTGATGATGTGTCTCAGTTCATTATCACTGGTATACAACTTGTTTCCATTAACATAGCGTTTAAAATAATTACTTACAATTGGTAAGCAATCGGTAATGTCTAGCTCTTAAAAATGTATTGTGAATGCAATACAATGGCAACTATTGAGTTTACTGTAGTCCAGTGAGTCCATGAAGCTAGGTTAGGCCAGTGTATGTGCCTGACAAGTGTTCCTGCTCCTGTGTACATTATAACAAATGGCACAAGTGCCCATGCATTGCAGTAAACGGTATTATGTGACTGCGTGCATGGACCCAGTCTGTGGTCATTAACGTATGTTTTTTTTATGAGGCATTCATGGCCCTCTGGAGACAATGCTGATGGAGAGCGCTCTGAACGGCTCCATTGACTGCGCCAACTGAAACTCCCGGCTAAAACCAACAGCAGAATTACATGCTTTAGTGAGCAAGACTCCTATAAACTAGTCCTGAGAGAATGCTTGGACCCCAGCCCTCGGTGACTCTCTGTCTCAAACTGCGATGGGATGAAGGAAGAGGAGTGCTGGGGAAAGGAGGAGGGGGTAATGTTGCTGTTGTTTTCTTCTCTGCATACCGCAGCTTGGAAGCAAGGGAAACACGAACATCATAACTTGGAACCTCCAAAGAAAACAAGAGACAGCAGCTCAGGGTTTCAGGACAAGCTTAAATGATTTCCTGAAAAAAAAAAAAAAAAAAAAGCACAAACAAATCTCAATTAGTCTCTCAAATTGGTACTTTCTTTTTCTTGCCAGCTGTAACTGAAGTCAATTAATAGTGAAGCCAGAAGCAGTGGAGCACGGTAGAAAAGGTCCGGTGGGGATTTCCATTCCAAAGCATATGCCCTTTCTTCTTTTCTTATAAGCCGTTGTTTGGGACATTGTCCGAGTCCATTGGGATGAAGCCCTTTCTCCCTCATTAGGGTCCATAACTAGCCCTGTTTGAGCTCAACCTCATCTATCAGAGCACCTGATTGTTCTCAAAGCAGCCTTTTATCGGCATGGGGTAATTTTGCTGTTCCTTTCGGGACCACGTTCATTTGTTTTTTATCGCTTTGTGACGTCTTTAGGGGCCCTATTAGTGCCTAGCTCTGAGTGTCTCTAAGGGTGATGGAAAAAAATCTGAACCAATTACCTGTTAACCCAAGACTGAGAGAGAGGAACCAAGGAATAGGAGATGGAGAGAGAGAGAAAAATAGACGAAGCGGCGAGGCAATATAAGGTGTTTAAGACATCTCCAGGGATTGCCAGTTTGTGATGAAATATGGCTGTGCAGTTGAAGGTGCTGGGAACTTCATCTCCGCCTGTCTCACCAAACAGGCCCATGAATTATAGCAGGCAGTGTAGAGGCAGCAGGGGCCTGAGACGCAGAGAGCATAACCCTGAGAATGGAGCTGCTCGTATTCACCATCCACACTAATTGGTTTGGTTGGCTGCTGTTCCTCGGCCTACACACACACAGAGGCTCTGTTGAGTTCATTGATCTCAGCCTACATTGGGAGGTCTTCCAGCTGCACTAGGGTGCTCAATGTGCTGATGCTATCAGACTCATTTTAAGTAACATGCCATGCCACATTAGACTTAGTACAACATCAAGCGGGCTGGACCAATAACACATCAACAACTCCTCTTAAAAGCATTCATTTATCAGCATTTATCTGGGTACATTCTGAATACACAAACAGATGGAACATACTGTAGATCAACTGGAAATTTTTTTTCCAAATTATAGTTATATATAATATACAGTGCCTTGCATAAGTATTCACCCCCTTGAACTTTTCCACATGTTCTAGTGTTCCAACATGTTTCAGAAATGGAATTACCTGAGATCATGTATATACACAAAATAATTCTAAATTAGTTCTTCTGGAAAGAGAACCTACATATTTGCAACATCAAACGTGTAGTTTGTTGAAGAATTGAAAAACATTTTTTTTTACTATATTTTGATAAAATAGTTTGACAGAGACTACCACTTTTTCGAATCTTTCAGTTCAATTACAGCATTACTTTTACTATAACTATTTTAATTTAAAAACACGGCTTCGCTGGATTACTATCATGCTATGAGTTTGACACTATGTGTTTGGCTAACTGGGAGGTCCAGTATTCTAAGTACTTAGCTTCATTAACCATTCAGCCACAAGAGCATTTGTGAGGTCAGCTGGGCAAGGAGGCATGTGGTGTGGTCAGCTTTCCAATTCAGTCAATTCAAATGTGCTTTGGGGTTGAGGTCAAGGCTCTGTGCAGGATCCTCGAGTTCTTCCACTCCAGCCTTGGCAAACCATGTCTTCATGGAGCCTGCACTGTGCACAGGAGAACAGGTCTGGGCCTCTTAGTTCCATTGAATGGAAATCTTAACGCTACAGCATGCAAAGACATTCTAGACACTTCTACCTTTGTGGCAACGGTTTGGGGGAAGGACCACATGGTCAAGTGAGTGGTCTTGTCTGGTGTCGACATACTTATAATTGTAATACTATTATAGAAATACTAGAAATAGAAATACTTATAAAAGTATATCAGTTTAGTATATTCTATTGTCTAAAGTGATTACTGAATAAAGAAGGAAACAGTAGTCTTTCCTTGATTACAACCCAGACGCCTGAAGCATCTTTTTTGACAAAGAGGCCTCACAAAGAACTCAACCACACACTTGATTTTGGTGAAAAATCAAACAATATTCAAGAATAAAATATGCTAAAATGTGGGAGTATTTTTTATTATTATTATTTAAGTTCCTCCTGGAGGAAGTTTCCTTTAATATTGCAGGTGAACAGTACAAGCAATTTTACATCTATTTCTGTCTCCAGATGGAGCATTCTGTGTGTGTGTGTGTGTGTGTGTGTGTGTACTGTAGTACTGCAGTCACTCACCCATCGTGTTTAATAGAGCGTGGCAGAACTCTGTGCACGAGAACGCGACTCTAATTAAATCACCGCTCGTTTTCTGCCTCACTGAGGCCACTTCACTGTGCTGTCAGATAATCAGTCGAACCTCTGCAATTACACACTCCCAGCAGACACAAACGCTACCTGATGGTGGGTCAAATTAAGGACCGGGCCTATTGCTGTGAGCATTTGGAGCAGCTTGATTTAATTCGTCTGTGTTGGGGGTCGTCATAACCGTAACCTCGGCGAGTTTTACAGAAACAATCACACATAAGCTGAACTGTGCAAAAGAGGAAGGACATCAAAACAAATCTAAAAAGGGATTTTTAGATTTTTAGTGTGTGTGTGTGTGTGTCTCTGTGTATGAAGTCTCCCACCCGCTCAACCCCCTACCCACTGTCAACTCTAATGAACTTTTCTTGACTGTGACACTCCGAGCACAGACAGAACACCCGTCTCCCCCACTCCGAAAACCAAGAGGGCAGCTCACACCACACACACCGCACACACAATTCATCTACACATCTGTCCCATACAGTAGGGTGGGAAAGGACGTGATGAACGATGCAGATAGTGTGTCTATTTAGTAAAAGGACGTGACTGCGTATCATCATGGCTCCAATCAAGTGAGCGAGAGACATAGATTCCCAGCATAAATACTCTACACCGTCGGTAACTACTCCTATATAACTACCTCGACCAAACAGTGTTTACATGTCTGGCTGCTATTCTGCAAATTCCTTGATCCGGAACCACCTCTTCGATTAGCTGTAATTCCAGCTGTCAAGACCTTTTGCCCCTTCCCTGCCATATTTTCAAGCGTTAGCGCCATTTCCTCACGAACGAACATGGCGCGTTGCTCTCACCTTCCTACATAAATAACAGCCTCAGGGTCTCGGTCTCTAGTGTTTGTATAGTATCATCAGTAGAACCCAAAAAGCCACGGATCAGAAATCTGCTCTATTTTTTTTTAAGTCACCTTAATTTTTTTTAGTCATTTATAAAACACACATTGTGTTTTGTCTAAGGCTTATCTGATCAAAGTCCGTATTTAATGCCTATAAGCCTGTGCGGTCCCCTCTAGGGCTGATCGCAGATCAGTTAATATGTGATTTTAAGCCTATAAATGAGAGAGGCGGTTCAGGGTGATCAGTGAGATTATTATCAGGATTTTTGTGGCTGGGGAAATTCTTAGCAGCTTCCAGGACCAGTCAGAGAACGACTGAGAGGCAGATAACGGATACGAGACCGCCTCGTCGTGTACAAGATCTGACTCTGGATCAGAGTTTAAATTTAGAGAAACTTAGACGTACATGTATGAGTGCTGATCTAATGTAAATGTATCCAGCAAAATCTGAGGCTACATCAAGATAATCTACGTACATACACACATATACACAGGACGATGAGGTGGTTTAGTTATATTTTACAGCAGGTGGGACACATTAAAAAACAAATACATGAGGCAGGTTAACTAAAGTACTATGACATCCAGATGCGTATTCCCAAAATCCATATACACAAAATTATTTGCACCAAAATAATTGTCAAATATTATCCATCTTAATTTTTTTTCACTCATCTGTAAATTAAGAAAAGATCAATATTCTGTTTTTAAAGATGTAAACTTTATTATTGAAGTGTATTTTTTTTATTTTGTTTTAATAAAAAATCATACACCCAATTATGTCTACATAGTCACAGCTACTAATCAGAAACTAACAAAAAAAAATCTATAAGCAGATCCACAATATATAATATAATATAATATATATGCGACAAATATGCGACAAATAATTGTCAAATAAAAAGTGTGCTAATGATTTAAATAGTCGGTGTTTCATATTAATTATTATATGGCATTGTAAATTGCATATAAATATAAATTCTTATGTGAATATAATAACATATATATAATGCAATCATATCTTTAATAACATACATAGGCTATTAAAATGGTAAACAATGACCTTTTAAATTTATATTGTATGTACATTCTTATTCAAAATATTTTTCTTAATTTATTATATTCATTTATTTATTTAACATTTGTCTGTTGGTGCTAGTGTTTGTGTTCAGCATACTATTAGAAATTTGAGCAATTATCAGTGCAGAATTACAGAAATATTGATCTTGTGTGGGATCAATAGAAATATGAAGTGAAGCCCTGTCAATAAGGCTGCTAATGCTCAAGTTGACCTTTGACCTTTTCCCTCTCTCATGGCCAGCAGGGGAAGATAATGGCTTCCATGAAGGTCTGAGGGGCCCTGTGACTTTAGGGCCGAGCGTTTGTTGGCTCCACGGCAGGTTAATGGCGACCTGTCACTCGTCGTCAGCTTCGATTACAAGAGCGAGACGCCGTGTTTGTCGGTGTTTATTAGTTTGCCATGCGCTGAGGTGATCTGCGTTTCATTACGCACTTTCTGGAAGTGATCCATGTCGAAGCTCACTCCCACGCACTCGCATACCTACTCACAATTCTCACATGTATGAAAAAAGGCCTGCGTACGGATTTCCGTCTGACACGCTTGTATGTTTTGGTACTAAGCAGAGCTACATGCTCTCTCAGTGGGACAATGAGAAGAACAACGCTCTGGAAGCAATCCGGTGTAATTTCGGTGTATATTACACGGGCACGCAAAACATCTGAGGATCAATGTTTCGTCCGATTCAGCTCTCGTTGGTGAGAACATGCGCCGTGTCAAAGTGCCAGTGCTTTCAAAGCCTTCAGCATAATCCTGGTTCCAAACCGTTCCTGCTGACGAAGACTTACAGTCTGTCGAGATTAACATTTACATCCGCGTAGTTGTGTTCCATGAGAGACACAGGTTATACGATGCCATGTGTGATCGATTGAGTGTAAGGGCACACAGTGGTTCCTAGCGCCAAAAGCCACAAAAGGCCACCAGAAAAACGGGGGGGAAAAAAATGGAAAAAAAAAAAAACCAAAATTTTTTAATAGCTAAAGAGAAGCAAAAGCAGCACGCGCTGTAGTCCTTTAGTCTGTCCACCTCATCTGTAGACTCTGCTCAAATCTTCCTTTCATGGCATCACGCTAGTCACCTCATAGATCGCTAAATAGCCAGATCAACTGTACAGCTGCGTTGCATTCTGGGACTTTGAGTCCAGCGTTTGCAACAGTACTTCTGTGCTGGATTTCTCACTAATACGATGTTAAACCTTGTTGCAAAATGAAAAGCGAGTGACAAAAAAAAGAAGCTGTTGTTTTGTTTTTCGCTAAACCTGATGGTAATCTCTTGTGTCTGAGATCATTCACATGTCCACCTGCGACATCAGCACGGCTCACGACCGCTAACTTTTCACAGGAAGAACGATAATACAGCAACAATCAATAGATTAGCACCAGAATCATTGTACACACCAGAAATCCCTGCTGAAATAAATAACAGAAATTCTAATGGTTTCCACTATGAATACCATTATAAACCTTCAGCTAAACATTAAATCATTACCATTAGTGGTCCTTACTTGTATCCACTAGACATACCACCTGTAGAAGGCAACAAATTACCAGTAGAGAACCAAAGAGATCATTACAGTTTCCATTCAAACCAATACAATTCCCATTATAACCATTAAAACCATTACAATTTCTTTGAGGGTTTCTACTTTTTTTTCCCCCAGCTTGGAGATCTCAATGTAAACGTTTTTAATGTGATCCAGATTGGATTTTTGAAAATTATTTATTTATTTATTTATTTTTGCTTTAACTCCCATGACAAGGTTCATATTTAGTTCTTTAGTTGCATTCGAACACCGCCGGTAGCATTTATGCCGTCTCCTGATTGTAAACTGTACTGCCAAGTCACAGGACACACTGTAGCAACCAGTAATTGTGTTTAGTTTAACCTTTTAAGACCGAAAATGACCTGCCTGAGAATTATTGTACAGCATACTGTCATATACCGAAATGATTCAATTATTTCAGATTTACACTCCGTATGTGGTTCCTGTCTCAAACATAGACCAGATTTTGGTGCATCCGATCTCTCAAATCCGATAAAATATCAAAGGAACTGTGTTTCACATTCTATGTTGTTAGCATTATTAGAAAATGAGAAAAAAGGTTTGAAAGAAAACAAGCCAGAGAAGACCCGGTGACCGCTTCCGCGCCATCCACGCTCATGTTGAAATTCAGCGTATATGACCTGCGGATGTATAGATCCCCGGTGATATCCTTCGATTAATCCGACCTTTTGAAGTTCACTTCAAATCTTGCCATTTGTCTCACCTGCGTGACCTCTCTCGGTTCATTCGTGTCAAACCCGACCCAGACTGCATCCAAAGCAAATTCATTATCTCAGGATATGACATAAGGGGGTCGGCCTCATGGAGTTATTTAAGCTTTTTACCTTAACGTAAATATCCAGTTTACGTTTCTTACTGAGTTCTTGCAGTTCGACTCTCAGAGCTGATACTTGATATGTAAGAATGTTATACCATTTACAGTTGAAAATCCAGTATAGTCTTGATATAGTCTTAATGCTTTTTATTCATTCTTTCATTTAAGGAAATGTCTGAAAGGATGTAAAACCTGATTTTTTTTTCTCACATTAACGTTAAATTTGAGCTTTTCCAGATGAAACTATCCTGTATATTTTAATTAAAATAAAAAAAGCAATAAATGTCATTCCTGATCCTGTTATTGACCCTGGGGCACCGAGGCAGGTCCTTTGCCGCCCTATCTCCATCACTTTATCTTTCACGATTTGAAGAGTACAGCTGCAACACACTGCCATCTAATGGAACATCTCTAAACCCTCAGATGAGGCTCCTCTCTCATCCACGAGCATCTGATCTGTTCAACAGCGACATTCTGTTTCCTAAAGCTCACATTGGAGCAAACTGCGTCTCGGTTTTTCTCTTTCTGGACACAATGGACCTTACAGAAAAGTCACATGAACATCACACATGAATTGATCACATCATTTCCATTTAAATTTATGTGATTTATCCCCACCTACATGATTTGTTTATTTTGTTTCCGAATTTTTTATGTGAATAATTTTGACGTTATTTATTTTTTAAATGTCAACATATCTCTATTTTCACATTTATTACCTCGATTTTACATGATGATTGATTTATTTTCATGCGATTTTCTTCACATAATTAACTTATTTCCATGTGCTCATCATTCACATGTAATGCATGTGTTAGTATTTTTCACGTTTTTCCCTTGTTTAATTTCACGTGGGTTTTTTTTTCATGTCATTTGTTTTCACATGTAGTGCATGCTTTTTTATTTTCGCATTCATTTTTCACATAGTATTTTACAGTCCCACCGGACTTCGGATCCACCACCACCCTGACCAGGAAAGAATGAACCTCACTTGTTTTTCACATGTTAGTCACATAAACACGTGAAGTGTATGTGATTTCTCCATATGATGTGTACAGACTAGATGGCCTTGAGCATGTCTGTTTGATATTAAAAGAAGGTCGCTGGAAGGATCAAATGTCTTTAATAGCTGACAAAAGCCATGCAGGGAGGTCTGTCATTTTCTTGGCATTTTGGCTTTTTGTTGCATTGTAGAGACGATGTCGCACCACCGTGGTCAGGCGTCTGGCACTGCCTCTGTAAACAGCAGTTCTTTAGCAACGCCGAGGGCGAAACAAATCAGAAAGCAATGGCACACTCGAGAGCAGTGAATAAACCACCAAGTTTCAAAGGCCCAGACACACCAAACAGTTTGGATCAATAGAGTACGCCAGCCAGTCTGGAGTTGTCGCATCGGCCCATTTCAGTTCCAGAAGCTGTAACAGAGGCCGTAGATTCAGTTCCACTCCTGTAAAATGTGATGGGGGATGATTCATGGCTGGCACGTTGTGGCTGTCTTCAGTTGGACAGAGGCCAAGCTTTCTTACTGTGCCATTAAACCTGTGATGTAGACTTCCACTTAAGATCCAAAACAGTCAAGTAGAGCCATGTTAAGAAGAAGAAACACACATATTGGCATTCATGGATATGTTTCTATCTTTTTCTATTTACAAATTATTTCCTTACAATGTTGTTTCAGTCTACGGTATTGGCATCATTTGTCCACAGCACATTGGAAACAGAAAGATGGCTAACAAACTTCGGTCAAATTGGAAGAAAGACGCAAAACATGATCCATAGGATCGATCCTTCCTACAAAGCAAAAACATTCACCAAGAGTTTCTTTTTTTTACTCAAGTTAACGTGCAGATACTCATTAAATAAATCTAGTCAAAGTTGGAGTAAATTCTTCAACTAAGGAAGAAATGATATAAACTCTTAAACTCTTTTATTCAGTACAAGAAAGACTGAAAAAATGGCCTACTAATGTAATAATATCTACTACCACTATCCCATTTGTTAAAGCATACATTTGTTAATAATTTAGATCGTAAGCCATCTGATGCTAAAATGTCACAACAGATATATGAGTATATTTTAGAGAAATGTAGTGATTAGAAAGTCAAAAGTATCAGGTGAAAGAAAAACAGACACAGAGTACCGATACTTTGATACTTCCCACCTCAAATTGAATCTTGAATCATTTTGCCTTTAGCACTAAAAAACTCAAATTGTAAATGAAATTAAATTTTAATATATATATATATATATATATATATATATATATATATATATATATATATATATATATATATATATATATATATATATATATATGACCTCTGTGGGATTTTGCACCTGTTCTGGTCTCAAAGCCAACTGTCCACGTCTGTTTGGGCAGGATATACCATTCCATCTCTAAATTAAACTTCACACCCAAAAACTTCTCTCACAGCCCACTTCCAATTAGGAAACAGGACGGGTCCCTGAGGAACTGTTCGCTGCATAACCTTTCCTAAGACTGAACAGAGCAAAGCCGACAGCTCAGGGTGAAACCACGGATTGCTGATCAGCCAACCAGAGGCTTCCTCTTCAGCAAAACAGATTTATATCATGGCCAATCAACTTTGCCGATCCGCTGGTTGACATGAGCGGTGCTGGGAACCAAAACATATGAGCTTTTTAGCCAGTAAAATCACTAGCACATGGTCAAACGGAGAAAACACACAAAAACAATTCTGACCTCTGAGACCTTGCGGGAAAAAAAGAGTATTAATAAATAAAGAGTATGCTAATATATACTGTCATTTTACTCACTGAGCATGGTGAGGGTGTAAGTTTCCTCCTTTCCTTTGCCACTTAGTGTTTACCAACAACCAAAACATTTAAATGTAAAAGTGAAAAAAACAGTTGTAATGCCCCGTCCGCAACAACGCAACAAGGTGCGATACTGCAATGGGCTTAGCGTTGGGTGCCCCTTCCGTTACGGGTTTCGAGCAGGCTTTTTAGGTCATACCACAACATCTCAATAATCAGAGGACTTTGGCTCCCAACCATTTTTCTTCACCAGTGGTGGATGGTGGTTTAGGATCATTGTCCTGCTGCAGACCCAAGTTTTTCAGCTTCAGTACACGAACAGATGGGGACCCCTTCAGACTCTTGGTAGACAGCAGAATTCATAGTTCCTTTATCACGGCAAGTCTTCCAGGTCCTGAAGCAGCAAAACCGACCATCACACTACCACCACCATATTTTACTGTTGGTATAATGTTCTTTTTAAAATGCATGTTCCTTCTATGCCAGATATACTTGGACACACACCTTCCAAAAGTTCCACTTTTGTCTCATCGGTCCACAGAATGTTGTCCCAAAAGTCTTGGGGATCATCAAGATGTGTTGTGAGAAATGAGACGAGCTTTGATGTTCTTTTTGTGATGTTTTCCTTGAACTCTGCCATGCAGGCCATTTTTCCATCTTTTCTGATGGTGGAGGCAGAACGCTACCTTAACTGAGGCAAGTGAGGCTGCAGTTCTTTGGACGTTGTTGTGGGGTCTTTGTGACCTCTTGATGGCCCTGCGCTTGGGGTCGACCACTCCTGGAAGCACCATAGATTGTGGATAAGGTACTGTGCCAAGCTTTAATGCTAAACTATTTCCAATTCCAATTGATTTTTTGGTCTCAGATGTGTAGCTTTATTGGTCCTCACAGTATGATTGTCATGTGCAATTGGGTGTGCAGAATGAACCAGGTGTGGACACCACAGTTATAGTATTAACAGGCAATCCTTTACACAGCCATGAGGTTTGGATTTTCCTTAATGATAAACACTTCATTTACAAATTGCATTTTGTACTTTGTGCTCTATTGTTGAATTGGTTTGATGTTCCGAAACACTTAAGTGTGACAAACATGCAAAGGAACAGGAGATGAGGAAGGGGGCAAACACTTTTTCACACCACTGTATTAAGTCCAAGTGTGTAGGTATGTCAAGTGTACACTGGAATTATGTTGTGTCTGGTGTCCTCAGCGTATAAAACTACACTGAGCTCTTTGTGAAGCATTTATGCTGCAGCCCTGGAACCTTGGCATTAGTTATTCAGCAGTCTCCAACTTTATGTCAGACATCAGATACAATGTTTATCTACATGCAGGTGTATTTACCTGCCTGCGATTAAGGCCAGCTCGTTGCACCGAGTACTATCAGAGCGTTCTTCAGGCTAATGGTTTGTCGCTGTTTACACAAACAAGGTTTGTGTTATGGCTGGAATCAGGAAAGTGTTGTCTTTTTCATTCCTTTAGTTGTGTCTGTCACCTTAGAACTTTTCTAACTCAAAAAACCCTGACCTTTCTCATGGGTACGTTTACACTTTGACATACAGCCAAAAAGTTGCATTTTTTGGCATCCACATCAGATTATTTGCTGTTAACAAATGTCTTCATGCTAAATTTTCGTGGAACCAAGCGCACCAGCATCACCAGTGGTCGTAAGATAAATACAAGGTATATATGGCATGAAGAAGCAAGAAGCAAGGTTGAGGCTGATTTCTTTCTAGCCCAGACATTATCAGCAACAGCCATATCAGATGGTTACACAAATTTGCACGACCACTAGATTTGGTCCTGCTACTGCAAGTTTGACTCCTGACGATGCCACAAACATTTTTCGAAATTGGCTTTCTGGGGGGCGATGGCATATTGTCTCTTTCCTGTCAATCAGAGTGACACTAGATAATCATAGGCATCCGTGAGCTCATGTATGCCAGAAGAAGGTGGATAGCGATTTCCTTCAAATTCATTATGCTGTATAAATAGCAGTATGAAGTGATGTGGTTGGCTTCACATGTCTCAGAGTTGCCGAGTGCTGGGTGGTGTGTGGAAATTGGCAGATGACCAAACTGGGGAGTTAATAAGGGAATACGCCAAAAAACAAGAGAAAGAGTTCGAAACGTTTCTGTTTACTGTGTTTGGTATTCGGAGGAAACAAGCCCTGAAACTGGCACCGTGTTCTCATTATGTCATTGATGAGACCTTATGATATAATACGTTACGCAAACATGATAGTTTCATTGTCAGGCTATTGATAGATATTAAATTTTAGCCTCATGACCAGCCATCACTGCTCTTAGCGCTCATGGCAGTGGCTTTTGGAACGTGTGACTTTATGCTAAAGTGATTAAGCGAGCTGTGGGAGAGCAGTTGGCTGCCCTTGGCCCTCCCGGGGCGTGATGTGGGGGTATTAGCACGCTGAAAGAGTGATTTACGCAGTCCTCTCGGAGCAGTATATTAAACTATACTTGGCTGCCAATTTGCGGAGTGATGCAGGTGTCACCGGGAAAGTGTGAGGTGAGCTGGACAAACTCAATGGCCCCATTATGAACTGAACTTGTGCAGTGCAGAAAGTGACATTTTGAGGACACACATTCGCACACACATAATCTTAAACAGGAAAATTGCTTACAGAAGCGAGTGCGTGAAATGAATACGGTAGACAAATGCAAACTTCCCGTGTTTATGTTTATGCTCAAGAGTCGTAAATTAACTCACAGATTTAGTATAGTTAGATTCTCATGCTCTCGCTGAACATAATTCATAAAAAATATAAACACACACTGAGTGGAAAGGTCCTTAAAAAGCACAAGCACATACTCCATCTCAGGCTGGGAGTTTACATGATGGAAGTGTTCACGAAACTCATCGACCCAAACAAGCTTCCCAAGCTTGGCGGCATCCAGATTTCTCCTTATAATTACTTACTGTAGGTGGTAGCATCACAGAGTTCCTTTGCTGTGTTGAGTCTTCGCTTTTAAGATCAGTTTTTAGCCTTAAAGACAAGCAGGCTCAGGACTTAACAACCACGCACTGTGTGAAATTGGCTAATGGACTATAATAGGAGCCTTTTAAAATGCTGAGTGCAGGATATAAAAACACTATCTTGGGATGTTTTTCAGTTATTTCTCGCTTCATAATGTTATAAATCCTCGTCTACAACCTGTGGGGGAGTAGCCTAAATGATACTGGGTCAGTGAGCTTCACAATGAGCTCTTATTTAGTGATTTACTAAAAAAATAAAAAATAATAAAATGATGAGCACAAATGTGCTAACAATCGTCATACAGAGTCATATTGCACTTAAATTGTAGACACATGCCATAAATACACAAGCGCCAATATAAATAAGTTATTACAGAACTCCAAACAAGTATTAGGCTGGCAAACTTATGAGAGCTCACTCCCTAAAGCAAAATATGCATGGAACTAATTTAGTGTGTCAGTTATCTTGGAGATCAGGACATGTATGAAGGGAAAAGGCATTGAACAGGAAAAGTCAAGATTTCCATCTGTTTTATTTCTTGTATACCTCGGCAATTTCAAATGTTTTATTTGTTAAAGAAAGCCATGTTGTACTTTTCCCCCCGGGAAAACTACCAAGATTTGTTAAAGTGTTCATCTGTGATGTTAATCTTGCTTTGCTCTTCTTTTAGATTGATCTGACAGCCTTTCTATGTTGCATTTTCACTCCATATCTCTCTTCTTTTCTTGGCAGTAAAAATTATTGAGGCCTGCGACATCACACCCCCATTGATGGCTCTGTTTACAACCATCAAAATCATATGTTAATGATGTCCTTGGTTAATTTTAGTGTCTATGGTGTTCTATGAAAAGGGAGATAGATACAGATATCTGACAAGACCAAGATGCAGTAGGTGATACAGGGTGTGAGAGGCCACATAGGGAAATAGTTAATCTAAAAGATGTGCATTTCTGATATCTGTTATAAATCAACCCAAGGACTCGAGCCATCAACAAACCAACAAGAGCAGCAGGCACAAGCCCTGGGTTTGAGAAATTAATGGTTAGACAAAGAGGTAGTTAGATGGAGGGATGAGAGAATGGATGGATAGATGGATGACAGCCAGTGGCCTTGCTGAGCTGAGCTAGTATATTATCCGTAGCTCCTCTGTGCCTTCTGTCACATTCCTCCAGTAATCTATGTAGGGGAAAAAAGAACTATATTTATGAACTGTTTACAACAGGCAGACTCCTCCAGGGAATGTCATATCAGTCATTCTCTCTCATGCTCTCTCCCTCTCCCTCTCCCCAGTGATGTGGTCATACCTAAACAAGAGCAATCAAGGCCACCTCACCTTTAAGGGGATGATGAATGGATTGATCCGTCTTCCATTACCAGGGGTGTATTTCTCCTGGCTGTAAGTCATGCCTGTCTTCCTCAGTCAGGAACTAACTAGAAACAAATATTCTACTTCAAGTTCAAGGTTATGTGCTTAAAATAAACAAAAAAAAAAAAACCTCTCAATACCTAGTCCAACTGTAGTCTATAGGTCACCTCCATCATGGCTCCAGTGGAGGATTCATATCTATACACATCATGTTTTTCTTCCTTGGACTCCTTGGATTTCTTTCAACCTTGTCCACCAGGTCTACACCCTGTAATGTGAAGTGGCAGCTCATTTTGGGATTGTTTTTTAAGCCTTCATGGAAAGGTAAGAGGGGGCATGGAGGTGCAGCAGGTACTGCTGCTCTCTCATATCTCCAAGGTTCCTGGTTTGATCCTAAGCTCAAATCATTGTTTCCTGTGTCTGTGTGGGTTTAGTCTGGGTTCTTTGGTTTCTTTCCACCTCTCAAAAATATGCTTGCAAGTGGATTGGCTGCAGTAAATTAACCCTTTGTGTACCATCCACTAAAGATGAATGAAAGGGTAGGGGTGAATCTGTATTGATAGAAAGGAGAGTGGATGGATAGATGGATAGATGGATGGATTGTTAGATGGATGGAGGAACAGGCCAAGGACTAAGTGCAAAGTACATTTTGGCGCTTCTTTCTGGACTTTTGGGCCTCTACTAAACTATACCTCTGCCAGTTGAGGTTTCACATGTACAAACTTTTTGTTTTTCTTTCTTGGCTTCACCAAATTCAAATTCCCACTGTTTTAGTCATTTTGTCTAATCTATATGAAAGTACCTTTCATGTAATGGTAGGGGAAGATCTGTACTGAAAGAAGGGAGAGTGGGTGGGTGGATGGATGGATGGAAACAGGAAAGTACAGTTCGGAACTTCTTTCTGGACTATTGCGCTTGTAACACATCTTGTTTTTCTTTCTTGCATTCTCCGATTTCTTCCAACCTTGTACACCAGGTCTACAACACCCTCCCATTGTTTCAGTCATTATGTCTAATCTATCTTAGGCTTTCTGAGGCCCTGTAATGTGAACTGGCAGCTCATTTCAGGATTGTTAGCTATTAGTGGAATGCATGATTACTAAGCTGGCTGTTTGAAGTCAACAGCCTTTGATGGTGGGTCTGTTTGTGTCAGTTTAGCTTCACACTAACCAGGTGCCCATGAGGTCCTTGAAAGAGTAAATGTCGGGAGGCTTGGCATAAATTATGTCCAATCATAGCAGCATACAGGGCCAATTTATTTATTTATTTATTTAACCGTTTTCACATCAAGTCTCACAGTTCATTCTAAAACCCATTGGATAGAATCGCAAACACTCCCTGCCACAAGACAAATATTGGTATTAATAAGAGATGTTCATTTGTTTAGGCAAAGAAAACTTTCTTTGAAAGTTTTGAGACATTGCATGATATTCCAACATCCATCATTCGCAACATTTTCCCCTCTGAAGCTTTCAGGAACAGGGCCAGGTTTTAATCAGATAAGGAATCAGAGAAAGTCATCACTTCCCTTTATGGGACATTTGACCTGAGGCCGTACAGAACAACAATGACCTATGACTTATGACAGCATATCACCACATGAAACTCAAACCCATGTATCTTTTTACTTCATTCTATTCCTTACAGACCGACACACCTCTTAGATTTTGAGGTCCCGGTGGTCCCAGAAGACTGAGATGTAGTTTAATTTATGATTTTAAAAAGCAGAGATAATCACAGTGAAGTGTGGTGGGGGGGGGCTTGCGTCTTAAATGACCAAAGCACTTCATGTTTACGGTCTTCTGATCCAAGGCAGACGAGCAGACTAAACCGTTCTTAATTTTACCCAATGCGGTTTTGGTTAAGGTTCCATGTGCGGACTCAAGCAGAGATCGGCATACCGGGAAGCATGATGAGACGATGACTTTGAAAAGAGAGACAGGGGGAAAGGAGGGGTGTATGGAAGGGGTAAAGGTTGAATTAAGTCGAAAGTGTCACTGCAGGAGCCTTACAAGGTGCCGCCAAATGGAGCCAATTACCACACAAAACCCCTTTCTTTAAGTCTGGTTGCTAGCCGGGGGATTGGGGGGTGAGAGCAAGAGGGAGTGGGTGTCAAAGACAGGCCATGAGAAAATGAGAGAGACTGACGAAAAGACAAGGAATGAAAGGGCAGATGCAGAGTTAGAAAGAAAGAGAATGATGGACATTTTGATATAAGAAGAGTGAACAGTAAGGGATAATGTCTAAAAAGTAATAGTAGTAGTGCATATTTGAGTGCGTGTATGTGTGAGAGAGACGGAATAAAGGCTCTGTGAGGTTAATTCCTTGAGGTGAAGTTCCCTGTGGTAAAGCTCAAGGGACACCATGTTTATTTGGATTGAAATCTCCTTCATGTAGCACAGCCAATTATCACTGGAGGAGATGATAGCCATGTTATGAATTCCTCTTTCTTTCCTCCTCTTGTGTTTTTTCTTTGCCATTTCCTGGACTCAAAGGCCCGTGACAGACAGCACCGTATGAGTTTTTGTTTCTCCTGCTCTCCCTCCATCCAAGTTCATTTTCTCTAAGGGATCACTGCCAATGACCTCACCGCTGGGCGCCAATCAGAGCAGGACATATGATAGCAAAACACATTCAGGTCCTATTACAGCCAAGGATGGAAAGTTTGCTGAGCTTGATGAAGTGATCATGCCACTATTTGTTTTAGCAGTGGTACTTTTGGATCTCCAGGTGTGTCTTGCCTGACCTTTGAACCGGTCTAGGCTAATCCGCTTAGCTCGAGCTGGGTTGGTGTGCCGTGTGAATACAGTTACATCTCAGTATTATCTTCAGCAGTTGAGGCCATTTTTAAAAAAGAGGACCACTGGTTATTACAAGTATAATATTACAAAGAAATTGTGTAAAAGCGCTGGTTCAAAACAGGTCAATCAGACCATTTGCAACAATTATTGAGAGAGTCTTTAAGACTTTATCACAAAGGAAAAGCCTTGATGAAAGACGGGGGAGATTGAAGAACATGCTATTTAATTTCTGATTGTGTCTTTAAACTTTGATAGAGAGCTAACGGGGCGGTTGTGGCGCAGTTGGTAGAGCGGGTTGTCCACTAATCGTAGGGTTGGAGGTTCGATTCCCGGCCCGGGTGACTCCACATGCCGAAGTGTCCTTGGGCAAGACACTGAACCCCAAGTTGCTCCCGATGGCAAGCTAGCACCTTGCACGGCAGCTCTGCTACCATTGGTGTGAGTGTGTGAATGGACAAAAGCGCTATATAAGTGCACATTTACCATGTAACAGGATAGCCAAATTGATGGATGAAGGTGTTCTTCCAAGGTTTAAAGTAAATTGCGTGACTTCCAGTTTGGGTCTTTAAGTTTTGATGGAGAGCTAAAGGGATAGCCAAACTCATAGACTGAAGGAAACATGGATGGACTGGTTTGAAAGTGGATTTTGAGACTTTTTGAAAATGTAGTGGAAATGCCATATTTAATGGAAGGATAAAGGATGGATGTATGGAAAGATGGATGGGTGGATAGATTGAATGAAGATCAGGCCATGAACTTATCTGAAAGAAGATTTTGAGACTTCTGATTATGTCTTTAAGCTTTGATCGAGAGATCAATGGACAGCTAAACTGATAGATGGATGATGGATGGATGGTTGGATGGATTGATGGATGGAAGAACAAGCCAAGGACTAAGTGGAAAGTAAATCTTTGGATGCCTTTCTGGTTTATTGAACTGAAATCACAGTACTGGAATCGCAAAAAGATAGGTTTGACAACTAATAAAAGAAAACATATTGCATCATTTTATTTGAAATTCATGATGGGTTCTCTAAGCTTTTATGAGATGGGGGAGGAAAAGAGGCACTGGTGGAATTTGTGAGTAGGGATGACTGGGTGGATGAATGAAATGAAGTTGAAAACAGATTTTGAGACGTTTTCTTGGACAATTTGGCATCCCAACTTTATCGCTGTCAAATCACAAATGTCTAATAAAATAAAACATATAGTGTTTTTTTTTTATATATCTGAAATGTAATATGTATTATTTCTCTGTTGTAGCCGGACTACAAATGAGCCTAGGCACTTTAACACATACTTCTGTCTTTACTTATTAACAGTTCACTTTGTTTAGCATGTCTGCCCACACACATTTCCGAATTCCCCCTATAAACCTCCTTTAAACACCTCTGTCATATTGTTACTGGCAAACCATTGTCTTGGTATTTCCTAGGCTCCATCAGCCACACATATTGATGGATGCAGCCAACATCTGGGGCTGTGATTATGTGTAATATGTTCCATGCACAGCCAGCGAATGGCGTTTTAAGGGGAAGGGGAGCGGGAAGAAGCTTGGCCTAGTGTCAGCTTGCCAATCCTGAGGGATCAGGCTTGATTTTTCCCCTTTAGCTCTCATTAGCCCGAATAGGTGGAGAGGATGGCTCAGAGTCAGCAGTGTGATCCAAGGCCAAGAGCGTGTAATTTTCAGTTGCCTGAAATGAGACCTATACACACACTGACTTCCGCTACCAAAATGTCGGTCCTGCTGTTTTATGTCCACTGCCAGAACTCGTCCGCTTGTAATCGGACGCATAATCCTGAAAGAACCATGCATCCGATTTCTACTTAGTGCAGGGAAATACACACGTTATAGGTTAAGACAGAAAGGAGAGAGAGGATAAACAAGCACAGTTACAGTTTATTCATCTGATCAATCTTTCAGTTCAGTTTTATTTGTATAGTATGTTTAACAGTGGACATTGTCGCAAAGCAGCTGTACAGAAATCCAGATGTAGTTTATATTTCTATTGCTAATGAACAAAGCAAAGGCGACAGAAGCAAGGAAAAACTCCCTGAGAAGACATGAGGAAAAGAAACTTGAGAGAAACCAGACTCAAAAGGGAACTCTTCTGAGTCATACCAGATAGTGGGATTATAAATCATTACAGTATACAGGTGTGGAAAAGTAAAGACGTTGAAGACTTGACTGTTTTTGTCAATCACACATCTTTAAGGAGTCTATTATTTCTAATACAGGTCCACCTATAATATACCTGTAAGTACTTACTTAAAACTATACTACATGTAGCCTGTTCAATTTTCATTGCTGGTTTGTAACATATTTTTTTTCTGAAACCAAGCCTTTAAGGTATTTATTTCAACCCCAAAAGGCATTACGACTGTTCCTTTAGTTGTATACGTGGAGTTTTGGACCAATTATACTCCATTATTTCTCGAACATAAGTAAAACAAGTAGCAGCTGCTTAATTATGTGTTGCTAGATGGTAATATCATAGTATAAAGATTTATATAGCCATATTTCACTATCCCTGTTTCCCTCAAGTGTCTTTAATGTAAAACATATAGAGCATTAACGATTATTGATGTCATCCAGACATTTATGATTTATCCATATGTTTGTTTCTGGGAAATGATTCTAAAGTCATAATACGTATAAATCTGTATAGACAATTTACCCACGTAAAATGCCTTGTGATTGCGAATGTGGAATTTTTGAATCCATCACGTTTCCAAATACTGTCCAACTGCACTTTTGATCAGTCATTATATTTCCCTATTTTTTCTTAAATAACAACCTGTTATTTAACTGAAATATTTAGGTGGAGATAGATTTAGGTGGAGCAAGCTTCTTTTTAATCCTTAGCTATCAACAGGTTTTTTTTTTTTTAAGAATGAGAAAGTCACAGAAAGTGGAGGGTTTGCTTGCAGGATGTGGAGACTTTATTCACAGGAAGTGGACACTTCGGTCACCTTAAATGAGCCTCTGCCCTCTTCCTGAGTTTGATTCAATTTATCCATTAAAGCCGCAATGCCTATGGTTTCCCCTCAGAGGATTCTTGCCATGCCTGGGAACCTCAGCAGATCCTCTTGGCCGTTCTCATAGGGTATGAGTAGAGCCACTGTTGATTTATATGTGTGTGTGTGGGAGTGGTGTGGTTACTGTGGCTGGGTGAACTGCACCATGGGAAATGCTGCACAGGAAGTGTTCCTTAGGGTCAACTTAATTGTAAAACAAAAAAATGACTTGAAGACAATTAAATGTTGTGACTTGTCTATGTTTATTATGCTTTATTAGTTTCATTTGCATGCATTACTATATTGTATGTAAGGAATAAAACACTCTGTGGCATGCGGTTTATTTTATAGGGAAATAATCAAAGTGGTGTGGTGTGATGCGGCATGATACGAACTCAGTTACTATTACCACCTCGAAGTTTATTTCTTTTCCTCTAACACCCCACTATAACAATTTTCGCCTTTATTAAAGAACAGTGCATCATACTTTGTTTCATCCATTTCTAGTTGTGTTTAAAGTTGAGGAACAATCAAGAAACCAGTTCTCACTTACGTTACATTAAGTGCCGCTTGACATCTCATGCTGAGAAACGTGAAAGTCTTGAAGGAACATCATGCTCTACTTCTCTACTCTCCTTCCATAGATGTTCAGTAAAAATCTCCTTACAGAAAACGTCTCCGTATCAATGATTACAAATTCTGGTTTATTAAATAACAATATTCTTTGTTTAATCAGTTTATCCTGGGTGCCAACCCATAGTAGTGTACAATCGCACACCCATTCATACACTATGGACAATTTGGAAAGGCCAATCAGCCTACAATGCATGTCTTTGGACTGATGGAGGAAACCGGAGTAGCTGGAGGAAACCCCTCGAAGCACAGGGAGGGACAGGTTTGGACCCCCAACTCCGGAGATACGAAGCAAACGTGCTAGCCATTAAGCCATCGTACCCACCATGATAATGATATTGAATAATTTATATTCTGACCAATCAAAATCTAGAATCAAGAATTCAACAGCTCAGTGCAACAATGTGAAGTAAAAAAAGATCATTTGTGTCTTTTTGACTTGATGAAATACAATTAGCAAAGTTTTTATACATTTATTGAAGTATGTAATACAATGCATAAACAAGGAACATGCCTGGATGTGAAAATTATGAAAAAGTAAGCAAAAATTATTACGTGCAATGACTCTTGTGTGACCTTGGAATGTGTATTTGTGTACTGTATCAAAAAATACAGACATTACAAACATTACTAAAGCGCTCATTCTCAGACATTCCAGCACGCTTCCTTACGTGAGGTAATCATTTAGAGATGGGTGTCTTTGCACAGAGTGTTTTATATCCACCTGGGGAGAGATTTCATATTCCTTATATTAACTGCTTTTTTTCTCCAGACAACAGGGACAGTATGTCCCCGAGCGAATCGGCTTTGCACCGCGGTGCCCCGGCGTCCCGTGACGCTTATGCAAACACGGCACACATGGCTTCTGCATAAATCAGCCCACCAAATATCCGCCGTGGTGAATTGGCCGAACACGGCCCAAAAACAAACAGAGCCGTTTAGCTGTTTGGCCAAGCATCGATTCGCCGTGCCTCTTTAAACTGGGGATTTATGAGAGCGCTCTTGTTTCTCGGAGAACTCTAATTCTCCCCCGGAGAGAACAAAACTGTCAGAGAAGAGAGAGCTGGAGAGAGAAGGACAGAAAGGCGTAGACAAAAAGTGCTCTAGATTCAGTGAGAGCTGGAGGACAGAGTGGCGCGCTGTGTTATTTATTAACGCAGGAAAAAGTTGTTACAGGACTGTTGGTCTTGTGTAAAAGCCAGTGTCGGCAATTATGCAGTCACGCCTGTGTGAGTGTGTCAGTGGCACTGATACTACAGTCCTGGACCAGCTCCATGTCTGCATCTGGCTCTATCTATCTGCCCCCCCCCCCACACACACACACACACACACACTTTTATTCACTCATTTCTCTACCCCGGCTGAAATCTATTTTGCACCGAGACGCATAACTACGAATATCTTCACTACGACTTGATACAGAAACAATGTACCTTTATATGGAAACGTTTGGTTTCTACATGTTAAGGGTTAAAACACTCGGAGGTGCACTGTTATAGGAAAATAATCACCCTCAGGATGGTGTGATGAAGTGGAGTTACTCTTACCACCTGCAAGTTGATTTCCCTATCATACAGGTGTTTTATTCCTCATACCACAGCAAACGACCATTTATACTATTTCTTCATTGTTTGTTAATGGAGGCTTGTCAAAGGTTTTTATCCATTAATAGCTTAATGTTGTGGAACAAATTAGTTCCTGTTCACACTCAAAAAACAATAGAGTACAGAAATTCTAAAGGTTTCCACTACGAACACCATTACAAACCATCAGCTAATCATTAAAACTATTACCATTATTGGTCCTTAATGGTATCCACTAGACATAACGTGCCACCAATAAATGGCAACAAATTACCAAATTAGTTGAGATCCACAGGTGCCATTACAGTTTCCATTAAAACCAATACAATTCCCATTATAGCCTTTAAAACCATTACAAATTCTATGAGGGTTGTTTTTAAAATTATATTTTTTTTTGGAAAGGGTTAATTAGTAGTTTCAGTAATGTAAAGTTGCTTGGCTAAGCTCTAGCCTGTTGTTTTGTATATCACTAACTAAAGTTACCCCTCAACTTAGCTTTACATTAGCTAATTATTAGCTAGCAATGATTGTTTTCATTGTTTCCAGGACAATATTTAAGCTAGCAAAATGGTAACCCATGACACCTGATGGGTTGCCATGAGGCTTGCTAAATAATAATCATCATCATCATCATCATCATTTATAATTAATTTATAATTAACAATATTAATACTAAATAAATGATTAGCTTTATGATTTAGCATTTTAGATTTTGGACCGTTTGTGGCATGTGAATATTCTCATATCACACTGCTCTGTCCACATGTGTGTGTACTGAGATTTTTCCCAGCTCGTATCGCTGACCAGCACTGATAAACCAGCACGCTACTCTCCTCTATCTGCCTTAAAGCAACACTTACTCCAAAAAATTTTATAACTGTTCCTCAAAACCAGTAGCTTTAAGCTTTTCTTACCTGTTAGCTAGATCAGATTAGTATAAACCAGTGCAGAAAATTTTACATACATAACATCTTGTCTAATTGATGACATTTTGAGCAAGTGAAGCCTTGTGTAAAGACTTGTGGATGAACTATTCCTTTAATGCGTCGAGGTCAGTGGCACCTATATAAGCTCGATGCCAGGCGTCCACGCTGACATAGAAATACACACCATGCTAACACGACTAGTGTTCTTTCTGCTCTTAGCAGCTTATGGTGAGTATGGTACCAGCTGGACATATAGATCTCATACGAACAGTTGCCTTGTTCTTAAACTCGAACCTTAATCTTCATACCATTTCAAGCTAATTAAATTGTTGGATATGCTATCTCTGTGAAATGCTATTCATCTCCTCACATTATATTTTAGCATCAAATATTTTTTTACAAATTTGGAAGTACACAATAAGCTAATTTACCTTCATCCTTATACAGAGCTAGTTATTTGAGACACATGGACTTTTCCTCTGAGAAATTGTCTTTCCCAGCTTATATATTCATATCCTCTGCTTTCAGTAGAAAATATAAAGAAACATGGGATTTATCATAGATAAAAGTGTGTGTATTTTTCCTCTAGCCTATGCATGTGGCGCTCCTGAGATCGAGCCACTCCCGGGCAGAGTGGTGAACGGAGAAGAAGCCAGGCCTCACAGCTGGCCCTGGCAGGTACTTCAGTATCTTTCCTAATCCCTTAGCTTGGAAAGCTTCTTACAATACCAAAAGTGTTGTTTTCCCTCCTTGTATGTTCAATAAATTAAAGTTTAAACTCCAACTTTTGCTCAACGTGTCTGTGGGGGGGAAAAAAAGACATAACTATATTTATCAACAGATATGTTGGTTAATTAATAAGAAAAACATGGAAACTACAGACATTAAGCTTTGGAAACTAATTAGCTAGCTCATAGCTGCTACATCTTTGTTACAGACAATGTAAAAGCCAAGTGACTGTGGAAACCAGACATAACTATTGTTTTTTGTCAACATTTCCCTCAGATATGTTGGTAAATTTTGAAGAAAAATATTGAAATACAGACATGAAGCATGGAAACTAGTTAACTAATTCATACCTACTAAGTCAGAACCATTGGTATGATAGTATTAACTTTTTCCTCAGGTGTGTTGGCAAGTTAATAAGAAAAAACCTCTATATATGAATGAAATTAGACTTGATCACTATGTTGTGTCTGATGTGTGCTTCGTTAGCTTTGCACTGTAGCTACACGGCTAATGCTTTAAAGCTGCGGA
This sequence comes from Ameiurus melas, assembly GCA_012411365.1. Classification (NCBI taxonomy): domain Eukaryota; kingdom Metazoa; phylum Chordata; class Actinopteri; order Siluriformes; family Ictaluridae; genus Ameiurus; species Ameiurus melas. The sequence continues at coordinate 21,315,031 of CM022768.1, read as the reverse complement.
TATTTTAATGTACGTTCTGTTTGAGACAGATATTTACAAAATAGATTTTATGTGAGATGGACTTCCATTACTTGCTAGCTATATTATCTTTGTAGGTCCCAAGAAGCGAACATCAGACATGAATTACAACATAAATTAGATACATTTTTTGCACTTTTCTTTTATTGTCTTGATGACAATTCATGTTTTTTTTTCATTGTATAATAAATGTTCTCTGTGTGTGTGTGTGTGTGTGTACAGATCTCGCTCCAGTATAAACATGGCAGCCGCTGGTATCATACCTGTGGTGGGACTCTAATCGCTCCACGCTGGGTTTTGACAGCTGGACACTGCATTTTGTAAGTGAAGAGAGAGTTAGTATCCAAAAAGTCTAGCAAATTCTGGGTTTATGTCATCACTTTCGAATGAAAAATTCTAAGTCTCAGAGCTGTCTGTTAGTGTTATGGATCCCGATATGACAGTATATCTGAAAAAGATATATAGAGATATTGATATTTAAAAATTCTGATGATTCATAACTATAGGCACAGCTTACGTTAAGCGATCGTCCAGTTAAATGCTCTATAGAACCATATGCCCCACCCCCGGAGACGGGTCTTACTCTACAGTACTAGCTTGTTCACTTGTAGTGAACGTAGCCTGTTCATTTACACACTCTTGTACTCAGATCATGCTCACATACCAACATCCAATACCAGGTGAGACTATGTGACAATATGAAAAGATTGCGATCTGGATATATTTCATAGTTAATTATTAAAGCAAAAAAACATCTTTATGTGGTTAAAGACTTGTCTTTAATAGCAAGTCTGAAGGACTCAGTACAGTCCAGAAAGATCTTTCTTGCTTACCTGGACTTCTATGTGCAAACTTTGAGAAATATACTTTGACAAAAGGAGAATGGTGGCTTGGTGGTTAGCATGGTCACCTCTCACATCCGGGGCTGAGGGTTCGAATAGTGGCTCCGCTCTGTGTATGCGGAGCTTGCATGTTCTCCCCGCGCTTCTGCAGGTAGTCCAGTTTCTTCCCCCAAATCAAAGACATGCATTTTAGGCTGATTGACATCTCTAAATTGTCCGTAGTGTGTGAACGAGTGTCCTGTGAATGTGTTGGCACCCCGTCCTGGGTGTACCTTGCCCTTGTGCCCCAAGACTCCAGGCTCTGCGACCCGGTGTAGGATATGCGGTATGGAAAATAGCTGGATGGATACTATGACAAACATATTAGTTTTTGATAAATGATGAAATAAACACAGTGTTTGGTCGTAGACTGGGATTTTTGGACAGCACTACACTACACTCACAGCAGGACTGTAGATGTATAAGTGATGTGAAAGTGATATGGCTAGTAGCTGAAAGGAACTTCTTCTCTGTTCCAGTAGGGTTATTTTTATTTTTTTTGGTGATTGTGGTTAAATGGTCATCGACTCGAGTGTGTCTGAGTGAAATAGCCACCCGGTTCCGAGCGTCTTGTATTCACACTGGGTCCAGTTACTGCTCCAGATTCGATGCCAGACCCCACAAAGAAAATAAGTACGACCACAGAGTTGGCCAGCACCTGAAGGAACACAGCAGTTTCTAAAGGGAAATATAATATTAATGATTATGGTTATTCAATATGCTTCACAGAACAGTATGACCACCATCTGTGTGTGTGTGTGTGTGTGTGTGTGTTTCTGTGCACAAAGCTCAGGTGATATTTATCGCATTGTCCTGGGAAAGCATGACCTCAGCGTGCAGGAGGACACTGAACAGATCAGAGACATCCTCCGCATCGTCGTCCATCCTAAATGGAACATCGAGTGCGTGGCATGCGGGTGAGCAGCAGCTATTTTATCCAAAATACACGTTTTACATAAAAAAGTGCAGTTTCCTCTATCGCAGGGTTGCCAGGGCTCCTTCTGAAAATCTCAAAATGTCAAAACAATTTGAAATCTACGAGCCCCAAACCTAACCAAACACTATACACTACTTTTAAGGTCCAACGTGATGGAGATTTGAAAGAAGTGTTCTTTAAATGGGTGAATATTACACTCGCCATTCATCATGCATCACAAAGTCGTGCCGTTATATTACACTATATGATACAGTACCTTTGCATAAGTATTCACACCCCTTGAACTTTTGCTCATTTATGCTCAAGTGATACAACCTGAACTGAAATGGACATAATTGGGATTATATATCATGAATCTACACAAAACAGCCCATAATATTGTACAAATATTCACAAATTTAAAAGAATATATATATGTAAAAGTTGTGATTGCATAAGTATTCAGCCCCCCTCCCTTATTGTGAAACACCCCGAAGTCATATGATTCGTTAAATGGAGTCAACCTGTGTGCAATTAAAGTGTCACATGATCTCAAAATAAAAAGAGTTTGTTACCTAAACTAACAGCACTGTGTGTGTGTGTGTGTGTGTGTGTGTGTGTGTGTGTGTGTGTGTGTGTGTGTGTCTGTTGGTCACTGTGAACATGTGTGTGTTGTTACAGTAATGACATTGCTCTGCTGAAGCTGGATAAAGCTCCGGTTCTCAGTGTGAGCGTTCAGACGGCCTGCGTTCCTCCTGCTGGAGAAATCCTGCCCCATGATACGCCCTGCTACGTCTCCGGCTGGGGCGACCTCTACAGTGAGACCACACACACACACGCAAAATAAGACATCAGAAGAAAATGACATGAGCTTGATAGTCAATGCAAGTGTATTTAGTTGTGTATTTCATTGTGTTAATTTGTTAACATTATTTATGGTTTATTAATCCTGAAGCATAAGATGTGTTAATGTTTGCTAATCCTGTAATTAATGCTAGTTAAGAGAAGTTTAATGTACCGTGTTACCTTTAGAAATTCAACAAATTAATTGCTAAAGCTAGCTCAATTGAAACAAGAAAACAAAAATCAAGTAGCATAAACAATTGTGCTTTTACTCGTGATGGTTTATTTTTTCCCCAACCACTAGCACACATTTTATATATAATCCTACAGGAATAAGCAACTTTTTGGATAACTTTTTGGAAAAGTTTTGTGTAACTTTTTTTTTTTACCTCCTGAACTATCAAGTCGCAAGCTGAGGAAAAAACAAGAACAACAAACATGGAGGACAAAGTGTGGGTTTTGTTAGATAGTGGATTAAAAAATTTGACATGTTGAACATGTTCAATATTCCAACATTGCAATGCAACTAAATGCAACAATGTGTGTATTTACTTCTCCAAAACTACAGTCAAGACAAACAACCTCCTCATCACCTCAGAGTTCCTCCTAAATCTGCAGTACTTATCTTCATAAATCTAATCCAGATAGCAAGATAAGCTATTAGGCTAGTTAGAATGCTAGCTAGGACTGGTCAGAGCGTTGTCATGGTTGCAGTGTTTGTGTTTGTAGCTAGTGTAACATTGAGGGAACATGAACCGAGTATCTTGGTAGTTATCTAGCTACTCTACTCTAGCTTGATAGCTAGCTAACTTGTCTGAGTTTCTAATCGGTGGTGTGGTGTGTGTGTGTGTGTCCATCGTAGCCCATGGCCCCATACCTGATAAGCTTCAGCAGGCCATGTTGCCAGTGGTGGAGTACAGTGTGTGTAGTCAGAGCGACTGGTGGGGCAAGAACGTGAAAACCACCATGGTGTGTGCAGGAGGAGATGTTCGTGCTAGCTGCCAGGTGAGTGCTCAAAAATGTCCCTAAATACTACAGAACTCAATGAAGTATTTCCACACACACTGACACACACACACATACACACTGGGAACTTCCCACGCGACAGGTCCAGACTTTCGGTACATAATTCATTCTCATGATTACACTGTAGTTACAGAATAATACACAATACTTTTCTGCATAGATGTAAGGGTTTAGAGAACTCCATACAGACATTAATCCGAGCTCAGGATCGAATCGAGAATTCCCGAAGCCGTGAGGAGGCAAGGAATCCCCACCGCATTGTTTTCTATTCATTCTTCTGTCATTGCATTTAAGGAAAATTTTTAACCAACAGGGGGGAGTAAAGAAATTGAGCTCAAATCCTCATTCATTTTAAAATATTCAGCATTTTTATACGAAATAAAAAACTTAAATTACAAAATTCTTCATATTAAATATTAGTTTGTTTACATCTAAACTTTTGTGAATGTTTAGTCAATGAATGAATTAATTACATTTCATATGACTTTTTATTCAGAACTGAGTGCTGAAGAGTCCACTTGCTCACTTCTCTCTCTCTCTTTCTCTCTCCGTGTCTGTTTTTCCACTTTCTTCTCTTTTTAAATCCTTTCTCCTCTCTTTTCTTATATCCATCCTTTGTTCCTACTTTTCTTCCACTCGATATTGTCTGTGTATCATATTTATCTCTTTCTCCTTTTTTCCAACCTTTTTCTGTCTCTCTCTCCATTTGCTTCTCTTTGTTCTCATCTTTTTCTCACACTTTCGTCATCCTCTTTTGTTCCTCACTGATCTCTCTATCACTTTTTTCTTTTTAAAATTCCCACTTTTTCTCACTTGTTAATTTTCTTAATGTTGTTTTATCCTCCTGCCCTTCTCTCTCTCTCTCTCTCTCTCTCTCTCTCTTCTTTTCATTTTCTCTCTCTGCTCTCTTTTGTCTACTTCCACTTTAATTTTTCTAACCTTTTCTGTCATCTTATTTCTCTTTCTCCCTGTCTACCTCTTTGTTCTCTTCTCTCTCTCCTGCTTTTCTCCCTCTTTCTCGCTCTCTCTCATATTCTCAACCTTTTTCTCTCTGTCTCACTACTATTTACCGTCCTCTATCCTCACTGTCTTTTCTCAGTCCCTTGTCTGTCTTTCCATATTTTCACCTCTTTTCCATACTTTCTTTTTCACTAATAATTTCCTTTGTTTTTCCATTGCTCTCTCTCTCTCTCTCTCTCTATCTATCTCTTCATAGGGAGACTCTGGAGGTCCTCTGAACTGTAAGGGGAAAGATGGTAAATGGTATGTTCAGGGCGTCACCAGTTTTGTGTCGTCCACCAACTGTAATGAACTGAAGAAACCTACAGTGTTCACGCGCACATCCGCCTTCAACGACTGGCTGGATGAGGTGAACGCACACACCCACACACACACACACACACACACACCAAAATACAACCCAAACAGAACTGGGATTAGCATATTCAACGATTGAATGACTGTAGCAATAACTAAGAAGTCATTAAGTAAGTAGGACGGAAGTTGATAAATTATAACAGTGTTTTCTTGCTATTATACCACAGAAACTTGTGAGCAGTTCTAATTATTATCTTAATGAATGAAACTATTCGTAATTATTTTATCCAATTATAGTTAACTTTTTATGTTGGTGAGCATCTGCGAAACAAGTTAGTTCCTGTTAGCACTTGGGTTATAGTAGCTATAAGCAGTCGTTGCCTCACAAGCCTCTCTTGTTTCCTGTCTAAAGTTGAAACGACAACAACAGCAAAAAGCAGTTCATCACGTTACAGAGAAAACACAAACACAAAAGTTACAGCTCTATCTGTTATAAAGCACTGACAATAGAGACTCCTTCCATAAATGTCTTATAAACATCTCCTCACGGTGATTGGTTAGGTAACGACACGTTTTTACTCGTTTATTATTTGACTCGGATTATGTGACTTAGATTATCCACCACGCAAGAACGTGCGAATGAGCTGTTGCTATAGAAATGATGACGTATTAGAAGAAGCACATTAGTTTATAGCTGTAATTTGCATTGGAGCCATCAGAGCTGCTGTTATAGAAAATGAATCATGCTGTGGTATATATAAAAAAAAAGGTATGATCACAATTCTAATGTTAGCTTTAGCTTGTTTTTATGCTAATTTGTGCTTTTGAAAAGTCCCTGATTTTCCCTCGGGGATCATTAAAATACATCTGTCTCTCTAGCTGTCTCTCTATATATCTAACTCTAATAAGTAAATGAACCTAACATGGGGACATTTTCACTGCTGAGTCTGTCTATTCGTAAGTTAAAAAATGAGATTAAAGTGGTTTAAATAAATGTGCATGCTTCAAAAAATGATGTTGTTGTAGATTCAAAATTGTTGTTAATCTTACAGACAGGTAAGCTTTGGACTGAAGAATAGGGCTTAGTCATATCAGTATACTTCAGGGGGGAAAAACACAGCCACAACTTAATAATGTTACACGTTACATCACGTGACTGTCTTGCCCTTTTTTAAAAACAAAAACAAAAAACTTTTGATGTTTTCTGTTCCAGGTCATGCTTAAGTACTGAGAATCTCATGGATCACTGGACGACAGGCGAGAGAGAATATCAAACCCATTCAGTATGTGAACTAACCCCTTAATAAACCCATTATTCAGTGCTGCATTAGGCTGTCATTCTTGATTTAAATGCACATGTGTGTTTTACACGTTAACTTTTATGGCATGCCAACTAACCACTGGCACGTCTACATGGTGCTGTACTTCTCCGACGTGTTGATCCTCTGTCTCATTCAATATTCTTGATTAAAGCAAATGGTTGAAGTCCGTCCAGTCAGTCAGCCTCAGCGTTAAACACTTCTAAAATACTTTTTTATTTAAGCTTGGACACTGGTCTGATTCCTTACTTTGTTTTTTATTATTATTTATTCAGCTGTTGTGTTTATTGGATGTTGAAATTTATCTTTAAAAGAACGCAGCTTTTAACACTGTTCAAAACACAGCACTGTCGAATTCTCGAATCTGATTTGGTCAGAAATTGTGGAAGCTGTTCAAATCACAGTTTGATATGAATGCGCTCGTTCAAAAACGTTATCGTTTCTATAGTAACAGCTCATTCACAGGGAGTTGCATGGTGGACGATGTATATAATCTAAGGTGAACAATATTAATTTAGCTTTCTTGCAAGTAGTCTCCATTGTCAGAGTTCTGATCTGTTTTAGTAAATGAATCAACAGCTTCTGATCAATCGGAATGGAGAATCGTGCTGTGCTAGATTAATTCTTATGTTAGTTCAAGCCTGGTCTTTTTTTCATGCTAATTTGTGCATTTGTAAAAAATGTGTAGGTTGGAGAGGGACTGTTTATAGCTGCTTTAAAGGAATTGATAGCATTAAAGGTAACTATAAAGAGATTTAAAAAAAAACAACAACTATGTGTCATTTGTTAATACATTTCATATTGCAGTCTTTAGCAAATTGCTGTGGTATATAGACTTCGGGACATGATGTTGACAGTAACGTGCATCACCATGTCATTGATTATTTTACTCTAACAGCATTACCCCGAAGTGTTTAATTCCTCAGCACTTTTAATGTGGCAGGATAATTTCAGCAATGATGTAGTGCTTTACTTTCATATTGTGTGTGTGTGTGTGGAGAGAGAGAGAGAGAGAGAGAGAGAGAGAGAGAGAGTGAACTGATCTCGCTTCTCTTTCAAAGATAAGAGGAAGCAGAGACATCTCAAATCAATCATGGCTGAGGTCGGTACAGTCCAAGCTGCAGGGTGTGTGAACATGTGTGTGAGACTGAGAAAGAGAGTGGACAAGAGAGAGAGAGAGAGAGAGAGAGAGCTAGAGAGAAGGTGGATAAATTAGTCTCGATGTGCAACCTTGACTTGAAATTGCTACCATTCCCACTCCATCGACGTTTGATCAAAACGAAGGCCTGACATGGAAAAATATCGATTTCCCTATCGTTCCTCGTTCTTTTACCATTTATTTCATTTTCGTATCGCCTTGAGATGACAGAGGAGGATGATGAGTATGTGTGTGGCAGGGCAGGGGAGATATGTGTGTGTGTGTGTGTGTGTGTGTGTGTGTGTGTGTGTGTGTGTGTGTGTGTGTGAAGCGATTAATGTCAAAAGTATTTTGGTGTGGTGGAGGCTACTGTGTTTCTGGAAGCTCTGCCGAAATTCCAGAAACATCCGCCAACAGTTGACCTCTGATTGTGTGTGTGTGTGTGTGTGTGTGTGTGGCATGTAGAACATTGCTCAGAGCACCAGTCGAGCCTCCTCCAAGGTTAGACCACTCACTATTAGCGGTAATGTTGTTAGCGAGTAATACCACCTACAATTTTTTCCTTGATATTTGAAATCCAGGAGTTACAGAAATATGTACTCGATTCTGAAAATGTCAGACCTCCACGACTGACTATATGTATGTTTCAGGAAGGTATGGAACATATCATGACATATTTACCTAACTCTCACTGTCACTGTCTTATCCAGTTTACACAAGGGTAGATATACTGTAAATGTGGCAGTGGGACTGTGGGTGGCCAAGGGAGGTGATAAGTAGGCTCCAGAAATAACGACATAATGTCAGCATTTTTATACCCCACAATCCCGCCAGGTATCAGCTGGGAACACATTTTATCAGAGTAAAATGGCTATGTTTTCTAGCATTTTCTGTGACGGAGATTTAATGCACAACTAGAAGAGATAGACTATGCAAAATAATGGTTAAGATCTGCCAATGATTATTTCCACTGAGACAAAAAAGAAATTGGGGGGTGAAGTAAAGTTGTCATAATGTGATGTAAATTCCACTAATAAACAATTTATAGAATTCTTCATTCAACAGTATTTGTGAATCAAACTCTCAATCTGTATAATCTGTCCTTTCGAAGAAAAAAAACGTCTTCAAGTGTTTTATTCCTCTTTTAATGTACAATTTGCAATTTGCCAATGATTACAATTTTTATTAAACAAGGACTCGTTGTACTTTTGATATATTGATACAAGTTAGTTCCTCATTTAGGCTCTTTTTTCTCTCTTATGGTGGGAAACGTTACAGCTTTACCTCTGACTGCTACAAAACTCTGACACTGGAGACTCCTTCCGTAAATATTAAATAAATACCTCCTCACAGAAAACTTCACCGTATCAACAAACACAAAAGGTTTTTTCTTTCTTTTTTTTAACTCGTTCATGTAGCGCGTCCATACACACAATTCTGCCTCTATGTTGTTACTATAGAAACGATCTGTATTAGAATGATCATGGTAATATTTGCCTTGCTTTTTCTCAGAGTTACTTCAATAGAAAATTATTAAACACCTTTTAACCCATTAAAATGGAGGATTCAGCATCACCGTGGTATAAAACTAGATCAACTTTGGCACCTTAAATGTTTTCGGGTAACAGTTGTGGTTTTGAATGCTTATGCACAGACTTACATAATAATTGAGTTTTGAGTCAACGGGTTTTCTGTTCTCTTTCTCAGTACAGGGAAATGTATCAAAGTGATCGTCTGTGGTAATCGTACAGACAGAGATTAGGCTGAAAATTCTTCTTTTGCTCCAAAATGCCCTAAAACCGAGTCTCGAATCGTGAATGCCTCCCCTGGGTGAGTGTCTTGCCAGGAAATAAGCACACAGACTCGACTGTGAAATGGGTAAAGCATGCATTTAAACCAAAACTAATACTTTTACTTTGGAAAAACAAAAAGGCTCTCACAACTACACTATAGTTTAGTGGATTAGGAAATTGCCCATAGAGAAGATCAAATTTATTCTTAAATATAGGATCATCCATTTCATAGAATCTGGCAACATCTCTGCTACCTTGATGAAGTTCCTCAGGATAGATTTCATGCAAACATCTCAGGGAAGTTTGCCGGGGAATGGAGGGAGAGAAGGGAGTCGGACTGTTCATGTGTATATTTTTTTCTGTTCATATATCCTTATTTAAATATCCTTGACAGTGTTAATTATGAGTTTGTAAGTGTGTGAACGAACAAACTGGCACAATAAAGAAAGAGAGATTAAGTTCAACTGCATATTTATTTACACATGTTTATATGTGTTTAAATATTTCTGTGTAAGATCAGCATTTAGCTCACAAATTTTCACAAAACTCTCAGACATTATTTGACCTCAGACACACTCAGAACACACATTTAACACTTTACCTCATACATGTACACCAATTATCATGTTTACACTCTTATATTCATTCTTTGCACAAATTTGCACAATTTCACAGAAAATACTCTCATATAATGTTACCTCACACAATCATGAATGAAAAATGCTCCTTTATATTTGTTGACCTCATACGTTCAGACAAAATATTCTCATATTCATCATTTACCTCACACAGTTAAGTAACATACACTCATATTTGTTACTTTACCTCACACATTCACACAGAATAATCTCACGTTCAACATTTTACCTCAGACGTAAAAAATGCTGATGTTTAATTTTACCTCATATTTTCACATGAAGAACTCTAATATTCAACATTTTACTTTACACAAATATGTACGATGCTCATACGCATTACTTTTCCTCATACTTCCACACAAAAATACTCTCCTCTTCCTCAATTATCCTCACAGATTTAAGCAAAATACTCTCATATTTATCATTTTATCTTAAAGAATTGTACAAAAAAATCAGGCAATTATGAAAAATGCTCTCCCAACGAATCCTAACTTTACCTCATATATTCACACAAAATAGTCTCAATATTACCTCACACAGTCATGCAAGATATATTTATTACTTTACCTCATATGTTCAAACAAAACACTCAGATGAAACATTTTACGTCACACTGTTAGACAGGATGCTTATATTTATTACTTTCCCTTATACCTTTACACGACATACTCTCATCTTCCTCACCTAACCTTAAACGATCATGCAACATGCCCTTTTGTTCATTATTTTACCTCACACATCATAACAAAATGCTCCATATTTATTCATTTACATTACACATTCTGCTTTACTTTGCCTAACACATATACAAAACCTCCTCACACTGAATAATTTACCTCACACATATCTACAAAATACTCTGTTATACAAATAAAAACACATTAAAATATGCTACTTTCACCTACAAAGTATTCTTACACTACTTTAACTCACATTCACTACTGTACCTCACAGATATGCACAAAACATTGTGAAATGCTTTAGAATGACTCACAAAATTACAGAAAAAAGCTTTCACATAAAAAAATAAATAAATGCCCTAAGGTACACTAGTTTCCTTCATGGACCCACACCAAACATCCTTCTTTCACATACCTGCAGAATGTCTTCACATCAACCGTACATCACACAAACACATAAAATAATGTCATATTCAGTACTTTACTTCACACAAAACCTCCCACATATTTACTAGTTTTCTACACACATAAATGCAAAATACTCTGACATTTATATGAGAAGTAAAGTGAGTCATGCGTCTAAGATATTTCAATAATAACCTCAGCAATATCTGTCCAGCAGTTGCAATTTTGTGTCGTTTATTATTATATTTTAGCTTGGCACGTCCTCTAGTGGTTAAACATATTAATAACAAGTCAACACAGACATTAATCATGTTCAAATTGAGTATTGTCATTTGATGCATCTACAAATAGGATAAGGCAGAGATAGATGGCACTAAGTAAGTTTAAAAACAAACATGGCTTTTGAAGATAGTGCTGAGATGGTGCTAATTAATAAATATAGAGCAAAGCTAAAGTAATGGAAATGCCATGTGTGTAAAAATGATTGTTTGCTCAGTTTGAGATCAAATCGAATAGTAGACACGTTCAAGCACTTGAGAAGTGAGGTTCATTACGTGATTTGTCTTCTTCTTCTATTATTATTATTATTATTATTATTATTATTATACTACAGAGGGAGAAATGACTAATATATCTTAGTATACCGTAGAAGTGTTGGATTCTTGATTCTGGTGTTGATTAATCTTCTATAACAGCAGCTCTGACTACAAGGTTTATTAATGTGTTATTGTTTCTGTAGTAACAGTTTGCACAGAGATGGGCTTAAAAACATGTCATTTTTTAAATAAGATTTCTGTAGCATTTGTTTGCCACCAGCATCAGCGCTTTATATCATTCAGCTTTAACATAACGTTTTCAGGAAAGAGGGTTTTCTTGGAAACATGACAACTGCAGTATTGTTGTTTTTTTCTCTTATTAAATTCACTAAAAGAAAAGTAAGGCTGGTGGAAAGACATCTGTTTATTGCTACTAAGTGATGTAAGTGCTAACATTGCACAACTTAAAATGTAATTATAAATGGAAATATATATTTGATATATATATATATATATATATATATATATATATATATATATATATATTTACAGTTAATTGCTGTAGTGTAAGAAGACTAACGTGTTTTATCATCATTTTAAACTCACAATCAGTAGTCTGCTTTTACTGTAGTCTTAAATCTTATGGAGATTTTTTTTGTTTTGTTTACGAGAGCTGAAAATTTTCAACAAAAAAAAAGGGGGGGGTCTGTAATTATATAAATTTTAATTTAGAAATGTAGTAAAATATCAGTTTTCTATATAATTTCTTGTCATTACTAAAGTGCAGTATAACCAGCGCACAGGTTTTTACCTTATATGACCTTATATTGTCTAATTATCAAACTCAAACCCAGAAAGTGTTCAACTGTGCACTGACCCTACAGTAATGTAGTTACATGTCTACTAGCATGAGGTGTGTGTGTGTGTGTGTGTGTGTGTGTGTGTGAGAAGTTATTTGATGAGATCTTTCTTTTTCCATCACACATACAGCATGATAGTTTTTGATTAACTCACTTCACTACTTCTCTTAGAAGCATGGCAGTGTGTTTGTAGCCCTGCTCCTGCAGTATCAGCACTTTCCATGCGTTAACACACACACACAAACATTCCTTAATTAGCGTATAATCAAGCTATTTATTAAACTCTTTATGAACTACATTAGGTGTGTCAGAGGAGCTTATCTTACAAAGAAAAAAAACAGTATTCATTTCATGTCATGATCATTCTGCATATTTCATTCTGTTATGTTTAACTCTATTAAATATAAAACATTTGCTTTTATATGTTATGATATTTATTTAATCAAATTTTTCTTTTTTATTCTTTTCACTAATTCTGTTTGATTTTACTCTGTTCAACAGTTACATTTGACATTTTATTCCATTTTTATTTTTTATTCAATTCTTCATTTCTACGTTACACTTTTCTATTTTGATTCTCATTTTCCTATTATTTTCTATATATTTTGTAAAAATATATCGATTTCTTTTATATTCTATACTATTCTATTTTCTCCAATGTACGCTAATCCTTAGCTTGAATCCTATATTCTATTTGAATCCTTTTCTGTTCTGCTCCATTCATTGTGTTCTTATTTACGCGACCTGTATTTCATGTTTGTGTCTTATTTTATTTTCATATTCTCTTCTTTTCTTTATTGCATTGAATTTTTCTGTACTCAACTCTAATTTTAGGTGATTCTTGTTGTATATTCATCCCTGTGATTTTCTACTCTATTCTATTCACTTTGTTTTCATGTTGTTGTATAGTATATTGATTACTTTTTTCTATTATTTTCTATGCTATTCTATTTTGACGAAAATTTTATTTATAATTTTTATTCTTTCGGATTTAATTTTCTTCTACTACATTCATTATTTATTCTACTTTATTCTGTTTGTACAATATCTCACAAAAGAGAGTACACCCCTCACATTGTTGTAAATATTTGATTAGATCTTTTCATGTGACAACACTGAAGAAATGACATTTCGCTACAATGTAAAGTAGTGAGTGTACAGATTGTGTAACAGTGTAAATTTGCTGTCCCCTCAAAATAACTCAACACACAGCCATTAATGTCAAATCCGCTGGCAACAAAAGTGAGTACACCTCTAATTGAAAATCTCCAAATTGGGTCCAATTAGCCATTTTCTCTCCCCGGTGTCATGTGACTTGTTAATGTTACAAGGTCTCAGGTGTGAATGGGGAGCAGGTGTGTTAAATTTGGTGTCCTCACTCTCACACTTCCTCATACCGGTCACTGGAAGAACTCTCTGAGGATCTGAAAAAAAGAATTGTTGCTCTACATAAAGATGGAATAAGCTATAAGAAGATTGCCAAGACCCTGACACCGAGCTGCAGCACTGTGGCCAAGACCATACAGCGGTTTAACAGGACAGGTTCCACTCAGAACAGGCCTCGCCATGGTCAACCAAAGAAGTAGGAAATAGACGTATGAGTGCTGCCAGCATTGCTGCAGAGGTTGAAGGGGTCGGGGGTCAGCCTGTCAGTGCTTAGACCATACGCCACACACTGCATCAAATTGGTCTGCATGGCTGTCATCTGAGAAGGAAACCTCTTCTAAAGATTGTGCACAAGAAAGCCAACAAACAGTCTGCTGAAGACATGCAGACTAAGGACATGGATTACTGGAACCATGTCCTGTGGTCTGATGAGACCAAGATTAACTTTTTTGGTTCAGATGGTGTCAAGCATGTGTGGTGGCAACCAGGTGAGGAGTATAAAGACAAGTGTGTCTTGCCTACAGTTAACCATGGTGGTGGGAGCGTCATGGTCTGGGGCTGCATGAGTGCTGCCGGCACTGGGGAGCTCCAGTTTATTGAGGGAACCATGAATACCAACATGTACTGTGACATAATGAAGCAGAGCATGATCAGTATGCAGTATTCCAGCATGATAACGACCCCAAACACACCTCCAAGATGACCTTGCTAAAGAAGCTGGGGGTGAAGGTGATGGACTAAACCCTATTGAGCATCTGTGGGGCATCTTCAAATGGAAGGTGGAGGAGCACAAGGTCTCTAACATCCTTCAGCTCCATGATGTTGTCATGGAGGAGTGGAAGAGGACTCCAGTGGCAACCTGTGAAGCTCTGGTGAACTCCATTCAATTCTATATTCATGCAATTGTAGTTTAATGGTATTTTAATTCCACTTCATTACTATTTCTTCTATTCTACAGTATTTTCATATTGTGTTTTATTTATATTCTACTGTTTTTACATATTCTATTATTTTCCAGTCTTATGTTTTGCTTGTTCTATTGTGCTCTGTTTTTGTAATTGATTTTTACATTCTAGTTTCATTCCATTTGTATTTATTCTGTTCCTCTACATTCATTCCATATATTCATACTATTTTTTGTACTATGTTTTACCCTATTTCTAATATTTATTTTGTACACAATTCTAGATTTATTTTATTATAGATTTATTCTTTTAACTTTGCTTTACTCTTTTTTCATATTGTGAAAAATCATATTGCTGTTCTATTGTACTTAACTCCATTTGTAAATTAAAATTTTCATATATATTTTTGTTTCATTTTATTTCACTCTATTCTTATGATTGTTTTTTATATTACACTATATATATTCAACTCTACTTTTATTTTTGTTCTATTATTGTTATTATTATTATTAGTTGTAGTAGTAGTAGTAGTAGCAGTATACAATTTTACTGTATTTTAATTTTTATATTCTATTTTTTTAATATATATGTTTATTCTAATTTCTTCTAAAGTGCAAAGATAATTCCTACTCCCCATGCTGATTACTGCTTAGATCATTTTCAGGGTACAGCTAATAGAGTATCATTTGACTCTTTTACCTTTCGCTCAGTTGATTTGTAATCGGATGTATGTGGGCTTGTTTGCATGATTGAGTGATTGGTAATGACATGAGAGGAATCGGATGCCTGTTATATTTTATCTCGTGTGGCTCCTCTTTCTGAATTGCAGTAAAATCACAGGTGCAAGTGTGTGTGCTCTATTACCATTACCATATTTGCTGTAAATATTTGTTTCAAGTTATTCCTGAAGTTAAAAAAAATAATAATAATAAAAAGTGACATGTTTATACATAATGATTTTAATGTTATAATAATCATAATCATCATAATGTTTATACCATCTTGCTGGTGGAACTGCACTGACTCTCTCTATAAACAGTCTTTTATGTTATACTGTATATTACAGACATAATGTGCTATTTAAAGTAGATCAGACAAACAAAGGCCCAAGCTACAGAACCTTTACACAGATTCACCTGCTGAATGTTTTGTTTTTCTCATGTTTGACTCGGTTTGATCAGAATCTTTAACAGCTGAACAAACAGCTCACTTGCTTTTATTTATTTCTAATTTATTGCATGTGATCAGGTCATTGCAGTTCGATTCTGTAATAGCAGGCAGAATTTACTCTGGTCAGTTGAGTTGTAATACATGACATGGCCGTGACCTTTGCATTCATTTCACACTGACAGCGAGGGAAAGACTTGTTTGGACACGTTTATCCGAGGAGAGCGGTTTATGACTCCACGCCGGAGCAAGCTATAGTTTGGTATTGGAGTTTAATATGTGCGTTGTCCTTGATGACCGCAATCATGAACCTATTGAACCTGGCTATTATAATAAACACTCTGTGAATCATTTGCTATAGCACTGTAATCACAGCGCACTGAAAACACGTTTTCTCTACTAATTTCATGATTTAGACACAATATTAAAGCAGATCGTTGCCATTAAACATTTGTCCTGTGCATTTTTTCCACAGTGAAATATATTTAAATGTGGAAGATCATATAGTTGACTTGTTTATGCCTTTTACACAAATGCTTATTTATTGTATTGCATAGCCATTTGGATAGCAAGTGTATGACGATACACACGTGCATTAGGCTGAACTTTGTGGCTAAACGTTTTCTAGTCCTTGTTAGCTACATTAGCCAAACTTCAGACACCATTTAAATCTTGGAAAATGGTCTATATTTAAAGTTATGGTAAAGATTCTGTACAATTTCTTTTTTTTTTGTCAGCAGGTTCTGGTCAATATTCTATAATTAACTGCATGTCTTTGGACTGGTGGAAGAAACTGGAGTTATGGAAACTGGACTGGTGGAAGAAACTGGAAACCCTGAGAATTTACTGTACCACTAGGCCTTCACGCCCCCTGATTTTAAGTGCTGTTATTTAACAACATAATACCGACATGGTGAAGTTTCCTGTAAGGAGATGTTTATTTAACAGTGTCCAGTGTCCGTGTTTTATAACAATAGGTTTTCCAACATGGTAAATTCTTCAAGACAAAGGACTTTGCTCTTTCCAGTTTCTTGTTGTAGGTATTTTTTTCTCATTAACTTTAACAGAGGGGGAAAAACACACTGGTGAGATGGCAACTGTTTATAGCTGCTATAACGTTGCTATAATGTTTTACAGACTTTCCACGATATAGGGTGTTCCAAAAGTCTCCATACATAGGGGAAATTAACACTTTTTTAGTAAAATGTCTTAGTTTATACTTAGTTTATATTTTATATATAAAATGTATATATATATATATACATTTTCAGCCTTTGAGAACAGCTTTGACAAAAGAAAAATGCATTGGAATCATTCTTATGGCCGGATCGGGAAGCTTTTACAAGGTTGCAATAGACTTTAACGGGAAACGTGGCAAGCACATCATCACACACAACACTTCTGCCAAACTTATTAACAAATTCATAAAGACTGGAAGTGTCGTGGACCGACCCAGAAGTGGATGTCCATAATCATCCACTGATGAAGGCTCAAATGATGTGGTGCTGGCAGACGTAGTCCAGTATGTATGGAGACTTTTGGGAAACTATATTAAATGTAACTATAAACAAATGCAAATATGAACAATTTTTTAATATCATGGACAAATTGCTGTGGTATAAAAGGAATAATAATACTTCAGGTTGATTGCTTTCCTACACCAGTAAGCCTCCTCCAGGTGTTTTATTCCTTAAGTAATTCGGTTACTCAGTATGATGGCATCACAATTCAATTCTAACTAAAAAATATTGCATGATTTAAAAGAAAACTTGGATGGAAATTAGGCAAAAGATTAAAGCATAATTAAAGCAATGAAAGAAAATTAAGTTTAACCAACAACAGTTTAGAAAATTTTGGGATTTTGCACGTGTGATTCATTTGCAATTTTATGAATTTAAAATAAGAAGAATACAGGATTACATATAAGTAATGTGACCCACGTGTGAACAAACGGCATCAATATATCATAAAAAATCAGCTGCGCAATTCAGATAAAGATACAGATACACATATGGTCTTTTTTTATGGTTGTGTGGGAGTACTATAATTGTTTTTTCAACCACGATATTGATCTACAAAAAGAACAACAATAATTAGTAAAATATTGCTTTATATGCCATTATTGTGTCCTCTGTATTGAGATTAAACCACACGCTGGTAACAATTTCTATCATTTCTACTCTGTACAAAGGAGTGTCGTACTGTACATGTGTTTTACAGTTTTAACTATTGAATACAGCAGCCTGAGTGGAATTCTGGGAAAACGTTTACAGTACTGGTAGATTATACTGTATCAAATGACCTGACTACAATAACACTGCTGTGACTGTATTGTAAAAATGCAATGATGCATACAGTATCATTAATTTGACTAAAACTGGGTGCAAATTTTTTTCTTCCTAAACCAACAAATGATCCTTGTGCAGTTTTTATGTCTTACATTATTTTGTCAGCCCAGGTTTTGGGATGCGCAGCCTCAGTTTGTTTACGTGTTGCAACAAGTTGAAGCAAGCATGTAAAGCTATAGGCAATGTTAATAGCTAGCCTATATCTCCACAAGTAAGATAAAACAAAGATATCGACTTGGTAAAATTTGGCAAAGATTACACAAAAAGAAGCTGCTAAGATGAACAAAGTACAACATGGTCAAAAATGTTGGTCACAGTCCTGAATACCGCAGGAAAGTAGGCTGTTATGGGGTGTTATTATTATTTTTTTTAAACATCATTTTTTTAAACATCATAGCTTCATTTATTTTAGTGAATCAAACTAAAATTTGCACAGTGGCTTAGTGGTTAGCACGTTTGCTTCACACCTTCAGGGTCCGGGGTTTGATTCCCGCCGGGGCCATGTGTGTGCGGAGTTTGCTTGTTCTCCCCGTGCAGCGGGGGTTTCCTCCAGGTACTCTGGTTTCTTCCCCCAGTCCAAAGACATGCATGGTAGGTTGATTGGTGTGTCTAAATTGTCCATAGTGTATGAATGGGTGTGTGAGTGTGTATGTGATTGTGGCCTGCGATGGACTGGCACCCTGTCCAGGGTGAACCCCGCCTTGTGCCCTTGCTTCCTGGGATAGGCTCCAGGTTCCCTGCGACCCTGAAGAAGGAATAAGCAGTTGAAGATGGATGGATGAATCAAACTGGAGGTAAAGCTAAGCGATCTTTGTTAGCTAACATTTGCTAGATAGCAGGATATTTCATAAATAGAACATACACTCAGCAACTCTCTGTGCATGTTGTTCTCATTGTCCATTTTAGCAGTTTCTTATTGTGTAATCTTTCATTGTAGAAAGTCATTACTGTGTAATATCACCAGTTTGTTCTTACGTGAAATGAAATTAATAAAATGTGATTACGATCAGATTGCTGTGTTAGAATTCCAAGTATGTCAATTTGAAGTAAGACGCATATTAAGCAATAAAACGGTTAGAGCAACGGTGTAACTACACCTTAACTATACACTAATATACTGTTACCAAAATGTAGTCATGTAAAGAGGCAGTTTTGCACTTAATTTAAAAATACTGTACAATGTGCTGTAAATATCAATAATAGTATTTACACCTGCCAATTATGCTGCCAAGAACATTCTAGAAATTTACAAGATTTTTTTTTTTTTACAGTGCACCTAATATCTACGGAATTTATGGTACTTATTACATATTGGATGACGAAATAATGTGATTTTAACAGCAATAGAATCAACTATTCCACAGAGACACAATATATACAATATATATAATGTAATGTGAATACACAATATAATGTGAATCACGTAAAGTAATAATAAAAGTCCACGGGAGTTACTCATGGTCAGATCCTAGTTCAAGAGTGGTGTCTCTGTCTCACAAAGTCTCCAGTACCTTATCTCTCAAGACACAGATGTGCACACACATAACCTTGGTCTCTAGTCCTCTAGCAAAATAAGACTTGGTGTTTAACACAATAATTAACATAAGCTACTGATCAATATTGATAATAATTGTAATTAGCTGATAAGGCCACACATGCACAATCCAAAGGGCATCAGAACTCCATTACATTGAGCCTCAAAGATGTCACTCTTATCTGAGATTAATCAACAACAGAACATAAATAGCTTGATTTCAGTCATAAAACTGTAAACCGATGGAGCTATTTAAATATATACTGTAGTTGATTCCATGATTGAAGTTTCATATATTCTGCTTAAAATTGTGGGTGGTTTTCAACAGGCTGCTATCTCGAAGTTTATTTCCTGAAAATGGCCACATTTAACTCTTTAATAAATAACAGGGTTGAGTTGTTTTTAGCACTGAATTTTAAAATACACAATACTAGCATTAACGCTAATGATGTCAGGACATTAAAGACTTGGTAATGTTTTTAAATGTATAATTCTGTTCCAGTCAATAATTTGGGTATCGTGGTTGTGTGTTTAAAAAAAATCTAGTCAATTAATATCACAATATCATCAAAAATAAACAAAAACAGAATGAGAGAAATTTTTCTTCTCCTTATGAATTTCAGGAAATACAGATGATGCAAAGTGCCATCGAACTAGAATGTTGTCAAAATAAAAATTTACATTTTTCATAACCTATAATAAAAAAGTATGCTTCATGCCAGAAATATTTAATTAATTTATACCTTAATGTGAAAATGGTATGATTTGTACATTCTAATGATAATATTTCAAGATAAATTTTGTTATAATAGTTATAATGAACTGGGGCAGGTGAGATACTGCTGCTGTAGCTGTTCTAGCAAAGTTTTATTCAGAGTTATAGAGTTATTTATCTAAAAGATGCACATACAGTAAGTGGAACATTTTCATTGAATATGTCAGCAAATGCACCATACCAGGAAGTAACGCTTTTAAATAACAGTATAGCATAACTTTATCGCTGAAACTATGTCAGATTCAGATATGTCATAAATGTTTATGTCATATCTCTTATTTTGCTCCAATTTTTAGAACTAGGTTGTTTTGAAATGTAAAAAAAATAAAATAAAAAAGTTGGGAAGTGGTTAGCACGTTCGCCTCACACCTATGTGGAGTTTGTATGTTCTCCCCGTGCTGCGGGGGTTTCTTCTGGGCACTCCGGTTTCCTCCCCCAGTCCAAAGACATGCATGGTAGGCTGATTGGCGTGTCTAAAGTGTCCGTAGTGTATGAATGGGTGTGTGAGTGTGTATGTGATTGTGCCCTGAGATGGACTGGCACCCTGTCCAGGGTGTACCCCGCCTTGTGCCCCATGCTCCCTGGGATTGGAAGATGGATGGACATTTAAGCAGGAAATCGTGATACCTGTTTTAATGTCACATTTATAAAAGAAATTACAGTAAATGTCATTAAAACCTAAGTGCAGCTATTAAATTATTTGTTTAGTAAAACTGCTGCATAGCTAGTATGTAAGTATAAAATTATGCACATACACAAATATGCTATTGGGCAAGTATACAGTACCAGTATACAAGTACACAAATAAGCTTGTACTGTATGTGTGTACATAAAAATATGAAATAAATTAAAACATGGAATAAAGACTGTGTAAGGTGCTTTATCAGCACAGGCTGTTAGTGCTGTATGGTGACATTTTAGATATTTGTCTTTGTTGATCTTTAGATGATTTCTGTGTTGAAATGTTACACCTGAAAAGTTTGTGTAATGTCACAGTGGATGGCAAAATCATGCTTAATTAAACGACATTCAAATGAGATTTTAAATACACCATTTTGAACAGGTCAACCTATATCAAAAACACTTTCCATCAGTTTAAAGGAGGTATCAAAAATGACCCGGAGCGATCTGGATGAAAGTCCTTTTATTGTATTTTCCATGAAATGTACAAGGGTCAAAATGCACACAGATGTGATTAATGTAGGTACATTCATTCTCATAGTAGAATGAAACAGACAAACTAGGTAAAAAAACCCAAAAAAAACATCTTCTATTGAAAACTATTAAACCTCAGATACCAGAAAACAACGAACAAGGAAATCAGGCTGAGAATTACAATGGAATACATGCAAATGACATAAAGGAAAATCATGGGGAGAGGACAGGGCAGGGCTGGGAGATGACCAGAAGAAGACATAAAACAATCAACGCCCCTTCTTTACTGTATGTGCGAAAAGCAGCAGATAAGAGATAAACCCTGATCCCGGGGAAGTGCAGGCAGCACTGATACACCTTAAGCTCAAACAGAAACAGGACCAGGGACTAAAACCGAACAGAAACAGTGAAATATTTTGTAAGCAGGAGCAGGAATTGACACGGGAATCGGATGTGTCCTGTTGAATCTGATGTGTCCGACTTGCCCACCGCGGTCTTCCCGAAGTCATCTTAAAGGCCGTTCAGGTTCTCAGGTTTTTTCAGTTTTTGAAGGAGCAGTGGAACAACTCACCATAGCTCTACCCTTCAACAACAGAATAATAGGGAATCAGAATAATAGGGAAGTTTTTCCTCATCACTTTCAACTCTGGCTTGATCGTTAGGAATAGGATTTCTATTAAATTGTTAAAAGTGCCATACTAACAAAATGCAATTTCATTTCCATTTCCGAAACCAATGCCCCAATGAGACAGCTGTACATGTCAGACTGAGCAGTAACATTAGAGAATACTTAGAAAAATGTATATTTTAAAACAGATTTTGATTGGCTAATTTGGGGTTTCTGTAGCAGAGTAATGCAAAATCTGTTTAACATGAATGTACCTGCATATGTAACATTCTTCGCTTTGTTAGCTACTTACACTTAACATAAACACAAACATCTGCTCAGTGTTCAAAAGTAAAACCAGCAAGAAAATTACCTCTATGATGTACGTGTTACACACTTACACATGTACACACTCATGGGGCATATTGTAAAGAGGATTGAAATTGAGCTATAGTCTAAGTATAAGTGTGATTGAAAAGAGTAATAATTATTAAAAGAATTTGCATCATTAGAAATAATACAACATATTACAGTTCAATTTTGTGTCATCTAAATCAGATGTATAATTTCCTATTTATGATATACTATATGTGTATTTTCCAAGCTTTTCGTCTCAATGATTTTTATATTGTTCTGCTAAAAGGCTGATTTTAATCAAACTCTCAGAAGTTAAATGTCCTTAAAGCATCTACACTTTGATAAGGAAAGACACAGGTCAGTAGGCATAATAAAGGCAGACTAAATGGAATAATGGTTGTATAATCTTTTATCAGCTTCTCTGCAAAACTTTGTTCCAAAACACACTTATCATTTTTAGGTTTAATGCACTTCATTATATTTAGATGTTCACTAAGAATTTTGTATAAACAAATGAAAAATCTAACCATAGAACTGGTATAAATGAATCGAGAAATATTAAATGTTTGGTTAATTGAGAAATATTAGGGGTTTTTTTTTGTTTGTTTGTTTTTAACAATTGCAAGACAATCTAATTTGATTAGAGAAAAAAAAGCCCAAATCTGTATTACTCTGATTAGGCACATTTAGCACATATTTAGGTTTTACAGTTAATACTAACTTTGCCTATGAGTCTTTTACTTACTTTTAGATTTAATGGTTTTACTCTCCATAGCATAACGCACGCATTTAGAGTCACATTTGGGTCCACAAAGCCCTATCCTTACTTAATTGCTCTTCTGTATAATTTGTAACATTTTGTTTGGACTGTGGAAATTAAAAATTATTACAAAAAATTTTTTTTAATTTAAAAATAAAACATACAAAGCTATATATTGATGAAATATCGTTATAAGCGTATTAACTGGCTTATACTCATGGGGCATAAAACTGTATATTCTATAGCTAAAATACTCATAGACAGTGTTGATATAAAATGTAACAATGTGTAATAAAAAACACTCACACATAGGCATGTATTGAAAATGGCAAATCGTCTAGAGAGCAATGAAATCAGGATAATAATTTATATTACATTATTATAGCAATTGTGGTTTACATCTTATAATTTCTGTAAACTCCTGGAAAATGAGCATGACATGGTTAATGCATCAAATGAGTGGAAGAAATTATTACTTCATTACAGTGTACCTCTTTAAACAATAAGTCACAAATTCAAGCAGGATTAACAGATCCAGATTTTTCCTACCAAGTTATCGTTCTTGTTGTGTGTGTGTGTGTGTGTGTGTGTGTGTGTGTGTGTGTGTGTGTGTGTGTGTGTGTGTGTGTGTGTGTGTGTGTGTGTGTGTGTGTGTGTGTGTTTATAGGATTTGTGTGTGAGACCAATTTAGGGGGGAAAACCCAAATGACAGTACAATAGCACAAATGACAGAAATTGCACATAAACCACAATTCAACAGTACAATTGCACATAAACGACAGTATAATTGCACAATTTCACATAAACAACAGTACAATTGTAAATAATCATAATGACAGCAATAGAACAAATGACAGTACAATAGCACAATAGTAAATATATGACACAATTGCACATAGTACAACAGGACAAATGACAGTATTATATTAAATAAAAGACAATACAGTAGCACAAATTACACAATACTAAATAAATGGCACAATAGTCCATACACATGGGCATGCATTAGTGCACGAAATGGTTCTTAATGAAAATGGACTTCTTTAAACACTGAATTCACAGTTGTTTTAAGCAGAATGATCAGCTCTAGATCCGGACTTTTCCCCCTTCTGCCAGCAGAGAGCGCGCGGAGCTGTTAGAAACACATTAAGTAAAATTTCCACTAATAAAATAATAAGTTTAATTGTCTGTTCCACTGATTAAACATTCGAGTGTACGCAACAACAACGACGACGACCACGACAACAACGACAAAAGCTTCAACTTGCAGCGTTACAACGTGTTTTTATGACATTATTGAATCTGAACATTGTCCAAAGGCTGTTTATTGGCGCTCATAAATCTATAACGTACCTCCGCGTGGCTGCAAAGCGCGCGCCCTGTGTGCCTGTCGGTGGTGGGAGGGGCGGGGTGGTCTCGTGCGTCAGGTGTGCTGTATAAAAAGCGGCGCGCGCCCTGATTTCGACAAGTACCTCAGGTGGGCTCTGCTTTGTTGGTCAGGACTTAAAGCTGCTTTAAGCTCAATCCAACAGGTAAGAACAGGTATATTCTTACCCCTATTTAACAGCCTTTCTACAACTTGACGACTTGGTAAGAACACACACTACCTACACTTCCATAACTGGAAGTTACACCATCATCAAATGAGCTATTATATTTGTATTAATATTACTTGTAGTAGTATCAGGTTTCTTGTAGGCTCTCCATGGAAGGTGCTAAAAGTAGACCTAGTCGTATATAATAAATAACAGCAAGAGTACATCAATGACAACACAGTCACTCATAAATGACACAATATTACGTAAATGACGGTACACTAGCATGTTAATGACGGTATTGTTTGTTTGTAACAACATCTGGTCACTATCCTCCAGGCAATGGCTTCACGTCCAGAGATCGGAAGTGACACTTCAGTCTGTAAATCGGATCTTGGTACATGTCTTCTTTTATTAGTGCCACAATGGAAAACGTTTTTTGGGTTTTTTTTTTTCCTCACCTATGTTCCATAATATTTCTTCTCCATTAACCAGACCCAAACTCGCCTAAAGATGAAGTGGTGCTTCCAGCGTACTCCACTGTGGCTCTCGTGGATTTGGATTCTGAATCGAGCAACCCATGGGACCTTCCTGAGCTCAAGGACACGAGGCCCAAATGGTCAGGTGAGCTGCCCCTCAGCAGTCTCCGAACACGCGGACCGCGTGTAAAGCAGTGCAGGGTATGAAACAGTCTTTCACTTCTGGTTCTTCTGTATAGAACTGGATACAAAGGGGAAAGTTCTCCGAGTCGTGACGTCGGTCGGAAGGTGCATTCTCTTGCCTGGGTTCCTCTACATGTTTGTTTGCTCACTGGATATTCTGAGTTCGGCATTTCAGCTTGTGGGTGGTAAGTGACAAGAATTGTTACTAGTCAAATAGGTGTAAGTAACCTTTTATTATTCTTATTCTTCTAAGCTTTGGGAGTATATCAAATGCCTTCGTAAGTCAGGTGGAATGTTATCTCACGACTTTACAACTTATTGCTATCTACTGCGATTAGGGATGCATCGAAATGAACATTCCTGGCAGAAGCCGAAATCGAATGCAATGGAACAACTTGGCCAAAAGCCGAAGGTCGAATACCGAACGCGTTTTTGCGCGTTGTTACTATGTATTTAGCGTTTTTTATATCACCATTGCATAAATTAAATAGTCAAAATGTTTTTTTTTGTTTGTTTTTTTGTTGTTTTTTTTACTATTTTGTCTTGCTTTTAAAAGGAAAGAAAAAAAATCAATGAGAAAATCTACAATTTAAAAATATTTATTGGTTTATTTATTTGGATTACGATTTGGATTTTGCCTGCTTGCCCTTAAATAAATACGTCTTTACCTGCTTCCGTACCCTACTCCGTGACGGAATACTCCGGGACGGAGACAAAAACGCACGTGTTCACAGTAAACCACTGAAGCGCGCAGAGCTCGTGCACGCGCGCGCCCCCTCACAGAGGTAAATGGCGCACTTATATAGCGCTTTGGATAAAAGCGCTTTACACTGTGTCTCATTCACCTCTTCACATTGGTAGCAGAGCTGCCATGCAAGGCGCTAACTTGCCATCGAGAGCAATTTGGGGTTCGGTGTCTTGCCCAAGGACACTTCGGCATGTGAAGTCATCCGGGCCCGGAATCGAACCGCCAACCCAACGATTAGTGTACAACCCGCTCTACCACCTGCGCCGCAGCCGACAAGGTTGTGACATAGGTGACATTTCGTCATGCCATGTGTTGTTTTGTTATATTTTGGGTTGTTTTTTTGTTTGTTTGTTTTAATAGGAAAAGCAGCTGGAGATATCTTCCAAGACAATGTGGTGTTGTCGAACCCTGTCGCAGGACTCGTGATTGGTGTCCTGGTTACGGTGCTGGTTCAGAGCTCCAGCACTTCTTCATCAATTGTTGTCAGCATGGTGTCATCTGGATGTGAGTGCACTTTATATTTTATCCAAACGGTAACTATAGTATATGTCTCGTGATGAATGGTCTTGAATATAATGTTGGCTTGGGATTTAGGAGTGTTTCTTGTGTTTTTTCAGTGCTGGAGGTGAAGTCAGCAGTGCCTATCATTATGGGCGCCAACATCGGTACCTCCATCACCAACACCATCGTGGCTGTGATGCAAGCCGGAGACCGTAATGAGTTCCGCAGGTAGACATGACGTGCCAGATTTGTAGATGCTGCTTTTCCGGCATTTTTTTTATTGAGATGTAGTTGGGCTGTAAATTTTGCTGAGACCTGGCAACCCTGCAAATAATTCCTAAAGTATTGAGCAATGTATACGATTTCATGTCATGTCTCAACAGTCGTACTTGGCTCTAATTCTTAGTGTCAGTATTCTTCAATATTCTGTCTACAAAATTATGTACCATACACCAAGCATGTACCATCAAATACCCAGCTTTTCACTGTCTAATGCAACTTTCCATTCTGTGCGTTCCAGGGCATTTGCTGGAGCAACAGTACATGACTTTTTTAACTGGCTGTCCGTGTTGGTGTTGCTGCCTCTGGAAGTGGCTACTGGTGTCCTCTACAAGCTCACCAAACTCCTAATCGACTCATTCCACATCCAGACAGGCCAGGATGCCCCAGACCTGCTTAAAGTCATCACTAATCCACTCACCAAAAACATCATCCAGGTACAAAATAAAAACACTATAGGATATAACACTGAAGAACTTAGTGTCTCAAAAGTAATGAGGCAACCCAATTGTGACTTAAAAGAATGGCTTGGAATGGTATGATCTCAGATTACCCCATTGAGCCTACCAATGAAATCAAATCCATCTCAGTTGAACATCCATTCTGGAATGTTGCTGTTTTTCCTCTGACAGCATGACTTCTAGACTCTGATTTAATAACTGATCTCATTCTGAACGTGACCTCAACTGCATTCTGCACAGGTTAAATCTGTATTGCAGCTCTGTAGTTGGAATTTGGTCTTGTGACTCATATATTACTCTTCCTCTCTCTTTAGCTGGACAGCTCGGTCATCAGTGACATAGCCATTGGTGATCCAAGTGCTCGAAACAAGAGCCTGATCAAGATCTGGTGCAAAAAGCAGAATGTCATGGTAAGGACTGAGAATGTTGGCAAACATGCCACTTATAAATGTCCACTTTTTCATCTCCAACAAATTTGCTGAGAAAAAGCCTAACTTTTGACTAGTGTTAATATGTAACAGCCTTTGTGCTTCACAGGAAGGTGTTCAAGGACTTAAAAAGCGAGATAAAAACTGGTTACTAATAGCGTGTACTTTGACACTGACTACATTGTGTATTAGCTGTTCTGTTTGGAAACATATTACTGACATGAATGTGAACTTAGAGATTGTATTGTTTTTTGGTATTTCAGAGTCTGGTGAATATCACCGTTCCTGGAGAAGCAAACTGCACAGTTGGTGTCCCATGCTGGACCGAGGGCAACCAGACATGGACACAGAAGAACATAACAGAGACCATCAACTTAGAGAAATGTAAGTGACTTGTCAATTCTGGGAAGGTTGGATCAGCCGAGGTTGATCGTTACCTCTCATCCCTGTGTACACACTTCAGACCATTAGACCGCGACTCCCATTAACTACTGCATCGTGAGGACAATGGGTTTCTTTCAGTGGCGTGTGATTCGGCAAACATCTTCCCCATCTTCCCCTCCCTCTTAGTCTACTCTTACATGCTCAATAGGGCTATTCTTCTCTTTGGGCAGAACTACCTGAGGCCACCGAAACCGGACAAAAAAGGTCCAGCCAAATAGAGACAAAGGCTTGTGGTCGCGGGGTCGCGTTTAGATTTGAAATCAAAATTTAAAGCCTGCTTGCAGTTTGTTGGTTGGAGTAGGATTTACACACATCCTGTAGCCTTTTAGTGAGCCAGCTTTATCAAGTAGCACCATTATCATTCACTCCTGTTTGTACTCATCAGTTCATGTAATTGGATTTCCATCAGCGTTCCTCAAAATGAAAATGTTTTTCATAGTATAAAAGTGTGTTGAAGAAGTTTTAATACTCTTCTGATAGGCTTCTGAAATATAGCACATACATTATCAGAACTGATGAAGCCATTCAAAGGAATCGTACAATTTCTTCAGGATCCTTGACCAAATGACCAATGGAATGATGGCTATGCATTGGTTCCCCACTGACTGAAATTTGGTCTAAAACTTCTCATGCTCCAGGTAGTCATCTCTTTGCATCAGCGAATCTGCCAGACCTGGCTGTGGGACTGATCCTGCTAGCTCTGTCTCTGCTGGTGCTCTGTACCTGCCTCATTCTCATCGTCAAGCTGCTTAACTCCATGCTCAGGGGTCAGGTGGCGGTCGCCATTAAGAAGGTGCTTAACACAGGTGAGGCAACTCAAATGATTAACTTACATAACTTGAATGACACTTGCGCTGAATTGCTTTCTTGAGGCAGCGTAGGATTTAATATTAAATCTGGACATTTGATTTATTTGCATATGATCAGATTTGGTGTTGATTTGGCAAACAAACTTGGTGGACTACCAAGGCACCAATTCTGTTTGTGAAAAGGAAGCAGTAAAACCTCTTGTATAAGTTATGGATTAGTGTCTGAGTATAAACCCTGTCAATGATAGTCAGCACAGGCTTCCTCATCCTGATGTCTGATGAGTTAAACAGGTACAAAATGTGAACCTGGGCATCTCTTTATATATCTGAGCATGTCATATTTCACCAAACGTTCTCAGGTACACTACATTCCTGGGTACGGTGTAATGCGCTGATTAAAGATTTGCTTTGTTTGGTGAATCTGCACAAACCGATTCTTGGAGCGGCTTTTTTATTCTTGCCATCATCGGTCCTCTCCCGAACGCCTGTATGACCATGTGCTTTGGGTAACAATGCTGGATTTCTCTTTGCAGATTTCCCCTTTCCATTTGCATGGGTCACCGGTTACCTCGCTATCTTGGTGGGGGCGGGAATGACCTTCATCGTGCAAAGCAGTTCAGTCTTCACCTCCGCCATTACGCCTCTTGTTGGTGAGTGCAAGCTGAAACACTTTGAATCCTTTTACAGACAAAAAGTGTGTGCTACACTACTTATCAAATAATCTAACGGCCTGTAAAATTGCAGTGTCCGGGTTTTTTCCCCAAATATTTTGTATTTTGTTCTGGCCCTAGTTTCATTCCATGTTTCTTTTCAGGTATTGGTGTTATTAGCATTGAGCGAGCCTATCCTCTTACGCTTGGCTCAAATATTGGGACAACAACCACTGCTATTCTTGCTGCCATGGCAAGTCCTGGAGAAAAACTGGCCAATTCGTTACAGGTTAGCCCTCCAAATATGATTACATTGATTAAACTTCCATTTGTATTGCATTGGCCTCGTTAATATCATGCCAAACTCATGATGAGTCTCATTTCCTTGCAGATCTCTCTGTGCCATTTCTTCTTCAACATATTTGGCATAATGCTGTGGTACCCAATTCCGATCACACGTGTACCCATCCGGCTGGCTAAAGGGCTGGGCGACCGCACAGCCAAATACCGCTGGTTTGCCGTTGTCTACTTGGTTCTTTGCTTCTTCCTCATGCCCTTGACGGTGTTGGGGCTCTCCATCGCCGGCTGGCAGGTCCTTGTAGGGGTTGGCGTACCTGTGGTGGTGCTGGTGGTCTTCGTGATTGTGATAAACATCATGCAGTCGCGCTGCCCACACCTCCTGGTCCCTGTGCTGCGCACTTGGAACTTTCTTCCCCGGCCACTGCACTCGCTCAAACCGTGGGATCGTGTCGTCACCAGGGTGACGGGCTTCTGTGGGACACACTGCTGCTGCTGCTGCAAGTGCTGCAAGAACGGACAAGCGGACAAGGAAGAGAAGAATAAGAAGGCTTTGGAGATGTACGACAACCTCACGCTTTTTGTGGATGATGAAAAAAGCCAGATTCAAACAGTGTCTGGAACACATCTGTAGCATGTAATAAAGTGTATAGCTGCATATTACAGGACTCTATTACATAATATAATTTAACGGACGCGCTGCTTAAAGGGGCTCAAAGTTTCCCATGCAGCTTGCGGTCTATTGTACTCGAGGCTGCGAGATGGTTCTTTTAAAGTGGCCTGGAGGGGAATTGTAGAACTATTCTAACAGCAGCAGATCCCACTGAACAAAGCTTGGACCTGAAGACATTCTACTACACACGTTAGCTAGACTATGCTTGCTGTATGTTTATTTTTAGTCTCCTTGTAAAGCTGCTCTCATTGTATGGGTGTCTGTGATGTGCAATGCGAAATGAAAATGCAGATCGCCTTTATTAATAATTCATACCTACGAATTTTGGTTAAAACTATTTAAAGAGTTGTATTTTTTAAAGGATTATATTTGTAAAGATTACATTTGATGCCTTCTAAGCCCATGTCGAATATGTACTTTTCTTAAATGTGTTTTTATGGATGTAAATTAAAAGAAAAGAAAGAAAAAACCAAAGGAGGCTCAGGCTAGATGATTTGTATTGTATATAAGGATTTTAAACCAGTCAGAATTGTAAAGTATGGCCTGTAAATAAATATGTGAAAAGAAAAATACTTGATTTATGTGCTTATATTGGTTGTGTGTGGGTTTCAACCCAATTTCAACAAAGCATGCAACAGAAAACTTTTTTTTTAATGGCTACATCTAGCACACTAAAATGTTCTTCTGTTTGGACCTGTATACATTTTATGTGCATACATATGATATAAAAAATACCCGAATGGAAATAGATCAAAGTAAAATACAGCATTTAACAGTAACAGTGTGGTATATGAGGAGGTAACTCTGGACTTCAGTTCCCATCAGCCACTGCACTGCACTACATGTCACATGACCACCTGCACCTGATTCACGTTTCTGTTAATGAGAACACTTGAATATATATAGCCATTGTTTGCACTGTTTCTGTCTTTTGTTGTCTTAGACTTCCGAGTTTCCATGTTCCTGTGTTTTGTTTCATGCCACAGTATTTTGCCTGGTTGTCTTAGTATCTTTGTTTTGTTTTTTGTTGTTCGTTTAATAAACTATGTGAAATTCTGCGATTGCTTCCAAACCAATCCTTGATTCGTGACAAACAGCAACAAATGTTGGTGCTATGGTGGATGATAACTAATACTAAGACTATTCGAAAATCATAGCAGTAGTAGTATGCACTAAATCAATAAACATCAATCAATGAAACAATTAAACAGTTTCTGGTTTCTAAACAATTACTGGACCACAAATTCTAAACTGCTGCTATATTTTGTCCCCGTGTGTTAGCTACAAGATCAACTTTGATCAAGATCAACTTAACAACTTCCCCTTGCTCGCAAGAACAAAAAATGGCAAAAATGATTATTAGTTATAGATTAGGTGGAGCATCCACCATACACGTCCGTGTTAATGAGTCTATACTATAGTAACGATTACACATTAGAACGAGTGCGTTCGTATATACCTGTGATTTGCCTTGCAGAGAGAGCTACTGTCAGATCACATCCACTGTTATAGAAAATAAATAGAAACGTTCTGACCAGCTTCCGATTACCTTCACCATTCGACAGCACTGTGGTACAAGAACATATTAAATGCTAGCTTTTATGTTAGGTTATGTTAAGTTAGCTTAGCGTGTGCTCAAAACTGGCTTGGAATCTTCGATATACTGTAGTAGTAGGATATAACACTGAAGTGACTTTTTCATAAAATTCTCAAAAGGGCAAACTATTGCATCAACACACTGCGTCGTCTTATCGTTTTATCACCTATTTAATCACGAGGCAATCAATGGTATAGTATTGACCTGGAACATTAGCGCTGGCCGGTTTTATTACGAAGCCTATCAGTGGATATCTGATGGTGAAAGCTTTTTCCGTGGAAGAACTTTGCTCTGAAGAAGAACACGGTCTTCAACGGCAAGTGAATGTCTATGAAAAGGGCAATGACGCTATAGGCACCAGGGCAGCATTAGAAAATAATAATCTTGCTAACTGCAGTTATATAATAAGACATCGTTTGTACATTTTGTACAGATTTAAACATTTTTAAGCACAGGATTTGTGCAGTGTGAGTTCATTTCATACCGGGTTTGTGTATTTCTGAGCATGTACTATGGGCAGCGAGTGCATACTGCATTTCCTGGACAATAAGCAGGTTCAAGAAATCGAGGACTTAAGATTTGAGCTCCCGAGTTCTCACACTGTGTCAACAACAGCTCCAAGGGGTATTTGTCTAGCTCCGAGATACTGTCGATAAATCTGCAGCGTTAATTTTAGATAAGTTTGTTCAGCAAATATTTAAAAATTTGACATATTTCGAATAGTCTTATTGGTAAAGTGATTGGCAGGACATTGTGTTAAAACTAGTCTTGCGTGGCACACTTTAAATTGAATTACTGTCATTAATTTAAGTGAAACATTTTTTTCTTTCTAACTTAAGTAATGCCTTTTTTGTTTTGATTTTATGCACAGTAAAGGAGTTCTGTGGAGACTTTTTAATAGCTTCCTGTATTAAATCTAACTGTAATATAGATTGACTTC
The DNA here is from genome assembly GCA_012411365.1 of Ameiurus melas. Taxonomy (NCBI): domain Eukaryota; kingdom Metazoa; phylum Chordata; class Actinopteri; order Siluriformes; family Ictaluridae; genus Ameiurus; species Ameiurus melas. The sequence goes on along the minus strand of CM022768.1, from coordinate 21,281,643 downwards.
AAGAGTCAATGTTAAGTAAATGTGAAGTGTAATCTCCATAACTTTGTATTTTGACACATTTGGAGGCCGTATTTTATAAATGAATTCATATAAAATAAAGATAAAAGACATCTTAAGCATAGATAAAGTTTGCTTAAAGTTTTCAAATATGAATAAAACCTACAAAATCTACAGCAGTTGAAAAGAACATTTTGCCGTTCAAACTCATTATAACTTCCCTTTACCTTACAATACTCAAAATGTATATATATTTTTGCATTAATGTGTTTAACATCTCATTAGTCATCCACTATAGATTATGAAAAATTGACCTTTTTATTAACTCAACCATATTAACTGAACACATGCAGCTTTGTGAAATATTTGGAACACTCCACTACAGGAAGTTGCATCCTCTGAATTTCTTGAAGATCATGAATAGAGTGAAAAGTGATTTCTCTATTTGTTTTGGCTTAATTTTTGTTTATAATGTTAGCGTGATATAGACTGACGAGCTCACTTTAAAAGTACAACATTATTACTGAAATTATACATTGAAAGTAGATTATTACTTTAACAAAAACAAAGTTTAGGTCATAGTCACAACAAAGTCATTAGGGTTTCCTGAATATCCTCCATTAGCCATTAGCATGGATGCTAGTTGAAAACATGTTGTGTAGTTGCTAATTCTATGCTAAAAACTCAACCCTGCTATACTTTTCCTTTAAGAAACTGTTGTGGTTAAAAATATACATAAAATAAACGTGAGGGAGACCGAGTAGGAGTAATAGGTAATTTTATTGAAAATCAGCAAGAGTTACAAAAGCTATTTAAAAAAAAAACTAAATCTAGTTTTACTAGGTTAAACTAAATCAAAGGTGTCAAGTAAGACCTTTCGGCTAAATGCTAAGAATAGGACAAGAGATAAGTTTAACAGTTGTTTGAAATCCAATAAAAATTTATGTAGTTTATTTAAGTGACTACTAAAATTAACTTCAAAGCAATAGTGTAGGTCAGAGTTTGTTCTTTAATCAACGTCATAAATTGATAGCTTCTTTCACAGTATGGGGGGGCAAGAAAGCAGAAATGACCTCCATGACATTTATCGTTGAAAACTGGGACATACCATACCTATCAATATTTTCCAGAGTTAAAGCCAAGACTACAATTATCCTTTGTTAAGTCATATCACAGATGATATGTCTTGCTTATTATAAAACAACTGAATGACCTGTGCTTGAATCGTACTATTAGTTACACTCTTAAAGTTTTTTAGGTCATCTCTATGCAACAGTAAGGATCATATGACAGATTTATGTCTAAAATAAAGTGTTTTTTAAATAAAAAAAAAATAAATCAAAAAACAATGCTTACATATATACTTACATACGTTTAAGAAACTCTTCTTCTTTCTCAAGATGGAAACTCCAGCATATTGCTCATTTACAACCTAATTGCCACACTACAGAATGGTTGACGTCACTCACAGATTGGCTGTAGCTCAGCGAAGGTGAATTTGTAAATCTGCAGTATATCAATTAATAGCCTACTGACTAAGAATGACCTTCTGTTGGTCTTCCCCATGCAGATAGATTTCTCCAAAGATAGCTAGCTAATACTTTTGTGGGATGTTGGTGATCACATGTCCAGTCTAAAAGCAAACCCTCAATTTTCTTCACCACATCTCATGAAACCCTTAGCAGCTCTGACTGAATAGCAAGTTAGCATCCAAGCTATCAGGGAAGGTAGAGTCCGGGCACAAATGCATTCCAACCAAGCATTTATAAACCACTAGAAAGCAGATTAATACAGCAGTACATCTTTCAGGCCAAAAGGGCATTACTCAAATCCCTGAAAATATGGCCCAATATTTGAAAGACTTTCAGGTTGGAGGACATATCTTTGGAGAACACAAGTGAGGCCAGTACCATTTATGGTCAAGTTAAACCTCTAAGGTTTCAATGTTCTCCAAAGACATTACTCATGGTCTGGATAAAGCAAACTTATCTGGTCTTTTGTGTCTCAGTGAATTTCACAGGGACAATTTGAATTCCAGAAGCTAAAAGGACTTGAAGCCAGATCTCTGTCAATCTTGCCCTGCCCTTGAGAGATCCCTTCCTGGTTTAGTTACAGATCTGTTGCCCAAGGCCTACTATCAGGCAATGATTATTCCAGATCTGCTCCTAGAAATTTACCCTCAGTAAAAGTTTGATTTCAAATCCGTGGCTTGAGAGGTCTTCTCCAAGAAAGTTTAGGGTCCAAATTAATTTCGTTTCATTTAAAATCTGGTCCTGGAGATCAATTCTTCCATAAAGTGTTCAATCTGATCCTCAAGGTCAACCCTCCAGCAAATTTTATCACACATTTTGTAAATGTATGTATGTATTGTTGTTTATCTATTAGTACGAAATCTGCCCCTTGAGATCTAACCTCCAGGAAATTTCAAGCTTAAGCAAAGTGGGTTTTGTGTTTGTTTGTTTTTTTAGCTTAAATGTCAGGCAACGTTTATTCCAGATCTGTGTCTTGAGATTTACCATCCACTAAAATGTAGTTCCAGATCTGCTTATTGAGATCTACCTACCAGAAAAATTCCATTTTAAACGGAGTCTAATTCAATAAAGTTTCAAGATCTTCTCCTTGAGATCTGTCTGGCAAATTTATTTCTGATTTCCTTTGACTGTCTACTCCAGTCTATTCCAGATCTGTGCCATGAAATCTACCCTCCAGATCTCCTTATGGAGACCCCAAGAGAGAAGGTTTTGGGCCAAATCTGTGTAGGTTTATGTACGCAAAAGAAAGTTATGGTAATGGCAGGTTGATTGTGGACCAAAAGAAGTGCTCCAATGGTAAGCAACCACATTTAAAGATTTCAATGGCATTTGGAATCTTGTACCAAAATGGCCCAAACAAGCACTTTAACATAAACATGTAATTTGCCTTGCAGCCAGCACTACTTTCAAAGCTGCAGTTGTAGCAAATCAGTTCATCAACACATTCTAATGAATCAGAATTGAAACATCAGTAGCGACGTGGTCTTTTCAAAGTCTTGTATGAATGGCACAACTGCAAATTCTGCAATATCAGCATGAACATAAAGAGACATGACTCAGTTAAACACAACACCAACGCTACATTGTCAAGCAAAAGTTCTCATGCAGATCAACAGCATGAAGCAAAAGTTTTTATTATTGTGCAGACCTAAGACTTAAATGACTGTTATTGTCCTTGAATGAACCCCTTACGGACAAAAATAGTACTTACACGTGTTTTTCTATGCCACCTCAAACGTAAATTACAGCCATTCGCGTTGATCCAGTTACGGTCGGGACTTGGGGAAGGAAGACTGGATGATGGTCTGTTCATTCTTTCTGTCAAAACCCCCAAAAAAACCACGGCAGCTCCTGGACTGCAAGTGATGTCAGAGACCGGCCACGAGCGCTGAGGTTCTCCTTCTCACAAATTTCCACAAATCGGTCAACACTGACTGAGCACAGTAGCTACAACAACAACAAAAGCACAATGGCTTATTATTATGGAAAAGCCACACCAAAAGGCGACTGAAACAAACATAAAGTCTGAACTTTATTACGGTAAATCTAAGGTAAGAGCAAAACTAACCGGTGTTTAGCGAGTGAAGATCACGACAACAACAGGACACACAAATATGAGGAAAACACTGACTTAATGTACATATTTCTACATTATGTACTGTTCCACAACATTAATGATAATGAGTCTTTATTAGTATATACATTACAGCACAGTTAAACTCTTTTCTTCACATATCCCAGCTTATTAGTAAGTTGGGGTCAGAGTGTAAGGTCAGCCATGATACAGCACCCCTGGAGAGGTGACTTGCTCAAGGGCCCAACAGTGGCAGCTTTGCAGTGCTGGGGCTTGAACCCCAACTTTCCAATCAGTAACCCAGAGTCTTAACCGCCAAGCCACCACTGCCCCCCATTTAATAGCACATTATTAATGTGACATGAAGGTACGTTCATTCTATACTATAAAAATTAATCTACATATATATACACTGCTAATTGTGTATATTTAATTGTATTTCTGGGGAAGCACTTCATCAACTCATTCTCAATTCTGATTGGTCAGAGGCTGTTGATTACATTTCCATGGCAGCAACTCTTACAGCAGTGCATGTTGTAATTCACATCATTAATGCATTCATTCTAATACCTTATCATAACAACTTACCCATGGGCTTGTATGACGGATACTGCGTACAGTATACACTGATTTAGAAACGTGTGTAATTTTCTGTGAGGATATTTATACTTATTGGAAGGAGTCTCCAGTGTCAGCACTTTCAAACAGTCCGACAAAAAGTTGTAACCTTAAGTTTTGGATTGTGGCTGTTATAATGTAAGCAATAACAGGTGCCAAGTTCTTTTGCAAATGTTATGATATTAAGCGTAACTTTTTTTTTTTAACTAAGCAAAATTGCTGAGTTATAAGAGGAATGAAACAATTTTGGGTGTGCTGTTTTTGGAAAACAATCGACTTCAGGGTGGTTACAGTAACTTTAAGTAAATCTTAAGAAAGACAGAAAGTGTTCAGGTACGGTCTTGATGCACAAACCCCCCCTGGGAGCGAACCCCTTCAGTTTCTAAGTAGTAAGAGGAATCAGTGAGCAAATGGTACCTCTTACGCAAACATTTTCAAATTTGTTAATCAAAAGTGTTTCAAACGATCTTTACTGGACAGAAACACTGAGTTATCATATTCAGCCCAAGACTGAAGTAGATGTGGGGTATCACACACCCTGTTAAAAGCCTCTACAATCGCAGGCCTTGAAGAGTCACTGATGTTTATTGCTTTTATTACATGAGATTTGATCAGCTGCACATCAGGGAAACCACGGCAAATTACCTCTCTGATAGCATTGCTATCATAGTTATTGCTATGGCAGCAATGAAGACAGGAAGTTTAAGAACAAATCAACTGCACTCTCTGGACTTTAGCACCTAATGGGACGTTATTTACAGTAGCATTAGTACCTGGTTTGCACCAACTTATATTTTTATATATTTTTTATATATTCTACATTGCATTTCTTTCTAGTTCTGTTTGTTGTTTTTATTTGTAGATACACATAAAATACTAGAACGCTATCATTCTGTAACTTTGTAGATTTCTAATTATTTGCAGAAAGTTGTAAACCATCACAATGGAAGAATCGCTCGTAAATGGAGTTTTATCGCCTTCTAGAGGTTCAGGTAAAAATTACAATTGTATGTTTGTTTGCCCACAGGTTTTTTTTTTTGTTTGTTTGTTTTCAATTCAAGTTTCTCTTGAATTGTGTTGAACATTTCTTCGCTATACACTTTTATGGAAGAAGTTCACTAAGTTCCCCTACACAGGTGTTCCAGGTAGAACCCGGTTTAGGAACTAATCTCCACATTACCAGTATGGAACACCTTTTTCAGTGCTAAATGTTGTCCGTTTATTTAGTTTCTCTTAAATTCCCATCCTTCACCTTTGAACCACACAACGTTCCTCAGCAAACTACAAATACAGACTTCCTTGCCCATTTAAGGACTTCCTTAACCCTTAAAGCCACTTACTTCCCGTGCCATGTGCCTTCTAATCTCTTGAGATAATAATGAGACCTTTGGGGCTTGAGCACTCTTATTATCTCATGCGCTAGACCTCGAACATCAGAAATCACCCAAAAACCAGAATAAAACAGCCTGCAATAACGTAAAAGCATGGCGAAACATGGTGTGTTTATTTAAGACTTTGCTTTGGCTCTTAAAAAAAAAAAAAAAAAAGGAGTAACATTTGTATAGTAAAGTATTTGCCTCTGTAGGTTGAAAAGGTTCCCATTCTGTGATGTAAACGCAGCTAACTTAGAAAACGTCTCTGAAAATCTCTTTTTGACCTTCAACATTTGACCTTCATACATTGGATACAATACAACATTCCCTTGAGGTTCGACTCAAAGTTTGTGCAGAGGCAAATACAGCAATCCTCAAATCCACTTCGAACACACGTCACTGAGCGGATCATTTGTAGGCAGAAATATTCTGGGTCTTGGGTCTATCCCATACTATTATCCACGAAGCATCCATAGTCCCACGTGTCTTGTTTTCTTTTCTTTCATGAAACCAAGGAGCTGATTCGTAGCTCAGCTTGAGTGGATATAAAAAGTCTACACACCCCTGTTTATGTAGACCAAAAGAAACCAAGATAAATTACGTCTGAACTTTTTTCCCAACTTTACTGTGATGTAGAAACCAACGAAATTTAAGTGTAAAACAAACAGGAAGGAAAAAAATGAAAGAAAAAACTTTTTTAAGAGGGGTGTGTAGACTTTTTATATCCGCCGTGGGAAAAAAACTTTGGTGCGACGCGAAAGTAATCGCTACTAGAAAGAAGTACATCTTTCACATCCCACGTCCTTTTCCCTTTCGGTGAATCAACTTATCAATTATTGGCGTTTAGTCTGAACGCTAGTCTCAGCTAGAGTCCATGCCTTTTTTCTCTCTCTCTCTCTTCTTTTTTTCTGTTAGATTGAGTGATGCTTAAAAGAACTGTACTTTATTTTCAAAAGCACAGCTTCAGACTTCATCCTAGAGTAATACTATCGAGTACACATCAAGCAAAATACAAGACAGGGGTGAGCATATTGTAGCACTCGCTTGTCTGGTAGGTTTGGTATAAAAAAAAAATCAAATATTTGTTCACTGCTGATAATATTGTTTCTGTAAATTTTGCAAGCAATTTCCCCCCCTGTCTATAGGAATGAAATGGATAATAAACTGAAAAACTGGTTTAATGTTATCAAATTCCCCAGTTGGACTGAGCTTGGTGTTTCTGTCAGAAGATGGCGCTGTTCTGCAGCTTTGTGCACTACAATATAGGATAACCTGGTTTCTTGTGTACTGTTGAATTTTTTTTTTCATTATTAAAACTCTATTATTTTACCCAATTAGCCGATTAACATCCTGTGCTGTGTGTTAACGAGCTGTGCATGGATGTTGGTCTTTCAGTCTTGTTAAAAAGGTTCTCCTTGACATTGTTCTTCTACACGCTTAAAGTTAAAGCAGATGTGAGACAAACAGTGTACACAAGGCACACACACACACTCCAGTCGCCGTGATGACCAAATCGGCTGCCTCCTGCAGGGATCGGAAGTGTTGGCTCGCATAGGTTCGAGCAATCCGCACGGCTCGAGTGACTCTCGAGGGTCGTTCCTGATTTGCTGCAGTGTCTGAGTCGCTTCCTCTGACTCGGCTGAGGCGGGGTGATTCGCTTTGCTCGGATGATGATTGGTTAGGAAGAGCTGCCGAACAGTAGCGGACTGAAGGAAGGAACGAACACGTGCGTTTCAATAAAATTCAAATGAAATGTCTAACCGCAGGGAATTTAAGGAAGCAGAGAGCTTACCGAGCGCACTTTGTGTCATGATGGTGAGCACGAACATGACGAGGCTAGTAAGGGTCAGTGCGAGGTAGACGGTGCTGTGTGTGAAGCTGCGCCACGTTCTGGCCACACGCAGTCCAAACAGAGCCAGAGAGCATGGACTCATTTCATCTCTTTTACCCTCCAGCTCCAGGCATCTAGACAAGAGACGCAAAACGTCACGTGATTTCCATAAATGTGCTCACGCTCTACGCATAACTACGCATACTGTAGAATCTCACGTAGGAGTTACTCTTGTAATCAATGCTTGTGCTCTTACTGGATCAGATAACAACGGATTTTAAGTCCCAAGTTCCTCTGAAAGTTCTTAATAAGTCACTACTGCCTTCAGTGTGCTCAAAAGGCCTAGATTTCTGAAAAATGTATTTAAGCGTAACAGTGTTTGCCGAGCTAATAGCCGATGAGTCACATCATTCTTATCTTACCGTCACTGAGACCTTGTGATATATTGCTTAACACTAATAGCTTCATTGTTGATAGGGGTTCGTTTTTAGACTCCCGGCTGCTCCAATGTTCAAGGAGAAAACTGAGAAATCACACAGTTCCCGCACGTTTATGTGTAGAAAAAAGTAGACAGCGGTATATAAACTCCCCACCTGAGCAACAGTTTCTCCACTGCGGCACTCTTGTCCAGCTGAGGCTCAGTCGAGATCTTCAATTGTTCCAGTACATGTGCAGGGATGTCGTGCCCTTCATCAGTCAAAGCTGCCAGGTTGTACATGCCCTTGAAGATTAAAGCCAACATAGTCAGACTATAAGATCCATTCATTCATTCATTTTCCAACACCCAACCCCCAGCCCCAGAGGTGCGAGGCAAACGTGCGAACCATGAGTGCCGGACATCAAAATGAAGATTTTCATATGTGTTTGTTCAGACTTTGCAGAGCCGGCTTCATTTGGGACAAACCCGAAATCTATTGGCATGTATTGGGGAGCTGGGAGGAGACCGGAAAAACTCAGGCGAAACCCACATAGACACGGGGAGAACATGTGACACGCCACCACAGACTATTTTCATGCTAGCTTCATATCATCCAAAGCATTTTTAAAAAAATGTTTCATTACATACATTAGGGAACGTTCTTTCTAATGGAGTACAATTTTCAACCATGATACTTTGTGTGTGTGTGTGTGTGTGTGTGTGTGTACTACCTGAGCACTGCCTCTCACTGCTGCTCTGCTGTACAGTGCTACAGCCTTTTCCATGTCACCTACTGCAATGTAGTGGTCTCCCATCTTCAGCAGGCCTGAGAGAGAGAGAGAAAGAGAGAGACAGCACTAAGTAAAGAATAAAACACTCAAGTGCATGCTGTTCTAGAAAAATAATCAATGACCGGATGGTGTGATCAAGTGGAGTTACCACCCTGCGAGTGTTTTATTCCTCCTATACCACAATAATTCATCAAACAATTACCTAATTTTCAATTTATTAAAGAACAACATCTCACTGCTTTTTAATCCATTTATAGTTGTGTTTATTGTTGTTGAACATCCACATGACCAGTTGGTTTCTGTTATTACTTATCACTTACAAAGACAATGGATGCAACTGATGTTAAACGTCTCCTTACACAAAATTTTCTTTGTTAATAATAACACGTCTTATGAGCTGTTGCTGTTGCTAACGTTAACGTATTAACAGCCAGAATTACTGTTGTTCTAGAAATCTTCTGACCAATCAGAATCAACAGCACAGTGGTATAAATCGGTATTATGTACTAACTAGCCATATTCTTTAGCAGTGAGCGTATGCAAATGATCTCGGCAGACGCATACCTGATTCGTGCGGAGCATGGTTATAGGTGGAGTAGTTATGATACCGCCACTGGCAGGCAGAATCGTGCTCCAGCACCTACCACGAAAAAGAATAACGTTTAGCTCAATGACATCATCATTATCTTACCTACAGTGTTTCCTGTTATCTCTAGCCATAAATGAAAAATATAGGGCTGTGGTCATAAGGCTCGTTCATGGACCCAAGTTCTATTGGTGTAAAATGTTCTAATGATATTGTACATAGTTCTCTCACAAATTGGTGAAGCCTTTTTTTTAAACTGTTTGGGATGAGCTGAGATTTTGGGACAAATTACCAGGATGAATTCGCAATAGTTCGCAATAGCGTGAGAAAGACACGTTTTCCCTGGAAGACTACATGACGATTAAAGGGCTAGTTCACCCAAAGATGAAAAGTCATCATTTGCTCACCCTCGTCTCGATCCGAACTTATATGAATTTCTTTCTTCTGTGGAACTCATTTTTCATTTCTCAATTTCCATTTTTGGGTAGACTATCCCTTTAAATAAGTGAGCCCCATTTTCAGCATGGAAGGAAAATATCATCTTGGTGTTTGTTAGTATTAAGTGTTCAGAGATTAGTTTTATACTGAGACAGCGGATAAGAATCTGGATTAATCAAATAACAAAAAGAAAAGAGAAACAAAAATGTCTAACAAAGAAAACGAATGAAAAGCAAGCATAAAGCAGCATAGAAAGCAGCAGTGTGTTACCTGACACTAAGCTTTCTAAAGCTGCAAAGTTTGTTTTTTAGGATTACTGAAACTGTCAAACCTACAAGTCATATGATCCGGTTTCACTGTTTCACAAAGGAAGTGATGCTATAGCAGTTTTAGTGAGCTTTTTTTCCCCCCAAGATGAGCAACAATTAACTGCGATACTGCGGGACCCCTGTCAGGCCTTGAGGGTCCATAAATGTGTTTCCAGTCTCAGAGCCAGATCTTTTGAATGTATACATGGCTGTCTTAATGATAAGGGAACACACCCAGCACGGAAATACGATCGTCCCATCGGGACCCGATGCTTAAAATAAAAAATAAAATACACTGTAGTGGAACGGTAGAGTTACCTCACAGAGGTGCGCGGCGTTGATCTGCGCCACGACAAAGCCGGTTTCGGCGAGCACCGCGTATTTCAACAAAGCCTCATCCCTTTACAGACAAAACACGCATTATATACAGTACACACACACACACACACACAGAATGGAGTTATGTGGTCTGGTGAGTCATAAGAGTGACTCAATTCCAAACTGCAATTCAGTTTGGAAGAAAAAAACCACTGTAGGATTATGACTAAAAGCAGAAGAGAGGTGAAAAGAAAGATAAATGATAGCGGGTGTTACCATGAGCCGTGCTGGAACGCTTTCAGAGCGTCTCGGACGGTGAAGCCCAGGTGGCCGTTCTTCTCGCTGATCAGCTTCAGCAGACTTGAACGTGGAAATGAATAGGGTTCAAAAGTCAGACATGAGCAAAACTTCTAAATGGATCAAGAGGAAAAAGGGCGGCTCACATATGCACCCGTTTATAACAGCAGACCTAAAAGACATTTAGTTTTTTCCATAGGTTCACCTGATTTGCTCCAGAGCGCTCTTGAATTCTTAACTCAGAGGATTCAACTGTCAGATTGAACTGACCTCTTCTAATGGATGTTATCATTTCTATAGTAACAGCTGCTTTACTGTACATTACTGTAAGTCTTCAGGAGATTTTTGATAAGTCACGAGGGAACAACTATAACTGGATGATGTTCCACGACATTAAATGTAACTATAAATGGATAAAATGTACAGTGAGGTGTTTTAAGTGTAATCTTTTGAAAAGTCGCTGTGGTGTAAGAGGAATAAAACACTTGGGGACGTGCTGTAGTGGTAATCGTCTTGCTGATGACTTTCCTGTAAACAGCATGGCCACGAGTGTTTAATTCCTTAGTTGGTTCTCATTTCAGAGCGTGTAAACGTACGTCACCGCTTTCTCGGGATCTCTGCGCACACCCGGTAAGTGTCCTCGAGAGAGAGAAGACGCGGCTTCCACAGCGCCGTCCGCATGACCCAGCTCACCTGCGTTCAGGAAACACTGAAACGCAGCTGTCTGAAACACACAATGTACATCACTACATCTGAGACAGAGCACACACACACACACAGGCTGAGAGAGATGGCCGGGATTCGGTTTGATGTTGAAAGCTGTGGGATTAGACTTTAGTTGGTATAAAATGATTTTAAATCTTTGTAAACATGAAACAAAAATAATCACTGCCAAATTCCCTTTACACTCCCACCTATGCATTTTACATTCCTTGCTAAGTAATTAACATATGAACATTGAAATGCACGTGTAAGTGTGTGTGTGTGTGTGTGTGTGTGTGTGTGTGTGTGTGTGTGTGTGTTATTCCTAAAAACCAATCCACATTTGTTTGTTTTTTAACACTGTTGTACCAAAATGTTTATGCGCCTACCTCGTTCTTGCCCGATGAGTCCGGGATGGCGCCATTAAGGTGATACACACCCAGGTTAAACATGCCTTCTCGACTGCCATTACGAGCAGCCAGGACAAAGTAGTATGCAGCCTTCCTGTTGTTTTTTCCCATAGTGCCGTGGTACCAACCGAGAGCATTCAGAGCGTCCACGTAGCCCTGAGAAATACACAAATAGACATGTATACACATATGTACGCACATACACACGGTATACAGTTATGAGAGGAAGGACTGTAAAGCCAGACATTTCTGAGCATTCATCGATTAGATAGTGTTGTGAAACTAATGGCTTATAGATTATGAATATTTTTTAAAAGTACACACTTATTTAATCAGTCTTCACGAAAGCATAAGATAATTCTAAATTCAAAAAGTTAGATTTGGCATCCACATGTAGCCACGCCTTTTCTTACCATGCCAGCCGCCTTCTCCAGGAGTTTTAATGCCAGGGTTTTGTTCTTCTTCCCTCCAATTCCCTGATAAACAACAACCGGTAGAGAATGAATGAACTGAGCACACACACATTACCGATTGCATGTCTACCCATCCCAGTCCCCTGACTTGAAACCCATAGAAAACCTGTGGGGTGAACTGAAAGGGAGAGTCCTCGAAATTTGAAGGATAAGGAGAGATTCTGTATGGAGGAACGGTTTCAGATCCCTTTTCATGTATTCTCCAAACTCATCAGGCGTTATAGGAGAAGACTCAGAGCTGTTGTATTTGCAAAGGGAGGTAGCACATAGTATTAACTAAAAGGGTGCCAATAATTGTTGTACAAATATATATTTTTTGGATAAACCTGTGTTGTGTTTGCAAATGTTTGATAGCCATGAGTCATGAGCAGAGTATTTTTGTGCTTTTTTTTAAACAAAAGATCAAACGGTTAAACAATAAAGACAATTTTTCACAGCCTTCTTTGCTCATATTTACCAGGGGTGCCAATATTATTGGAGACCACTTTATCTCTGTTTCATATCACAGTAGAACTTTGTCAATTGCTTTTCCTGAAGTGATGAAAGAATGTACAGAGGATTGTTGTTGCTAAATGATTCAGATGATACCAATAAAAATACCAAACAGAGTAGTGACTAAAGTACCTGCTGGTGCCAATATTACTGGAGGGCACTGTACCTTAGTTTTCAAATTATAATATCATATATAATAAAGTATTTTATTTGCACATCTATCTATCTGTCTGTCTGTCTGTCTATCTATCTATCTATCTATCTATCTATCTATCTATCTATCTATCTATCTATCTATCTATCTATCTATCTATCTATCTATCTATCTATCTATCTGTCTGTCTGTCTATCTATCTAACTATCTGTCTATCTATTTATCTACCTGTCTATCTATCTACAGTGGTGTGAAAAAGTGTTTGCCCCCTTCCTCATTTCCTGTTCCTTTGCATGTTTGTCACACTTAAGTGTTTCGGAACATCAAACCAATTTAAACAATAGTCAAGGACAACACAAGTAAACACAAAATGCAATTTGTAAATGAAGGTGTTTATTATTAAAGGTGAAAAAAAATCCAAACCATCATGGCCCATGGTGAAAAAGTGATTGCCCCCCTTGTTAAAACATACTATAACTGTGGTTGTCCACACCTGAGTTCAATTTCTCTAGCCACACCGGCCTGATTATTGCCACACTGTTCACAATCAAGGCATCACTTAAATAGGAGCTGCTTGACACAGTAAGGTCCACCAGAAGATCCTTAAAGCTACACATCATGCCGAGACCCAAAGAAATTCAGGAACAATTGAGAAAGAAAGTAATTGAGATCTATCAGTCTGGAAGGGTTATAAAGCCATTTCCAAAGCTTTGGGAATCCAGCGAACCACAGTGAGAGCCATTATCCACAAATGGCGAAGACATGGAACAGTGGTGAACCTTCCCAGGAGTGGCCGCATAAAATTACCCCCAAGGCGCAGCGACCTCATCAAGAGGTCACAAAAGACCCCACAACAACGTCAAGAACTGCAGGCCTCACTTGCCTCAGTTAAGGTCAGCGTTCTGCCTCCACCATCAGGAAAAACTGGGCAAAATGGCCTGCATGGCAGAGTTCCCAGGAGGAAAACCACTGCTGAGCAAAAGAACATCAAAGCTCGTCTCAATTTCTCCACAACACATCTTGATGATCCCCAACACTTTTGGGACAACATTCTGTGTGAGACAAAAGTGGAACTCTTTGGAAGGGTGTGTCCAAGTATATCTGGCGTAGAAGGAACAGTGCATTTCATAAAAAGAACATTATACCAACAGTAAAATATGGTGGTGGTAGTGTGATGGTCTGGGGCTGTTTTGCTGCATCAGAAGACTTGCCGTGATAAAAGGAACTATGAATTCTGCTGTCTACCAAGAATCTGAAGAGAATTCCGACCATCTGTTCGTGTACTCAAGCTGAAACGAACTTGGGTTCTGCAGCAGGACAATGATCCTAAACACACCAGCAAGTCCACCACCAATGGCTGAAGAAAAACAAAATGAAGACTTTGGAGTGGCCTAGCCAAAGTCCTGACCTGAATCTATTGAGATGTTGTGGTATGACCTTAAAAGGCCGTTCATCCAAAACCCTCTAATGTAACTGAATTAGGACAATTCTGCAAAGATGAGTGGGCAAAATTCCTCCAGGACGTGTAAAAGCCTCATTGCACGTTATCATAAACGCTTGGTTGCAGTTGTTGCTGCTAAGGGTGGCCCAACCAGTTATTAGGTTTAGGGGCATCACTTTTCACAGGGCCATGATGGTTTGGATTTTTTCACCTTTAATAATAAACACCTTCATTTTACAAATTGCATTCTGTATTTACTTGTGTCTGTCCTTGACTATTTATTAAATGTTTGATCATTCAACTACTAAGGTGTACAAACACAGAAGAGAAATAAGGAAGAAAACTAACTATCTATATCATCTATCTATCTATCTATCTATCTATCTATCTATCTATCTATCTATCTATCTATCTATCTATCTATCTATCTATCTATCTATTTATCTACCTGTTTGTCTGTCTGTCTATCTGATAATGCTGTTTGTATACAAACTGAATGACAGACCTGCCAACCTCAAGCAGGGAATATGTAGCCCCCGTTTACGAAAACAGTAAAAAAATAAAAAATAAAAAAACCCAAGACAAACCAAAACACTAAATGTGTCCAAATGTGAAAATGTCAAAAGTAACAAATGCCTGAAGAAGCCTCTTTTGGCGTTTTTTGGGTGCTAACTCATAGCAGCGTACTCTGATGTTAAGAAAAGGTTAGCACGTGAAATGTGTGAGTGTGATGATTTACACATGCTAGTACAATGTTAACCCGTTAGCAACTGTATAAACTTACTTGTTATCTGAAGTAGCTGACTGGTCTTAACGGACTGAATACATTTGGGGTAAACATTAGAACATTGTGTAAATTATACTTCCTTTAACTTGGGTTTGCGTTACACTGTTGCACATGTCTGTAAATAATAATACAAACACTAAACACCTACTAGAGGTACGCTTCCCCTATGCTGAGTGTTTAAACAGCACACTGACCTTCAGCAACAGGATGCTGTAGTCATACATGGCTACAGCATCCGTCATCTGCATTGCGCTCCTGGCGTACCAACTTAGAGCTGCGCTGATGTCCTTCCTCATGCCGTTACTGCCGAAGAATGACATCCGTGCCAGGGTTTTCTATCACGTGCACACACCAGAAACGACTCTGAGTCAAAACAACGTCAATAGAATTCTACAACGTAATGCAGTGAATTAAAAGCAGGCGAAAGGACACGCTACTTCCCATATAGCAGAAACGATCGTGTTGGTGTGTGGAGAGTGCACCTGGGACTCGATGTCTCCTCTCTCGGCCTGGTGTTTGAGAAACTGTATGACGTCATCGGACTCGCCGGCTTGCATCTGAAGGTCCTCCGGGTTGGTTAAGCGCACATGCTCAATGAGGGATTGCTGGATATGAACAGGTCTCTAGATCAGCTGTGGTCATGATTCGACTCATAAATGTAATATCTTTTATTTCAGTTTATTCTATACATGTTACAGATCCGTAAAATGAGGTCTGAGGTAAGAATTGTACACGGAACTGAACGACAGATTGTGTTGTGATTTATCTAAGACTGATCTTAGGTGCAATTTCTTTATCTTGTTTTGTATTCCCAAGTGGACAAGTTTTGATAAAACCGCCATGTCAGTGTTGAATGTTTATGTGTTATTGGTCTGGCCGACTTAACATTAGACTAACTGTAACACAACACGGTCCGATCCGTAAAATGTGCTTGGCACACCTGCTCCAGAAAAGAGTATTCAGTAGTCTCGAAGCAATGCCATTTAAAAACCTGGTACCGTTTAGGTGATACTCTGGTTTCATCCCAGAATCTTTACAGACGTCAAAACGAATGAAGGAATCCCTGGAAACCGACTGAAATGATACTGTCTTTACATTTGGTTAAGCAAAATCTGTTCGGCTCACACCATGGTTCGCATCGGAAAGCTGGTTTGCATGCATTCTTTCAGGCGCCCTGTCAAAAGCGAAGTCAGGCATGGCCTGGAGTTTTTACATACTGAAAAACTGAAAAGTTTTTACATACTGAAAAGTCTTTCGGGACCTTTGGGAAATGGTGACAGGAAATGGCAGAGTAACAAAGTTTGAAAACGTTTCGATGTCTATCCCGGGAACACTGGGTGTGACACGTGAACACATCCTGGATTCATTACCATCTTTGGGGCTAGTTGTCTAATGGACATATTGGCATGATTTTGGAAGCAGGAGGAAACCAGAGAACCCAGAGGAAACCAATGAAGGCACAGGGAGAACTTGAGGAACTCTGAGCTCCAGATCAAAAGTTAACGTGCACCACCATCACACCTAATTGACTTATCATGCCTTGAAATTTGTATTGATGTAATGGAAAAAGTATGGAAAAAATATGTGTTCTTTTACTTGCAAAATTCTTACATTTCAAGGTGGAATTAAAAAGAATTTAACTTCCATAGCCATCGGGTCCTAAATACCAAGTTATTAAAAAGAAATGATTCAAGTTTGGGTCTCGGAAGTGTATACTGATGACACTAATGGAGATCTCACCTCCAAGTCCTGGACTTTATTGTGGTCGATGCTGGTCTGCTTTCCCACATTGGCGTAGTAGCCGTAAGCCATGTCCAGGTCCTTAGGGAAGCCGTCCAGACCCTGCATGTGCTTGTAGCCCAAATGCAACAGAGCCAGACGCTCGTCTTGTACTCCGCCCATCAGGCTGTACACGTGGCCCTGTGGTCATGGAGCACATTTGACTCACAATATTCACGAGCACATTTGCTTCAAGTAGCATGGCTATACTTTATAACAAAAGAGTATGAGTCTGGTTGTTGACCCGACTTGTCCATATGGCAACTGCGAATAAGAAAAAATCAAACAGCCTGGACACAAAGAGTACATAGCATACGTTTGAACTTTTATCTAATAAATCTATTCCCAATGTTCATATTCTTGTGATGTTTTACCAACTATACACACAGGACATCGATCCAACATTCTACACTCCGTGTCCGATCCTGTGCCGCTACCTTCTCCTGGTCCGCTGGCACTCCGAGCCCGGAAAGGTGTAAAGTAGCGAGCATGAGAGACGCCTGATGATGACCCCAGCAGGAGCACAGCTGCAGCAGCTCTACTAGCGAGGTATCGATGTCTCCCAAACCGGCATCAGCTAACCTCTTTACCACGTATTGGTAGATACGCTGGCCAAAGAATGGCGCTTTCGTGCTGCTCCATGGGTCTAGAGGAGCAACAAGACATCAGTGTATACCCATAATGCATTACAGAAAACGCCAGAAAAATTGTGCTAATGGTAATAGTAACTACTAAATTATTACAAATGTAAATTGAACTTAACTGGCATGTGTGCTCTAAACTAATAACACAGATACCTGACATCAGTTCTTCCTCGTGCCTTCTCAGTATCTTCAGTGTAGCATGGTATTTCATCTGATGATACCAGGACCACGTCTGCATGCACCTCGTCTGCGCGAACGTCCTCCTCGACAGCTCGTAATATGACACACACACATCTGAAAGAGTACAGAAGTACAGACACCATCAATATCCACCCAGTGTTTTACAGTCCCTCCACCTCGTTGAGTATGAACAGCTAATCATAAAATTAAAAATCTAGATCTAGACGTTTAAAAATTTTAGGTTTCGCTGTAGCTTCTGATGACGTCAGTTAATGGTAATTAAATTAAAGATGAATAACTGAATAAGAAACTAGGAGCGGGAAAGGTGAAGAACGGGTGAAGATTGGAAAAATGGTGTCTGGTTTCTATCCAGTGTGCCCACTGTAGCCTCTGATTCTTGGGATGCTTTTCTGCTCACTACGGATGTAAAGAGTAGAGGTCGGTTGATTGATGATTGGTTTTGCCGGTTAATCGGCACCGAGAACTATTGGATGTCTGAAAAAATCCACACTGACAGTTTTTCCCCGTTTGCGTGCCTCTAGATTTCTTTCACTCCCACTTTTTGTTGTGTTATTTGAAGTGTTTTTTTTATTCATTTTGGACATCTCTATTTTAATGTGTTGTTTGGAGTATTACTTTTTACTTTAATATTTATTAATATTCAGATATGTATTTCATTTTTAAAACATACAGTATATTTCCATGGTAGGTCAATACTGTTATTTTTGTAATAAAGTTCAGCAGTATTTGACTTCGAGTGTTATGTTTTCATTCAGTATCAATTTTAAAACTATTGGTCGATTAATTGGTTATCGGCGGGTAGGTACCTCCCGACTTTGTTATCGATATCGGTAAAATGTACTATTGGTCAACCTTTAGTAAAGTGTGGTTAGTTGAGTTACTGTAGCCTTCCTGTCTACTTGAACCGGTCTGGCCGTTTTCCTCTGACCTCTTTAGTAGAGGCGTTTTGCGGAACTGGATGTTTTTGGTTTTTCGAACCATTCTAGAGTGTAAACTCTTGAGAGAGACTGTTATGTATGAAATCCCCCGAAGAGCTGTATTTTCTGAAATACCCAAACCAGCACCAAACCCACCAAACCAGCATCTGGCACCGACAACCATGCCAAGTCACCGAGATCACTTTTTTCCCGCATTGCTGATGTTTAATGTGAACATTAACTGAAGCTCTTGATTTGCATCTGCATGATTTTACACACTGCACTGCGTCCACATGACAGGTTAAATGTGCAGGTGGATTGGTGTTCCTAATAAACTGGACGAGGAGGGTAGGCGTCTATAAAAAGTATTTACCGTTGGCGAGACTGGCTCTGCTGTCGTGTAGAGCTTTTACATAGGCTTCAGTGATCTGTTTAAGGTCCTCACAACGTCTGTGGGCTTCGTTCAGTTCCTGCAGTGTTCTCTCTGGAGTCAGAGGGTTCACCACCTTCAAGCAAAATCACGTTACAGAACGGCGTCATGTAGCTCGATATTTTTAAAAAACACCAAAAAAAAAAACAGAAGTGCACACGTGCAATATAATTGGTACAACCTTTTGAAGTAACATTAGCTAGGCTAGCTGGCTTTGTAAATACTGAAATAAACTAATGCTAACTCCAACGGCAGCTGTTTAATTTTACTAGCTGTCTAAGTTTGCTAATATGCTATCTAATTTAAATTAAAACGTCCTATTCTAAGATAACTGAAATTAGGCTATTATATAAAGCAGCCATGCTTGATTCCAAGCTAGCTAATATTAAGCTAGCTAACACACTAGTTGGCAAGATCGTTAAAGTAACTTGTAATTTAATCCAAGGAATAGTAAGAAGAGCAAAAAAAATTTTATCATAGTTTAATTAATAACAAGCTAGTTAATATAAGTTTAACTTACACTGTGTAACCACAGAGGCAGACCTGGCAATCATTTTTTAATTAAAACCACTAGGCGGGCTTACTAACAAAGCTAGATAGCATTAGGCTAACTATCACAATATGTAACTATGAGGTGAGGCCGCTAAACTGAATGAAGTCTAAGTTTGAAGCAAACTTCGGCTAACGCGAGATGAGATTAAGTGCTGTAAGAGTGGTTCATGCTCACCGTGTCAGAACCTAAGCGGTAGTATTTAACTGGTCCAACATAACCATGAATTCCTGGCATGTAGATGCTGCCACCGATCACAAAGTATCCTGAAGTGTCATTGTACAGAACAGCATCCTGAAAACTGGAACATGTTACACAGATTTTCATAAAGATGCTACTTTATGACAGCTTCACATAATATTTCACAATGTCCCAACGTAGTCAATCAGCCAAGACAATATCTGGTGTTTAGTTCTGCACTGTAGTGACAAGGCTAATGTGGCTAACGAGTACAGGAAGCTTATCTTGCCAAAATCCTTTCCATAAAAACGTACTCAAATCTTCATAGGCGTGCATTTAAACATCACTGTCAATCTATGGAATGAAGCAAAATAGCAGAAATAGTCCATATTTATCTATTTAAGTTCAGCTATATGGAAATATATTACCGTTTATATCACTTTCGCCTTGGAGCTCCAGTGGAAAGCTAGCTACATTCATACTAGCAAGCAACAAGTCACTCATGTAGCTTGTAGATTTTTCTTTGTAGTTTTTGTAGAATCCTACTAGCTTCTTGGAAGGTTTGCAAAACTAGCTAACTTTACCATTCACCAGAAGCAGTACTTCCTTCCAAACTTTATTTTCCTTCCTGATGTCCTAATATCTACATTTACATAGAGGCCATGTTATATGTTACAGCAATCCCTGGTACATACTGCAAACTCTCATTTTAAATCAAAACCACGATGCATACGAAGTTCACACTGCCTAACACATACGTATAATCTACCTAAAGCTCATTGATCTGGATTCTCAAACCAACCTGGAGACACGTTTCAAAACATTCACAGCGTCTCGTCTCAGTTATGTTAATAATTTAACGAGTGGTTATACAACACCAACACCAATCCCAACCCCAACCAAGAAGCCGCGTTGATGGAAACCATCGTCCGTACTATGCTGTACACGTGTAAAGCGAGATCATGACACACTACAACAGAACAGGATATCATTCTAATAGTGCTAATCTACTCTTTTATATTTATATTTATTTATTTACCTACCTGTAACTGGCTTCCATGAGGCTATCTTCAAAGTTGGCCTGCGTGATTATGAGCTGCGCCTGGAGAGAAAATTTCAATGTGATTTGAGGTGTCTATTTCTTCATATCTCCACGTGTGCCACACGTCCACGCGATCAAGGGAATTCCCAAGCACAGGACGGATGTTTGTGAGTGTACCTCCACAATCACTGTTTATACTGCTAACACTTGAGATAAGGATAAGTATTTGTTTCCTGATTGCAGTTTTCCTTAGCAGTGAATGGTACACGTGAGTCTGTTTATGAGAAATACGAGTTTTAAGAAATTCTGTGATCCATTGAGTTGTTGTGATCGACATTTTTGTATCAAAACGTGTTACATAAAGAAGGAAGATTTTGTAAAGCAGATGTTAGGACAGCATGTTAGTGGCCTCGCACCTCCGGGGTTGCTCAGGGTTCTCACTGTACTTATAGGGTTTTCTCCGTGTACTCCGGTTTCCTCCCCCAGTCCATAGACTTGCACTATAGGCTGATTGGCAACTCTAAATTGTCCGTAGTGTGTGAGTGTGTGTGCAATTGTGCCCTGTGATGGGGTTGGCACCCCTGCCTTGTGCCCCAAGTCCCCTGGGATAGGTTCCAGGTTCAGCGTGACCCTGTGTAGGATAAGCAGTATGGAAAACGGATGGATTCACGGATGCTTCTGAACCATGGAAACCATGGACCGGTCACAATGCATATGCAAATAATATGCAAATTGTCTGCTTGTGTGATGTAAAAAAAAAAAAAAAAGTTTAAATTTGAAGTGTGTAAAAATAGTGCAGTGAAAACTAACAGTGAAAACCCTTCACCCCTTTCCGACCAAGTGCAACGATCACTGTGGAAAAAGTTCGAGCACCTCTGAGGTCTGGATGAAGAGGTCCAGCCGGATCCACGTCCAGAGAGGGAGATATGTGTGAACTGTGAACGCCTGTTCCAGTCCAGAGGTCAAACGCACCTGCACCACGATGTTGCCTTCACATAACACACACAAGCAAACACAGACGGGGTTCAAAACATCCAGCAGACGTGCTGAGACCTGCTGAGGTAATGGGAATTTCTTACATCCACCCTGGTCTGACACTTTTCATCATCATGGCCGAGACCAACCTGCATTTTCATAGGAAACGTTCATTTGACTGACAAAAACAAAAGAGGAACGCTGTGAACGTGTGTTACTTTGTGTGAAAATGTATTTTACAGTTTGGAAACCAGCAAACAATCAGATTGAAAGCTTTGAGATTCTGAAGCATGCGGCCAGAAAAGTGTACAAAAGCATTGAATATAGCTAATTAGAATGGATTTGGAGTTCTTTTAGGCTCCCATGGTTGTGGAGGTGTCTGGATCAGGAAATCGAGCTGGTCCCTATGGTTACAATTAGGTACAAACTCTCATGACCCTAAGTAATAAATTTAGCAGGAATGAAAATTTCAATTAATGACTAACGTTAACTGGATAATTTCGTGAAAAAATAAAACCCAAAACAATACCACAAGCCTACATTAGCCATGTAGCTAATGCATCCATTAACGCATCTTCTTGAAATGACTAATGTGTTCACATTTTGAGAAACAGAACCATCTTCAGTAAGTTAGTTAGAAGATATCACCAAAAATATATGGTCAGCATTCGTTTTGGGAATGGGCTGGGAGCGGGATTAATAAAGAACATTTTCTGGGTTGAGTGAAGGACATCAGATCACTCACATGCTTTAGCAGTGAGGTAATGCCACAGAGAAGTCACCTGTATTACTCAGCAATAGGAGAGGAGTTGTGTATTTCCTGTCCTCGTTCACATGCTTGATGATGCCACAGAGCTTTTCACTACACCAGTTTAGCAAATACAACCACACCGACACGGTCAGTCTGCAAAACAGCAGTGACGGGTAAGATTAATGGTGAGAAAACTTTTAGGGAACTTGAGAACTTGGTGAACTTATTTTTTATTCTACCAAACTAATGTCTGTGTACAAGGAGCACTTGACAGCCTTACCTTGGTTTCTCTAGAGCACGCAGCCTCGCAATCGCCAGCTCTCTGTTGGCGAAGCCTGGAAACGTCCGGATGATTCCATATTTCTCTCCAGTGCTCGCAAAAGGGAACGTCAGGAGTCTCACGACGTCTGCAATGTCATCGGACAATTAATTAAACACTCTTTAGTTACAGAGTGCTGATGGACCAATTTGGATTCTAAAAAGGTCTGTCTATATATCAGAGACTATAGAAGCTATTTTAGGTCATATATGGAATTGCGGGTGTGTCATCGAGTCTCTATATAGAAATGAGAGCAGTTCTGAGTGGGCGTGTCTGGAATGCCATAGATGAGAATGTGAGCGCGTATCCATATATAAGAGTTCATATATGGATGTCATCAAAATCAATGGAAGGTAGATCAAAAACATCAACCGTGAACCATTTTGGATTTTAAAAAAATGTACTAAAATCAAATATAAAAGTCTTCCAAAAAGCTTGCCATATATGTAAATGCAGGTGTGTTACTGAGTCCCTTTATGGAAATGAGAGCAGCTCTGAGTGGGCGTGTCTTGAAAGCCAAAGATGAGCATGTCTCATGAAGAGCCGGTATATGGATGTCTTGAAGTAACTGGACTGGTAAAGTAAAACAGTTATACAAAGAAACATAAAACAATAAAAAAAAACACCTGGTGTTTACTCTGAAATGTTAGAACTCAAAGACACGCCCGCTGGTCTGCAATTTGCATTAATTGCCCCCCCCACACACACACACACCTATTATAAAATTGGCAGTCATGTAATAATCCGTTTGTACTTAAACTTGCTATTTAATGTCTAGAAACTGAATTTGGTTGGTTAACATATGAAGGAACACACCTGACTCAGGAGAGCACTTCTCTATTCTGTCCTTGGTCCGATTCCACATCAGCTCCGCCTCCCACGCAAGGCAGCCACTCGGTGATTTGGCCGGACGTTCCGAGGGCGGAACCGTCTGCAGAGTTTTAAAGGTTCTCACCGTGGATCGCTCGTACTGACCGACTCCGACGTGGCTGCTATTGCTTTCTGCTCCATCCAGATGCACCAGCCAGGCTCTCAGCATCACGTCACGGGCTTCCACTGTCCGCCTGAAGAAATAGTCTCTCTTATACACCATAGCAGGAGGGAAAGTCAGCTGAACCGTCCTTGTTCTAGTTTGATTTAGTTGTTTGACATGAGTCCATGATCTCCTAAAGGTCACAAGTCCAGCCGTTTTTGGTGTGGAAAGCACAATCTCAATCCCCACTCTGCAGGCCCTGGAGCAGGCGTACGACACGTGCACAGTGGAGTTGTCTGTGACGGTGTCAGGGGCCGAGCCAAGGTAAAGAAAGTCACCGTAAGGGCTCCTCTGCAAAGGTGACACGGTGGTATGTGTGGTGAAGTGGCACTGAATCTTGAATAAAACACATTTAAAGAATTAACAATGCGAGAGCTTATCCATTTATCGTTACATTTAATAACAAGAGCAGCGCTTAAACTCTTCATGTGACTCATTTTTTTCTCAGAGTATACTAATATTAATTTGTTGTCATTCATTCAGCATTAGTAAACAAATCAGACATTCAAGGACAACTGTAACTTCGTCAAGCATCTTAGGGAGCATTAGGAGCTCTCTGTCACCCAGTTCACTTCCCAGAGTGCTATTATATTAATCAGGGTTATGGGTTCGATTCCCACCACAGCCCATGCTCTCCCCATGCTTCAGAGGTTTCCGAAGTATCCCGTTTCCTCCCCCACCTGCAACGATGCCCTCGCGTCATGTCCACATAGTGCATTTGCCTCACACCTTCAGGGTTGAGGGTTCAATTCCCATCACAGCTCTTGTCTCCACAAGCCTCAGGGGTTTCCTCCAGGTACTCCGGTTTCTCCCCCACCGGCAGCGACACCCTCACTTCATGCCCACTTAAACTGATCGATGCAGCGGTGCTTTAGTCTTTTAGCCTGTCCAGCTCTCTCATCTGTGTGTCCAACGTTCTTCCTAACATCTCCTACATCTCTAACCAACCAAGCCAAATCTTTGGCATAACTCGGTGCGACTACGCCGTGCATCTGCGTTGCATCCTGGGACTTTTCGGCCCAATGTTTGCGCCACTACGTCGAAAGTTAGTTCAAAACTTTGAGTGAAAAAATAAGGTTGTCACGCTTGTTTACTTGTTGTTGTTGTTTTTAAAGAAGATAACAGCAAAGCACGAGTGTTATGCCTTGTTGAAACATTTCCTCCTGTTGACTGCCATTGTACCAGGCAACAAATTTCCAACAGAATCACTACTGTAAATATTATTCAATGCATTTACTGCGTTTCAGGGTGGAGTTTTCCTTTACGTTTCGATGTTAAAATGCTTCAAACTAGAATTGCATTGAAAGTCGTTTGTTTTTACTGCGTAATAACTGTTTAGTTACGAGTTTCAAACTTATTTCAAGCGTGAAGTGTTTCAAAAAAAAAAAAAAAAAACAGGAACTTTTGTGCGTTTCATCTTCATCCTGTGCACCAGGAAATGCTTTCTAAGCCATTCTCTTCAGATAATGAAAGAATTACTTGTCGAAACAGCTGAAACTCAAGCAGGCTGTGTTAAATACAAAGGAAAGGGTTCATTTTCTTTTTCTTACCAATGAAAGTAAAGCAGCGCAAACCGTCAGTTTGCTGAAGAAGCCTGAACTTGTAGCAACTTTCATCTTGTCACGTTGTAACTCATCGGTTCGGATCCGGAGCAGTTTCGAGTTGTGACTCGAAGGAATTGTAGGATAAAGGAGAAAAAAAAGATTACAAATAAACCGGAAAGTGCTGCAAAAGGAAATAACTTCAAGACATTTGTTTACTGGTGACTTGTCACTCTTCCGTATGCATGACAGACGCAGGTGGAGCAGGCTGCACCTGCTGTCACTGATGCCCGTGTCGACTCACTTCACCGAATCGATTCTTTCGAATTCAAGTGAATCGAACCGCTCTCCGTTTGATTCATCAGTCACGTTTTCAACCAGAAATATTTTCCCGTGACACAGTTTCAACCCGTGCTTTCACTGACTCTAACTTTAGTGCGCTTTTTTTTTTGTTGTTGTTGTTTGTTTGTTTGTTTGTTTGTTTGTTTTTTAATGTGGAGCTTCAAGTGTAATTTGTAGCTCATGAGATACTAGGGCTAGTCGTTATCCAAATGAGCAGCTGCTCAGTATTTTGAATACTGACCAAAACACAGCTACAAGAGCATGTATTACAAAGTAATCCACGTTACAACAGGCATTCGTTATTCCGAGGACACTTTGGGCGTGTGTCTGTGTGAGACAGTTCTTGATATCCATCCATCTTCTATACCGCTTATCCTTCAGGGTTGTGGTGAACCTGGAGTGTATACCAGGGAGCATCGGGCACGGGCAGGGTATATCCTGGACAGGGTTCCAATCCATCGTAGGGCACAATCACATACACTACGGACACTTTGGACATGCCAGTCAACCTAGCAGGCATGTCTTTGGACTGGGGGATGAAACCGGAGTGCCCGGAGGAAACTCCCGCAGCATGAACATGAAAACTCCGTACACACAGGGTAGCGGCGGGAATTGAATGCCCTAACCTCTAAGCCACCATGCGCCCTACAGTTCTTGATATTAGCTGTTGAATGGACAACCTGCACCTACAAATAATTTGTTAATTTCCAGCAGGGTTAAGAACGAGCCTACGTCTGTATTATAGCTTGGATAAGGCTATATGCACACTGCACACAGTGCTATCAACTCTTTCTGCTAATTTTGTTTACCCAGCTTTGCTAGTTGTCAAACAGCAGCATTTAATTTGTTGTTTTATGTTTTAATGCTATAATGTTTGGCCTTCATCTCAACAACACCACTGAAAACTTTGGAGACATTAAGCCAGGTTTTCTTTTTATAATCACACAGTTTGAGTATTGCTACATCTGGCTTTTTGGAAGTACTCTATAATTCAAGCATGACAAGACCATCATTTACTTATTTTTTTTATTCTAAAGAATGAACAATTTCCCTGCTGAAAAACAAACAAACAAACAGTATAAACCGTTACAGAAATTCCAATGGTTTAGACTACAAATACCATTAACAAATGTTTTGGGCCATATTCTATTAGGGTTTAGTGGTTTGTATTGGTTTCAACTAGACATAAACATTCCACCAATAGAACCCAACACATTTCCAATAGAGATCCACAAGGACCATTTTAGTTTCCATTAAAACCAATACAATTTCTGTAATGTCTTCTATTGGGGTTTTTTTCAGCAGTGTTATTAAAATGAGCTAGTCAAAGAACTGATTTGTTAGCAAATCCTGTATCAGCAGCTGCTGTGTGATTTGATGGCTGTATAATATAGTGTACTGATTTCTTTTGATTCTGAAATTTGGACAACATTGTTTGTAATATTAATAAAATAGCCAAGTAGCTCCTCAAAGCTCTAGGCTTTAACAAAATGAAAAAGAAATGGACTGCTGCAACCAAGATAACAGTAGTTAGCATAGTTAGTGATAAATAGTTTAGTTTGTTTTTACTGAAAGCAGCTTGTGCTATGTGCTGTTTTTCACTGAGATTAGCAGATTGTACTGGCAACCTATCTAGATTGAGACTGACAACCTGCTAATGAGAGTTATACTAAAACTGAGTGCATTGCTCAGCTTAAAACAGCATTGGGTGTTTTGCTTCAGTAGCTTCAGGTGTTTTCATGTCTCTCTTAACCGAAACAGAGAGCACTCAAGCATGAGAGAGGGTTCTGATGACACTTCATAAGGGAAATTTATAAAAGGACAGTTTCATAAAAGGTTCAGTTCGCTTAAACTAATCTGACAGTTTCATACGTTGGTGCCTACTTTAGACAGATTGAGTATTTATATTGATTCTGTAAAAATTTGAACGTTTTTTCTTCAATTAATTGGATAAGGTACTATACTCTGTGAATATTAGAATTTTTTTCATATCATTGTCTCTTGGATGACTGGCAGTAAGTCATGGCTTTACAAGATGTGTGTGGTTTTCTCGACCCCTCTTCTGATCATCAACGGAATGCTGCATGTTTGTGGTCCAGGTCTCTGGAGAGTACCTTTTACGTAGGTGGCTCCAATACCAGATGGCTGCAGGAAACCAGAAATTCAAGTCCAATGGAATTTTATGTGCCGGTGCATGAATACCTAACGCGGAGCCCTATTCAGTTCGGTCAAGTCCAACCTAACTTAGACAACTTACCTTGCACCTCCAAGAACAATGATCAATACCACCAATCTTTACCATCACTCTCCACCCACTCCCCCATTCCACTGTCAGTTTCTCCCTCTGTTCCTCTACCATTCCCTCTGGGTCACGGCACTACCACACTGGGATTCATCTTCCAGGGTGGTGTGATTGCTGCAGCAGACTCACGATCCAGCTGTGGGGGCCTGGTGGCATGTCCTGCATCCCAAAAGATCATACCTGTCCACTCCCACCTCGTGGGGACCACGTCGGGTACCTCGGCCGACTGCGCCCTCTGGAAGCGCATCTTAGCGAGGGAGTTGAGGCTTTACCAGCTTCGAAACAAGCGGAGGCTGTCGACAGGGGGTGCCGCCAAGCTGTTGTCTCACATGCTGCACCCTTTTAAAGGCACTGAGCTGTGTGTGGCTGCAACTCTTTGTGGATGGGATGGAGAGGAGAAGGAGATGATACTATGTTCAAGCGACAGAGGGGCTTGTAGCAGTTCAGTGGCAGAAAGAGATGCCAAAACTACTGTAGAAGACAGCGATGGTAAACCACCAATGACAATCATAGAACCTTTTCAGGCTGATCATAAACCTCAACCAACAGCCATCTCTACTTCAACGACTACAAAACACTCCAGTCCAGGCCTTGTTTATGTATGCAGCGATGGCCTCCGATTAAAGGGTGAGCTCTTCTCGGTGGGCTCAGGTTCTCCCTATGCTTACTCAATCCTGGATGAGAGGATTCACTGGGGGATAAGTGTAGACGAAGCGGTCTCAGTAGCCAGGGAAGCCGTCTATAGGGCCACGCACAGGGATGCATACTCTGGCAACAACGTAGACCTGTACCACGTCACTGCTAAAGGTTGGACACGAAGGAAGAGGGAGGACCTCAAAGAAGAGTACTACAGAGAAAAGGAAAGAGAGAGGAGAAGAATGGAAGAGAGGAAGCGGGAGAGAGAGCAAGAAAAAGTCAGGCAAGAGGACTAACCTGAGTTTAACCAGTGAAAGTATAATGGTCCTCATTAAAAAAAAAAGAATAAATTTGAGCTACTCTTATGTGTGTGTGTGTGTGTGTGTGTGTCTTTTTATATATATTTTTTGTGGCTGTATCCTAAACAGGTTAAGAATACGTATTATGTTCAAATTCAAATTTCAAATATGTTAGCCTTAAAATTTTACCTCAACATTGTACATGAGAATACTGATTGTGATCTCAGAAGTTAGAGGAAGTGTTGTTCCATTTTTAATATGGGGTCTGCACTGTTTTTCTCAAAACATTTTTGGAATATATTTGCATGGTAAAATTATCCTTGCATTCCTAAAACTTCCATAAAATATCTGCTCATAAGAGAAATGCTGTTCTCTGTGGCACACCAGGCTCTGTAAATGGGAGACAAAAAAAAAAAGATGTGGAGCAGCAACATCCAACAATCCAACAGGGTGTGTCTAGTTGCGTGTCAATCATTAGGGCTGTCCAAAATGGTGTCTTTCCAGGGTACAGTGCTTGGATATTGAGCTAGTGTAGAACAATGTATTGATTATATGTGTAACTGGATATTCTCCACTATGCTTTGAGACATATCTACAAAATGGCAAGACTCGTGTTATTAAAGTGGACAGGGTGCAGTACCTGATGCACAGTAGGAACACGAAAACTCAAAAAGGACGATGCTACAATACTTTGCAAAAACACAAAGTAGGCATGAATACAACAGGTAATGATGGGCAACAGGCAAGGTGAGAATCATCATCTACCATGGGAACAGTCAAATGAATACAGGAAACACTGACCGTATAAGGAAAGTGGTGGCAGAGGGAAACAGGACAACCAGTAAACAGCTTTTGGGGCAGAATAAAGATTTATGGAGTTATCTACAGTGAGTTTTTTAGAAAAAAAAAAAAAAAAAAAAAAAAAAATAAAAAAAAAAAAAAAAAAAAAAAAAAAAAAAAAAAAAAAAAAAAAAAAAAAAAAAAAAAAAAAAAAAAAAAAAAAAAAAAAAAAAAAAAAAAAAAAAAAAAAAAAAAAAAAAAAAAAAAAAAAAAAAAAAAAAAAAAAAAAAAAAAAAAAAAAAAAAAAAAAAAAAAAAAAAAAAAAAAAAAAAAAAAAAAAAAAAAAAAAAAAGAAAGAGCTGGGTATATAAAAAAATTGTGAAAAAATGCCCATGCAACTACACTGAGCTCGAAAAAGGTGTTTTGCAAGGGCAAGAATTTCAGTCTCTCGATGTGCAAAACTGATAGGATCATACCCCAAGCGACCTTGCAGCTGTAATCGCAGCAAAAGGTGAGCTCTGCACAGAGTAACGCAAGGGGCCGAATAATTTTGCACGCCCACTTTTCATTTTTTATTAGTTAAAAAGTTTCAAAAATCCAATAGATTTTGTTCCACTTCACAATTGTGTCCCACTTGTTGGTGATTCTTCACAAAAATACAAATTTTATATCTTTATGTTTGAAGCCTGAAATGTGGCAAAAGGTTGAAAAGTTCAAGGGGGCCGAATACTTTCGCAAGGCACTGTACATAACATGCCATGCATAGCAGGTAACAAATTACCCTTAGAGACCTACAGGGACCATTACAATGTCCATTAAAACCAATGCAATTCCCATTATAACCATTAAAACCATTAGAAATTTTATGAAGTTTTATATATATATATATATATATATATATATATATATATATATATATATATATATATATATATATATATATATATATATATATATATATATATATATATATATATATATATATACCAATATTTTTATCTGGAATCTGGCTTCATTGGTAATTACCACATTACCATAAATTATCCCCTGTGAAAAAGTCTGTAAAAATGACAATTTATATAGATTTAAACCAAAATTTCTTGACTGAAGATATCATGAAAGTGTTCTGCAAAAAGACCCTTGGTATAAACAATATATTGTAGTTGTTGTTTTGACAACTTCCCATAGACATCCTTAAATTATAACACTTTCTTTTCTGCTACTTTTGCACTCGAAATTCATGACTGTGCCAATTGCACATACTCTACAGGTACGATGGATAGAGATTCGACTGAAATTAATTCTTTAATCAATTACAATTTGATTGGAGTGCCATAGGGCCTGTTCAGAAAATGGGCTACCTGTTCTTACCTTCCACACCGACCGGTTAAAAGATAAACACATTGAATCTTCTGGCAAACATTCTGCACACCACCGAACTCCAATACATATACAGCAAGAATAGAGAAAGAGGTATGTAAGAAAACAGGTTTCTGTACCTACAGTAGTAATTCCTTTTGGTTTTATTCTTACACACACTATCAATCAACACTTACATGATCTGAGAACTACTCAATGTTTCTGGAAACTTCTGAGCATATTTATAAACAGGTGAAGGCGGGGCTGTCTCTGTGGCTTGTCTCGGAGCTTATTCAAGACGATAGATGTTTATTAATATAATTTAGATTCATATATCTATTTGGGTAGTTTAAAATTAGAGGAATCAGATTTAAATTGGAGGGTCAGGTCATAGTTAATATATAGATGAAGGATTTTGTGTCGTATAACTTATAACATAACTAATATAGTTTTGTTTTGTTTTTTGTTTTAGATTTTAAAATGGATCTTTTTAATTAAATTAATTTATTAATTAAACGTCTGACTCCTGAACCAAGACTAGAAAGGAACCGAGGCAACGCGTGGCGGTATCCTAAATCGCTCCATACAGGATACTTAGTGCACTTGAAATGGTGAGAAGTCCATTATTTTCACCTACTTTGTAGTGTACCTAGTTAGGAAACACGTAGCCATGTGTAGTACAGCCCGCAAAGATGACCTTTATAGAAACCGATACAGAAAAAAACTTTAATAACTAAACATTACTGTTATCATTGAGATGTTTACAATCACACCACTAGCTTTTTAAAATTACAAACCGTGTAATATTAACGTTAAATGTAGTTTTGTATTCATTGTAGCTAAGCTAACACTACCGTTTTATTTATTTATCGCTAGATAGTTTCGCCGGGTGTTTAGGGTTATAACATGTCGAGTATGCTAGTATTTAGCATGTTTAGCTAGTAGCCTTGTATCTGAACGGGTTGGTGAAGAAATTGAATTGAAATAAGGAGAAATAAGAAGCGGAATGTATTCAAAAACACTGTTCGTAGGGTAGCTAAACGTAAAACAATATAACGTTAAATACATCATATTCTTTCTTTAAGTGTTGTAGACCCGGTTTTAGAGCTCGTATTTACCAGGATGGCCGAGTGGTTAAGGCGTTGGACTTAAGATCCAATGGACATATGTCCGCGTGGGTTCGAACCCCACTCCTGGTAAAATATTTTATTCTTTCCATTTCTTTAATTTTCGTTTCTTTGTTCTGTTTTACCTCGTTTGTTGCTGAATTCTACAATGACGAGAACAGATAGAATTAATACCCACTCATACACCATGGACACTTTAGACATTATTATTTTATTTTATTTATTTATTTATTTTTTTAACCTCACATGTTGCACAGACGCATTTGCTTGACGTTCACACTTTGCCTCCTGTCGGTCATATTTAGCTATTACAGCCAAAATCCCATTTCCTTAACGGTAAAACAGCTGTGATTGCATTACTTATTTCAACAAAGCGGTAAAAGATGGATGGATGGATGCACTAATACGCACAGTTTTATATATATATATATATATATATATATATATATATATATATATATATATATATATATATATATATATATAATTATTTATTTATTTTTTATTTTTTGATATGATATTTTTTATATACAGTTTTACATCCATAATGAGCACCGTGTTTGCTCAAATCAAATTTCCTGCCTGATGTGTGACTATCAAGTTTACGCTAAAGTTGCTAGAGTAACACCAGAAGCACATACAATAAAACGTTTCCAATGATATGGACACAAGAGGAAAGGTAAGTCTTTGAGGGAGATCGAAACCTGGCCAGGTGTTTAGATGTGTCTTAGTTGAAGGACAGAGGAGCGCACAAAGTTTGGTGAAGAAGAAGGGACGTGGCGTCTTAAATTTGTGCATTCATTGTAGACCATGAACATCATAATTTAATTCTTTATTCCAGTATAACTTATGTAGCCACAAAAAATAAGTCAATTCCTCTAATGATTATTTACAGACCCCCAGGACCATATACTGAATTTCTTCGTGAATTTGCAGACTATATCAAACTCGGTTGTGTCTGTAGATAAAGCATTAATTGTCTGAGATTTTAATATTCATTTTGATAACCCGGAAGACCCTCCGAGAACAGCGGTTGTGTCCATCTTAGATTCAGTAGTGGTCAATTGGAACGTAATCGGACCTACTCATAATGGTGGTCACACTCTTGACCTCCTACTAACATAAAGATTAAATATAGAAAATATTGTAATTTTTCCACAGTCTGAAGTTGCCTCAGACCATTATCTTATCTTGTTCATAATACATACTGATCATAATATTTCCACCTCGCCTCAATACCGCGTAAAACGTACTTCCACATCAGCTACTGCACCGAGCTTCATAAATAACCTGGCAGAAACATCAATTAGATTTGTCTGATCCGATATATAACTCAATTAGGCGACTGAATGCTTAGAGTCAACACTCCGCTACACGCTAGATAGAGTGGCTCCACTCAAAAGAAAATTCATTCGAGAGAAAAAACTAGCATCCTGGTATAACGATCAAACACGTACCTTAAAACAGACATCTTGACAATTAGAACGTAAATGGCGTCAAACCAAACGTAATATTTCAAACAGCATGGAAGGAGAGCCTACTGAAATATAGAAAATCTCTTAGTGATGCTAGAAAAGTCTATTTCTCCACCTTAATAGGAGATAACAAAAACAATTTGAGATTCCTTTTCAACACAGTAGTCAAATTAACTAGGAATAAAACCACTACAGAGAGAAACACTCAATCATTACATAGCAGTGGAAATTTCATGAAATTCTTCACTGGTAATATTTAAAATATTAGATGTGAAATTCAGGCTATTCAATTACAATCAAACAGTATTATAACTAACCGTGTTGACAATAATATAGCAATATCAGATCAATGTTTAGAATTTTTTAGTCCCCTTAGAGAGACCGAACTAGCTACATTAATCTCTTCAGCGAATTCATCAACTTGCATACTAGATCCTTTACCTACATGTTTCTTTAAACGGATTTGTCCTGGAGTAATTGAACCGTTTTTTTTAAATATAATCAATACTTCCCATAGCACTGGCTGTGTACCTATATCAATTAAATTAGCAGTTATTAAACCCCTGACCTTGACCCCTCTCAACTCTCCAGCTATAGACCTATATCAAATCTCCCCTTCAACTCCAAGATCTTAGAAAAGGTTGTAGCAAAGCAGTTATGCTCATACTTGCATAGGAATAACATTTATGAAATGTATCAGTCAGGATTTAGACCTCATCGTAGCACAGAGACAGCGTTAGTTAAAGTAGTAAATTATAGGGGTGGCTGTGGCATAGGTGGTAGAGTGGGTTGTCTACTAATTGTAGGGTTCGATTCTCGGCCCGGGTGACTCCACATGCCGAAGTCTCCACATTCCTTGGGCAAGACACTGAACCCCAAGTTGCTCCCGATGGCAAGCTAGCGCCTTGCATGGCAGCTCTGCTACCATTGGTGTGTGTGTGAATGGGTGAATGAGACAGGATATAAGTGCACATTTACCTTCTACTGACCTTTTGTTGTTGTGTCTCGATGCATGTGTTACTCGACCTTAGTGCAGCTTTTGATACTATAGATCATACTATTCTCCTTGATAGATTAGAAAATGTTGTTCGCATTATGGGAACAGTCCGCTCAGATCTTATTTGACCGATCGTTATCAGTTCATAGAGACTTGTTATATGGAGACTTATCCACGTGTACCGAGGTTAAATTTGGTGTTCCACAAGGTTCTGTTCCCCTGCTTTTTACTTTGTATATGCTACCTCTAGGACAAATTATTCGTAAACATGGAATTAGCTTCCACTGTTATGCTGATGATACTTAGTTGTATGTGTCAGTGAAGCCAGAGGACAGATAGCAGCATAGTAAAGTTGAAGAATGTGTAAAAGACATTAGACACTGGATGTTAACTAACTTCCTCTTACTTAATTCTGATAAGACAGACGTACTTGTATTAGGACCATGTGCAACTAGAAGTAAGCTCTCTGATTTCATAGTAACTCTTGATGGACTTTCTGTTTCATCATGTACAGCAGTTAAAGACCTTGGAGTGATTATTGACTCCAGTCTATCATTTGACGCTCATGTAGATAATATTACTAGGATAGCCTTCGTTCATCTCAGAAATATTTCTAAGATAAGAAATATATTGTCACTACATGATGCAGAAATTTTAGTTCATGCATTCGTCACTTCTAGATTAGATTACTGTAATGCCTTACTGTCTGGATGTTCCAGTAGTAATATAAATAAGCTCCAGTTAGTCCAGAATGCAGCTGCTAGAGTCCTAGCTAGAACTAGA
This sequence comes from Ameiurus melas, assembly GCA_012411365.1. Lineage (NCBI taxonomy): Eukaryota > Metazoa > Chordata > Actinopteri > Siluriformes > Ictaluridae > Ameiurus > Ameiurus melas. The sequence continues at coordinate 21,246,141 of CM022768.1, read as the reverse complement.
AAATACGACCATATCACACCAATATTATCAATACTGCATTGACTCCCAGTAAAATCTCGCATTAACTATAAAATACTATTATTAACTTATAAAGCACTAAACGGTCTCACGCCACAATATCTAAGAGACCTATTGGTTTTCTATGATCCGCCATGCCTACTTAGATCAAAAGATGCAGGCTATCTGACGGTACCTCGAATAGCGACGGCTACAGCAGGGGGAAGAGCTTTCACTTATAGAGCCCCACAGTTATGGAACAGTCTTCCAATTAGTGTTCGGGGCTCAGACACAGTCTCTGTATTTAAGTCTGGGTTTAAAACGTATTTGTTTACTTCAAGCCTACCATGACTAGACTCTCTGTTATGCTAAGCAAAATCCTAATAATCTTTTCTCCTCCTCTCTCCTTCTGCCGAGCCACACACAATTTTATGGAGATACTGGAGATCCTGATCCTTTCTGCTCTCCGGACCTGCCTGATCCATTTCGGATGTCCTACCTCTGGATGGAGCTCTCATCTACTCCAATTCCAGACTGCTGGGACTACGGCTGCTTCTAAGGCCAAACAGACTTCATATAAATCCATAATTAACTTTTTCACACCATCTGTTGTTACCCAGATGAGGACGGGTTTCCTTCTGAGTCGGGTTCCTCTCAAGGTTTCTTGCCTCTTAACATCTTTGGGAGTTTTTTCCTCACCACCGTCACATGCTCAGTTGGGATAAATTCACACTTTTAATATATGTATACCGTGTTTATATATTTCTGTGAAGCTGCTTTGAGACAATGTCTATTGTAAAAAGCGCTATCCAAATAAAACTGAATTGAATTGAATAATGTTCTGAATTCAGAACAAGTGTCTGAGTACTAAACAACACATCACACACAACTACTGTCATCCATGGAACCTTTATACCTTTATACCTATGCCTTAATGGAGCTATTGTACCGCTGCTACAATCTGACAACATGGCTTTAGATGGAATCTTATACTTATTTTGTATTCTCCTAGATTGCACTCTCCTAGTTGTGTTTTCATGGATCTATAGTGTTTTGTATAAGTATTCACACCCCTCAAACCTTTCCCCAATCTGCAGGAGATGAAATGGACTTAATTAGGATTATATATCCCAATGAATCCTTCATGCGTCTACATGAAGTAACACATAATATTGAAATAATGTGGCGAAGTGATTCGGTTTGCCACATTGTTTACTAATTAAAAGCATGAAGTAGTGATTACTCAACTATTAACTCATGAAACCCCCGTTACTAGTTCAGTTCTGATAACAGGAGGGGGGTGAATATTTATGCAACCCTCAAACGCACACAAATCGTGGACCTTCAAATGTTCAACCTTAGATCTTCAATTATTATTATTATTATTATTATTATTATTATTATTATTATTATTATTATTATGTGATCCGGTCGCTCACGTGCACGCGCACGTTCCCCATGGATCCGTGACCGCGCTCACGCCATGTTTTTTTTTTTTCTTTTTTTTTTCTCTCCGCTGGAGGAAGTTCCTGAATGGGGCGGCGCGCGCACGGAGACGCGGAGGGGCGGGTGCGCGCGCTGGGAACAAAGTTCTGCACGCCGACTCTCCCAGCTGTACGGTGTAGCGTGTTAATCATTTGCGAGGAAAAGTGAAGTCCAGAAGTTGCTCGGATCACCGCCGGGGACGAACCGGACGCGTTTACTCAGCTTGCTGTTGGGAGGCGCTTTAAAAGCTGACTCGAACTTCGTTTTGCGTGCGCGCGCGATCGTGTGTTTTTGTTTGTTTTCCTTTTCTTTTATAATCCCCCCTCCAGAACAACAAACAAAACAAAAACAAAACAAGAACCCACTTGTGGAAAATAGTGCAAGGAGAACCGGAGCACGCGCGAGCTGTGGACCTGGCCTCACGCGCACGGGCGGCGTACCGAGTCTAAATGTGCGGGTTCTATTTCCACACCGAGTCTCTGAGACTTCACACAACTCCCACAGAGACTCTGCAGAGGTAAGAGACAGTCCGTCTGAGCACAATGTGCATTCCTTACTTCATTAGCATTACGTTAACCTTTAAAGGCATGGTTCATAGTTCTTAATTAAAGCATTGATTGATTCATTAAATCTGATTCATTAACCACCCCCGTCCCCTGTCCCCCCAATTGAACTCCATTGACTGGATCTTGTATATCTTGCACAGTGAGACAGGTGAGTCCTAAAGAACCCTGGTTCTCAAAGTAAAGGACCCACATGGAACCCTGAGGCACAGCTACAGAAGGGTCAGGATCTTCTAACTTCGCTATAGTCTACTGGAATCTATTTTAATGGCTTTCTGTGGGTGGAAAGTTCAGGAAAAAGCTCTCTGGCTCCAATATATAGGCAAAATGTAATTATCCAATCCCATCAGAGTATTGTATCTATTAAATTGTGTCTGTGTGTGAAATAAACCTGTACTGACAGGATCGGGGATTTTTAGTTACAGTGATTGATTAAAAAGCATGGGAACCCCTGCTGAAGAAAACCTGATATGCTCGCAATATTTTCTCCCCAGGTGCTAAAGTGAATGATGCTAAGTCATGAATGGCATATCAACTCTCGGAAATAATAATAATAATAATAATAATAATGAGTCTCGAGCTGGGCGTCAGATTTCTACACATGCTTGTTCATGTTAGGCAAGATGTGAATAGGGCAATTAAAAAAAAAAAACAAAAATGATCGACACCACTGTTTCAGTTTATTGCTTTGGAAACTTTTTCCCAATTTTTTTTTGCTAAACCATTTATTTATGAAATGATGCTTTGTCTAAATATGTGTAAATATTTATATACTTGGTAAAAAAAATCACTTTGGAAGATGTTGGACTTCAGAGAAAGGCTGATGGAATAAAGAAGAGTCTGATGAAATATCTGTTTTAAAACAGGATTTTATACATAAAATCTAACAAACTCCAACAGTTATCAACATTCGCCTGTAATGAGTTTTTAAATCGGGATAATTGGTCCATACAGGATTTCATGGATTTATTTGTATTTTTTTCAAGACTTGCGATGCAGCTGAATCGACGAAATCGCAATCGATTTTGCAAAATTGTTTTTCGCAGCGATGTTGATTGGTAAACGAGACCTTTTTACTCGTGTACTCGTGTTCGGCGTTCGTGAATCGAGGAATTTTTTGACGGAATGCACACCGTGTTGTGATGATGTCACATGACTTGGCCCAAATCTGCGGTAATTCCGAAAATTTGTACGATAATCCGAACGTTTCGCCGTTCGCTTGCTTTCACGCCCGTTTCTGCGAATGCAGAAGTCCCGGAGGAACTGAACAAGAACTCACAAACGGAAGAAAAATTTCATGGACATAGCTCATTAAACAGATATTATCGAGATTCTAGAAAATCTTATTTTGAGAAGAGCTGTTCTAAAAAATGTTTTAATGTGATTAAATGCATTTCCGCTCTAGTTAGTGTGGTTCACCATTTGACACACAAATCCACATTCTATCAGGAAGCAAGTTGGTTTTTTTCCTCTTCATATTATATTGCTGCTTTCAGGTCTTGTTGTAAATGTCGTTATTACGAAGTGAGCGCATTTGAACCTCAACATGTTGTCGGAATTACGAATAAACCCCAAGTTGGGAGTGTGTCGATAACAGTCGCAATGTCTGCCAGTATGAGCTCCAACAGACAGTAATTTTGCATGTAAACTGTTTATTTTGTACGTATGTGTTGATGAGGAACAGCCTAGCTAATCACGCCGTCCAACAGGAGAACAGGAACAGCCTAGCTAATCACGCCGTCCAACAGGAGAACAGGAACAGCCTAGCTAATCACGCCGTCCAACAGGAGAACAGGAACAGCCTAGCTAATCACGCCGTCCAACAGGAGAACAGGAACAGCCTAGCTAATCACGCCGTCCAACAGGAGAACAGGAACAGCCTAGCTAATCACGCCGTTCACCCCGCCCCCCAGCAAAACAACTCGAACGCACACCATGTCACCTCAACCTCTTAACCCGTATGCATGAACTTCCGAGGAAGGCAGTATACAACACGAAGGGATTGTGAAGTGGGTGGAGCTTCTTCTTCTGTAGTAGCTAAGGTTTAGATAATGCGGCGGTTGTCGAGAAACACAAACGGTGAAAGGAACATTTTAGTGTTGAGTTTTGACTTTTACTGTTCCTGCAGTCTGGTGAAAACTTGTTGTAAAAACATGAAAAATCAGTCTGAGTGATTGTGAATAAAATGGTTCAACTCATGAGCTAGCTTGGGGGATTGGTTTGGTCGTTAGAAGAGGTAGAGGTACAAGACAAAGCTGTGGTGCCTTGTGACCCCTCCAGGGACCTGAGAGTGACAAATGTGGCCTATAGGAGTTGTACAACCCAAACCTGATTGGTGCTGTGTGTGATGTACTATTCAATGGGTTCATCAGTGTAGCTGCACCATTACTCCACTGAGGGCTGCTCCAAAATGCAGTTGAGCTCCATGCCACTGAGGGAACTGCCGTTATAGGTGCTAGACGTTTGCGTCATTTCTTTAGACCTACATGCCGATCTGGTAAGGTTTTCCAGCCCCCCTGATGATTATCCTTTCTTTGAAGAGATCCTGCATGCTCCATGTCCTTTCTTGCTATCAAAACTTGCCATCCCTCTTCAAACATTTCAGATTAGATGTTCTGCTGGGAGCCAGGATGCCTTACTCAGGCTGTCTTCTGGTCACTTGCTAACGTCATGTAACCTTTTAATTAGATTTTTTCCCAAAGTTTAACGGAGAGCTCAGTGTGGATCAAAACAGGTGTAAAGGTTAAGGTGGCGAGTGTATCGTCTTAAGTTGCAGCAGTGTGAGCATTTCTCCTTAACCTGTTAGGCCATACCTGCATTTAGGCATGTACTGATGATCGGTTATACAGTATAATGCGATATATTGAGGATGCATGGTATGGGTATGGCGGAGGTATTCAAAGTAGTGTCTTGGGGTTTTGCAGTTTTATCACTGTATTAATCAACCATTTAAAAACACCCTAACCATGACAGCCATGTCATTATTTCTGCGTTCCATTTGAGAAGCACTTGCTCTTGAGATAAAGAGTTAAAGGACCGTTGAAAGTTTTGCCAAACCCCACTCCCCAAAATAAAATAAAAAACCCTGATTGGTGCTCGAGATCCAATATGTCAGCTAGCACTGTCTGGTTTGATGTTTTCCTGTTAAGAAACTTTTATTTCATGGCTATTTTCAAACTGATGTCATGTTCAGCACCTGCATTCTTCTGCTGTGTGTGTCTGTCTGTGTGTGTGTATAAGTGTAAATCTACCACACCTCTGGTCCGTTGTTGACAGTTGGAAGCCATTGGGACCTGGTGATCTTTGCGACTAAGGCTACAGGGACAGGATTTTCCTGCTTACGCTCTCATTTAATGATTCTTTGAAAAGCTTCCAGCTTTGGTGGATGTAATCCACTGGTGTGGTTTTGACATCTCTGGCTGTTCGAGGCACATCACATGATCCCGACATGGCTAACGTTGAGTTTAGCATTAATGCTGGTGCTGCTCAGACTGAAGGTTGGTTGTAGAATTATTATTTCTAAGAACCACCTGCTTTGTTGGTGTACGTTGGAGATGTACAGTATACACACCTCAGCCTTTCGAATTCACCGCAAGATGTTTTTATCTGAATGTTTTTGGTTAGTTTGTGGTTGCTCGGTCACGTGGTTTGGGATCAGTTGTACGTAACTGTACAGATCATGTGAAATTAATTCTTAAAAACTGACCATTTTCCACCTACGAAGCTACCTATATGATACACGCCTCATGAAGCAACCAAATCACAAGGTGTAGGTGCTGTCGGGCAGGCCATGTCCAACATCCCTGCAGCTGATACCAGCACACCCTGTGCAGCGTGTTAAGCCAGTACTACAGTCAGCCTTGATGAGATAACTGATAAGCTGTGGTTTTACTTGAGGAAACCCTTTAGACATAACAAGGTTGCAGAAAAAATTTTTTTTATAATGTTTTACGTTTACTCTAAACGCTTGTGCCTAGGCTTTATCATCTGTGCTTGGCTTTATCTTGGACTCGTTTGTCGTTTTGACGGAGAAGAATCTCCCGGATGAATGAAAAAATAAATGAATATACGTAAATGATTGTTTTTCAGGATTCACTGTGGAAAGTGAACGCTCCATCTCCCGCTACTCAACATGGCAACCTCGACTTCGCAGGTAGACGCAGCTGATGGCGGAGCAAGCAACGAGTTTAGCGACATCATCAAGTGTCGATCAGGTGGGTGTTGCGTCCTTTGTTGTTTTAGGCTACGTCCACGGTGTATTTGTCTGGCATTGTAGTATGGACTGAGAAAACGGAGATATTCAAAAACAACGCTTTTTCTTTTTTTATCCTTCTCTGTCTGGATTAACGTGGGCATAGCTTTAGAAGTTTGTTTTATATCTAAGCAGAGAACACCAACTATTTGTTTTTGAGAACGGATGACTGTTGTTTTTGAGCGGGAATGCTGTCGGGAGATGGGTCTACGTCTGCGTTCGAGGCCTGTGTACACGACGTGCTCCTAGGCGGATACGGAACAATAAGGAATTAGAGAGATGGCGGGAGTGTATCTGAGTGTACCCATGATCTGTAATGTAATAATGTCACAATTACGGTTGCTAAGATCTCGAAAGGCGGCGTAACCCAAGGCTGAGTTATTGGCTGCATTTCAAGGCAGCATTGCATATATCTTCTTTTTTTTTTTTGCTTTTCAACAAAGACTTTCTTCTGTTTCTTGTTTGATCAGTGGACAAGAGGGAAAGTTTAAAAAAAAAAACCCCAAAAAAACAACACCTACCAGTCAGAATGAGGAACCCATCTAAATCCATTTAGGCTAATAACCTAGCATGTTTAGCAGTTACCATTTTCAAGCTTCCATGAGTCTTTCCTTTTTTCTGTTAGAACGTCTAGTCAAACTTATTAATCTGAATTATTTTCCCCCTTCTCCTTTTCCAGTGAGTGGACTCTTCACTGCTTCAGTACAGTATAAAAAGATGAACTTCTCATGTTCTATTAACTAAAAGTTTGTAGACGAGGCGAATAATGATTCTTTTAATCAAACGTAGCCTATGCTTTAGCCTCGTAACAGGATTTTATATTTATGAATTAATGTTAGTTAGTTAGCTAGTGAACGTTAACTAGGTCAGTTAGATGCTAAAGTTAGCATAACGTTAGCATAGGTGAGCATTTGTTTGTTTGTTTTTAGGTGAAAAATAAAATGTGGGATGCCGCATACATGTTTGTTTTAAGTTCCCTTCCTTTAGATAATATTAAATCCAAATCAAACGATAGATCAAAATGTAACTACGTATTGACGAAAATATTACGATGGGTGACTTTTTAAAAACGGATAAAACATTTGTTTGTAGTATAAAAGGAATTACATGATAAATAACATTGGGGCGGTAACAGTAACTCGACTTAACGTTGGTCCGCATTACACCACCCTGCCGTTGACTTATTTTACTATAATTGCATGCATCCAGGTGTTTTAGTCCTTACTTCAGTCCCGTATTAGTATCTAGAAGCAAACTTGTAGAACACTTAAGTTCGTAAAGTCAAATGTCGTGTACGTGACCGTTGAACGTAAACGTTTCAGATCTAATCGTGTTATTTTTGGTTTGTAAAATTGTCCAAACATTGCGATCTGTTCTAAAGTTCTAGACGCTTATGATGGAAAATCGAATGCCTGAATACTTGGTATAGCGAAATAACAGCAACAACAAAAATGAGCGAAAAGTAAGAAGGAACGAAGAGTTAAAAGAAAGTAAGTACAGTTCCTCATCCAGCTGTACGAAGTGACTCCATCGTCACTAGGATCTGAGCTGCAGCTCACTTCTGGTGCGTGTTGTGGCTGTGCAGGATCTGCAGCAGAGCAGAATGATTTGCGGCAGTGTTTTCAGGCTGAGGCCCGTCTAAGGGTACGTTTTATTCTCTCTCCGTGTGGGTCGGGAATGCCTCGGCCTTCCCTGGGCTGGAATTCCTCTGCAGATCTGGATTTACGACGCTTTTCTCCACCACAATGGCTTTATTTTTATTTTTTTTGCCAGGGTTCCGGTTGCCTGGTAACGGTCAAAGCTAAAGTTTCCTTTCTGTGTGTGTGTGTGTGTGTGTGTGTGTGTGTGTGAGAGAGAGAGAGAGAGAGAGAGAGAGATATGATTCAGCTGCATAAGCAGAATCCTTATTTTGATTTCCAGCCCAAGGAGTGCTCTTTGGTCCCCTTTTCCAACAGAAAGGGTACTGGTGCTGCCAGCTGTTTAAAAGCCGAGTGCTTACCCAATGATTTTCCTTTTGCATGCAAGTTATAACCATGTTTTCAAGGCTTAACCAATTTCATATCTGGCTATTAGAGCATGTTTTACCATTTAGATAACGTCAAATACTTTTGATCATAATACAATCCCATGGTCCGAGACAAATCATACACGATTGTAGCTTAATTTCACAATTTCACTCATTCATATCGAGTTACGCCGGTTGATTTGGTTGCGCTACATACAAGCGGAGTTGTGTGTTTACAGTAATAGTTGCCTCAGTTGTGTTTAAAACTTTCAGAAGTTGAGGGTTTTCTGACTTTGTTGACCGCACGGTGGATTACATGGCATTTCATTTAGCAGCCGATGCTATAAGTGTTAGTACAGTGTAATTGTCTTGGTGGTTTACAAATACTGAGGTAAATGTTGACGTCTCCAATGATTTTGTCCCGTTTCCATGGTAACCGCATCTTACGTTTGCCTGTATTAAAGACTTAACAGCCGAATGTAACTACAGTGTGATTTTCTTAGGAAGTTATAAACATATCTGAGGTAAACATCGACGTTTCAGATGCTTTTGTCTTGTTTAAATGGTCGCTGTGTCTTTTTGTATTTGTCTGTATTAAAGATTTAACACCTATTTGATAGCTAGCAAAATTTAGTCTCCGTTATTAGTTAGCTTATGCTTAGTGTCTGTATTTCCCTGTTGCCTAGCAACAGTGGGCTTAGCTGATTATGATGTATTTGTCTTTCGGTTTATATGAAGACTGCGGACCGACCGGTGCTGTACCTTCTTGGTGGAAAGAGATGACCGTGTGTGTGTGTGTGTGTGTGTGTGTGTGTGTGTGTGTTAAAGGGTGTGTGAGCTGGTAGATGTGTGAAGGAAGCAAAGGGAGAACATGCTGCTGTGTTTACAGCTGTGTCAGCTCTGTGTGTGTGTGTGCACAGTGAAAGTGGTCTTGAGGTATTAATGACTGGGGTTTTTCCCCAAGATTTGGAAAACATGAAGAGGGAAAGAGAGCGGAGAGTATTCTCACAGCTGTGTGTGTGTATGTGAGAGACTTTTCTGATGCCTCCATACACATACATGTATACACACAAATCTCTCTCTCTCTACATATATATTTCTTTCCTCATGTATAACACCCCAGCAATCAGGACAGGATGCAGTCCCAATCCACTTCTACTTCCTCTTGTTCTTCCTGTAATTGTGTTCAAGAAATCCAGTCATAACAGAACCCAGCCCTCTTCATTTCGAATCGAGCTATAAACATCTTCAGGAAATTATCTCTAATGATACGGTACTTAAAGGCTTAATGGAGGGCGTTTATAAATTGTCAGCCATAAATCACATTTGCACAATTTTCTCTTTACCCCAAATGACGCTGATCAGCCATGACTGCATTTGCTTTCTTACTTTTGGACTGGAGGCTAATTGAGCTAACCAGGTGGGGAAGCTTATAACTACCAGCACGTTGTTCAGTATCTCAATCAGACTTGTAGTTTCAGACACTTTATTTATATTTTTTGTACTGCGATCTAGAAAAGTACAGTCAGTAAGTTTATAGCTGCTATAACGTAAGCGATCACAGAAGCTAACTTGTTCAGGATCGCATTTTTAACATTAAAGTGATGCAGCATTGTGTAATAAATAATCGCTGGAATTGCTGACAAAACTGCTGCGGTACAAGACGAGTGAAATGCTTTAGGATATTTCCTTAAATAATTCCTTGGTGGTTCCGGTAACTTGGTTGTGGATTATGTTCCTATCACTTTGTCATTGCTAAAACTTTCCGACTCTAGCTACAGTAACCTTGAGAAACTTCCTTAGAGATAACAAACAAGTCTTTGCTGATCAAAGGGTTGTGTATATGATGTAAATTGTCTTTTTTTGGCACGTTATCGCTTAATCGGACACTCTTGACGTACATAATAGATCTCTTATTGATGTGCTTACCAAATGTGCTGAAGATGTTGGGCAATCGGTTTGTACAGGATTTCGTGGCGTTCTTGTGATTGGTGTGGGCAAATTTTTTTTTTATTTTGCCCGGCTTTTTTCAACATTTGCGATGAAATTTGCTAATGTATTTATTTTCAGAATTGGTGAAATTGAAGATTGTTTTGAAATTTGCTCTTTCGTAATGATGTTTGTTAGCAAACGTGATCTTTTAGCTGTACTTGTGTTCAACGCAGGTGAATCGAAGAGGGCTTTGGCTGAACGAACGTGGCAATGACGTCACATGATGTGTCTTGGCCCAAATCTGTTTTAATTTTTGAGAAATGGCAAGCTCTTCCGAATACTGTGAAGTTCCCTTGATTTTGTGTTCATTTCTATGATCGGAAATATCATGAAAGCCTGGAGGGACTGGCTAACTTCTTCTCTACATGCCAGTTGATTTGGCTGCAATAGGTTGTCCGTGCTAATTTGACTGGTTGCATTACCAGGGCGCAGTGGAAAATAATCCAGACAAAGCCTATGGCCTCTACTGGATCTCACACACGCGTACATGCACACACTCTGATGAAGAAGAGGCAGCTCTGGCCAAGTTTTATATAAGCAGATCAGTGGGACGTTGAAGTGCCCCAGCGTCAGCGTGGCTTTGTGTAAGTTTTTAAAGAATCGTCACTGAGAGGCTCAGTGTCAACACCTTTATCATCGACCCCCACTTTACCTGTCTGACCTCCTGCTGAGCATTCTGGGAAATGGCCAGAGGTCACATAGGTTTGTGACAATGCTGTTAACACGGGGCGATGGCTTTAGCCGGAGCCAGAGCTCTCTTTTTGTTCTTGGGAAACAGACACAGTGTGTGTGTGTGTGTGTGTGTGTGTGTGTGTGTGTTATGTGAAACCTTGAAAAATAAAATGTGTTGTGCACATAAAGGACTTACATTCAGGGTGATCTAGTTACACATGCACCCATACACACAGAGAGACAGTGTCTTAGCCACACTTTTGTGTGCGTGAGAAATGTTTCCACAAGCATCTGACAGTTTTGACTTTATGAGGACATCCAGTCCCCATGAAGAAAAATTGCTTTATTTATTTGTTTATTTCTTTTTTGCAACAAAATCTAGTATTTATTTTAAAAAGCGTAAAGAGCCTAAAGGTTTCCTTTTGATTGCTGTGGTAAAAGTTCGACCTAATTGTAGATGGAGCATTAATAGTTAGAGTGGAATCACTGGAAGGTCCTCACAAATAGAATAAGTGTGTTTTCTAAAACGTATTGCTAAAAAATTTTATTTATTTATTTATCTGCCAGCTCTGTGTCATCGTCTCAAGTGCTACGTTTTTACTACGGTGTTGACGAGCAAGTCATGAATTCACGAACGCGTCGCAGCGGGACCGCTAGGATGCTAGCAAGCGCTATGAAATATTGGCAAGATCTAAACTTCAGTAACCGTGACCATCATAGTGATGTGCACAAAAAAGTTTCTGTTCTGCTAACACTTCCGTTTGGACAAAACGTTAAACAGAAGTCCAGTCACTGCAACACTATGACCAGAAACATGGATGGAATAAACATTGAACTTCAAATCTTTGTTGCTGTCTTGCTCTTTATGCACTTTGAGTATTGTGGAAACACTTAGCGGCCTGCTGTTTTAGTAACTGAATTAACATTGAGGTGATGTGATGCAGCCCAAAACAAGGCCGTGTTACTTTTACCATCCCGAAGTTTATTTTCCAATAACGTAAAGCAATAAGTGTTTTATTCCTCTGACATCACAGTGATTTGCAAACGATCACAATTATAATACTTATAAATAAATTTTTTTATTAAGGAACCATGTTATACTTTTTGAATCAGTTTATAGCTACATTTTACATCGTGGAACGTCCACAGAGCAAACTAGTTCCAGCTATCACTTACGTCAGCTATAAACAGATATAATAAAATGAACGTGGCGCATCGTGTTACCAAAAAAACGCAATCTGACTCCTCTGAAGGAAGACTTTCCTGTGGTGGAAAACCTCAAGTTACAGCTTTACCTCCGATTGGTTACCAGAGACGACTCCTTCCAGAAAAGCCAGATGAATAAACGTCTCCTTACGGAAAAATGTAAACGTATCGACAATCGCACGTTTCTCGGGAACCTGTTTGTCGGGGCATTTGCCGTACAAATCCCTGTAAATGGGCTGTTGCTATAGAAACGATAATGTCCAAATTGTTGTCGGAGCTGCTGTTTTAGAAAACGATTCAATGTTTTCTGACCAATCAATCAGGTTAGAGAATACAGTACGAGTCGTGGAAGCTACATACGGTATCTAAAGGTCGCTTATGGTGACGCTAACAATATCTGTGGCTATAGTTGCTACAGCACTGTTCTAGAAAGAGCAGCGCAAGTGGTGTTTTGCCAAAATGGAAAAAGAGTCAGTAGGCAGCTTGAGGAAAATCTTGAGATTCTCTGGTGGGTGTTATTTGTGTCTCGGATCACGTTTTTTGCTGAGATTCATTGTGTTTTGAGGGCCCGTGTGTGTGCGTGTGTTCTTTTCCTTGCTGTTGGCTATGAGTGTGCGTATATGGAATGTGTGGTTTGGAGAGCAGAGTGAAGTTTTGAACAGAGAAAGTGTGAATGTCTGGAAAGCAGTCTGCATTGTGTGTGTGTGTGTGTGTGGGGGGGTGGCGACGACATGGAGTTTAACAGGAAATCACCGTTCCTTACTTGCGTGTCGTCGATGTTTGTTTGCATCTCTCGCATTATTAATAATGTCAAACGAGTTCAGCGTGAGCATGCCAGGCATTTCTTAACTACCGTTATTAGCTCTCGTTTTAAAATTTCAACAGTGAACGGTCGTGGAAAACAAACCAGTTTGAAAGCTTACCCACGATTCACGTCGTTCCCGTTGTTCTAGAATGAGAGATCAGAGTACTGTTATGCACCGTTATTTATAATGTAGCTAGTCCATTTTCAGTGACGGGCATTAGCGGCTACGTTAGCTGCTTTGGATCGAGTAGTGTTGCAGCGTGCACTGGGTTTGGTTTCACAGCTGTAAGTAGTGCAGTATCACATGATATTGGATGTTATTGTAAGACCATTTTTATGCTCCATTTTATTGGAAATAACCATCATTACTTGACTGTTTATTGCTTTACCGTGTGTGTGTGAGGGATAAACACAGTAAATGAGAGGAGAAGCTGGTTGACTGGGACACTCCTGACTAAACATGATGTGTATGTGGTCCTCTGTCAGGTGGTAGTCACACTTTTTCACGAGCCAATCAAATTTCGATGGGATGAAACCAAAGCCACCCCACCCGCACGAGAAAAAAAAAAACTGTAACAGAAATTTTTGTTTTCATGTCGTCTTTAAGCACTGGCCGTCAGTCGCTGTAGCATGAAGCGTGTGAAAACGAGTGACCGTCTCCGTTACATTTGTAACATTCTAGAATTTATTTAAATTTCATTTTTTTTTACATTTACGTTTAAAGACGGTTAAGTAATTAACTGGAACATTTAGCAACAGTTTATTTCTCTTTGGTGCGTGCAGACCGACGTCATCAGCCATCTCGATTACTGAGTGGATTAACTCCACTGTTCTGAAGAGTGGAACAACGGAAGTTACTAGAAAACACCCACACACACACACACACACACACACACACACACACACACACACTTTGCTGTATCTTAAACAGGAAGTAAGGGATGTAGAGAAAGTGACCCTCAGTGTCTTGTGAAGGTGAAAATGAAACATAAACAACTTCATACCACTTGTTGCTTCCTCTCTCTCACACACACACACACACACACACGCAATGTTAAGTTGCTTGGTGCATTCTGATGAGCTGTAGTTGTGAGAAACATTGCGAGAGGGAGAGAGAAAAAGGGAAGACAGGAACGTGGTGTGTCTTTGTAGTTTCATTTTTAGCTGTGTGTAAATAGTGAAAATAAAAGCGGAAGTGGTGTGTGTGATGGATGTGGTCATTGTGTGTGTGAGGGAGAGAGAGATTATGCTTATTACCTATCAGAATAGCTGTATAATCAGAACAATCACCTGACATGCTTCTCAGCTGTTTGTGAATTTCCGTAACAGCCCCCAAACCCTCCTTCCTATTGTGCTGAAGTTTGCTCCCAGCATGCTTTGCTCTTAGCAGCATCAGTTTCCTGCACCATCACCTTGCTTCCTGTGTGCTGTTTTTATTCCGCCAAGTCCTCCATCCATCTTTTGGATTTTTCTCCCTGTTCCTTCATGACGTCGGCGCGAATATGAGCAGGTGGCTGCCGTGGAGAAAACGCAGCCTGTTTAAGAAGCGCAAGAAATTTGATTTTCCTCTGTTAGGTACGTCCGTCTGCTTAAGATATTTCTTCTTCTTTTTTTTTTTTTTTTTTAAAAACACTTCCTGTAACTGCTTTCTTTCTCGCACACATACTCTGCGCACCTGCTTTAATTTGATTCCTTTTGCATCCTTTTTAATTTAGAGCTCAATCTGGAGTTCTTTTCCCTGCACGCTCTTGTATTTGATCACGGTTTGCTGGAGTGGAAATTGCGCGTAGTGCTTTTTGGAAAACTTTTCAACTGATCTGTCAGTCAGACATCAGAAGTGTTTCCACAAGTGCTAGCAGGCGGCAGGTTACTTGTATCCCCAGCGCGGTGTCTCTTCTGGACATTTACTGTCTAGGTTTTGAATAAACAATTGTTGCTACATACAGTCCCCTCTGAAACCTCTGGAACGGCAAGTCCGATTCATATGCTTTTGTTGTAGACTGAAGACATTTGGGTTTGAGATCAAAAGTTGGATATGAGAAGAGTTTTGAATTTCAGCTTTTATTTCCTGGTATTTATATGTAGACGTGTTAAACGATATAGAACACAGCACAATTTGTATCAGACCACCCAATTTGTAGGCGATCTAAAATATTGGAACGTGTGATGACCGGTGTTTCTTGTTACCCAGGTGTGTCCTGTTAGATTGACTGATTAAACAATAAATAGCTCTGAACATCTACTCTTGGTTTTAGAATTCAATTTCACCTGCGAAGGCTGCATTTGTTGTTTAAAAAGGATATGCCAACATGAAGACCAGAGAGCTGTCTATGGGAGAAAAGAGGGAAAAATCAATCGGAGGCATTGCAGTAATTTGAAATGTCTGGAAAAAGAAAAGAGACTGGGGGGTCGTTTATGCAAACTTTTTCTCGTTGGGTGCTGTTGTCGTGTGTTGCATCTGCTCCCACTCTAGCTGGTATTCTGGAAGTAGGGCACCATTACTTTGGGTGGGGGGGGGCGTATAACCATCGAGCATGCAAGAAGTTTAAGTCACACTTGAAGTAAATCGGTTTTCGAAATCGCAACCGCCTGCTTTCAGTGACCTCACACCTTCATAGCTCAGGCTTATCACACCCTTCAATCTGGTCATGCTTGGGGCCCCCATGCATGCTGGGATGCGGCTGCACAGATCGCTGCGTGTCCTCCATAGGTGGAGCGCATAGCATACCATGGTATCGCACTACCCTCTGTACTTCCCTTCCTTCTCACATTCTTTGGTTCCTCCTCTGTAGAAGAGGACTGAATGAACGCTCTTTTGTCTTACTGTGTATCTTCCTTCGTTCGTGGCGTGTGCTCGGCTCCTGAGCGGGCACCATGGCTGAGGCGTGGACTTGCGCTCCGAGGTAGGGCTCCTCTGTAGGCCGGGGTGTGTGTGTGTGTGTGTGTGTGAGACAGTCCGAAGCGTGTCTGATTTGATGAGGTTCTTTTTGTTTCTGTTAATCCCTGTGTGGCATTAAACATTGTATACAGACTTGCACGCACGATGTGTGGTGCTGTTATCGTTAACTAATCAACAACTGGGTGGTGCGATATAGCGAACTCTAGCACCCTGAGGTTGATGCTTTACCTATAACGGCACATCTGGAGGTGTGTGATTCCTCTTGTACCGCAGCAAACAATGAAAATGCTTTATTTTTGAAAGTAAAACGTCTGACTGTTTATCCATTTATAGTTATGTTTAACGTGTGGAACATCCGCAAAACAAGTTAGTTCCTGTTATCACTTATTATAGCAACTATAAACTAAAAGGCGTTCCCTCACCAGCCTCTGTTTTTTCCGCTCTCTCTTGAGTAATAAGATGAAGATGTGCAGTTTGAGAGTGTATTAGGAGTGCATATGCGATGTGCTTTTTGGAGAAATGATTTCGCTTAGTATGGAGGATTCGATGTGAAAATAGATGATGGGGGGGGGGGGTTCTAGAAAACGGTCACAGAGAATTTGAACCATTAACAAACAACTACTGTAGGATTTTTTTCTGTTTTTTTTTTTTTTTTACATTGAGGGAACAAAGGTGCTGTATTTAAAAAGTTGGGTTTTTTTGTTCCAAGTATGTAAATGTACCCTTAAAATACAAAACTGCCCTTTCCCATCTGATTAATGTCCCCAGTACAAATTGTTCCTTTAACTAAAGGTTAAAAAAGGACAGTGTGTGTTTTTGTATATATATGTGTGTGTGTGTGTGTGGCGCCGGTGGTAGAGCGGGTTGGCAGCCCGGTTGATTCCACATGCCGAAGTGTCCTTGGGCAAGACACTGAACCCCAAGTTGCTCCCGATGGCAAGTTAGCACCTTGCATGGCAGCTCTGCTACCATTGGAGTGTGTGTGAATGAGACGCAATGTAAAGTGCTATATAACCATGATTTACCACGATATATATAATTTCACCCTGTAGAGTGCTACAGAATGTTTTTATTTATTTATTTATTTATTTTTTAAAATATGATCTAACAAGAAGAAACATTTTTCTGAGTTTATCATTTTAATGTAATAATAATCACTTGCGCTAGTTAATGTTGTTGGGAATATGATTAGTAACATGTTAATCCTTAATGCAGTTCATAACGACGATCTTATACACAGCACTAAAAGTCTAAGCGTTTAGCGCGATAATAACTCATGCTAAGCGCACTGTAGTGTAAACCATGTGAAATATTAGTCAGGGATCAATCAGTGGTGTGTGTTGTGTGCTCACCTGAATGAGAGAGTGTGTGGGAGAGAGCGAGAAAGAGAGAGAGAGTGTGGTATTTCAACAGGTGTGAATTATTAACAGCTGAGCGTGTTTAGTTTGTGGGTCAGACTTTACAGAGCTTAGCACTGTCTCAGATTGCCAGCCATGACCTAACACTCTTTACAGTTCGCTAGGTTTGTACATAAAGTGCGCTTTTATTAATTTTTTTCGCTACCCAAAGACTTTCAGTTCAAGCACCGAGCTATTAAAAGTGTGATGTAAACACAAACATGTTCAGTAGTTTTCGTCATGTTGGCTAGCTAACTTGCCCTGGCTGTGCTACGTCTTAGTTTGACATTTTTAATCTATAGGACGTTAACAGTGACACATTTTTGAATGATAAATGGAAGCCGGTAGATTGTACATGAACTCTCTACAGCTGTAACTGGCAGCCATTTTAGTTTTATGGTGAAGGATGAGACAGGTTGGCAAAAAAGTGTCATTTCTCCACACTTTATTTGTTTACGGTCATTCGTTTTAATGAAAATAATGCCGGAGTCTGAAGTGAGATTCTCACAGGATCAACTTCTGATATGTGAAACTGTGGAGAAATGTACATAAATATGAACGCTTTTTAAAAGTGCCTCAGAGTTTAGCTTGACCACATATGAGCATTGTTAGTAGCAATGCTAGCAAGCACGTTAGCTAGCAAGTGTAACTAGCTAAGTTTTTTTAGTGGTAAGGAAAGCGGCAATTTTTTACTTTTTCAATTAAGCAACTGTTGTATGGAATGAATAGTGCTGATGATAAAGTTTTAATAATGTACACAATGTGGGTTTTTTTTGTGTTGTTTTTGTTGTCCATGAATAGCCGATCTGTAGCAGCTAACAAGTCCAACTTGTTTGCAAGAACAAATCAGCTTTTTAAATATTATACAAGTTGATTATTCTCTTAGAACAGCACATCTCAGTGTGTTGTCCGCTACACAAGTCGCTGTGAACGAGCTGTTGCTATAGAAACGATAACGCATTAGAACGGACGCATTATTAAAATTCTGTGATTTGCGATGGAGCCGGACCTATGTTCAGAGCTGCTGTTATAGAAAGTTAATCAAAACATTCAAACAAGTCATTATTCGAAGAACTGATCTCTATCCTTTGCATAGTTACGCTACTTTAGCTACGTAACTATTAATTTGTCGCGGTTTCTCCTCGGGTGCAAACCGCTACGTACAAGCTACGTTTGCTAGTAAAAAACATTTAACTCCATTATTACGCATGCTGAAATGTTGGATTGAGGTTAAAGTCTTGTGGTACTCAGTTGCTGTGTGTGTGTGTTTCCTTTAAAATGCTTCAAATCTCAACTATAAATCTGGATGCTCTTCATTACGCACCGGGACACGCTCAGGCAAGCATCCCTCAGAGAGGGAGGAACACGCACTGCATTCTGGGAGTTTGTATCGTGGAATGTCCCGTTAGCCAAAGTACAGCCCACATCTCCAGCCAAGCGTGCAGTGAAGATTTAAAGCACTCTTAACACCTGACATGTCATCGGGACATCTGTCTGTCTGCATATGTGAGATTATATATTATACCACAGACATTTCGGTAGTGGTTCAGAGAAGAGAGCATTACTAGGTGAACATCTCTCATACACACGCATGATTTACACACACGCGCGCACACACACACACACTCACTGAATACAATGCACTTTATTCAAGCAGGCGAGCTCAGGAATTCTGGGCCTTGAGATAAAAGGGCAGAATGCGTGGTTGGTGGTGTGACTAGGAAGTGCGTGTGTATCTTTGGTGCATATTATGACTCTGAACATCTATAAAGGTTGACTTATGACCATGACAAACACCTCCTGCACTCATATTTTATACTCTGTGTGTTGCACCATGTTTTTCTCCAAGACACATAACAAAGTCTTTGCCCTTCAGCAGTTCTGCATGAACACACAGTTCACTGATTGTCTGTGTATGTACATAATGCACAGTCATGTGACCCTTGAATTTTTGACCTTTGACCCAGCACAGTACTGCAAGGGTCATTTGAAACACCTCGCCGCGGGGGCTTCGGACAAAAACAAAAATATAAAATTAAACAATTTTTTTTTTTTTTAAAAAAAAAAAAAAAAAAATTATTTTTTTTTTTATTTTAAAAAAAAAAAGGCCATGTACTGGAATTTTATATATATATATATATATATATATATATATATATAATAAAAAAAAAAATAAAAAAAAAAATAGATAGATAGACAGATAGACAGATAGCTAGATAGATAGATAGATAAAATATTTTTCCATTTTCAAACATGATGCAGGGCTAGATTTAAATTTTTACTACTTGCTATAAGAATTTCAGTGAGGTCTTAACTAAGTTGCAGTTTTTTAATGAATG
This sequence comes from Ameiurus melas, assembly GCA_012411365.1. Lineage (NCBI taxonomy): Eukaryota > Metazoa > Chordata > Actinopteri > Siluriformes > Ictaluridae > Ameiurus > Ameiurus melas. The sequence continues at coordinate 21,226,529 of CM022768.1, read as the reverse complement.
CAAATTTAATCAATGGTCCAAATACCAAAACAAACTTGCACTCCCGTTTTTTTTTTGTTTTGTTTTGGGGCCCAACGTGTCCTGAAATTTCGGTTTCAGTTTCAGTTGCAGGCTTTACATGAGGAAGTCAAAGGCATGAAACCCATGCTTATCTCTACACTCTGACATGTTTGATTCACATCTGCTGAACTCCTGAGTGGGTGTGTTAATATCCTCATGGCACACTTGAGGACTGATTCGGTCAAAATGCATTCATATTTTGGATTGACAGGGTCCTATAAAGTGTATGATGTATGTAGTAGGTGTGGTGTTTTCAGGTTTAACAGCGAGAGATCTAAACATATATCAAGTTTCACTGATTTGTAATAAATTATTGAAGAATTCTGTTCAGTCATGTTAGTTATTAGGTTAGGTCACCTTAGTATCATGTAGCAGGCTCACTAATGAGGATTATACTGCGTTCGACTAAAACTCTGGCTAGGAAAAACGCAGAAAATTTGGGCCAGTCTCCTCAACCCAGAGTTCAGCAACTGACATCAAATGACCGTGTATGCTCACAACTCTTCTTAGCATTAAAGGAGTTATAAGTATTTGCTTTAGATCAATCAACATACAGACTTGTTCGCTTTGTTAATTTCATAACTGACTGTTTTGAGGTCAGAGTTGGCTGGTTAGCTTGTTGCTAACAGAAGACTAACATTTGTTTTTTTTCCCCCCACTTTGTAGTTTGAACACACGGAGGTCAAAAATTCAGAGTTGCAAGTTCCCATTTCTAAATGAGTCAAATACAGCATTGGATATTAATGGTTGTTAACATATGATTATTAGATCAATTGAATCTTCTTCGTCGTCTTCATCTTCTGTCTTCGTCTTCTTTTTCTTCGTCTTCTTATTAGATATTAAGAGAATAATCACTTGGTCAGTCCATTCATGATTTTGCGAACACTGAAATGAACACAAAATCAAGGAAACTTCGTCGTATTCAGAAGTGTTTCCACAAGCGCTAGCAGGCGGCAGGTTACTTGTATCCCCAGCACGGTGTCTCTTCTGGACATTTACTGTCTAGGTTTTGAATAAACAATTGTCGCTACATAAAGTCCCCTCTGAAACTTCTGGAACGGCAAGTCCGATTCATATGCTTTTGTTGTAGACTGAAGACATTTGGGTTTGAGATCAAAAGTTGAATATGAGTTTCGAATTTCAGCTTTTATTTCCTGGTATTTATATGTAGACGTGTTAAACGATATAGAACACAGCACAATTTGTATCAGACCCAATATTTTAGATCGCCTACAAATTGGGTGAACATGTGATGACCGGTGTTTCTTGTATTTAAAAAGTTGGTTTTTTTTTGTTCCAAGTATGTAAATGTACCCTTAAAATACAAAACTGCCCTTTGCCATCTGATTCATGTCCCCAGTACAAATTGCTCCTTTAACTAAAGGTTAAAAACGGACAGTGTGTTTGTGTGTTTAGCCAAAGCCACCTTCGGTTCACGTGCGTTTAACATGAGTACAGTTAAAAGGTCTCATTTAGCAACAAACATCGCTGTGAGAAAATATTTGACATCGCTGTGCAAAACTATTTTGTCCAACTGTGATTTCGCCGATTCAAGTAGTTTTCCGCAATAAGGGTTACAAATGACATATTTGGCCGCAACAATCGCAAAAAAACCTCCGCGAAATCCTGTCCAGACTGCTTGGTTGTGTTCTGTTATAAGAAAGTAATCAACGGCGGGGTGGTGTGATGAAGCTGAATCACTTGAATGTGAGTTATTATAAGTTTAGTTCCTCTTATACAACATCGATGTATTTTGATGGTGATTTTAAAGGTTATTTTATGTCAAAAGTTTTCTAAAAAGAACTTTGTCACGTTACCAAGAAACTTACCAATCCCGTTACAAAGTGCCGACAAAGGCTTAAACGAACATTCTCCTTACAGAAAATGTCGCCTTTTCAACAATTCTAGACGCTTTTATTGTCTGATCGATCTGATCATGTGGAGCAGTCGGTGTGTGCAGGTCCCAGTGTACGAGCTGTTCGTGTAGAAACGCTAACGTGTTGGACAGAGTGCGTTAATATAAGCTGAACTACTGTCAGAAATGCTGCTATAGATGATCAGCTACGAGAATTCGTGTTAATTCCACAATAGACACAATTCTTATCCAGATCGGCGAATGGTACACAAGTGTAGGTCATTCTGTGTGTAAGGCGAGTGATGTGTTAATACTTTTGATAGGATAGTGTGTGAATTCATGCTAACAAAGGCAGTCTGGAAACTGTGGGTCAAGGTCCTAAGAAACGTAATGGTACATTGAAGAAGACGGTCTTGGAAACAAGGGAAAAGTCACTTGCACATTTTGGGAACTTTAATTAATGCAAAGCTCTTAATTGTAGTAGTTTAAGACTGAAGGGCAAATAAATGTCTTCCCCTTTTCTCTCTCTCTCTCTCTCTCTCTCTCTCTCTCTCAGATGAACACGATGCAGTCCAGAAAAAGACGTTCACAAAGTGGATTAATGCACAGTTCTCCAAGGTAACCACGACACAAACAGAAAAAACCTCCTTTTAAATAGAAAAAAAAACCTCCTCCTAAAACCGCTCTCGGTTTTATTTTCTCCCCGAGACGGTTCTGGCTCCGTTCAGGAAATCTGAGAATTTCTATTCCAGAACCTGGCGAAGATTCCCGGGTTCTACGGAGCAGTTTCTTTGATCTGCTGTGGGGGAAAAATTGATTTGATTTGCTGGAAAGCTTCTGAGGTATTTTTGGCTGTTGCGAGACGTTCCACTTCTGAGCAGGCTCCCAAATCTTTTCACGTTTTTCCTTTGGTATTTACAGTAGAACCACAGATGGAGGTCCTACATCCTTCTTTTTCCTTTTCATAGGACTTTGTGGTATTTTGTCCTATGGGAGCTTCTGATTAAAAAATAAATAAAAAGCTCTTTAGACAAACGGTGCCCTAAATCTGCATTTTGGTGGTGCGCCATGGTGGTTTTTTTTTTCATCTATACTGGACTTCAGACTGGACAGTCCTGAAAACTGACGCACGTACTCAGTTCTGGTAATATACGATACTGTATGGCCAAAGGTACGTGGAGACCTAACCATCACACTCTTCCCCAAACTTTTGGAAGCACAGAATTGTCTACAATGTGTACACTGTCTACGATGTGGAGCTCTTTCCCTTCACTGAAACGAAGAGGAACCCAAACCTGTTCCAGCATGACGACGCCCCTGTGCATAAAGCGAGCTCCATGAAGACATGGTTGGATAGAAGAACTCGAGTGTTCTGCACAGAGCTCTGACCTCAACCCCACTGAACACCTTTGGGATAAACTGGAACCGGAGCCTCCTCGACATCCCAACATCAAGCGCCTAACCTCAACCTCACTAATGCTCTTGTATCTGAATGAACATATATCCCCACTGCTACGCCCCAAAATCTGGTGGAAAACCTTCCCAGAAGAGTGGAGCTTTTTATAATAGCAAAGAGGGGTCCAAGTCTGGAATGGGATGTCCATCAAGGACATATGGATCTGATGTTCTGTGAGCGATGCTGTTATGGGGTCAGTATTGTGTACATGTATAGTGCAGTATAGCTTCGTGCCTCAACATGCTCGAGTAAAATATAAGGCAAATAGACATGCTGTTTAACAAGAAGTCAGAAAATGGCTCGTGTTTTAAGTTCTGCATGTTTGCTAAGGCAGCAGTGATGCACTTGATGATGATCTCAAACCTAGGTTTGTGATGCGTCAAGTGTTTGAGACTCACGAAGGGTATTTGTTTGGCTTCGTTTTGGACGCTGAGATCCGGAAAAAGAAGGACGTCCCATGACAGATAGCGAACCCACTGTTCGTCGCTTCTCTGTTTCTGTTTTTATTCATTTGGATGCTGTATTAGCATCAGGCTACATTTTGTTTGTTTGGAAAATAATCGAGACCAGTCAGAATTGACAAACCAGCAGCTTTAGTAGAGTTAGTGTTTGTTAATTGTTCTACTAAAGCTGCTGATTTCTCAATTCTGATTAGTCTTGTTGAGTTGATTTTCATGTCATTTTTCACACAAGGTGTGGGAACGACAACCTTAAAGACTAAGACTCAGCAACTGGAAGGAAAACGCGAATAAATGACATGAATATGGTGTTTGTGTCTGAGATGTATTTTTATTTGTGTGTGTTTGCATGGTTGTGTTTATGTCCCTTGAAGACCAATAACCCATCTGCTCATCATTCCCATGTGAAAGTTTTGGCCTTGTTCTGTTGGATATTTATAGCAGGACAAGGGTGATGGTGACCAGCAGCTAAACATGTCTCATCTGCCCTTCAGTGCACTTCCTCTTTTTCCCTAATGTCTCGAACAAGCTGAACTTTTTATGATGTGTCCCCCTGTGGGTAATTGCTGCTATAATTTAACAGAGCTGTTACACCATTATGACTGGCATGAGGAGTGTATGGCGGACTATTTATTTCGAGGTGGATTTTTTTTTTTTTTCAGTGAATCGAGTCATTTCAGTTTCTTCAGTTAAAACGATTCATCAGTTTGGTCGTTTGCAAATGTCCAGCCTGGTAATTCAGGCAACAAGCAGACATGCGCTTGTGTGTCCCTTTAGAAACATTATTGAGGTTTGACTGAACTTGCTGGCTCCACTGATTCACTGAATGAGAGAGGAGCACATCTTGGTCATTACCGAAAGAATCACGGAGTCAAAAAGTGACCTGTTGAGCAAGAGATTCTTGGTCAAGATGAAAAGATTCACTGAGTCAAACACTAACCAGATGAATGATCGAGGAATGAATCTTGTTCATGACCAAAACATTCACGGAGTCAAATAACGGTCTGCTGAACCAGAGAGGCGTGAATCTTGGTCATGAGTGAAAGATTTGTGGAGGCAAATACTGATCATGCTGAATGAGAGAGGAACAAATCTCAATGAAGACCAAAAGATTCACTGAATCAAACACTGACCTTTTGAACAAGAGAGGAGTGGATCTCGGTCATGACAAAAAGAGTTGCTGAGTCAAAGACTGATCTGCAGAATTAGACACATTAGAATGTTCGACATGACCTAGAGGTTCATTGAGTCAAACACTAACCCACTGAATGACAGAGGAGGGAGTCTCAGTCATTAATGAAAGATTTGTGAAGTTAAATACTGATCTGCTGAACAAGAGAGGAGCAAATCTCAGCGAAGACCAAAGGATTCACTGAATCAAACGTTGACCTATTGAACTGGTCTTTTGATCTTGGTCACGATGAAAAGATTCACTGTGTCAAACACTCACCAGATGAACAACAGAGGAGTGAATGTTGGTCATGACCTAGAGATTCTCTGAATCAAACACTGACCTTTAATGAATCTGCTGCTGAAGAAAGGTAACTCTTTCTGTTTCTTCTGCTGAAGTTGCTGTTTTGGTTTAACTTTATGTAACCCTTTCTATTTACTGCTTCTAGGGTTTGTTTTCTATTGTTGTATCATACCAACATGAGTGCTTATTGTGTGTTCTGTGTTCATTTCTTTGGTATTGTGACGACCATTAGCGTGTGTGTGTGTGTGTGCAGGTTAGAAGATTATGTTAATTGTTTTTAACAGTTTGAATGTTGTGTTCCAGACGGGGAAGGCGGTTATTAAAGACTTGTTCTCTGACCTTAAAGATGGGAGGAAGCTTCTGGACCTGCTTGAGGGCCTCACAGGAACCACCCTGGTGTGTGTGTGTGTGTGTGTGTAAACCTGTCTTTCTGTGCGGGCTGCATTTATGGGCCAAACATTTTAGGGTGTGTTTGTGGTGTGTCTCCATTTGTCTATGTGTAATTATAGAATGTGTGTGTGTTCCTTGTGTGTGTATTTTTGGGGGGTTGGGGGACAGTAAAGGGTCAGTTGTTGGGATGTTAACTGCCCGAGTGAGTGATGATGACTTGGTGTGTGTGTGTGTGTGTGTGTGTGTGTGAGTAATGAAATTCCTGAGAGCAATTTCATCAGGCACCAGCCCAATCCCCCATCTCTCTCTCTCTCTCTCTCTCTCTCTCTCTCTCTCTCTTTCGCTTACATCCACACCCACACACCCTTTTGTGTTTTGACGCTGTGAATAACAGTTAAGTTGATAGTGTGAGCGTGTGTGTATTGTAACTTGCAGCATGCTTTCTTTGAAATGGGAATGCTAATTACAACGCCCTCACACTACCCTGCGTGTGTGTGGTTTTACATGCGTTGTGTGTAAACCTTCTATGCATTGAGCATTATTATCCATCGCCAATCACAATATTTTCCTTTTTTCCCCCCTCTTTCTCTGGTCTAGACTAAAGAGCGCGGTTTCACCAGAGTTCATGCTCTGAATAACGTCAACAGAGTTCTCCAAGTGCTGCACCAAAACAACGTAAGTTCTCTCGCTCTGTTTGATTTTCTTTTCTCTCCTGGTTGTTTGTTGCAGATCACATTGTCATTGTTGCTGATGTTGATTTAACTGTGAAGTTGGAGCTATTGGTGCATTCGAGTCATGTCGGAAAGATCACATTTATGAGTTGAACACAAGAACGGCACCACAAAGTCGTAATTACGAGTGGGGGAACTCGCGATTTTCTTTCACGTTTCCATGTTGGGGGCGTGTCTGTAAGAAAACATGGTGGAATCAACAGATGCAGTGTCTGTATTTGATGTTAAATGTAAATGAGTCTTGTTGCATTTATTCCTGTGAATAATCACTATTTGGATATAATGCTGATAATACAGACTAATGTAAATAAAAGTGAGGACCTAAGTAAGAACATAAGGGAAAGTGAGGACCTAAGTAAGAACATGAGGGAAAGTGGGGACCTAAGTAAGAACATGAAGGAAAGTGGGGACCTAAGTAAGAACATGAGGGAAAGTGAGGACCTAAGTAAGAACATGAGGGAAAGTGAGGACCTTGTGCAACCAGGACCTTAGTTTTGCTCTATTCACCACTCTGTCTATCTCTTACTGTCTGTTTCTCTCTCTAACTCATCTCTCCCTCACTCTGTCAATGTCCTTGGTGATGTTTGAGCTCCAGGCAGTTGTTTCTCAATGTTCTGTATTCAGCATCACTCTGAGACAGCGCAGTGTGGTAACAAGGACATCCTAATTAGTGTGTTGTGTGTGTGTGTGTGCGTGTGTGTGTATCATGTAAGCATTAGACCTCATAAAGATAGGTTGGTGTCGAATGTCCTCATAAGCACCCAGTCCTCATAAAATAAACTGACTTTTATTTGGAAAAAATTAATAGTCAAAATATTTACTTTGGGGTACTAAGGTAAAGGTTTGTGTTAGATTTAGGTTTTCGCAGAGTTTTAGTAGTCTACAACGATCTACAGCAAGGTCCTCACAAAGATTAAAAACAAAAAAAACAACCTGTGTTTGATGCCGAAAGATAGTGATAAACATTGTTGGGGGCAAGGTCTTTGTGGTCCTGTGCTTATTTCCTTCCCTTTTATGTTTAGCTTTGCTGTAGTGTGGTGCGCGCACACATACACACACACACACACACACACACACACACACACACACACACACACACACACACACAGAGTCACCAGTTTTGTTTTTGGTAAAACACTGCGATTTTATTCCAACTGTTTCCATAGTGTTTCTATATATACCCCCCACCCCCCCACACACACACACACGCACACACTTATCTACAGTTGGAAGTTAAAATCTAGCATCCCTCTTCAGAGTGATAAACTGTTTTGAGCTCCAAGCCTCGTTATTAAACTTCTTAGCATCGATAGCTGAAAGAAAAATCCATTCAGCTGCTTGAAAACCAAGTTAAACACAATAAACATGCACATTTTGACTCCTAATGAGAACAAAGATGGTCAAGAGTCCTTTTTTTCTTTTGTAATGGAGACAAAAAAAGATTCATTATGTAAACCCAGCGATTAAACAATCCAAAGCTATATACAGATTGGGTCCAAGCACAACGCCGCTAATTCTGCATCCAGCTTCATCCCCTTCATCAGTAGGCAGGAATTTATTCCATCTTGAGAAATCATTGTCGGTGTTTACTCTGCTTTTACTATATTTCTTGTTAATTATTTTTTTTGGAAGCACAGGGTGATATTTTCTTTGTGGGTGGAGTGAAGGGATGTTGGGGAGGATCTATAAAATGAGTGACAGGAGGTCCATGTCAATACAAACACACAACTTCGAAGCATAGGGCAGGTTTCCAAATGGATTTTCTTAGCCATGTAATACACTTGCCCTGAGGCCGAGGGTTAAACCATAATGTTTTTTTATCATGGTCTACATATTTTCCAGGTTATTTATACAAGTAAGAAATAATTCCTCCCACTTCCTGTCCTAACACTGAACTGTGTACCCAACATAGCAGAAGAAAAATCTTTTGTGATATTCAGTGCAGTGCGATGTGTGGGAAAACAGTGAGACAGTCTGATAATCCAGACCTGAAATATTTAAGTAATTAGTTGGAGTTTGGAAATTCTGATTTAGATGAATGCAGCATTATGCCTCTGTAGGTCTGAGGCATTTAAACCCTGTACAACCTGGACAATGTATAACGCTTCTCTTGAAGAACAACGCATTATATCTTTGTTGTCACACTTAATGTCTATGAAACAAGTTGCGCACTATCGTCACTGTTCTAGCAGCTTCTCTTACCGGGTTATACTTTTTTCTTCAAGTGAATAATCCTCTGTCGAAAATGGTTGAGATTGGTTTCGTTTTTATTTAAATAATCTCTCCTCGAGATTAATGCATTTGTGAACAATTTAAGAAGCACTCTGATTGATTGACTGCTTCACTTTCACCTGAGCAGCTGAGGAATTTGGGGAGTATTTGAAGGGATTATAGTGTAATATGTCTTTGATGTTGTGTATTGGTATGTGATGACTAACACCACACACACACACACACACACACTGTCTCTGCAGGTGGACCTGGTGAATATCGGTGGGACAGACATCGTCGATGGAAATCATAAGCTGACCCTCGGGCTCATTTGGAGTATCATCTTACACTGGCAGGTGAGAACTTGTGTATACACACACACACACACACACACACACACACCCTTTGCGGAGTGTATTTTACATGTTTGTCATTTTATATACAAGGATCAGTATCACCACCATGGTGTGTGTGTGTGTGTGTGTGTGTGTGTGTGTGTGTGTGTAGGTTAAAGACATCATGAAGGATGTGATGTCCAGTCTGCAGCAGACGAACAGTGAGAAGACGTTGCTGAGTTGGGTCAGACACTGCACACGCGGCCGGGGTGACGTGAACGTGCTCAACTTCACCACAAGCTGGACAGATGGACTCGCCTTCAACGCCATCCTTCACCACTTCCGGTAAAACACACGCACACTTCTTTTGCTTTGTTCTTCTTGTTTTGTCTTTTCTCTTTTCTCCCCTCTAAACCTAAATCTCGTCTCGTCTCATGCCGTCTCTTCTGTTTTGGTCTCTTCTCATTATCTCGTGTCCCGTTTCCCTTTGTTCTTCCTCATTTTTCTCATCTCCTAATGGCTCCTCTATTCTTCACTTGTCTTCTTTGCCCTTGTTTTCTCACATTTTGTCTCATCTCTTTCCTCCTCACTGATCTCCCTTACTTGTCTTGTCTCATCTCCGTCTCCTCTCGTCTCCAGGCCTCACGCGTTCCTTTGGGATCAGATTGTGGCTCTTTCCCCGGTCGAGAGACTTGAACATGCCTTCAACTTTGCCAAAGATGAGCTCAACATCGAGAAGCTGCTCGACCCCGAGGGTAAAAAATTAAAAATAAATCACATACACGTCTCTGCATATAAACACACGCCACTTGATGTGACCAATCAGAGAACTCCCACACACCAGCCTTATACACATATAAATAGGCAACTCGCGTAAATTGGCAAACGAAGACGTTTCTCTTAACACTGCTCTCTCTAGACGTGGCTGTGCAGCTGCCGGATAAGAAATCCATCCTCATGTACGTGACGTCTCTGTTTGCCGTGCTGCCTAACGACGTCACCATGGACGACATCCGAGAGGTCGAGACCCTGCCCAGGAAGTACAAGGTGGACGAAGGCCATCCTGTTAACACGCAGGTAAACCGCACAGAAAACGCTACTCTGAGGATTTCTAAATCACTTCAGCCAACACCATGTTTAAATGCACTCATGAACGAACAGGATCGTGGACTACATCGATTATTTAATGTCAAAATTCACCGTTTAGTTGACGGCCGAGACGACGCTCGTTGCGGTTGTGGGTGTTTCCTTTTTGAAACACGCTGACAGCGGTAGACCAATCACAACAGACTGGGACATCTGACCAATCAGAACAGATTATGTTCTCTGAAAGGAGTTTAGAACGAATCATTTAACTAGTCGTTTGTGTCTCTGGGGGGGGGGTAATGCTTCAATTTAAATTATGAGCACATTTAAAGTGTGTTTTGACCTTGGATGCGTGTAAATCTGTTGTATGAGACCTTTAAAACAAGCCTGGGTCCGTTTCAAAACCATAATAGGTGCACTTTAAAGATTGCGAATCCCTGTGGAGCAAATATGTCAGAAAGAGGACTACGTGTTTTTCTGGAAAAAAAACAAAGCCATTTGATTTTGGTTATTTTACTATTATTATTATTATTATTATTATTATGGATTATAATAATAATTTTATTTATACCACAGCGCTGTTCAATTCTGATTGGTCAGAAGTTGTTAATTTTCTATAATGGCAGCAGTTTCAGCTGTCAATAAAATCACAGGTTTATACTGGCATATCAGTCCGTACAGCTTTTTTATTTTTTAATATTAATCCAAAATATTAACGATATCTCAGGAACAATTCATCAGAGCGTGGATATTGCATCATCATATCACCTAGCTCTAGTTCAGAGGGTGCAGTGTGACAGGAAAGGGCTGTCCGAGCGGTGTGAGGTGGTGTAAGCGGGGCTTTGTGGTTGGAGAACTGTCCCTGTGGTGTAGATCGTGACTCAGAAGCAGCCCCTCCCACATGCGCTCCGTTCTCCTCTCTTCACTTGCGTTCGCTCTTTTTTTTTTTCCGCTGGTGAGAATGAGTCATCATTTTCACTCGGTCCACCCGAGTGGAACCAAACACACACACACACACACACACACAGAGCACATTTAGTTTGACTTTAGTTGCTTTGGTCTGGGTCTGCTCAACACACACACACACACACACACTGTACAATTCTACAGAAAGTTCTGGAAAGTCGTTCTCTTCCCAGACTATGTGGCCAATCAGCACTCAGCGCTCAGTATCACGAGTGTGAGATCCATACATGGTGTGTTTGAATGGGTGTAAATGTTTGTGTTGTGTGTGTATGATTGTGTGTGAGTGGAGAGAATCTGGGTCTGCCATATGTTTGCCATTTAGGGGCTTATGTATTGCCAAACCTCAGCTATTTTAGTTGTAGACACACACACAAGTTCTCAGGCTCATGTCTTATTATAACTTTTAACTTTACTTTCCACATGTGCATTCTTACACACACACAATCAATTTCTGATTTTTGCTTACTTTGCTCACACGCACAAACACACACGCACAAACGTGCCACATGCGCGTGTGCACACAATTTTTGCTTCTTTCTTACTTGTGTTCTCTCTCTCCTTCTCTCTCTCTCAAACACACACACACGCGTTATACAGTGTGGGTTTGTGCTCAGAATGTCAGTGCATATTTTGACTCTGTGACCTTTCCTCCCCGGCGAAGGTCATTCTGCACAGATCTGCACTAAACAACACTGCTTTATTTAAGGATGTGAATCGGAGCGATTATAAGCACTTTCGCATTGTATGATTGAGTTTCTGGGCTCTGTGTGTGTGTGTGTGTGTGTGTGTGTGTGTGTGTGTGTGTGTGTGGTAGATAAATAAACTCTTGACTAAAGTGCTCTCTCTAAAAGCCAGCCAGCAACAAAAATAATTCATTCAAATGGTTACAATCCAAACCGAATATGGAAACCAGATATCCGAGTTTATTAAAATGCACATGAAATTCATGTGAATAAAAAAGTGATGCATGGAAAATATTGTAACATTGTTTTCTGTAATATGGGTCATTTATTATTTATTATTCATACTACAAAACTCAATCAGCATGCAAATTAGCCTAATAATCAGTATAACAAAATAATACCATTATTATTATTAATTAATAATAATAATAATAATCAGCATAAGAAAAATAATAATAATCAGAATAACAATAAAAACCAACAACAATAATAATAATGATCGCAATAATGATGATTATTGTTTTTCCATCTTGTTTACTGCTTGGCATTGGGAACTTTTGTTTTTTGTTTTTTTTTGCAAATTTGATGCATTTTATTTGGTTTTATTTTACTGTTTCATTTTGTTACGCGTAATTAATTTTTTGGTTAATTCTCTGTGGGTAATTTCCCATCAAGTTTTATTTATTTGTTTTAATTATTATTATTATTATTATTATTATAATTTTTATATTGTTACTTTTTATTGCACTTAAATCTTGTTTTTTTGTCTTTTTTTAGTTATTCAGATATTTTGTTTTTGAATTTTTTTTTTATTGTTGCTTGTTTATTTTAGTTTAGTTTTAGTTTTATTTTACTTTTTGTTGCACTTAATTGCAAAAAGAGATCACGCCCCAGCTATTGTTACTTTCATTGTTGCTTTTTGTTACATGTATTTCTTGTGACTTGTTTTGTTTTACGTCTTGTTTTTGCTTTCATTTTATTTTAGCAACAAAATGGTGAATGGTAGTTTTGTGGGATAAGTGATAAGTGGCGAATTGCAGGACAAAATGATTCGTAAATAACACTTTGCTGTTCAGTTTAGCCGTGAACTCGGTCCCCGTGCCAGCTGTGTACACTCCAGCCTAGGTGTTAAAACTCACACTAGTAACATGGATCCCTAATGAACGGCAGGCAAGTTCACTCATAGCTTTGGATCATCGATGTGCTCTGTATTTTACAGTTGTATCTACTTTCCTGTTGACCTCGCCTCTGCATATTATCTCACAATAACATTAGTATTTTACAGAATTCTTGGGTGCGGTGTTGTTTTTTCGCCATGTAGTAGGGCACAGTACGGGAGTGTCTTCCTCAGACAACACCTTTCTTTATAACGAAACACCGTGGTATTTACACCATGAGGAAAAACCTGCTCCTGTTACACTTATGTAATCACACACACACACACTTGGCTTTTGCATGCTGATATTTACTCCTATTTGGAAATGTCAGGTGGTTTATGGGTGGATGTGATCGTGAATGTGGTTTTCAGATTTATTTATTTTTTTCCTTGATCAAGAATACAGTTAAGAAGTAAATAATGCATTCAGTGACTAGCAAGACCAGATTTACCAAAAAGGTTTTGCTAGTAGCACTAGTATAAAGAACAAATATCCAGAATATAAAACCTAAAACCATCACATTAGATATACCCACCCACAATAGACTCCTTTTCCAAAAAAAAAAAAAAAATAGTTCTCATCTTGTGCCTTTCTGTGTAATCCCCCTTGTTCTTGATTGTCTATTTACTCCATCTTCCTGTCCATGTCTCCTGCAGGGACTGGCTGGAGCACCGGAGGAGGTGGGCAGATCACAGGCCAAGACCTCGGCCGTGGACAGGGAGATCGATTTGGAAGGAGGGATGGAGATGGATCTGGACTCGTACCAGGCCACGCTGGAGGAGGTGCTCACATGGCTGCTGTCCGCCGAGGACGCGTTGCAAATCCAGGATGAGGTTTCTGATGACGTGGAGGAAGTTAAGGACCAGTTCCATACGCATGAGGTACTGCAGCTACAGTTCTATTCCGAACATTGAGTAACATAAAAATGTGGTCAATGAGATCAATGCTGAGTATCCTTCACTTGCTCACGTAAATTTAGACTGGAAGGGATGCTCGTTTTACAGTTTGGTGAATAATTTCACTGGGATGCTGTAGATTTGCACCTGTGGCTGCTGTAATCATAGACGGTCTTGTGCTCATCCCAGGATCTCTTTTTAACCTTTTATGTTACTCTTTTAATCTTTTTTTACTCTTTTTGTATAGCGTAATGACTTAAAATCCGACTGTCCGATGGGTTCCCTTAACAGTCTGGTGCCTCTCAAGGTTTTCCTTGCCCCTGTTGCCTCTGGCATTTTCTTTACCACTAAACTCAGAACGCAACTATTTCGGCAATCCAGAGAATCTGAATGAAGGAGCTTCTGAATGTGAGGACAGGTCACCTTTTCACTCTTCAGACTGTAAACACCTCTTGTCTTCTCCGAAAGGAATGTGTAGCCTCCTTCGCTCCATCCTTCTCTGAGTACACGGTCACAACATGCAAGGAATGTCAGGAATTCCATGGAGCGAGGCGGTTCCAATCCCCCAAACCCTGAAGTGAGGGATGGATGTAGGGACTGGGAGGTTGGAGAAGGTGTTCTGATAGTCGGGTTGTAATGAGGTAGGGGGAAGGTTTACATTCTTAATGTTAAATTTGGAGGCTAGTGGGACAAAAGCATGCCAAAAAACTGAGATGTTCCAATCCTCTTAGGAACGGGCTTTCCTAGAGTGCTGGAAGCAGATGGCTTGGAACGTCGCTTTCCCATTCTGGTGCTTTTTCCACTTTTCAAGTACCAGAACCTGATCAAAGTATCTGATCAAGGCTGCTTTGCCCCAAGAATTCAGTATTTTTGGTGAAGTTTGAAAGCTGTTTTGAAGTCCATGTGTGGTCCAGAGAACCAATCCCTTTTCCTTTTGGATGGTCTGGGGCTCACTTCCACTGAACCATGGTGTGGTCTCTATCTGCTGCTTCCTGTTTCAAGTATGGTGATGGGGGATGGCAGGGTAATGGTTGTTATGGTCAGCGGAGGAGACTGGTTTACATTTTCTTGATCTATAAGACCAAGACTTCCAGGGTTTGGGAGGAATTCTTCCACATGAGCACCTCACCCAGACAAATCAATCCAAGTGTGAACACACCCTTAGATAGAACATTTCATATTCAAACTTTTCAGAACAGAAAAGAGAGACAAGACAATGCTATCACAAGTTGTTGAGGAAAAACGACTACTAGAGCTTGGAATTCTGTTTTTATTTGGGTCAGATCTACAGGGTGTTCCAGAGGTCTTTATACATAGGGGACTTGGTTTGCTAGCACCACAACCACGGTTCAGCCTTCGTCGGTAGATGTCCATGGACGTCCACTTCTGGGTCGGTCCGCAGCACTTCCAGTCTTTTCGAATTTATTAAAAAGTTTGACGTGTGTGATCCGTGTGCTTGGTATGTTTCCTGTTAGTCCATCGCAGCCTTGAGACAGATTCCCGATCCAGTCATGAGAACGATTTAAGTACGTTCTTCTTTTGTCAAAGGTGTTCTTAAAGGCTATCTGAAATGATATGTATAATGTAAATTAACTCTGAAGTTTTCTGGACGATATTTAGCTAAAAAAAGTGTTAATTTCCCCCTATGTATGGAGACTTTTGGGATTTTGTACTGAGAAAATGGTCTGGTATATTTAAGTTAAGTATTGATGTAGTAGTTCAGTAATGCTGCCTCTGAAAACGTTCCTGTTGGTGTTGAGGAATTGAGAACCTTTAGTTCTGTAAGTGGCCAGTTTTCTCTTGGTACGTAATGAAGTACAGTTAATGAAGGGGATGGAAAGGATTTTCTTTTGAAGCTCTCTTCCTACAAGGCATTTTTATCCCTCCGCGCCCCCCCACCCCCTCTTTCCCTGTGTGTGTTATCTGTCACGTTTGGCTAACTCCCAGCGATCTGCCCTCACCGTGTTTTGTTCTGAGGTTGCCATGGCTGTTCTGGGGTGAAGTGACCCAGAGCACACCTACAGGCGCTGAACATGACCACTTAAGTTCTCAAACACTCCAGATAAAGCAGCTGGCTTGGTTTTCTTGGAAGGCAAGCACAGCGAGCCATTTTAAATTTAGCAGTGCGTGTCTAAAACCTCCAATTAACCGAGACGGAAAGTCAGAAGTGACGGAGAATTCGCAAAAAAAACTCAGTCAAGCTACACAACGTTACCATCTACACAACGTCCTTTCTTCTCTCTCTTTTTAAGAACAAAAAAAAAGACCTGCACCAACCTGACGCAAAATTTTCGAGGTTCGAGTTTCGATTGAGGTTCATTTTTCATGTTCAGTGCTAATATATAGGTATTTTTGTAACACACTGTAATTCTGTATTCGTTTATTGTCCTTGATTCATAAGAGAAATTTTTAGGTTCAATGTGATTTAAAAATGGCCCGATAGCAATGGATCCTGTCTGATCTGAGCAGCCCTGAGAATGTCCACATCTCAGCTCATGATTGGAATAATTTGCATACAATTTTTATTCAATAGCAGATTATTTTTAATCACGGTAATAACGCAAAATGGGAAGTTGGAGCTCGTAATTACGTCATTTTCAACAAAGAGTAGAGACAACTTTTTTTGTTCGCAACAATATAGCTCGCTTACTTTGAGTGATGTGTATTTACCTCCTAATTTGCTACGAAGTGCTACTATGTGTACTATTGATGCCCTGAGCCGCCTTTTTGATTTGACGTCACTTGCGATTGCGGAGACCTTCCCGACTTAAGACAGGTATTCCGAGTCGAAGGGACGTTTTTTTTCCAGAAATTCCCAGCTACATTTTCATACTCTCTACCCCGTAACACTCATTTTGCTCCGTTTTCGAATGTAGTTTTTCTGTGGACACTTTCTTCAGTCCTGTGAAATGTTAGATCCCATCAGGACGCGGGGCTGGAATTTTGTACCTCAATATAAAAGATCTGAAAGCAGCATTGTGTTCGGATACCGCGTTCTGTGATCGTGATCATCGAGCTGCTCTTCTGTCCGGTTATCTGATGTCCGGTTATCTGATGTCCGGTTATCTGATGATTATCTTTAAGCTCAGGCTTTTAGTGCAGCTTGAATAGAGAGACTCGGGTGGAAGTTTTAGACCAGAAAGCGCTTACGGTCACGGCGTTCGCTTTGTTCCTTTATTATTGAGATATCGGACTCCTCGACAGATCTTCTAAAGATGTCTGTGACCTGGATGAAAAAGCATGCGTTCAGAAAAGCGAGTGTCTGAATGGGGAAACTGTATACATTCAGTCATGTGTGTATAGATATGGGGGATCTGTGGTAGGTTTAAGGAGAAATATGCAGGACAAAAATTACAGTTCCAGGCAGGGTGTAGTCAACACGGTGCCGATTTAATGACTAGCATGTGGCACTTTAACAGCTCACCGAATTACACGTTGGAACATTAAATAAATACCGTAGTCTTAGTACACCTAATTACTGAAGAATTTCAGTTAAGTGGGTCTGATACCATGCCTAAATAGCAGAAGCATATATAATATGTAAGGAATAAAACAGGCTGTTCTAGAGAAATAACCAGTAACCTGCAGCAACAGCGCCTCCCGAAGTGTTTTATATAACCGTTTTCATTTATTAATGAATACAAAATTGTGCTTATGTGCCATTTATCGGTACGTTTATTGTTGTAGGCTCCGGTTATCACTTTTCAAGTCACCAGCCTCCACTTTTTTTTTTCTTGAAGTTATTTAGACAAGTTTTTGGAAAAACGCAACTTGTCATGTTACTGAGAAACTGCACATCGTAAACTCCTCCCTAAAGCGCTGACACTGGAGACTCCTTCCATTAAAAATGTTAAATAAGCATCTCCTTACGGAAAGCTTTACGATGTCGACGTTTGCACGTTTTTTGTTACCTACGTCCCTGTAAATGAAGTTACTACAGAAACGAGAACATGTTAGAACAAGAGCATTAACATAAATTCGTGACCTGAGTTACAGCCAGCACTACTGACCAATCGGAATCGGGAATTAAACTGGTATAAAATGAATGAAAATATAAATATGGTCAGTTTGAATGGATGAACTTAAGTCTGCCTTTTCTGAACCTTTTTATTTAACCAAATTGTTTGTTGGGTTTTTTTTTTTTGCTTTTTTCCTCAGGCATTCATGATGGAGCTGACCGCACACCAGAGCAGCGTGGGTAATGTGCTGCAGGTGGGAAACCAGCTGATTGCACAGGGCAACTTGAGCGAGGAGGAAGAGGATGAGATCCGTGAGCAGATGACTCTGCTGAACTCGCGCTGGGAGGCCCTTCGTGTGAACAGCATGGACCGCCAGGCCAGGTGTGTGTAAATATATATAAATGTGTGTGTGTGTGTGTGTGTGTGTATGCATGTGCGCCAAATATTCGTACCTGTATCTTGGAAGTGGGTGTGGCCTAAACCGAACCTGCACAATGAACATAGAAGTTACTATTCAAAAAACATAATTTGTTTTAAATACTTTTTTGGAGACCAAGCTCTGGTATGGAGATCCACGACAGCCTTCAACCATCAGACCAACAGGCTGAACAAACAAAATGAAAATAAACACCCCCCCTACCCCCCACCCACAACAAATCGAAAAAAAACAAAAACTAATAGTTTGCCTCTGACTCAGGTCTGTATTTGTATCTGTTTAGTATCATGTTCAGTCCAAATAACATGTTCTTATTTGTACTTTTCCTGAGAAAGTAGGAGGAGCTTAGCTGGAAGTTGTCGGGTGGTGAATTGATGTGTGCCAATGCTTTTGATGTTGAGAGAAAAAGTGAAACCGTAGCAAAACGGTCATCAAACACAGCTGAGGGGGCCAATACTTTAATCCTTAGTTGAAAATGCAGAGAAGCTTGAGTGCAAACCTTACCAGAGGACTAGTCATGCTAGTCATTTTCTGTGGCTGAATCTCAGATGTTTTTCTACATTCCAGGCACTAGGTAGGGTGCACAGCGCCGTTTTGTTACATGCTACATAGGGAGCTAGGAAATCGAATTGGAAGCAACTTGGGATTTGGCCTAACTAGAGGATTTGGAATCTTTCTTTCATCACGATAAATAAATCGAGCCTATATTGCGAAAAAGTTACTGTGGGTAACTAAACCGAACAAATCAATGAATCGGAATCATTGAATCAACTGCTTTGATTATTGTTTCAGACTTCATGAAGTTCTCATGGACCTCCAGCATCAGCAGCTCCAGCAGCTCTCCGACTGGCTGAAGCAGACAGAGGTGCGGATCCGTAAAATGGAGACCGAGCCGTTGGCGGGAGACATGCCGGGATACCTGGCTCAGATCGAGCAGCACAGAGTAAGACAGCTCTCTGATGGTCGTTTTGTGATGTTGCACGTTCGTGCTTCACTGCTTGTACTAGACATTAGTGCCATAACGACAGAGGAGACATTAACAGTATCTCATTGAAGCACCCTTTGACCTCTCGCCTTTGCTTGACCGTGACCTTTACGTTTGTGTTTGGGGGTCAGGCTCTGCAGAGTGACCTGGAGACCGAGCAGGTCAAGGTGAACTCTTTGACTCACATGGTGGTGGTGGTGGACGAGAATAGCGGCGAAAGCGCAACTGCCGCCCTGGAGGACCAACTTCAGGTACGGACACATCGCTAGTTTACGTTTCACCTCACAAATTTGTGTTTTTATGAGAGAGAGACTGTGTGTGTGTGTGTGTGTGTGTGAGAGAGAGAGAGAGAGAGGGGACTGACTGAGCGAGAGAGACTGACGGAGCGACTGAGCGAGAGAGAGAGAAAAGAGACTATTAACGTTGAACGTATAGGAGACAAAATAGTTCCTGTCATCACTTACATTAATGTAGCTATAAACGGATAAAAAGTGCAAAGTGTCAGTCATTAATGATGATAAAAATAAAAAAATGTTGTCGGAAAACTGTTGTGATATAAGAAGAATAAAACACGTACAACTCTCTCTGATTTTCCTCTAACAGCACTCCGGCAAGAGTTTTTTATTTTGTGTGTATGATATTGTTCTGCACAATTGTTGGTATAATGACTTGAAGAGTCCGGTGGTTGGCTACTAGGAGACATTTTCTACTCACTTTTTTGTAAACCTTATCTGTTCTGACACAGCGCTCAGAGTGTTCTATAGCACTGCTTGTGCTGCCGTTCGCGCTGTGGCCTGTAATGACACACGGCGCTCTTTGAACCTTAATGCCCGTGTTTGTCTGCTGAAGCTCAGTGAGGATTACGGCCTTAAGAGTTGACGGGTGGAAAAAAAAAAAAAAAGGCACCTGCCTTCTTACTGGGCTCAAAGGATGTGTATTCCAGCTGACACTAAGCAGAAACGTTCCTGGAGAGTGAACATGTGGTGGAGTGTAAAAACCGAGTAGTGGCTGTTGGTATCAGAAATCACTCGATCTCATGATCGCTCTCGGTGCTGTGGAACATCTGACCTTTCACACAGTGCTCTGCAGTTTACATGTTAAAAAAGTGTGTCGACGAATAAGCCTCTACGGTGCTCCGCATAAACAAACCACATCCACATTATAGCTGCTTATAGCTACATATCGAAATAGCTACTTATAGCTGCTTACAGAAACGGCGACTTATAGCTATTTGCTGGTGGTCACTGAAAGATTTGTCATGCTAGTTGTATGCAGTGTAACTCATTTTCTTCCGTCGCTGTGCATTTCTCTGTGCAGTCTCTGGGTGAGCGCTGGGCTGCGGTGTGTCGCTGGACAGAGGAGCGCTGGACCAAACTGGGGGAGATCTTGCTCGTGTGGCAGCAGCTCCTGGAAGATCAGGTTAAAAACATTTAACTGCAATTTTTTAAAAGTTTTATCGTCTGAACTTTTTACTTATTTGTATTTTACTTCACGGTGTTTCCAGAACCTGTTCAGGGCCTGGCTGGGGGAGAACGAAAAGGCTCTGAGCGAAGTGCAGACGCGTGACTTCAAAGACCCGAGCGAGATAAACACTAATGTTCGTAGATTAGCGGTGAGTAGTCGAGCTAGGTAGGCACGTTATTCAGGAAGTGCCCGACAGTGAGACTGGCCTGAATGTTAGGATTTTAACGACCGACCTGGCAAGTTTGAAACTTTCGACATCCTCTGGCAGAGCCTGAAGGAGGACATGGCGCAGAAGCGGCGGGCGCTGGGCACTCTGTCCGAGGCGGGGCAGGATGTGGCACAGCTACTGAAAAGTCCCGCAGCGAGGCAGCGCATTGAGGTGGACACGGAGGAGCTGACGTTGCGCTGGGACAACCTGGTGCAGAGACTGGAGGACTGCTCCAATCAGGTAACACACACCACACGCTCTCAGCCAATCAGCTGCTTGATCAACTTTACACAACATAAAAATGATTAACGTGCTCACAACTCAACATCAAGGAAAGGAAGGAAATTCTTGCTAGTGCAATATCTCCAAATTTAATGGTTAAATGTAAAGTACATAGGAAAATGACCAGGAAAAAAAAAATCATCACATCATAATCTGTCTTTGCATTTATAATAGCATAAGTTCTGTTGTTCTAGGCTTCATGGAGAACCTGCTACAATTCTGTGACTGTCATGTCGATGTTTTTATCAGAGATAAAAAAATTTATATTATATAGTTCTTATTATAAGATTCCAAAATAATATTCTGTAACATTTTTGGTAATCAATTTTCTTTCTCTTTTTTAATGATACATGAATGCTGTAGGCATAAAATAGGCATGTAAGACCAAAGTAATAGAAAAAAGTGGGGTGCCAATACTTTTGCGCTGACCCGTGTATGAAAACATGAGAAAACGCACACATGGCGCAGACACACACACACACACACACACACACACACCAGGCACATCTGAGCTCCGCGCCAACTCCTGAGCATCCCAAATTCCCTGGAATAAGGTGGTGCTCAGATCTCTGTAATCCCCCCTTGAGAAATTTTAAGGATGTTTTTTTGTATTCTTCTTGTTTAACACAGTCATATGCACTCTTGTCTCGTCTCCAAGGTAACCGTGGTAGTCAGTGCTGCAGGGACGCCGCAGGTGCAAGAGAGGGTCGTCATAGAGACGGTCACCACAGTAGTGGAGCGGACACAGCGCATGGTCACCGACCAGGAGCTCCTGCCTCCTGCACCACCGAAGAGACGCCACCTGGACACGGACACGGAGCTCAGGAACCTGTAGGAACTCTCTCTCTCTCTCTCTCTCTCTCTTGCGTGCGCACACACACACACAACCTTGTTGTTCATTGGTAATGTTGGTAGTTTCCTTTTCCAAACTTTTGTGTCTGTCCTTTTCTTTCTTTCTACCATTCCACCTTTCTTTCTTTCTGTCTGTCTTTGCATCATTGCTAATGTAGACCTACCTGTTAGTTTTGTTTATTAAACTGTATGCTGACCTGGTGTGTGTGTGTGTGTGTGTGTGTGTGTGTATAGAGTGGACAGTGAGATTACTGACCTTTTGTCCTGGTTGGTGAGATGGAAAACCTCAACACAGACGCTGTCCTCTAAAGATCCTCACGACCTCACAAAAAAACTACAGGTAATAAATTTAAGAGCGCGCCGCTGCCGCCGATTGGCTCAGTGAGTGCGCCGCTGCCGCCGATTGGCTTGTAGAGTGTGTAACATGTTTTTGTATATGTTTCCAGGGCCTGGAGGCGGAGCTTACAGAGAAAGAGCAACGAATGAAAGATGTGAGTGAGAGAGGAGAGAAGCTGATTGAGCAGTTAGAGAAAGGTAAAGGCATTCTGGGTAGTTTTAAAGTTTCATTCGTCTTTTCTTTGTTGCTGTGTGTGGAAAGATGGACTATTCTTTCTCTTCTCTTTTTTTTTTTTTTTTTTTTTCCAATATACTGTTACTTTTTCCTTTGGTACCGTGTTTATTTTTTCCTTTGGTACCGTGTTTATTTCTTACTCTCCTACTCCCTTTTCTTTCTTTATGATCCTTTATCTGTCTCTCTGTCAGTATGTCTGTCTTTCTGTTGTTCCTTCTGTCTTTGCATCTCATGATCTTTCCTTCTGTCTCTCGTCTTACTGTCTGTCAGTCTGTCTTTCTGTTTTGTTCTGTCTTTTTTTCTTTTTTTTTCTTTATAGATATTGATATTAAATCTCTCTCTCTGCAGAAGGTTTGTCCTCGTCCCCGGTTCGCTCTGCGCTCGTCTCTGCGCAGGCGGACTTTTCTTCCTGTCAGCAGCTCCTTCGAGACGTGCAGGACAGGGCTCGGGTTTCGGAGCGGGTGGCATCTTTGTCCTCGGAGCTGCAGGTTCTAGACGGAGCCCTGGTGGACGCCGAGGCCTGGCAGAACCGTATGGCGGGACTCGTCACGGACGCCGATCTTTCCGTTCTGCACACGCTCCGAGAAGACTGCCAGGTGAGTGGAATGACTCGAGGGCCGAGCCGGGGCTGTGATTCGGCCTCGGTTTACTTTCATTTTATTATCCGTGCACTGCGAGTCCTGGTGAAGGAGCAGATCGAGGGAAAGCAAGTCAGATTAGACTCCTGGTGTAATCAGTAGTAATAGCTGTGTATATACGTGTTTTGTGTACTTGCACTGAAGTGCTGGTCCTGAGCCAGTTACTCCGTACGCTGTCAAACCCTGACATTAGCTGTAACGGTGTTCGGAGTAGCTTTATCCACACAGTCATTACGGAATCATCTGCCATCTGTCATGAGTGTGATTATAGTACAGTATTCTTCGTTTGTGTGTGCTCCAGGCTCAGTTGGCAGGACTCCTGGGTCCGAGCGCTCGCCTTCAGGAGCTCCGGGTCCGGGTTGCGTCTCTGGCCACAGAGTCTGCTGTCCCTACTGACATCCAGAGCAGCGTGAGCGCCCTGGCATCGCGATACGACTCAACCCTTCAACTACTCGCGACACGAGAGCAGGAGATAAACGCTGGTAAACATAACGATCTTGACGCACTGATGTTGATGATGCGTGGGTTCCAGTGTTGCTTTTTCCTGTTATTTGGACTATAGTAACCGTAGTTCTTCCAAAAATATACAGCATGTTGCTTTATAAGTGATAGTAATGGGAAGAGCGATTGATTCCCGGACTCCGCAGTCGTGAATTTGAAACCCGGGGAAACACTGGCACGACTTTTACAGTAACGAAGGCTTGACCGAGGAACGGTTGCTAAACAGGGAATGGACGGCCAGGAAAAAAGGTAGCACTAGAGACGGTCAAAGTGATTTAGAAGTGAGTCGAGTGTCATCTCCAGACGGTTCACACGGGACTCCTTTGAGTTTGCATCGACTGCAAAAACAAAAAACAACCAAAAAAACCCTGTTTCGGCCATAAATAACCTGTTTTCCCCTCTTTTGTTTCAGTCTCGCTCTGTTGTCTTTCGCTTTTCCTCCATCTTACGCTTTCCCCAATGGGCTACTGCTTCATCAGTGATTTACGTGGCGCGTAATTGAAACAAACAAGTGGGAAAGGAACCGGGAGTTGGGGTGCTGGAAAGATGCCCAAGAGAGTGGAGAAAGAGCAAGAGGAAAACAGAATGAGAAACAGAGAGGGTTCAAATGTCTAATGAAAGTCGCTTAAAAAGACAGTTCCAGAATTTCTCTCTTACCTCAGATACGTACTCTACACACAGAAACCCAACAGCGACCAGACTCGTGGTGATGAAACAATTCATTCGTTTATACTGATTGAATTGGCTAATTTGCTAAATTGGATAATTTGCATCAAAGTATGTGCTGTGAAATAGGTTTGGCGTGAACCTATTAATAAGATTTTTTTTTTTTTTTAAGATCAATTTTACATCAAGTATTAAAAAGGATGCTTAATAATAAATGTTGCTTGCAGTGTTTTGTCTGTATGCTGCTGTATTGGCCACCCCAACACACAACACACACACACACACACACACACACACACACAGAGAATACAACCACAATCTGCCAACTTTAAGAAACAAAACAAAAAGCCCAGCACTGACACCTCCACTCGGCCAAAACGTGTCATTACACCCCCAGTCCTGTGTATTCTTGCATGATTTCGAACACACTCTATATTAAAGCAAAAGGGAAAAAATAAATAAATAAACGAAATAGATTCTTTTTTTTCTCTCTCAGCTCTAGCTAGACTACAGCAGATCGAGAAAAGCGCTGACGTTCGGGCCGAACTCGAGTCCAGACTTTCGTCTCTCGCTGCTGACGTCATAGACACGCCCTCCACCGAGAAGGCTGTGGACAAAGCTCGGTGTGTGTGTGTGTGTGTGTGTGTGTGTGTGTGTGTGTGTGTGTGTATCTGTTCCTTCATTTTTCTGGATTTTTTTTTCTTGTGGATACCAACAGTTACAAGGTTTTATGTGTTAAAGAACACCATGTATACTTTTTATCCATTTATAGTTACATTTATTGAACTGAAACAAGTTCATTCCTGTTATCAGTTCAGGTGTAAACTGTCGTTCCTGCACCAGCGTCCTCCCCCACCCCTTTTCTAGAAGTTAATAAGACACAAAAAAATTTAAAAGGCAAAAAACACGAAGTGTAAACTCTTCTGCTTTACCTCAGACTGTTACAAAGCACTGACACTGGAGACTCCTTCCATAAATGTTTAATAAAAGCCCCCTTACAGAAAAAACGATAATATCAACAGTAATGCACACTTTTTAAAAAATAATTTTAAATATGTATAGATAATTAATCACAGCCTTCTGACCAATCAGATTCAAGAATTCAAAAGCGCCGTGGGATAATTGCATGTAAAAATAACACTAATATTAATGAGTCTGCAAAGGCAGGTGATGACATGGCACACTTTCAGAACAGCACTTTATTTTATACCAGTCTTTATCTTTGTGTCGGAGACGAAGTTAGTGTACAGCATGTAATTCGGGAGTTTCCCCTCTCGGTTCTAAGTGTAGAGCTTTCCACAGAATCGAATCTAAAAATACCACCGTTAAAGCTCCAGGCGTGCTAAAGTCACAAACGCTTTCTAATGTCTGTCTCGTGGCCACAACCTGCTGTGTAATTACCGACTGTGCTGATGGTGCTGACGGAGCAGCTCTTCTTTTTATGTAAAGATCAAAACCCTGTGATCATGCTCGAGGCTCAAGCTGAGACGCTTGCGCATGACCGCCTTCGTGAGCTTTTCAAGCTCGCGTGCTCCAGTACTGCTGGTGGCGCTGTTAAAAAAAAAAAAGAATATATATATATATATATATATTTTTTTTTTATAAATTCACAACAATTAGAAGAGCTTAGTTTTGAATAAACTGTAGTGACACGAGTTGTCACAGACGCCAGCAGTTCGCATCACTACGATTATGGTTATGCCTTGTGGGCGTGTACCGTCCGTCCAGTGTTTTTAGTTCCTGGGAGGAAAATTAGTTGCCGAAATGTTGCCAACAGCACACAGTTCATGACAGTATACAATTGATTTGTCTTTAAATGTATGTTTTCAAAAAATTTGTTAAAATGTCATTGTTTTGCTACGCTAGCAGCTTAGCGGTGCAATTAGCAGCAACTAAACTAACCATGTGCACTTATCTGTATATCTGTACGCCTTATTCTTCATAAGCTGTTAAGCACAAATTAATTAACGCACTAATCCATGTGAAAACTGGTCGTTTTATATTGCACGTTACATGCCAGGATTTGTGCTCACTTTCTTAGCAGATTAGCAGCTAATGGCGAACCTTGGTAGAAACACTCTCCGTAGACACCAGTGATCTCTGCGGCTTCCTTCAAAGATTATCATGTGAAAAATGAGAATGCAGCTATTAATAGTTTTTTCAAGCAATCCGTTGGAGATAATTGCAGACATTAGTTGATGCAATGCATTGTCGGTAGTGTATGTATAAATAGAGCAGATGTCTGATGGGTTTATTCCTCCATGCTCTCTGTAGGTTCTGTGTGCAGAGATCGAGCAGCAACAGCAGGCCGTATCGGACCCACACGAACTCCAGCGCTGGACTCAACTTTCCACCACAGCCGCAGACCAGCTCGGCATGCTGCAGTGCATTCTGGGTAGCATGAAGGATTCACAGGTTGGTCTATTTCTTACTTGGTTACTTTTCTAACAGTTGTGGGGGGTGGGGCTGGGTGGGGGCGTTGATAAATTGTTGCCGTATGGCAACCATGTGCAGTGGTAGAAAGTATCATATAGTCACAAATTACCAATTACTGCTTTTTCCAGTTGCAGTGGCGTTTTTTGCCGCCTAGTAATCCTGTAGAAGTTAAATCTTCTGCAAAGGAATTACAGTTGAAATTCTTTCTCTTTAAACATAACATTTAGTAAATAAAGTGCTATTGCAAAGTGTCTGAAATGACAGCAGTTTTTCTTACTTTGAATGTGAAGTAAATGTACTATTCGAGAAGCCTGTTTTGTCTGTTTTGCTATGAAAGCCTGTTTCAATCCATGAATGCATATTGACCGTTCCATTTGCTCATGTTGTTGCCATATGGCAACAAGTACATTTTACTGTTTAACGGAGTACTCCAAATATATGTAACTTGTTTAAATGACAGAAAATAAATGTTAACTCATCTCAGATAGTGTTTACATTTTTTCTTTAAGTAGTTTTGCCAAAATATATAAAAAAAGTTTCGATTTTGGATTTTTTTCCCCAATGATGACCTTCGCCATGCCATGTGAATGCAGAAAAGGAAGTGCAAACGGCACTTCCTGGTCATGTGACTTTTTTTTTTCTTTTTTTTTGGGTCAGTCCCCTTTTTCCAGGTACATGGGGAAAAATAGTACTATGAAAAAAATGGAGATAAATGAATCGTTGCCACATGCATTAAAGGGTTAATCTGTATTTATTATGCCCTAACTGTAATCACACACTAGTGAAACTGAAGCACTGAAACTTTTATTTATTTGTTTTTTTATAAATAATGTGATCATTACGAGGTTTGGAGGTTTTGTTATTGTTCTGCAACGCTTTGTGCGCAGGTCCGGGGTGAGGAAGTGAGCCGCTGGCTGGACGCCGTGCAGGAGCTGCTGTCGGAGGACTCCAGCACTCACGACCATGCCAATAAACTACAGGATCAGCTTAACCAGTGCAAGGTCAGAGGCCAAACTGTTCCGAATCATTACTTTTTTTTTTTTTTTTAATTTACGTTTGTTGTGTATCTTGAAACAAGAACATAAATCAAAATAAAATGCATCTTGAAGTCATTAAGTCAAGCTATACTAAGATATTAAGTTGTAATGGTCACATAGTACTTCTACTTGTGGATCAGGGCTTCTGTAAATCTTTTAACACCATATAATTTATGGTCTGTTTGACTCTGCTCTGAAGTGCAGTTTTATCCTCATTTTATATCTGTCTTTTGGTTAGGAATACGTGGGGGAGATGGAGGCGGTGGAGTCATCTCTGAAACAGGCGGCCGCGACTGTAGCTGCCGTGCAGCAGAGCGCAGTACCAGGTTTGGCCACATGGGGGAAGAAGGAGCTGGAAGAGAAACAGGGACGCTGGGATGTGCTGAGCAAACAGGTGAGGAAGGAAAGGACTGGGAATTTCTGCTGTATTTCTCACAAGTGATGTCATTTCAAGTTGAGTGGAAAGTCTGACGGAAAGTAGAATGATTTATTCCTAATTAACTGTGTGTGTGTGTGGTGCAGTTGCAGCAGCAGCAAGAGCGTGTGACTGAGAGTCAGGAGAAAGTGTTGAACTTGAAGAAGGACTTGGCGGAGATGCAGGAGTGGATGGCTCAGGTGGATGAGGAGTTCCTCATGAGAGATTTCGAGTACAAGAGTCCTGAGGAGCTTGAGGAGGCTCTACAGGAGATGAAGGTACACGAAGACAACACAACCACCACACACTGTCTGAAGTTTTTAATCAGTTAAGCTGGGACGATTGAGCAAAAATATTCTTGCGTCGTTCATGAATATACACACTACCAGTCAATAGTTTGTGGACACTCGACAAACATTTCTCACGCTCTTAAAAAGCTTTTGATCTGAAGGTGTATCATTAAACCTGTGAAATCGGTGTCGTAGACAAAAATATGATCGTGCCGACGTATTCCTTTCTTTCATTAGAAAACTAACATTTTATTTACAAAAAAAATCTTTTTTTTTTTTTTTTAAACGGACGACTCTGAGAGGAATATTCTGTAAAGCAGCCAATAAGAGTCCAGCGTAGGTGTGACCTCATTTAATACTGTTTAAAATTAATCTCAGGAAAATTCCTCAAGAAATCGGGTGAGAAAACACCAAGAATACAGTTCTGGAAAATTCCAGACAAAAAGGGCGTTTATTTTGAAGATGCTGAAATACTAAATTATTCTGATTTATTTTTGATTTTTTTTATTAAAACCTAATTCCTACAGTTCCATTTGTGTTTTGATAACTTTATTATGATTTTTTTTCCTCCACATTTTAGAATAACAGTACACACACTCATTCTTATTATTATTATTATTATTATTATTATTATTATTATTATTATTATTAAACATTTGACCGAGAGTGTGTGTATAAGGAATAAAGTGCTTGGGGGCGGGCTGTTATAGGAACATAATCCACAGTGGGGTGGTGTGATGCAGCCTCGTTGTGAAATGGAGTTACTGTTGGTTAATTTCATACACCAGCACAGCCCACAGTGTTTTATTGCTCTTATACCAGAACAATTTGCGTGATAACATGTGATAACATGTACATGTGTCAGTTTGTCGGTTCTTAAAATAACACATGAAATAGCGTACTGTATTTGTGCTCAATTTCGTGTGTGTGTATGTGTGGAAGAGGGCTAAAGAGGACGTGCTACAGAAGGAGGTACGGGTGAAGATTTTGAAGGACAGCATTAACGTGTTGACAAGTAAAGCGCCCCCCGGTGGTCAGGATCTGAGCAACGAGTTAGCCGAGGTGCTGCAGAACTACCACAAACTGTGTGACCGCTTCAAGAGCAAGTGCCACACACTGGAGGTAACACGCTCACATGCACAGTCTCACACACACACACACACACACACACACACACACACACGTGCATGCTGAAATACGGGATGTGCAGTGTAAGGGTTATGACGCGGTGCAGCGTAGTTGCAGGGTTATAATATTGTGTAGTGCAATAGCAGGGCTATAACACGCCCGCTGTGTTGTAGGAGGTGTGGTCATGCTGGATGGAGCTGCTGCAGTATCTCGATTTGGAGTCCGGCTGGTTGAACACTTTAGAGGAGAGTCTGCAGGCCACAGAGAAGCTTCCGGAGGACACGGAGTCCATCAGCCAGGCTGTGGAGGTACACTGATCTCACCGTCTCACTTCCATAACATGACAGCATCCACTTTATTTTCCCTCCGAACGACCAGCGCGATTCTTAACAGTGGAGATCCTCCATTAGTCGATTATTTTTTTTTAACCCTGTGTGCCCTCTTCCATCTCTCTCTCTCTCTCTCTCTCTCTCTCTCTCTCTCTCTCTCTCAGTCTCTGGAGTCAGTTCTTCGTCACCCAGGTGATAACAGGACTCAGATCCGGGAGCTGAGCCAGACTTTGATTGACGGTGGGATTCTGGACGACCTCATCACCGAGAAACTGGATAACTTCAACTCTCGCTACGACAACCTCAACCTGCAGGTGTGTGTGTAGCAGATGTGACATTCTATTGAACTCTTCCTAATATGTTTAATTTCATTAACCTACTTGGCTTGTGAATCAAACACTTGTATTGTGTAATTTGTGTGTGTGTGTGTGTGTGTGTGTGTGTGTGTGTGTGTGTAGGTGGAGCGTCAGGCGACTCTGGAGCAGCAGTTGGTTACGCTGAAGGAGAACGAGGCGGCATTACACACACTTCAGGACTCGCTCACTCAGCTCGATCAGATGCTCACGTCCTACCTCACCGACCGCATAGATGCCTTTCAGATACCACAGGAAGCTCAGGTTCTCTCTCTCTCTCTCACACACACACACACACACACACACACACACACCTATTTTAGAACCCGCCCACTTCATCTCTTACCCCTGACCTTTGCTCTCAGGCAATCCAGGCTGACATCGCAGCTCAAGAGGCTTCTCTGGAGGACCTGCGCAGGAGGAACGCTGGGAACGTTCCCGCTCATGCTTCCGACGGAAAATCGTCACGCGGAGGCACCATGCTGGATCAACTGCAGGTATAAACACCCGAGCGGACCTTCTGCCTCGTCGTGGATTATTTTTCTGCACGCTTCCAGGAGACGATGTTGTTTCCAGATAGCTCGAGTTTATTTATTATTCCAAATCAACACTAATTAGCACGCACAGTTCCAATATATTATCATAGAACGCTACGTTACAAGTCCTGGTGTAAGTTGTTGCTATAGAAACGCTAGCGTAATCGGGACGAGCACGTTCGTATAAACCTGCGATTCACCTCGGAGCCAGAGCTTCTATAGAAAACGCATCTCTGAATTCTGCATTCTGATTGGTCAGAAGGTAAAGTGTTCCCGTTTGTGTACAGAGGAAATTCCGGGAGATCAACACGAAATTCCAGCTCTTCCAGAAACCAGCCAACTTTGAGCAGCGCATGCTGGACTGTAAGAGAGTCCTGGAGAACGCCCGCGCTGAGCTTCCGGTTCTCGACCTCGCCGATACACAGCCGGAGCAGATTCAATCACAGCTCGCTGGCTGCATGGTGAGCACACACACACACACACACAGCACACATCCACATTATCATATGCAGTTCACTACACTCTGTGCTTAGTGACAACTTGGTCACATACGCTCGTGTATCTCTGTCTGTGTGTGGTTTTTGTGTGTAGAAGCTGTATAAGATGCTGAGTGAGGTGAAGCTGGAGGTGGAGACGGTGATCAAAACGGGCCGGCAGATTGTCCAGAAACAACAGACTGAGAATCCGAAGAGCATGGACGAACAACTCACTGCGCTCAAATTAATATACAATGACCTGGGAGCACAGGTATATGTACACACACGCACACAGAGACACGCACACAGAGACACGCACACAGACAGACGGACAAATTGCTGCTTGAATCTGCTATATGATGAATTAGAAATGAACTTCTATGTACTGCTGACTGAACTTGGTATTAAATGTTTGTGTGTGTTAGGTGACGGATGGAAAACAAGCGCTGGAGAAAGCTCTCTCTCTGTCTCAGAGACTGCACAAGGACAGCGCCACTCTGCAGGACTGGATCACGTCCACACACACACAGCTGGAGAAGATCAACACGGGAGAGATGCCGGCTGACATTGATGCTGAGATTGCCTGGGCCAATGTGAGTGTGTGTGAGAGAGAGAGATTTTAATTCTGTAAGTGTGGGTTTGTAGCCTTTAGTACGACTGACGTGTTTGTGTGCTGTGCAGGGTCTGCTAAAGGAGAGCGACTGTAAGAAGGAAGATCTGGGTAAGGTGACTGAGAACAGCGCCGCCCTGCAGGCCGTAGTGGAGGGCAGCGAGGCTCAGCTTGAGGATCAGCTGTTCGTCCTGAATGAGGGATGGCAACAAGTGCGGACGCTGATAGAGGACTGGCTCAGCGCTGTGCTGGTGTGTGTGTGTGTGTGTGTGTGTGATCTGTAAATTATTGTCTCATAATCTCTTGAAAATAATTGCCAACATTTTGAGTATTGTATTTCTGACTTGTGAGGGCATTTTACAAGTTTTGAGTTAGAGTGAATAAAACAAGAAAGTCAGAGACGAGAAACGAGAAGACAAGAGACAGGACCAGAAGATAAGAGAGACACGAGAAAAGACGAGATAAAACAAGGAGGAAAATGAGACAATATGGGGAAAAGAGATAGAAAAAATATAAGACGAGAAAAGGCCAAAGAAATGAGACGAGACGACGAGCGGGGAAAATGAGAAGACGAGACTGAACTGAATGTAGAAGTCTATACATGAAGACACTGCAGGTCATGGATTTATAGGTGTGTGTGTGGTGTTGCAGAATCATCAGAGGGAGTTGGAGATGTTTGATGAGAATTTGGCTCACATCAGCACGTGGCTCTATCAGACCGAGATCCGTCTGGACGAGACCGAGAAGCTCCCCACGGCCGAGAGGGAGAGAGTGGTGAAGGTCGGAGACGACGCTCTTAAGAGACACTTGGAATTATTTTTGCGGTATCAGTCCCGTCTAAAATTGTCTCTTTCTTTCTTTCAGGCCGTGCTCAGTGAACTGGAGGCTATGAGCGCGAGGGTGGACGGAGCCCGGGATCAGGCCGTCATCCTGATGACCGGCAGGGGGCCTGCGTGCAGAGACGTGGTGGAGCCCAAACTGGAAGATCTCAACCGCAACTTCCACAAGGTGGCGCAGCACATCAGAACTGCTCAGGTAACTCTCGCTCGTTCAGGCTTTAATTATGTCGTAGAAATGCACGAGAATGATGTGTTGCTATGGTGACTATTTCTATCTACGGAAGCGTGCCTCCAGTGATTTTATTTTCCATCATGTCTTATATTGTGCACAGTGCTCTGTGGGTCTGCAGCATGATCAAGCGGAGGTGCAGCAGGAGGAAGAGGAGGCGCTGAAGGAAACGACTACTCCTCCGTGCTCATCCGACCCCCCGCAAGAGTTTGAGGCGGAGTTGCAGGCAGCTCTTAGCGCACTGGAGCAGCAGGAACCCGTGCACACACCTGATGAGGACAAGGTATATGCACGCGCACGGTGTCATGCCACCACTTCGTAACAAGGAGCACCCGTTCACTGTTAGTTTTATGAACACACCAGTGTTGCATGGTGTCTATTTGCATGAATTTGCATATAGGATCGGGGTTGGTTCTTATTATGATGCAATAGCACTAACCTACAGTATCTCATCAATATTAACTAAGATACTGTATAAGTACAAGATACTGCGTGTTCTCACACACACACACACACACACACACACAGTGGATGTTTGAGGTAAACCACATCGCTGCTGGGTTGTGTGTGTGTGTTTCAGTTGGATGAAGAGAAAGCACGTATTGAGGAGGTCTTGAGGAGAGGAGAAGATCTGATCCAGTCTGCGTCGGAGGAGAAGAGAGAGGAGATACGCCTAAAACTGCAGCTACTACACACTCGCTACAGGGTATAGATGCAAATGCAAAAGCCATACAGATGCAAAAGCCAAAAAAAAGTACACACTGAGCTCAAATGGAGCCAATCAGCGATGCCATATTTGGTGCCTGAGGTTTGCTTTATTAGCATACACCTTCTGACCAATCAAGGATCCATATCTAATTTGCATGACAATCCACATAATACTGCACTGTATTTCTTCTGTTATTAACGAAGCTGCATATTTGAATCGAACTCTCTCTCCTTTTCTCAGGAGCTGCACATCATCAGAACCCGTCGAGTTGGAGAAGTTTCACATGACTCCGCCCCCTCCTTGCGGTCTCTCTCGCCATCCACCTTCCTCCTGGACGTGAACAAGGTCCTGCTGGCCTTGGCCGACAACGAGCTCCTCCTCAACTCGTCGGAGCTCAGCGGAGGCCTGTTCGAAGATTTCTCCAGCCAGGAGGACACGCTGAGGGTAACTGCATTAAAAATTTATTAAATTATTCATTAGTAAGGAATTCATTCAAAATCATCAATCCTAAATCCTAAACTTGGTGTTGGAAAGTGTATCAAACCACATTTTATATGTCCTCGTCAGGGTCAGACACACACACACACACACACACGCATGCACGCAGAAGTCATGTTCAGGTCTTTCATTTGTTCATTGAATTTTTATTTTATTTATTGTATACATTTATTGGTTGTATAGGGTTAAAGTGGCAGTATGTAACTTAAAAATATATATATATTATATAATTTATTGAGGGCACACTTTCAAGTAATATCTAAGCACGCAGTGCCAATCCCAGATGATCTTCCTGACAGCCTGGCATCTCTTTAAATGAATCTCTTAAGACTTTTTATTCACAAGAACACCACATTTTAGAGCGGCAGTTTGCAACGAATCTCAGATGTTTTATCTTTTTATTTATTTCTATTTTTTTTATTTTGACTCCATTAAATTCAACCAACTCTAACCAAATTGTGGCCTGGTTTACAAACAGAAGATGTCATTAAACAACGTTATCTAGACAGCCAATCACAATTCACGACCACGGTGAACCAAATGAACGAGTTTGCCATTATATGATCAGGACACTCGGCAATAGAAATTTGCGAAAGTTTCAAAAACACAGAGAACTCTTGTTTAAGCATATTAGGTCCTCTTTTGACTGAATAATCCTGAAAAACAACAAACCGCAGCTTTACAAATTCACCATCGACTAATTTGAACCGAATGGTTTAATAAAAACAAAAACAACATCAAAAACAAAAATAGAGCTTAAGCTTCAATTTATAGTTTTTGATTCAATAAGGTGGCTACATTTATTCTTGAGACCATCTGCTAAACTGAACTGAGCATCTTAACCAACAAAATTTTTATTTATTTTTAAGTGTGAGGGCCGCTGTTTAGAGTATTAGGTTCTCCTGACTCCTGCTACTTTGATTCTTAACAAATAAAATTTACATACTGCAGCTTTAAAATTCCCCATGTGCAACATTGAAATGAACAGTGTTGTGAAAAATCACAGCATCATCATAGATAGATAGATAGATAGATAGGCAGGTTTATCTTTAAGGCTGAATGATGCACACCTTCCTCTCTCTCTCTTTCTGTGTAGAACATAAAGGAGAGTTTGGAGCATGTCGGCGAGCAGGTCACCGCGTTAAACGAGCATCAGCCTGACGTGATCCAGGACGCCTCCAGGCAGGAAGTGGAGCAGATCGGTGACTCGCTGACTCAGCTGAACGCCGAGTGGGACAGAGTGAACCGCATGTACGTCCAGCGCAAAGGGTGAGGCGACCTTTCCGTTTCCATTTACTCATCTGGCAGATGCTTTTATCCAACGTGTCTTACAGACGAGCTGCTGAGCAGATAAAGGTTCAGGATCTTGTTCAAGTACCCATCAGAAGCAGCTGGGTAGTACCGTGATTCGAACTCGTAATTTTCCTATTAGAGTCCCAAGCTCAGTGTCTTTTTACACAAAATGTAAAAAGAAGGAAAAGGATAGTTATATGATCATAAGGATGTATATACAGTATTGCTAATCTGCAGAATCAAATTTTTTATTAGAATGGAATAAAACACTCACAGGAAACAAATGAATGAACAGCACACCCTGATGTGTTTTATTCCTCGTGGGGGGTATAAAAAAGTGGGGGTTTTATTCTCTCAAATTTTTCTCACGTATCAATGAATTACATTGTACTTCATCCATTTACAGTTACATTTATTGTCGCAGAACATCCACAAGACAAGTTATCGCTTACGTGTAACTAGTTATACACAATCGTTCCTACATCAACTTTTTTTTTTCACACAAAAAACACCAACGTAGCTGGTCATGTTGCTGAGAAACCAGAAAGCGTAAAGACCTGAAGACTTTCCTGCAGTGGAAAAGCGTTCCAGCAGCTACAGCGCGTTGACACCGGAGACTCCTTCCATACATATTAAATATACGTATCCATTTATTATTTGATTTAGATGACATGGCGTCACCGCCGTACAGGTTGCTATAGAAACAAGCACGTTGGTATACAACCGAGCTACTCTTGAACTACAGTCAGAGCGGCTGTTCTAGGAATTCTCACCATCTGAGCAGTTCGGCAGCGCTGAGGTATAAAGGATTACGTTAAATCTTACAGTCTGTATTCACAAGTTCATTTGAAACCTTAAGAGGCGGAGTCTAACGATGAGAAACGATTCTGATCATCTGGGTGGCCATTTTGGACGAATTACATCACGCCGCTGCGCCCTAAAGCACGTCTGCGTGACGTCACCGGTGTGAGAGACGGATGTTTACACGTCCGGCGTCATAGTTCCGAGTCTAAACGTGTTGCTTGTTTAAATGGGTACATCATGAACGTTGAATATTTTGCTGAAGGCACGCGGTAAAATGGTAAAAGTGCTCGCTGGACAAATAATCCTAAGAAATGCTCATAGAAAGACCTGACCTCAGAAGTTTGCAGTGCGTTTCCAGCGTCACATGACCACTCTTTTACACACTGTCTTTATTCTTCAGAACACGAGCTTAAGTGCTTCTGTTTCATTAATATTCATTGCTCACCCTGGCCTTCACCCATTGCTCACGTTGGCGATTTCTGAATGAAACCGGGTTCGCCGGATTTCCTGGATAATAACACGCAAACAAGTGCAGTGCTGCAGCGAGTCTTCTCTCGATCCCTGAAATTCATCGCAGCTGTTAAATGCGTTAGGAGTAATAATCGCGGCGTGTCTGACCCCTCTGGCTTCTTCTGCTTTTAATGGAAATGCAAATTGCGGAGTCTGCTGATCATCAAGTGTGCGGGCGAACCCGGATCAGAACAGGTTTCAGAGTGTGTTTTCTCGTGTGTAGGGCTTTTGACCGCGCTGTTGAGGAATGGAGGCGGTTTCACTGCGATGTGAACGACCTGTCTCAGTGGCTGTGCGACACAGAACGGGCTCTAACTGATGAAACCGGACCTGGCGGAGACCCAGAGCATATCCGCACTCAACAAGAGGTCAGTAAAGGGGTCAAAGGCCAAAACTGGAAACCGCAACCCTATCCCCCACGCCTCCCATAAGGATCTCGTGTTTCTGTACGGACTGTTTCGAATGTTTCGAATCGTATGCGCTGCTAACAAATCTCAAGCTTCTTTTGTCTCTGCCATTATAGCGTCGCATAAAAATATATAAAATAGCAGAGACCTGTGTGTGTGTCGGTGCGTTTACATGGACAACAATAATCCACTATTAACCCGATTAAGACAATACTCTGATTAAAAAACTAGCATGTAAACAGCCATTTTTAATGACCTTAATCCGATTAAGGTCATACTCGATGTAAACACAAATGGAATTAAGACATGTGGAGTACTCCTGTTTTATTCGCATAAAGCGACTCATGTAAACCCCTTAATCCCATTATTATCTTAATCAGAGAAAGGTCAATAATTAGTTTACTGCTGTCCATGTAAACGTTGTGTGTGTGTGTGTGTGTGTGTGTGTGTGTTCTCATGTGTCTTTATTGCACTCAGGAGCTGGAGGAAGGCCTGGCGAATCACGAGGCCGTGCTGGACGAGCTCGTCCGATCGGGTGAGCACATAATCACGCAGTTGTCCTCTCCAGACGGCCCTGTGCTCCAGGACAAGCTGGATAACCTCACACAGCGCTGTGCGGTCTTACACGCACGAGTCGCGGAGCGCCGCCGCAGGTAACCGTCACGACACCATGAGTAACCGCAGAGCAATACAGCTTTGATCAAGCCTTGGTTTGTGAACCGATAAAAAGGCTTCGTCGATGTGCTGTTCATTATTTACACTATTAGCGAGCAGTCGTATCATCTGCTGAAATATGCTATGGGTTTTATATATATATATATATATATAATATAAATATAAAGTAAGAAATATTAAGAGCTGCTCATCACAGTTTGAATTGTGATAATGGAAGGTGCACTAATAAGGGGTGTGTGTGTGTGTGTGTGTGGTTGTGTTTAGGCTAATGGCTGGCCATCCCTCGGTGTCAGAAGTGGTACGGCGCAGTGCCAATTTGACTCGTTGGTTAGAGCAGACCGAGGCCACTGTGCTGACTCTACCTGCGAGTGCTGCCGACCAAAACCTGCGAGAGCTGAAGGTGAGACACCAGAAGGCATCACAGCGTGTGCTGCTGTCGCTCTTGTATTGCTACGGAGTTAGTTAAAGTTCAGAATTGTAAAGGTCCCAGCGATATAGCATTCATACATCGCGGACCACATGACGACAATATTTCCGCTCAGTCCTGCTCCGGCCGATTTGTCCCGTACTCTCCCGATGTTGCTTTCATCACGAGCTCATGTAAACATATCAAAGTAAAACACCGCCAACTCTACTGACATATTTATGGAACATGAGTTGCTGAACTAGGTTTATCGGCGGTATTTTGGGAAGTGCCTCGATTCGGACCACTGAGCACATCGGGGCTGCGGTCCATCCCTGACAGGCAACCCCTGGTGTATAATTTATGAAGTTCCTATTTCATTTCGTTTAAGAAATTCCAAGCCGAGAACTGGGAGTTGAGAAATTTTCCTTGACTGGTCACTCAGATGTGTCACTTTACCCGGGCTATGGTTCATCTGCATGAAATTTAAGTTGTCACTTGTCACTGCTGGAATAAGGGCTGTCTCATCCAGTGCCTGGGGCGCCTTTACATATGGTTAATGGAATTGGTCCTGATGATGTTCGTCCCATAGATTCCCCTTGAGCCGCCTTTCTACTCACCATTTGGATCAACTTCCTCTACTTACATCATCTATTACTTTCTGTCTCTTTTTCTCTCTTTTGTTCTTTTTTTTCTGTCTCTCTCTTTCTGTCTCTGTCTTTGTCGGTCTCTTTTTCTTTCTCTCTCTATCTCTTTCGGTCAGGCTCTGGCAGAGGAGATGGATTTACAGAACGAGAGCTTGATTTGGCTGAACAGAAATGGACCTCAGATCCTTGCCAGCTCCAACCTGAAGGCTCACGAGAGAGAAGCTCAGGCCTCAAAACTCCGGCAGATCAACATGACCTGGAGCAAAGTAACACTCGCGCACACGTTGTATCTAAACATTCGAAATAACGATCGAGAGAATTTCTATTTCTTTGATGCATGATAATCGATTGTACCACGGTGCTGCTGGATTCCACGCCCATGTTTTCTCGTCTTTCCCTCTGTCTGCAGGTGACGCAGGAGTTATTAGAGAAGGTCGGAGAGGTGGAGGCCAGGCTGCAGTTCCAGGAACGGATGAACCACTTGAGCAACTGGGTCCATCTTACTCAACAGCCCCTGAGCGGACGCACCGAGCTGTCACTTAGTGACGCACAGGTGAGCTGCGGTAGCCTTCAGAGCTGCGTCGCCGTTAGTTAGAAATAACACCGAGAAAACGCTGAGCTGAGGTCTGGTTGTCCAAGATGGCCGCCACATAACATTGGTATTCTACGACATGAAGTTTTACGCTCTTAACTCGTACGCTCTTAACTTGTACCCATTTCAAAAGATGTTCCAAGTACAACTCACTTTTGAAAGCTGGACCAGATTTTTTAAAATTATTTAAAAAGAGAAGAACCCTCAAGTTCTTCTGGATGTAACTTATGGCAGTAAACATTTAGCAATATTAGCCTCGTTGATCCAATGAGTAGTTTTGTCTAATTAGCTATGTTTGGTTTAAAGGGGCATTGTGCACGTTTTCATTTCTAACAGATGGCTAGAGTAATATGGACTTTTATACGAACTGTTTGTGAGTAGTATAAACTGTCATCTTGTGGTACAGGCACTGGAGTCGGCTGCGAGGGAGCGGAGAAAAGAGCTGGACGAGCTGCTCGCATGTTCCACTGAGCTACACAGGAAACAGCAGCTGCTCCCTCAGGAAAAGGTCTGATTTCAACTTTTATGCCGTATTTATTCTCCCCGAGTGTACTTTATCATAGTTATATAAAAAAAAGATGACAGCAGGA
The DNA here is from genome assembly GCA_012411365.1 of Ameiurus melas. NCBI lineage: Eukaryota > Metazoa > Chordata > Actinopteri > Siluriformes > Ictaluridae > Ameiurus > Ameiurus melas. Next base: position 21,186,403 of record CM022768.1, on the reverse strand, counting down.
AGTTGTGGGATGGAATTCCATAAGGTGTCTTTCAAGGTTCCAGTCTAGGTCCCCTCCTTTTGTTCGTTTATAGTTACGGCTTCGCCTCCGATTCGTTGCAAAGCTGATACGGAGTATAAATCAACTCCTGCCGACCAATCCGAATCGAGAATTCAACAGCGACCGAGTGGGGAAAATGTGTGTGTGTGTATGATGGATAAAAATGGGGGCCAAGAACAGAACCTTGAGGAACTTTTATTTTATTAATAGATACAAATCGAAATGTTCCAGAGAGATAGGATGTTAACTATGCAGGAAAATCATGAATCTCTCTCTCTCTGTGTGTGTGTGTGTGTGTGTGTGTGTGTGTGTGTGTGTGTGTGTGATCACAGAGTAAAATGGAGCAGTTGGCAGCAGACTGGAAAGTTCTCGAGCTCAGAATGAAAGACAGGACACAAGTGCCTCAGTCACCATGGACGCATCAGATCACCCAGCAACCGCTGTCTCCAGGTTAGCGACTGACTACTGACGCGCACACACTTTGTCTTAAGTGGCCCATTATTGTCTCACATTAAAGTAAATAAGTGTGTCTGTGTGTTAGTGTGCGTTGAGGTTCAGAGGTCAGCGTTGCTGGGAGAAGCTCCTCTCAGTGCAGCGGGTGTAAGCGACCGGGCCACAGAACTGGCCCACTGGCTGCAGCTCATTCAGCAGATGCTCAAATCCAGCATCGTTACCGTGGGCGACACCGACGAAATCCGTACCACCATCGGCCGCTTGGAGGTGTGTGTGTGTGTGTACAGCTTTTAGCTTCTCCTATCATTCTTTTGTTGATGACAGAGATTAGGTGCATGTCCGAGCCTGAACGTACGTGTGTGTGTGTGTGTGTGTGTAGGTGACTAAAAGTGATCTGGAGCAGAGGCATCCTCAGCTAGAGGAGATTTTCACTCAGGCTCAGAACATCAAGAACAAAACGTCCGACCTGGACGTGCGGACCTCCATCACTGAGAAACGTACGCGTCCTCCTTCTGCTTCATGACGTTTTCTCCATATTTTTCTTCTTCTTCTTGCATCTTGCCGCATTTTCTTCATGTTGCTTCTACTCGTTTCTCCTTCTGCTGCTCCTGTTTGCTTCGTCTACCCTCATTTTATTGTTGTCCTTACTACTTCGTGCTGCTGCCTCATTTGCTTTTTGTTTTTTCTTCAATATTTTTCTTCCATTTTTTCTTCCATTTTTTCCCCTTCATTTGTCTAGTTCTGCTCCTGTTTTCTTCTGTCTGTCTTGTTTTCTTCTTTCATCATCTTCTGGCTTTTTATTCTTCGTGACACGTCTTTTGTGATTGCTCTTATCGTGTTTTTTTTTATTATTTTCTTCGTCTCAGTTACATTTTTCTTTTTGTTTCTTCATCGTTCTTTTCCTTCTGATTGCTTCTTCTTGCCATTTAATGCTCTTGATCTTTCTTCTTCTTCTTGCTTTCACGATAATTGTCCTGTTCAGGTAGTTGATTTGAAATCTCTACCCATCCTTGTTAACTTTCTTTGTCTTATATTATTTAGATTAAACAAACAAATATTTATTGTCCAAAACACAAAAAAAATATATATTTTTTTTAGAAGACAGGTTGTTGAAGTGGATTATGTAAGTTAATATAAAGATACAAAAAAAAACCCCCCACAGACGCACGTTAATTATTTGAAATGACGGATTTCCTGTTTGTGCTCGGTGGCCAGTGGAGAAAGTGCGCAGCCAATGGGACGGCACGCAGCACGGCGTAGAGGCGCGGCTCCTGCAGCTGGATCACATGACCTCACACAGCGACCAGTGGCAGGACCAGTTTGCTCGTGTGAAGGCTCTGATTGGTCAGAACGACGCTCGTTTGCACAACCTGCTCCAGATGAGCCGAGAGCCGCTCACCAAGCAGATCAGTGACAACAAGGTGAGCTCGTCAGGGCACGATACACAACTCATTAGAATAAAAGGCCACGCTCACTAGCTCACTATTCCAGCTCAGTCTAGTTCAGATGGTGTTTGAAACCGTGTTTGTTTATTCAAGCGATGCTGAATGTTTAATATAACACACAAGTTTGGCCTCATTATCAAACATTTCAGACATTTTAATATTGTAGTGTCATGATTGTCCTGTAGGAGGCGCTCCAGTTCTACCTTAAAAAAAAAAAAGCTAGACGTTCCGTCTTGCTTTATGTTGATCAGATAGTTATTTAAAGGCTATAAAAGATTCAGAATGTTTTATTATAGTTTCACAGATTATAGTGTGCTGGTTTGGAACGCACTCCAGCTGTCATGCTGTCAAAGCACGTTCTGATCAGCTCTTTGGCTCAGACATTTAATCAATAGTTTGATTTCTTTCATTTATCTATTAAGCACAGCCTCCCCCCCTTTCTCCTGTCAAGGCCTTCCTGCAAGACCTGAGCCGAGAGCACGTGACCGTATCAGCGTTTAACGAGCTGTGCGATCAGCTTCTGCAGGATTACGCCACCGACGACACACGCAGGGTCAAAGAGGTGATGGACAAAGCCGTTGTGTCCTGGAACACCATCAATAACAGGTACACAGACATGACATCGAGCACGGAAAATCACCAACGAGAGCCGAGCGCATACTTTGACACGTGCACACAGCATGGAATAAAAAAATAAATAAATCAATCAATATTCAGCATGAAAGCTGTCAAGCAGTGCAACACACACACACACACACACACAGTTCATCTGCCCAGAGCACAGTGACGGTCAGTCCTTTACACAGATCGCACTTCCCTGTAAAGCTTCAAACTTTATACACCCCATACAACGCCACATCAGTACATCACTAAACCAGGGCTTTTTCCTTTACTTCCTTTCAGCCTTCTCTCACCTTTCTCTTCACTTCCCTTATATTTCTCTCTTTAGGTCACTTTCTCTTTACTTCCTTTCCATCCCATCATTTCCCTCCCTTTCCTTTGCCTTCTCTCCTCTTCTCTTCTATTCTCGCCCCTTTCTTGTCTTTTAAGTTCCCTTCCCCTTCTTTTCTTTTCGCTTCCTTCCCCTTCCCTTCATTACTTTACCATACCTACATTTCCCTTGTACTGTTGTGGTGTGATTTTAGTCTTTAAAAACATTAAAAATCTTTACAACAAACAAGGATTCAAATTTTTGCCCTTTACTGCTGCCTTAAGATGAATAAAAGTATCATCTGATAGGATTTCAGGCCGGGAGTTACCTTCAAGCCGTGCCTAAATCCAGCTTTGTGCAGTAGCCAAAGTGAGTCCTCAAATGTGCTCGCTGTATACGGCTGATTTGGTGAAAAGATAAATGGACAGACGGGCGAACAGCCGTGTGTGAGCGCGTGTGTGTTTAACGGAGGTGTGTCGTGTTTTCTCAGGGCATCAGATCGTCAGGCGGTTCTCGACTCAGAGCTGAAGAGCCTGCAGGTGTCCCTCAGGGAGCTCGAAGGCTTCCTCAAGTGGCTGCAGGAGGCCGAGACCACCATCAACGTCTTGTCCGACGCCTCCCAGAGGGAGGAGCTGTCTCAGGACTCCGCCCGCATCCGAGAGCTGAAGGGTCAGCTAGACGTAAGTACCATGTTTGTAGTGTCGGCTTTGACACAGCAGGGTGTGTAATCAGCGATGCTCTTGCTGCCAAGACAAGATGATTTATGGTGTTGTCTGGATGTGTTGAGTCTCAAAATGTGTGTGTGTGTGTGTGTGTGTGTGTGTGTGTCTTTTTTAATTCCTCCAAGCTGTCTTCTGGCATGATGTGGTTTAAGATCGAAGTAACGCAGTTATGTACGAGGCGGACGTGTCTGAGCAATCTGACTTGTTTTCAGCATACTCGAGTGTGGATATTATTAGATGTGGTGTAAGTGTGTGTGTTGATGCCTAGACACACCCCCTGTTCTGCAATCACCCCGTCCACCCTCATTGGTACATGCTTCAAGCAAACTATGGTCGTGTGCACGTTGAAAACGTGAACACGCTGCGTGCGAGTTAGCAGGAGGTTGAGCGGGGCAGTGATTCGAGACATGCACGGACTTATTATGGGATGGACCGTACACCGCCGTTATTTTAAACGAATATTAACCGGGTGTTTGGTGCGAGCAGATGGATGAGCAGCTTGCTCGTTGACCTGTTATTGCAGTACCTTGAGGATCCATCCGTTTCCTCGTGGACCTAGAGGTTCAGGTGGTCAAAGTGGCACTGGTGAAGAACACGATTTTTACTTATTTATTTGTTTTTTTTTACGTGATTGCACTTCGCAAAGAATCTCAAATCTAACTCGTAATTTTTTAGTAGCATATTAATTCCACAACCCACCTGTTGTGCTCTGTTGTGTAATTTATATGCTACAGATTCAGCTCCTCGCTTTAATGGCCAGGCCCTTGGGGAGGGTTGAGTAAAGTGCACCGGAGTGGGAAGAACATTAAAATCACCAGCATTCATTTAACACCTCCAGTGCATATTAACACAGCTGCAGCGGACCGTGAGGGCGTTCGTTTAACACCTGCCTCCAGCCTCCTGGGGTTCACGCTGCTCCGGTCCGCTTCTTTTTGTTTAATCTCATTCAGGTGGGGAAGGACTTCGTGATTCGCTGACGTGTCAGAAGCCAAAAATCCCACATGTATAACGTCCTCTTATACGTCAGTATACAAAGCATTAGCGCGATTCCCGTTTCCACTTCAGCGAATAAACTCCTCCTACTTTGCTTATGCGTAAGTAGCAGGATATACTGTTGTATTCGATCTACATGTAGCGTGTAGGACTCGGAATGAAGATCTGTATGAGAAGAGCTAGGGGGAACAAAAGTCAATTCAATACAATTTTATTTGTATAGCACTTTCTACAACAAAGATTAATCCAATAAACTAGACACTGCAGCAGCCAGCATAACACAAAGACTACGAACGTAGAGAATGGCGAGACTTCGCAATGAGTTCCTTAACACGCATAGGCTTAAACCAGGAAATGACTCGCAAACAGAAGCTAGTGTTCCAGTGACGACGACCTCTGAAGCATCTTGGGTCTAAGATACACCACGATTCCGATGAATAGAAACGTGTGTACCCCATGCCCTGCGCAGTGAATCTGTTATAAATCCAAAATGCTCCAAGACCTTTTAGTTCCTCCACATCTTCTCAAACACTTCTAAACATGGTCATATTGTGCTCACTGAAGCCATATAAAGAGGACCTTCTTCTGAGAATGGGAATGAGCGTTAACTCTGGTCATTTCTCTCAAATTCAGGAGGACGTCCCTCAAAAAACTCGCTCATCGGCCTTTCGTCGTCATGAGCCGAGAAGTAGCATCGGTGCTTAACTTTCTTTATCGGTTCCACTTTCTGCCATTGGCCGTGTCCAGTTAGTTCTGTAACACCAGTGCGCCACTTTGTTATAATGAGGTGCATGTACGACTTTGTTGGAAAGGTCTCGACACATAATTATTGTCAAGAATGACTACTCTTTCTATTGGGTTCACGTTAAGCGAGTTAAGTGATTCAATGGGAGTTTAATTGCCCGGGTGCCAGTTAGGCAATTGGAGCACTTAACTCTTCTTATAAACATCCTACTTCAATCATGAAGGTTGAATTGAATTAAATGCTCAGAAAAGCCATGTAGCATCACCAAACATAATGCGTACGCATGTGTATTGTACACGCTTCCCAAGACCTGTGTGCATCAGTAATGAACGTAAAACTTTACATTCTAGGGACAATGTCAAAAGTAGTGACGCATGGTTATCCATACATTTAGTTGTAGTTGGGGGGTGGGGGGCCTTTTGCCCGATGCTTCGCTGTGATCATTCCCTCCAGGATCGCAGAAATGAATGCAAACACTATTCGGAAGACCTTGCAAATTTTCAAAATTTGGATTCGCACGAGACGTGACCACGCATGCAGCCGAAGCTCTCTTTGTTTCACTTTGTCGAACGCGTGTACAGCTAAAAGTTCTCTTCTGTTTTACCGACAAACGCAACTGCAATACTTCGCCAAGTAGTTTCCCCCCCAAAAAAGCACAAAAGACGCCACTAGTCAAATCGCAATTTTTGGCCGCAATGACATGAAATCCTGGAGGGACTGGGTTATACGATGTTAACTCGGAAGACCTGATTGGACGAACGCATTTCTGGATTTCGAGTCTTGAAAGTCCGCATCTCAGAACGCTACATAGATTATTTATAAAAAAAATTTTGGTTGGTTTATTTACCTTGTTGTAATTTGCATGCCAGTTGCCTTCGTACATTTCTTATTGACTCATTGTAAAACATGCCTAGTGTGACGTTTCCTCCAGTGTGTGTGTGTGTGTGTGTGTGTGTGTGAGAGATAGATTACCACTCCAATCATCGTCCTCCTCCACACTTTGCTTCACACAGTTGGAGAGGATATCGATTTTCAGGCCCCGTCCTTTTTGTTCCGTGCGAACGGCGGGTCAAAGACGAGACCGTCGGCGTTGTCCGAGCGAGATCTCTGTATGCTCGTTCGGATTTGCGTTTGCGCCTTTTCTTCTTCATCCTATCCAATTCCTTTTGCGCTTTTTCCTCATGTGCGTTCACAGCCATGTTTACTGGAGTCTTTTAACGTGGTCTCGTTTGAAGATAGTAGCAAGATGACTCCCGTCCAAGTGTTGAATACGTTTCCAGAAAGACACAAGAAAATAGAAAGGGCATGTAAACAAGAGTGCTATAACATCGTTTGTACCACAGCGCTAGCGAGGGCACCGCTGTTTCTAGCTGCTATAACGTAAGCGATGAGGAGAGGCGTCTTGTTTAATTGACAAATTGCTCACACTGTAGTATAAAATACTTCAGGCTGTGATTTTTTTTTGTAATTCCAGACTGAAACGAATTGTGCTTGTGTTGGCTTTTAACTATGCTAACGTTACTATCTAGCATTACAAGACTAGAAAGACTAGCTATTATTGTGCGTTTTGCTATCTTCCTCTAGTTATCTGTTAGCACTACACTTTAGATATTGAACACACAGCTAGCTACACTGTGAAGTCATCGAAGAGCATAAAATGGATGTCGAGCTGAAACGTGTGTCACTTTCTAATCATCTAATCGTATTTTATGAAGGATTTGTGAGTTTGCTAGCTTTGTGTTCAAGAGCTGCGGCTCATTGCTGAGGTAAACGCAAAATGTAATGTAATTCTATCTTTACAAAGATGAGAGAATTTTTTTTTTTTTTTTTAGTATGTTCGCAACACAGCTGAGGGAAATGTTGACGTTCCTGATGGCTTTGTTGTCTTTCCAAAGTTACTTGGCCTTGATATTGTGCGTATGAGTCAATGCTTTACATGCTAGCTAGCTGAACTGCTAGCTTGAGTCTGTCGCCTAGCGACAGTGTTTTCATGGTTTTGTTTACTCGGGACGTGTTGCGAGTTTGCTTTCCCGTGCCAAAGTCACACATTTCATTCGAATGTCGAAAGACGCGAGTGTGACGGCCGACCATTTCCATAGCGACGGTAAAACCATTGCCCGATGTCGGAGAGGTCGCCATGGTGCTAAAAGTGTATTTCCCATTAATCACTGTGTCAGCGTTGAGTACAGGAACATCGTAACGTCTGCACGTAAGAACCCCGGGTCGCACACAAGAAAAGTAAGATGTTGGAGACAATAAGAGGCTCTGTCTTTATTCCTTTATTGTATTGTGAAAATTAGTTTTCACCTTCACTTAGCACACAGAACATGAGAGAACATGAAGAACCCACCGAGAGAGAGAGAGAGAGAGAGAGAGAGAGAGAGAGGACATGGCTCCGGGGCAGTGTGTATTGACCTACATTAGCATGTGAAATAACCCACATCACTGTGCAGCACATTAAACTGAGGAGATTAAACCTGAACAACTCGATCCAGTCGTATCGTACTCTTCCTTTTCTCCTGTCTCCATCTCTCTCTCTTCCTTTTCTCTCTCCTCTTCTTTGTCTTTCTATCTTTCTGTATCTGTCTTTCACACCTTCCATGTATTCTCGCTCTCTTTCTCGTTAATCTCTCTCTCCCTCTCACACCGGTTTCAGTCATTTTCTTTCTTTCTTTCTTTCTTGTCCCTCTGTGAGTCTGTCTTTCTCTCTCTCGTTCTGGTGCCCCCCTCTCTACTTTTCTTTCTTTCTTACTCCCCCAGTCCCCCGCCACCTCTCTCTGGTGCCTCTTTCTTTCTTTCTTGTCTCTCTCTCTCTCTCTCTCTCTCTCTCTCTCGCTTTTTTCTTCCTTTATTTCTTTTGAGGGAGAATTGGTCATTTACGCTTTCTTTCTCTCCGACTCTCACTTTGTTTCTCTGTCACTTCGCGTGCCTTGTTAATTTCTCTGCTGTGTTCTCTTTTTCTCATGAGGTTGCTCACTCTGGTTTCAGTAAAGTGTGTCATATGCACACACACACACACACTGTAATATGGGTGCATCTCTGTATAGTCTGCAACTTGTGGAATAAAATCACTCTCCTCATCTGTCTCTGTTTAATTCTCACATTTTCAGCCTCCTGCACTTTCTCTGAGATGTAAACCCTTGTTTTCTCTCTCTCTCTCTCTCTCTCTCTCTCGCTCTCTCTCGCTCGCTCTCTCTCCCACACTCACTCGCTCACTTGCGCGCTCTCTCTCTCTCCCACTCTAGCTTGCTCGCTCGCTCACTATCCAAGACCCATCTCTATATACCCATCTCAATCTGTTCCTTTATCGCCTCTCTTTTTTCTCTCTTCTTTATCCTCCATCGATCACTCCATCACAGACGCAGAAGGAAAATCAGTAGTGACAAAAGGGAGGAGAGTCACCCCCTCCCTCTCTCTCTCTCGCTCACTTCTCCTCCGTTTGTTCTCCTCATCCTCATCCCGTTAGTTCTCTCACTCGGACACACGTATGCTGACGTTCTCGCTTCAGCTCTGGATGTTGTTCAGAGTCTGGGACTGAAGGGGATCGGATTAAGCCGCTGAGCGTGAAAGTGCGTGCGTGTGTGGGACATGCTTGTCGGGGTTCGTCACGGTTCTTTGCGGCGCTCACGGCGAGGCGACGCATGTGTTGCGCTGTTGTGCGTGTGGCGCAGGCGTGTAGGATGCGTACAGCGCGAGCCTGGCAGTGTGGCGCCGGCCGTGCGAGGATGATGGCTGTGGTGAGGACGTCTCTGCAGAAAGTGGTGCTCTTCTTACACCGGCTTCAGAGAATGGCCATCACCTCACCACGTTACCAGAAACTCTGCAAGGTTAGTCCGCGCGCACACACACACGCACACACACACACACACACGCTGTTGTCTCGCCGAGTTTGTTTGGGCTGCGTGAGTCTGACCATGTTTTTATTCCTCACGGGAAGTTCTAAACCACGGCGTGATTGATTCTCGATCCGAAAGCATCGATTCATTTTGTTGATCGAGTACGCTTTCGTTTCCATAGTAACGACATACATACGAACTCGTACGGCGGACGCTCGACACGGTCCACGGCTAATAATAAACAGATAAACAACAACAAGAAAAAAAAGAATCTTTTCTGTAAGGGCATGTTTATTTAACATTCATGGAAGGAGTCTCCAGTGTCAGGAGTTTCCTGGTTTCTCGTAAAACGACAAGCTCTCTGTGTGTGTGTGTGTGTGTGTGTGTGTGTGTGTGTGTGCGTTATTAACTCTCTTATTAACTTGAAGAGAGGAAAGAAAAGGGAGCTTGTCGAGGGAGCGAATATCTACAGCTGCTATAACGTAAGTGAGCCAGCTTGCCTCATGGCCGTTCCTTAGTAACAGTAAACAGATAAAAAATGCCAGAAAGGGACGATTTCTTGTGGTTGAATAAATGAATGTGAAACTCCGCTGTGTCGCGCCGCATCACACCACCCCATCCCTTCGTTGATTCATTTCCTGATGACACACTCCCAAGTGTTTTATTACTTAGGTATCACAACGGTGACACTTCTGTAGTATCATTATTTGTAGAAAATAATCATTCATGACTTTTTTTTTAAATCCATGGAACTCTTGAGAAACTCTGCGTTCTCCAGAGATGATGCGATGTTCCTTCAGACTCGTGCGGAATAAGTTCTCTGCACGGGACGGACTTTATCTGAAGAGATAGGCAGCGTTTGATGGGGATCGTGACCCAGTGTGTCAGTTCTGTGTCTGAGCAGAGATTATTATTATTATTATTATTACAGGTCACATGACGCGACGAGAGATGAGACGAGACGAGAGTAAAGTTAGATGTTCTGTTTTAAAGTTAACGTTTTCGAGATGCTTTTGTCTCGTTTTTGGTCCGAGTCGTGTCCTCTCTTTCAAACGTTGAGCTCGGTGTTAGAAAATAAACACAATTCGGCACTCGAGACTCAATTCTCAACCGTAGAATGTTTTTTTATCACTCTAAAATATCAGACTCAAAAACTAGAAGTGTAGAGAATAATAATAATAATAATAATAATAATAAAGTAAACCAGAAGGAAAACTGAAATGAATGCACGTAATAAAGTGGGATACATTTGGTTATATAAGGAATAGGAAGTGGAAGGAGTCTCCAGTTTCGGTACTTTTGTAACAGCGAGACTGGTGAGGATAGTTTGCCGTTCCACGACATTAGACGTAACAGTAAATGGATAAAAATTACAACGTGATGATCATGGATTCATTTTCTAGGACAGAATGAAGCCTTACATTGTTTTATTCCTTACGCGTGCACTTAATCGAACGTTTTGCATTGAAAATGAGCAAAACAGTGTGTTCTGAAAGGTGACGTGACTGGACACGCCCACTGTTTAACAGGCAGACGCCAGTATGAGTTTAAAAAAAAAAAAAAAACACGGGACACTCAATGTCCCCTTGTTTCATTCCATTGTATCTGTGTACGCTTTTTTTGGGGGGGGGATAACTTTCCTGTGTGTGTGTGTGTGTGTGTATAATTGTTGTGTGACGGTACAGGACGTGATCGTGGTGTGTTCAAGGGTTTTGTTTTCCTCCGATGTCTCCTTTTCCTCAGTAATTGGGTTCCCGTGGCGAAGTGGTACACGCGGGGAGCAGAGAAGTTCTACTTCCTGTAACGGCGAGGAGACGGAGGAGAACCGCAGGTGGCGGAGGCGTTCTAGTCGGCTCGTTTGTTCCTGGTGTTTTTTCGGAGGAAATTGAATAAGCCGAGAGCAGAAATCCCGCTGAATAACGGAGAATAGCTCTCACCGACATGTCTGCTATCTTAAAGCCAGGGTTCGGGGGAAAAACTTCAACAATTCTCCTCAGTCTAAATATAAATACAAGCAACCAGACAAAACATGTTTGTGTGGGAGACCGAAGGAGGGAGGCTCCCTGAGTCATATGCACTAATGCATGCATGTTCTGTCTGAATTGTGCACTCTCTTTCTGTCTCTCTCTCTGTCGCTCAGTCTCACTCTTGTTCATCCACTTCTACTGTCTCTGTCTCACTTTCTTCACACTGTCTCTCTCTTTGTCCCTTCTCTCATTTTCTTTCTCTCTCTCTCTGTCTTTCTTCCAGTCTTCTCTCTCTCTCTCTCTCTCTCTGTCTTCTTCAGTCTTCTCTCTCTCTCTCTCTCTCTCTCTCTCTCTGTCTTCCAGTCTTCTCTCTCTCTCTTTCTCTGTCTTTCTTCCAGTCCCCTCTCTCTCTCTCTGTCTTTCTTCCTGTCTTCTCTTTCTTTCTCTTTTTTCCAGTCTTCTATCTTTCTTCCAGTCCCCCCTCTCTCTCTGTCTTTCTTCCAGTCCTCTCTCTCTCTGTCTTTCTTCCAGTCCCCCCCTCTCTTTCTTCCTGTCTTCTCTCCCCCAGCAAGGTAAAGTTGATAGTGCTCTGTGTGTGTGTTAGTTAACTGCCAGAACCCAGATAACATAAAAACATCTAACCGATACGAGGTGTGTCTGTTCTCTCTAAAACGTAAAATGCAACATTGCTTATTGTCGCTCTAAACCTGTGTGTGTGTGTGTGTGTGTGTGTGAGAGAGATATTCCGGGTAAACAGCATTACCTAAAGTTGATTAAAGTTGCCATTTGTAACATGTAGAAGTTTTATTAGACCTGTAGTCCTCATATAATTTCAAAGAGCGTGTGGTAGAGGGCTGTATAAAAAAAAAAAAAGACTCGCTGCTTCTTTAAACTTGGGATAAATGTTATAACTCAACCTGTCGAAAGGAGCTGATCGCCTGTCATTGCATCAGACTCCGAAATGAGAGAGTGAGGTGTGTGTGAGAGAGAAACACAGAGCGTGGGGTCAGTGAGCTGCATGAGGGAGGAGTAATGATGAGGGATGATGATTTGGGATGAGGCAGGTGGATGATCGGGTTTCATCTTCGAGGCCTTCGTCCATCTGAACAACACGTTTTTCACCCTGTGACTGTCTGTCTGTAACACCCCTCTATCTCTCTCTCTCTCTCTCTCTCCCTCCTGTCTCTCTCTCTGTTTTACTGTATCTCTCACTCTGTGTCTATTTTACTGTCTGTCTCTCTGTTTTACTGTCTCTCTCTCTCTCTCTCTGTTTTACTCTCTCTCTCTCTGTTTGTCTGTTTTACTGTCTCTCTCTCTGTTTTACTCGCTCTCTCTCTCTTTCTCCTCTGTCTGTTTTACTGTATCTCTCACCCTGTGTCTATTTTACTGTCTTTCTGTTTAACTGTCTCTCTCTCTCTCTCACTCTCTTTTACTCGCTCTCTCTCTCTGTTTGTCTGTTTTACTCTCTCTCTCTCAATCTCTTCCTCTCTCTCTCTCTCTCTCTCTCTCTCTGTTTTACTGTCTCTCTGTGTCTGTTTTATTGTCTCTCTCTCTCTCTCTCTCTCTCTGTTTTTACGGTCTTTCTCTCTCTGTGTCTGTTTTTCTCTCTCTATTTCTCTCTCTCTTTCTCCATGTGTCTGTCAAAGTTCAAAGTGTGCTTCATTGGTGTTTGAGTGTTTGTTTGAGTGTCTCTCTAGGTCTCTCTCTCTCTCACTTTCCCCTCCTGCTCTCTTTCTTCAAACATTTGTTTTTCCCCTCTTTGTTCTAAACTGAAGCTGACATTCGCATGCTTTTGAACAACCTCTCTCTGCGTCACGTCCTTTCACACACACACGCTCTCACTCCTAGCCATGTTTCCTTTGCTTTCTCTATCCTTCTCTCCCCCCCCCCATGTTTCTCTCACTCTTTCTTGCACTTTTCCCTATTCTGTCATTTCTCTGGGTGCAGAAAACACAGTCCTCATCTCTCGTTCCTTTCACTGCACACGTTTGTCTCTCTGCAATATGGAATATCTGCTAATAATAATATGATCTTTTTCTTCAGGTCCACTGTGAGTCCACTGTGAGCACCAGAAGCTCTTAAGCATGCATAAATGAAAAACTTTTTAAAAACAAGGAAGTACAATATTTTACCTCCATTTGCCTTTTTTTCTTGCGTCTATTATAACTTGGAATAAGTTCTTTTGTGGTCAGGTTTGCACTAAAGACCAGTGCTAGCCACCAGGCAATCACTTAATCCATGTTCCATTGGTTTTTCTTGGACAAGGAAAGACCATACCGGTGGTCCAAAGACAAGAACGCAAATACATACAGAGTGGACGAGAAAAAACAAGGTACAGAGACAAAAACCATTGAATGTAAAGAACAACCACCAAGGGATAATCCAAAGATTCATCCAACAAACACGACACAGCAGCAGTTAGCATAAAACAAAGGCTACGGAGACACAGGGATTGGCAAGCCTTTGCAGTGAGCTCGTTAACATGCTAGCTTTCGCCAGTTCAATGCTAATATTGGGTAGCCAGCTTGGTTGAACCTTCCAAATGAACAAGTCACTCGTGCTGCTTGTCGCTTGTTACTCATGGGCGTGCGCGGCCTCCGCAGACGTCGTTCGTACTGGCTTCGTACTGTTGGCAGATTAACGACGCGGACTAGCTACGTACCCTCAATCGTAATTCCTGCTCTTCATCTCTGGTTTAAAATCAGGGGAAAGAGGTGCATCACTGTGTTTGTTTACATTTTGCATTTCAAGCATCCTACACCTGACCATGTGACTGTGTGTGCACGGTTGGCGACGCGTCTTTTATCGCTCATCACTACACACAACAGAGCCACATGCGACGTCTATGACTCCACTCTTAACCCTTGTTGGTTAAGGCTCAGCAGCATGGCACACACACACACACACACACACACGCGTACATGAAGCCACTGCAAGGCTTCATAAATCATTAGGATTAGAAGCTTAGTGTTAATTAAAAAGCAATTACCTCAGCAGATGTGAGCGTGTGTTTGCAGATGCACATGCGCAGAGGCGTGTGTGTGTGTGTGTTCCCTGAGGACTTATTTGCACAGCAGGGATGAGAATCTAATCCTGGTACGAGTGTGACATGTAACTGCAGGCTGGGAAGCCTGACACAGAGAGAGATTAGTGACGCCGTAGCCCGGGACATGCTGATTGAAGTGTATGTGTGTGTGTGTGTGTGTGTGTGTGGTAGATTTTCTTAGTAATTTGTTCAAGTTTGTGTGGATCATAGCCGCAAGCGGCACATCTGTATACTCGCTGTACAATGTAAGCCCATGAATCAGACTTTAAGTAAAGGAAAGCCAACCATTTGATGTGAAAGGGGTGTGAGAGAGAGGGAGAGAGACTCGCTATAAACTCTCACTTACTCTGAAAGTACTATTTATTAACCAGCTAACAGCTTTCTTTCTACACACACTCATTGAAGTTCACTCCTGGTCACACACTCATTCGCTCCTCACACACTCCTGCCGTTCTGTTTCGAAAGCGTCCACCAAGCAGGCTTCAGATCAAATAACTGATGACCACCTGTGAAAACGACTCCGCCTCCCGACCTCAGCTGGATCGCTCGTGGCCGTCTACGTCCGACTGTAAGAAATGACCCTCCTTCACACTAAACCACGCTCTCTGGGTTGCCAGGTCTGAGCCAAAACAGCTGTTCAAGCCTTTTTTTTTTTTTTCTTTAAAATATTTTTTTTTATATATAAACCCACGCTGGTGTACGTGGGGTCTGGTGAGGTCACTGGGTTACTACCGGTGTGGTTCTTGATAACAGTAATGACACGTTTAAGGAAGCTGCTTTTTTTATTATATTTATTTATTTGTTTTTTTTATAAGGTTCACGCTGTGTTCTGAGTAAAGATCTCTTCTTGGGAGGAAAACGCCACCTCGGGTATTTCCTGCTGAGTCTGAGATTAGCGTCACTTTACAGGAGTTCATAGTACTGTAATATTTACTTTAAGATTCCTCAACACAGGCACGTTAGTTGGTAATAAATCTATAATTCTGACTGCAGAGTTCTTGATCTTGTTCTTAAATGTATTGTAGAACGTTCACAATGATTATTATTGTTGGGGATAATGAGTAACCTAATGGTGTCTAAGTAGACCAAGTAAGTAGACTCTCTTCTTTGAAAGCACTTTATCCGTTTCAGCTTCTGTAGAGTGGAACCTGAAGAGCACTCGTCAATCAGCCGCTGTAAGTTAGCTATAAATAGCTAGCTATGTAAACATCCAGACTGGAAGGAAATGTCGGGTAGATATGGTTAGCGTACGTGTTTTTTGCTCCATCATAAAACAACTTCATTCAACTCAATACTCATGAGAGTGTAGTTTGTGATAACGAAGCTGTATACACATCCCGAAGCTTAAGACTGGTGAGGAGAAAAGCTGCAATACGTTTTAACTAACTTCCATGGTTTTCCGATTATCCTCCGTTTCCACCTCCACCTGGACTCCTTTCTGTTTTTCCGCCTTTCGTCTCGTGTCGGCTTTGAGGCTTAGTCTGACACCTCCTCTCTCATTGCTGCGCTCCTTTTCCCTCTCACGTCGCTTCAGCTTTCTCGTTCCACTTCTCCCCCCCTAAAGCTTGACTCACGAAGACAGTGCTGTGCTTTCTGAGCACAGTCTCTCGCCTTTCCCCTCGCTCCCTTCCTATCCCTCGCTCTCTTTCTGCCTCCGTCTATCAGAGCGGTGGAACTTTTTTCGAAAGCTTGTTAGGAAAGTTTTTTCCGAGCGGTTTTGTCTGACACCGAGCTCAAAATGTGTGCACTCGTGAACCCACGGGATTCTCCAATGGCGGTCTGCTCGACATGCTCCGGCTGGCCTGCATAATATACTCGATAAACCTGTTTCCATTACCCTTTTCCCCTACGATACAATGGCGCTTTTAAGCGCAAGGCGGCTCGTTCGCTCATGCAAACCCGTAAACCCGAGCTGGTGTTTAGTGCTTTCCTGAGAACGTGTTTGCCTTCCTTCCTGTCCCCTCTCTCTCACAGAACCATCTGCAAGTCATAGGAGAATAGAAAAAAGTCCTTCTGTCCAGCTCTTTCACCACCTCATCTGCTCAAACAGATAAGCTTCAACTTTCATGCTAAAACCACCGTCAGCGCCATCGCGGTCTCGTAGATTGCTAACTAGCTGGGCCGAGTCTTTGCGCTGTATAACTGCGGTGCATTTTTTTTGCTACTTTGGGGCCAGCGTTTGCACCAACATCTCCGTTAAGCTCTTCCACCACTGTACACCATTGAAACCGTGTCGGCAATAACGACATCCCCACTGTGACATCAGCACGGGGGATACAACTGCTACTTCTCATGGGAGTAATGAAAATAAGCAACAGAATCACTAAACACAATATGAATATTTCACTCAGAACATATTTAATGTGTTTCAGGATGGATGGATTCCGGTCTTGCAGGGACACGCTGGCTGTTTAGCCTCGAGTCCCTTTAGTAGCTCCATGACCTCCCATGCGCTACAGAAAGCGTCCGATTCAAACATGCTGTGAAGCAGAAAAAGCCACCATGCTTTCAAACCCAACAGCCATGGTCACTCCAGTCTTCAGATAATGAGCAAAAAGGAAGAGAGAGGCTGGAGGTGAGATTACAGAGAGGCGAAGACTCCGGGGGGAAAAAAAAAACGCGAATAGCTTGTTCATTCTTTACACACACTGCTTATAAACACGGAAAATAACAAGGAGTCCACGATGTTCCGTGTCGTTTGTTTGCAACCAACGAGACGAGATCTTGAGTGGGAGTCGCTCTCGATTCTTTCCCTGCAATTAACGAAATGATCCTACCACAGAGAGATGATAAAATTACCACAAAATACACGTAGGTGCTAGAATTGGCATCCGTCTGAGACTGCCCCGGTTTATTAGGATACAGCCTACATGACTGGAGAGAGATTTCAAGTGTGGGCAGCTGGGTTGGCTGCCCTTGGACGTGCACTTGTCCAATTTAACGGCCGATGCTAAATTTGTAGTTATTTATGGCCCAGTGTTTGAGCGATGGTGGGCTGGAATTGATCACTCGTCTGCAAGCTGAGAATTATTGGCACAGCTATCGTGAAGAAGGATCAGTGGAAATGCAGATGATGAAGGACATGTAATCTACAGCAAGCGCCTATACGAAGTCCTTTTCGTTAATGGGGGGAAAAAAGCATACTGACATTTAAATCGCCATTCCTGTTTTTCACAAAGTTTATCCTTTATTTTGTTGCCTATTTTCTTCCCAATTTGGTCATGTGCCAATTTGTATCACACTCTGAAGAAAAGCACGAACTCTTCCGAATACATTAGTTCGCAGAAGCGTACGATTGGCTAGCGTTGCCATATCTCTCACTTTCCAGACATCAATTTGGCTCTCTAGGACTCCCAGCCTCAGACGGCAGTGGCGTCATCTCGTGATATCCCAGCTACAGTGTGAACACCTTTCTGTTCCTGACAGAAATAAGAGGCTATTAAAAGACTGTTTGTCTATTACGTTGGTAAACAATCTGTAGAAATGTCCATCTACAGAACATGCAGTATTCATTATTGGACCGTTGCCCAAGTACTGGCCCAAAATGTATTTATTTATTTCTTTTTTAATACGTTCACTTTGCTCAAGTGGACAAGATCATAAAATGTTCACCTAAGGATTTTTTCATCTGACGAATTACCTCTAAAAGCTTTTCGCTTGCTTCATGGCCAAGAATGTCTTTGAAAACCAGAGACGCATTTAAGTGTAATTAAATAAATGAGTGAAGCAGGTGCTGTCTATTATTTGCTACCCACAAGACGGTCAACCAGTGGGGGGAAAACAAAGAATCATCCATAACTACTCTTAAACTTCTAAAAATTAAAATTCTTCTAATAGTGTACCATTCCTTGTTTATCTTATTTACTAACTCCACTCTAATAACTTTTAAATGAGGAACTCAGTTGACTTTTCTTCAGTTCAGTGGCTCTTCCTTCAAACAGCTAGTTCGGTCACGTTCATTAAAAACTGGTGCACAAGACCACAACCTTTGCGATTCTTAACTGCTCCAGAAATGAAAGCAAAACGACCTCATAATGCAGTGTTGGAGCGATCAAGGAAAAATGACCTCAGTGTGGAGTTTTCCATCAATCCAAGTGAAATGACTTCACAACGGAGTGTTCCAGCAACGAAAGGAAAATGATGTTTCAATGGATTGAGTGTTTCTATAAGTAAGAGCCCAGACACCTCATAAAGGAGCGTTTCAGTTATTAGTGACCGGTGGTGTGATCTAGTGGAGGGATGCATAAAAGTCCGGTCAAACTTACTCCGCAGTGCAGGATTCCGACAATCAGAGCTGATGACCTCACACCAGACATTTAAAACAGAACCTTCACAGTTGTGGGTTCCGTGATCACGTAGCCTTCTCGATGGAATGCTCCAACAGTCAGAAACTAGTTAGAACCACATTGTCAGAAATTAGAGCCAAATATCCTGTGGTCTTAATCATTAGTGGTGGAAGAGAGAAGACTGAGATTTAAAAAAAAGAATAAAAAAGGACTGTGTCAGGAGCACGAGAGATACGGTTGCTGCACTGATCTGTAGTGGTGAAGCAGGAACTCGGTTTCATGATAACTCTTTGTTTACTGGTCAACGTCTTTGTCCCCTATGGTCACGATTTGTGGGTAATGACAAACAATAAGGTCGCGAGTACAGGTGCTGGAAATGGGGTACCTTCTCAGCATTACTTTCCGTAATAAGGTAAGGAGATAGTAGAACTTGAGTATAGCTCCGAGTGGGGGTTCGGGCATCTTACGGTTACATGGATACTCCCTGGCCAGCTCATGGTAAAGTTGCATCAGGCATATCCCACTGGACGGAAAGCTTGGGGCAGACCCAGGACTCGCTGGAGACATTATATCTCCGTTGGATTCGGAAATCTGAGGGATCCCCAGAGGAGCTGGAATCGCTGGCTGGGGGTAAAGAAGACCGATCTCAGCCTTTTCCCACTGCGTCCAGCATCAGGAAAAGTGGAAGGAACATTAATGAACGAAACAGTAAAATGACCACATATTGAAGTGTTCTGTCAATTACACTCTAGTGACCTCATGATCAAAACCTGATGTGACTTTACAATGGCCTGTACCATCGAGCTTCTGTCATCCAGTATGGGTTGTGCTTATAATGGATGGTTTTAAAAAATCATTGTTGGGAGCTTGAAGGAAACCTGAGAACGCAGAGGAAACCCACACAGACACGGAGTATGTGAAATGACGCCATGAAATTTCCGATTAATTAGAGCCTGTTGAAGATGGATGGTTGCCTTACAGCCAAGATTTACTGTAATCATACCCTGACGACCTCACTGTGCAGTCTTCCAACTATTATGCCCAAAATTTAATAACCTCCAAATTATTCTGACTTTCGAATGGAGGAGGCAGTCTGTTGGAGTCTAATGACTCACAGTGGAAGTATTCCAACTTTCATAGTCGGGTTTCTCAACAGTTAGAAATCGAGGACCACATTCTGCTCTCCTGCTTTATCTGATGGATCTCTTAGATGAGTTAGGAGATGGGTTGTGATTGGCTTTGGCGTTTGTTGAGCTAGCACACACTAAGGTTCAGCACTGGGGACTAATAAAGCTAATTAGGCTAGCAGCTCTCTCTCTCTCTCTCTCTCTCTCTCTCTCACACTCACACACACACACACGGTAATGATATTCTATCGGTGAAGGATATTTCCATTTGTTCAAATCGGGTCAGGCCAACCTAGACTTGTAAGGAGGTAATAATTGATGCTCTACTTACTGTTTCTAGGGTATTTGTGCAAACAGTAGTACAGGAAGAGTGGGCCTTTTATTTAGATTGATTGGCTTGACTTCTGCGAATTTGATTTTTGCAGTAACCTAAGGCTTATGTGTTTGTTAGGAGCAGAAAAATACCTTACATTTCTAGTCTTGCTATCACAATTGATTAGACACTCGATATCTTCTACACGATAGCCCAGACAAAATGTAACTTCGCATTTTAAAACCCAAATTTTATCACTTCTGTCCACCCTCTTTTGACAGCATCCATATAACCCAGAATACATCATCCCTTTGCCTCGAAAAGGTCAAAACACCCAATTCAGACTTTGATATTTAAGTCATCCCTACATATCATTATGGCTTGCTAAATGATGAAAAATTTATATCTTGAGCACGATGGCATTTGTGTGAGGAGATATTTATCTTGGCCTCTGAGTGTCTGAGTCTGGCCTTATAAGCAAGCAATCATGGCAGATGAGTTTAATGGCTTGCGGTGGTGGAAATATCTAACCTATTGTATAGCCAAAGCAATTAACCCAAGGAGTTGATCTTTTGCTTCCTTACTTAGTCAATTTGTAGAGTTGCTGGGAGCTCTGCTACCATTATTATTATTTTTTTCCCCTACCTTGGATGCTTAGGTACTTGCCTTCAAGTAGTCCATTAGGTTTGCCAAGATCCAGATTGTAGAAAGGTAGAAGAATACCCAGCAAAAGACAATTGTTGGAGTATGTATTTTGTGGGTGGTGGCAACTTCAGAAGACTCTGTCCTCAGAAGACTGGCCAAACTAGGCTTGCATTGTCTTGTATTCAGAGTTCTGTAGCATCATGCACTCTAAGCAAAGATAATGGAGAATTCAAGAAATTAAGAGTTGGACTTGGTACGACTGAAAAAATTAGCCGTAGCTCCGCATTTGATCATTAAGGCGCGAAGAAACCAAGAGTTGTACAAAAGGTCGACTTGGTAGAGGTGAACTGCCCAATGGTTAAGGATTAAGGCTCTACAACTATGACCTAGATATTGAGAGTTCACCATGATGTAGACTTGGTAGAGTGGACATAACAGTGGTATTCCAGTGGTTAATGATTAAGGATCTACAACCATGACCAAGAAATCGAGGGGTTCACCATGATCTAGACATATTAGAGTAGAAAACAATGGAGGTAGCTCGTTGGTTGAGGATTATGGCTCATTACCAAGAAATCAGAGTGGTTAAGGATTAAGGTGCTAGATCATGTCTGGATCCTTGGCCTCTAAAGAGCTCTTCACCCCTTAAGGATTGATGCTGGGATATGTGAAGAAAAAAGTGTTGAGCGAATAAAAATACTGTCCAAAACTGCCCAAGCCCAGCAAACTGAAATAAATGTCCAGGAAACAGAAATCTCTTGGTTTGGTTTCTCCTGTGAAAACCTATAACTTATGTGGGCTTTTTGATATTGTTTTACTACAGAGGTCCTGGTTTTACTTGGTTCTTGTTTATAAGAGGACTGCAGTCTGTCTGTAGTCTGTTGTGTAAATCAAACAGGCTTACAATTCATTCGGTTCTTCTCCTTGTCTTGTCCATCACCAAATTCCCACCTGCTTGCCAGGTCACCTGTTTGACTGAGCAGCTGTGGACGAGCTGCTGACTGACTCATGTACTGGAGGCATTATATGGAAATGAGCAACCTTGCGCTGACCTGACCTCACTCTCTACTAAAACATGATTTAGGGCTATGGCTGTGTGTGTGTGGGGGGAGGATAACGATTTAAATCTCCACTTAGCCGTTATTGCCGAGCTCTCAGTGAGGCCGTTCTGCAATGCTGCGCAATATTGATAAAACGACTGTATTGCTGCATTATTGCAGAGCGAGCTGATTGATAACAAAACACATCAGTTAACACACTGTACGGTTTGCAAACACAGGCCTGGTGTGCTTAGTGTTATTCTTCCTCTTGGGTTTATAAATGGGCCGAATATGAATATTTGACAGTCTGAAGTCTGTTGCTGTTGTAATTTTGCAGAGGATGGTGTGTTAGCATGTAGATAGTTTTGTGTTCAGATTTCCTGTGATGTTTTACTATCGTTTTTCTTCGTTATATAGATGTGGTGATCAGCCATAACATTACAACCACCTGCCTAATATTGTATATGTCCCCCTTGCGCCACCAAAACGACTCATCACCCACCCGTCCAGGCATGTACCCCACCGGACCTCTGAAGGCGTGGTGTTATGGCTGATCGGTGTAGTAATACGTTGTGTTTGGCCTTTATCTCTTCGTCCTGCAGGTATCTTGTCCGTCATATCTCTTCTGGACTCCAGTGGGGTGGGGGTAGGGGCGGGATTGGAAGGGAAACCCTAATTGGACATCTCCTAGTGCTGAAATCATTAAACATCGAGCCATTTGAGTGAGTTTCCTCTGGCCTCATGTGGACAGCCAAAAATGACGAGTGCTCTTAGGCAGAATTCCAGAAAATGACAGGAGACTAAGTGAGGAGGAACCGGTGCTGAAAAGTGAGGGTCACATTTCTGTTTCTCCCCTGAGTCCTATGTTTATTGTAGTACGTGGCTTTTTAAGGACGTGAACAGAACATATAAGAGTAATTGTATTGGGGATCGCATACTAATCTTACTCGAGTAAATACGTGAAAGCAGAGATGTTGCTGAATATTAATTGGTGTGCATGTAGCGCAGTACCAGGTGTACCAGGCAATTATGCTGCACCACAACTAGAGAATTTAATAAATAAATAGAATGATGGGTCAATGCAGTAACATACAGTTGGATTTAAACCCATTATTATTTTGCGTGGTGTTAATCAGGAGTTTGTTCATTAGTTTGTTCAACTCCATGAGAATTTTGTCTCTAAGACGAACTGATGCTCTCGGGGTTGTGTTGAACCCTACTTGTCGATCCTACTGGGCGAGGATCGACAAGAGCACTATGGACTGGTCTGGCTGTAAATTGCGTCTACAGTCGTGGTAAAAGTTGTGTAATTTAACTTCACCATGAGGCCAATCTTCCATTTGGCCAAGCATTTCTCGAAAAGCGACAGTTACATTATAAAGCAGAGCAAAGAGCCACATAGTGCAATTCAGTGTGTGTGTGTGTGTGTGTGTGTGTGCGAGAGAGATTTATGTGGAACCCATTCAGAAGTAAAAGCTGCTCAACACTAAGTGCTTTTACTCGGTTTGCTCTCGCTAATGGAGCAGATGGTGAGAAACAAAGAGAGCGAGAGAGCAAAAGAGAGATGAATTCCAGAAGCTACAAGGACGGACACATGATCAGAGGGAAATGCAAAAACGATAGATGGTGAGACGGATAGCACAAGGCGGTATGAGAGATAAAGGCACAAAATGAGATTATTTTCCTCTTTCCAGCCATCAGACAGCGCAGAGATCTGACTGGCTCGTCTGTTTCGGGAGCTCCCTTTACCGCTATGACCTCAGCCTGCTATGATGCTCGCAGAGAAAGTAGTTATCTTGCAGAAACGTTCCGTAATTTCCTTATTTTGATTGAGTGATTTGATTTTTTTTCTCGTAACACGCTAATACCGGGCTGTCTGAAGCCGAAGATCCGGCTCATAGATTGCTAGACTGGAATCCAGCGAGGGAAATGCTGATTCATAGCAAAAAGGGAGGAGACGGATAGCTCTACCTCCTTCCCTGAGGACTACAGTAGTAATCGTGTCATAGTGAAACCTTATTTATTGATTGTTTGTCCATTCAATATAAAAGATTCACTGCCAAATTTATGTAACAGAGGTCTGGAGGAAGTGCTGTGCAGTCGAGCCATTCACATTCGTGCGTATCAGTAGAAAGACAGACACCTAGCCTTGGGTAGACGTATATATTATATTAGCTCTTTTTACCTGCAGCAAAAAGAAGCAAATCTCCGCCTGTTTTTGGCACCGGATATACTGGTGATGTCACGTGCCACAGTAATGGTTAATGGCACATCTGGAAAAACGGCTACTAAAAAAGTGGCTACTTTCATAAGTGTCAGCCCCCAGCCTACTAGGTTTATAATTTGACCCTGGCAGTCATAACAGTCATGATACTCTACACACAGAAACCCAACCCTGACACATCTTCGAAGATATACAGTAGGCTCGTTTGTTTATACCGAGTGAAAACGTCCAATAAGTCGATTTCCGAACACGAATGTACTGCGAGAAAGGGTTAACGTATTAAAGGCGAATGTTGTGTAAAATTAACATTTTCCTGCTTTTTGCGATTGAAAAACACTCAACAAAACAACAGCGTCTACGTCACGAGAGAGATCAATTTGCGTGTAATTTGCATACTGGATGTGATTGTTCATTAGTTCGAAATCAACACACTGGTATAACAGTGTCCAGATCTGGTGAGCTAACTGGCGGATACCGAGCATTCGGTGGTTTAATCGCTTTAAATTAGCGAAACGAAACCAATCGCAGTTGATCAATTCCTTCTTCTCTCACAGATACGGAGAGGCAGCTGTTTTTTGCCTTGGAACTTGCACTAATCAAATAAATAAAGAATAAAGCACTAGGGCACATGATTTTACAGGAAAATAATCAATAACTGGTGGAAAAAAAAAAACACGTTGCAGATCAGTTACAGATCAGCGACACTTGAGACTCCTTCCGTGAATGTTTAAATAAACGTCATCGCTTTTTCTTTGTTAAATAACGACACATTGTTTTAATCTGTTTATTATTCGTCATGTCCGGCGTCTGCCGTACAACGTATTAGAACCCGTAAAAAAGAATCTCAAAGAAGGATAACTTCCGTCCGTCGGAGTCAAAGTGAAACATTTTATACTGTCTTTCAAACCAGGTTTATATTATATCTGTATGTAATGTAAATGTAGTTTCATTCTAAATGTAAATTAATAAGCGCATGTGACCTGGTCACAGTATGGATGTTGTTACAGGTGTGACCCCTGGTGGTGAGGTGGTAGGGATTATCCAGACAGATGTCTTTCTGAATGCCAATTACGGTCACATAGCCCTTTGTTCAGGGATGGTTCTAGATGTTCCACTGCTGCTCCCATGTTGTAACTGTGTGAATGTCACTTTAGGTGGTATTATACACTAACACTGACACCGAGAGAAATAGTCCCTTTTGATTAATTTGGCATTTTTGGGGAACAAGCTTATCCTCACACAGTTCGTGGGTGGAATTTGCCAAGAGGCGGTCTGTAATTTCTTACGAACGCTACCGTACGCGTGTGTGTGTGTGTGTGTGTGTGTGTGTGTGTGTATAATCCTGCGATTCGAAGTCGGATTATCTTTCTGACCAGTCGGATTCGAGAACTCCACAGCGCCTTGCTGTGAGGAATATTAACAAGTGTCGGAGCTCTGCTTTTAAATATAAAATATAACAAGCTTGTAGGCAGACGCAGCAAAAAGGGCTGAAAGTTATTGAAGCAGAGAGAGAGAGAGAGAGAGAGAGAGACTACACCTATTTAAATATCATAGAGTGAAAAGTCACTTGTTTTATAGACACTCAGGAATAATATGAAAACGTCAGAAAGCGCCGCGCTTTCAATAAAAGCAGATCCCACACAATGCACAATTACTGAATCACTTGCTCTTATGTTCGCTCCAGCTCTTGTTCACAACTTTACAATCACTTTCAATCTCTTGCTGACTCACGCCCTCACAGCCCACACACACGTACAGATACCGGCCGCGTGTGTGCAATAGCTTATTAGATGGCATCATGCTGGTAGGCGATGGTAGAGAGGGTTGGGTGTGTACGGCACAGGAGAACACAAACGCAGATCTAGAGCTTTTACATGGAATTGTAGAACGTATGCGATCGAGTGTTCTCATCAGTGCGTATCGGCATGTCGCGTATTTAAGAAATGACAAATTCTCATATTTTCATCAGCTCGGTCGACGGCGACAAAACGGTAACCACGAGTCACGCGTCATAACAGATGCTCGAAAATCTCAACCTAGTAATAGTACTTGGAGGTAGGAGGAAACCGGAGAACCCAGAGGAAACCGTACGGACACAGGGTAACTAACCTCTAATGGAAGTCTAAACGCAGGTGGCGTTAAGAACCCGAAACGTACAACCTACCTCCATTACACTATTGGTGTAAAAGGTGTTACGAGATGCCACAGGCGTGCGTGAGGGAAAGTCTTACCAAAGCAGTACAAGCACAATAAAAGGCGATTTTGTTTATTTTTACTTTTCCGAAGGTTATTCAGGGGGCCAAGCACTAGGGCTGGGTAAAAAAATTAAATAAAATAAAAAAAAATACCGATTTTCAGTTTAACAAAACGATAGAGTCAGAAAATCCCCGAATCGATTTTTAATGAGTGCGCTGTACTCAAGAGGATGTGAATATTATCTGTAGTTCTCCTCTCGTCCTGAAGATGTCGCCATCTTTCATGTTTTTGAATTTTGAAAGCGGTTTTATTTTTTAAACGTTTCACTGTTGCGCGTTTCCAACGTTTTATTTATTTACTGTAATGTGCAGTTTTGTGCACAATATTTGTTACTCAAAGTAAAAGTAAAAAGCAGTTAAACGTAATTGCGCCAGCCCTGTCGTTAATGTAAATGTCTATTTCAGTAATATAGCTAAGTAGGAGGGTTTCGGTTACTTGTGTGTGTATATCTATTATTAAAACATGGATTCCATGTCCGCAAAACTAATATTTTAAATTAAATATTGATAACTCATCGAATTGAAATCAAATAAATTCGCATCGCCAAATTGGTCACGAGCCCCAGCCCTACCAAGCACCATCATCAGGTGGTGAATTTTATTGTTCGTTTCTTGTTCTAAAACGCCACGACCCGCCCTCAGCCACAACGTTCATCATCTCCTCCTAATGAGCTTCATTAAGATTTCTCTTTCATGGTTCTTTTACAAGTGCACTTAATTTGCTTTTAGCACTCGTGGTGATTGTCAAATCTGCAAGGAAACACTATTAGCATTGTTTAATACATCATTACAGATCTTGTGGAGTGAAAATTGAAGACTTCTTAATACTTTTTTTTTTTTTTCTTAACAGAACTTTTGTTGTTTTTTTTTTTTTTTCATTTTTTATAAATGTAAACCACACTTAATCACACGTTTTCTTCCTGTATTTGTGTGTTCGGTGGTCTTGTGGCCATGCTGTCCTTCTGTATGAGTGGACTGAATTGAAAATCGTGCGTGTTTCCTGTCCACATGGGGTGGCGCTGGTTCATTTCTGCATATCTCTCTCTCTCATACAGTAAATTTCGCCGCAGTAATGAACTGAGTATCATGAATCAGATATGACTCTTGCTTCACTATTGATGTGATGTGCAAATTCAGTTCCATTACCCGTTTACCACTGATACATGTTTCTCTCTTTGCTCTCTTTCTCTCTCTATCCCACACACACACATGTTAATTTCCTTCCTGCTTCTGCCTGCGAGTCCTGATGCAGTTCCACGCCGCACAATATCAGCATTTTATTTGCTAAAATACTCAGTCTTGTCCCCCATCTCACACACACACACACACACACACACACACACGCACACAAGCTTCAGGGTGTACAGCGAACGATTTTTCAAACCAAACACAAAGCTCCCAGCGGCACCAAAGCCTGAAGTGCGCGCGTGTGTGTGTGTGTGTGTGTATAAAACTAAAGGAAATGCAACATAAAAGACGGGCATTCTGCCTGACATTTTAATTTGAGTGTAGGTGTGTGTAATGTCTTTGTTTCTGCGTGCGCGTGTGTGTGTGTGTGTGTGCACACTAAAAAAATGTGATCCTAGAAACCTGTACAAAGCGTTCAGGAGCAAACAGACTTGTCCACGAGGTACATCTCAGACCGAGGAGGTGTTTGAGGCTTCATTATTATTATTATTATCCTGAGATAACATTATGATCTTGTCTGTGATCTTGGTGGCTAATTTTTATTAATTGAGTAATTAATTAATTAATTAATGTTTGAGTGTTTTTATTGCCCGGGTTTTCCCCACATTGTCCAGGCTGCGTGTTTTCTGATGGATTTTGGTGGATATTAGTCAGCGGGAGCCTGAAACACACAATTTCTTTATTGTTCTTTAAAAAAAAGTTCTTTATTATAGTTTATATTAAATGAGGAGGTAGTGCGATGAAGCCGAGTTACTGTTGTCATGTAGATGACATGATGCTTTATACTTTTTACCTGTTTATCGTTACGTTACATTAATATACAGTTGTTCCCTCAACATCCCCCCCCCCTTTTTTCCAGGAAGCGTTAAAAGTATGAGCTCCTGCTTCCTAATGACTGTCCTGTGTCAAACGTTTTTTACGGCTTTACTTTTCCACTGTAACAAAAGCTGACACTGGAGACTCCTTCCATGCAAGTCAAACAAACACCGGGAACTTCACTGTAACAAAGCACGACGCGCGTTTTGAATACGTTCACGTACCGCGTACCGTATACGTCCCAACGACTGAGCGGATAACGCATCAAGACGAGCGTTCATATTAACCTGTGAATTGCACAATTTCCGACCAATCACAATCGAGAATTCATATCAGCTCCCAAACGGTGTGGCTTAAAGAATACTTCCGCCCAGTCTGATCGATTTTTACCAGATTATTTCAGGTTATTAGTTTTACACGCTCACGTCTGGTTATGTAAACGTCTGGTTATGCCCTTAAAGCTGCGGAAACACAAGCCGCTTTGTAAAAACAAAAACGAAAGGTTGATGGTTCCCTGAAGAAACCATGTTGGGAAAGACGTATGAGAAGGTTCTGTTTATCTGTCGTGAGGGTTTTCAGCGCTCATCTCTGAGTCAGTGAAATAAATCTAGGCCTCTCTTTCGCCCGTTCTCTCTCTCTCTCGCTCTCTCTCGGTCTGGCGTCTTTGTCTCAGACGATACGGGGAGTTTTCACGAACCATTTCTGTCTCCAGAATGTGACGTGTTGCATAAGAACCGCGTTCGGTTTCCGTGCGAGATCAATACTGTCAGCTTCTCTCAGCTCCTCCTGTCTCTTGGCTCATCATGCCACACTCGTCATGCCGGCTTCAGACATGCTGGATTTATTTATTTATCTTATTTATTTATTTATTGATTTATTTTTGCTGTGAATTATTTAATCCTGTTTCATGGGAGCTGCGGAAAATGAGGAGAAAGCATTGAATTACACTGTGAAACTTTTTGCAGTGTGCATGTGTGTGAGAGAGAGCGAGAGAGAGATCGAAACTGGTTGAGTAGTATGGGAATAGAGTAGTGTGTGGCATGCTTTGCTAGGAAAATAATCAACCGCCTTGTCGCTGATTATTTTCCTAGCACAGCATGCCGCGCGCACACACTACCTCTATTCCCATTACTACTCAACCAGTTTCAGTCTCTCTCACACATTACCGTACTACGGGTTTTAGCCCTCTTACCCCATGTTGTTTTTTTTTTTTTTACTTAGGAAAAAAAAAATCATACTCTTTGGCTGCATTTAAACCGCAGGTCTTGATGCCCGATTCCGATTTGTCAACTAAATCTGATTATTTATTTATTTACTCATTTGTTTATTTCGACGACCCGCTTCCGTCTTCTTTTAAAAGTGACCCGTATACGATATCTGCGCTTACACACTGATACGCTTCGTGAAACAGCCCGAGGTAGACGTCACCGAAAAGGAAGTGAAAACGCTGTGATTGGCAACAGAAGATCAGATCAGACTCGGATCGTATACCTGATGCCGATCCATTTAAATATTGCTGATTTGGCTAAATTTTGGATCGGATCAGGACGTATGAAAAATATACTTGCTGATCGGATCGTAGTGCGGTCAGACAGCACCAGTCAGATTTTTCTACATCTCTATGCTCCTGCAGCGGCGTTGTGGAACCTGTCCGTCCCTCCTGAGCTCGGTTTGTCAGCGCCTGTCATGTGACTGACAGTTTGGCGCCGAACTCTGGTGCGCTTTTCAGGTTGTCGTATGTCTGACAGGCTCGATGTCTCGCTATATTTTTCTAAACCCTCCCCACATTCAGTGCTGTGTATCTCTCTCTCTCTCTCTCTCTCTCTCTCTCTCTCTCTCTCTCTCTCTGACTCTTCTTATTCACAGACACAAAGCAGTCTGAGCCACACAGATAAGCGCATTTGCATGCACCAGGAGGATATCAGTGGCTCAGGGAGTCACGCTCCAGTTCTGACCCTGAAAGGTTCACTGGAAGTGACCGGGGCATGGCAGGGTGGGGGGCATCATCGTGACGGAGGAACGCTAACTGTTCGGGTTCGGCTGTGACGGAGAGATCGCCTCACGCCGAATGCGTCGTATTAGCATCACGGTGCGTTCTGTTCCCACTGATGGAAGGTTAAAGGTCACGTAGCCCCTAAAGGCACTTCAATTGAGAATGCGTGAGGAAAAGCGACAGAGCGAGCGAGCAAGCAAATGTATTCATTTATTCATAGAAAGCTCGTAGTAGTTATTACTGCGGACTTTAAACACAGACGGCGACCGTGACCGGAAATAAATGTGCATCAACGGCACCATCACCACGCGGCAACTCGAACACGACGACATGAATTGTCGAACGTCGTTCCGCTGAGTATGAGAAATGTCATTATAAAAAGCAGGAGGGGAACCCAGATCAAATTCTGCTGTAATGCGTTACGGAAGATTGAGGTTTTATTCTGGTAATATTGGCAGTAAGATTAGAAGCCAATTGAGAAAAAAAAAAAACCTAGAGGAAATCTTTTAAATTAGACAAGACCTTGAAAAAATGGTTCGGGTGAAAGAAATACAGTTGTAATTTAATGTCATGGATTCCCAAAACAGCACGCATCTTCCCCCACGATGTCGCGTCGATGTATCAATAGATCCCTAGGAACAGTTTCAAGGGTGTCCACTTTACTTGAACAATCAATGACGATAAGAACAATGACGACTACAACAAATAAAAATAATAACAATGACGACTACTACAAATACTAATAAAAACAATAACAACAATGACCTCTACAACATGGTTTTTTATAGGTTTATAGGTAAATATACAGCATGATTCATGGCCTGCGTGTTTATGTATGTTTTTATTTGTTGTTGATTTTTATTGCACTACGGGGAATGAGGGCTTGGCCTCAGTGTGTGTGTGTCCCCTGGGATTTAAATAAATGAAGACAGAACTCTTCATAAACTTAAACTTTCATACTTCTTAGTGTCGTGTTGCTTGATGAGGCAGGAGGTTTAGTAGCTGGCACACAGCCGTTGTGTGTGTGTGTGTTGGGAGGATTGACTCTGTCTAAGCTGTACAGTAGCTGTAGCTGATACAGCACAGCAGCACATCGGGATCCATCGCATGTGGATATAAGGAGTTTAAGCGGATAAATCTATATCCTAAAACGCACACAAACCTAATGCATATCTGGTGTGTGTGGCGTGTTTCCGATAGAATCACACAGGCGTAGATGAATGTTCGAGAGATTTGAGTGTCTAATCACACTCTCTGACCTTTCTCTGTCTCTCTGACAGTAACGGATAGTGGTGATTTAAATCACATCCAGAAACTACCCAGAATGCTCTGCGAGCACCACACACACACACCCTGATGATATCATGTTATCACAGAGAGTGCAGATACAGATGTAGGTATGGAAACTATCGCGTGTGTGTGTCCATGTGTTTCAGTTTCTGTGTCTTGTGTGTGGTCTGTGTGCATTAGTCTGTGTATGCATGTGTATATATATAGATTTTAACTAAACCGAACAGGTTCCAGGGTTTTGTCAAACTCATGTGTGTGAGTTCTAATATACTGTCTGCTGTTTCACACAATGGTTTCATTCGTGCTTTCTTGCGATCTCTCTTCGCTCTCAATGATCCCCCCCTCCCTCAGTCTCACCATCTAAGCATTTTTCTTCTTCACTTTCATTTCCCTTTCGTTCAGGTGTTCTTCCTTGAGCAATACATTTCCATTACTTTCCATATCACACAAGTACCGTTAGCTAAACTTGGCTCAACCGAAACGTATCTCTCACGTGCCCGAAATCGTAACGCTTCGCTGGAAATGAATATGCAAATATTGTAATGAGGTAAAGGCACTTCAAAGGACTCCCCTCATGAATATTCATTTGTGTATGAGGGTTTTCTTTTCTTTTCTGGCGTCTATCTAATGCTGTAACGTGTGCACGCTTGGCCTGGCCACATGGCTCCTGACATGCTGACTTTATGGGAATGGACAGGCGAAGCGTGAGCCCGTACCTGTGCCAGGGAAATCAAAGGAACACACTCGCGCGCGCACAAACATCTGGCCATGAGAGCGCTGGAGAGGAGCGACAAATCAAGTGACGTTGAAAGTTTGAATAAAGAGACGGAAGGTGAGGGCGAGCGTGCGAGTGAGCTTTGGAGATGATGCGAGTGAGCTTCTCGTAGCCATCGTCCGAGTTTTCCGATCTCTCTCTTGTCCTTCCAATTCGCTCTTCTTTCTTTTTCTTTTCTCTGTACTCATTCCCCCCACGTGTTCAAGAGTGGTGGTCCTTTCAGGAAGTGGGTGTGTGTGGATAGTTTGGAGAGTATGGCACGATGTAGGGCAGGAACGAGGGAAGAGGTGGAGTAGAGGGACGGGTGGAACAAGAGAGCACCGATTTAAAACAATAAACAGCTGGTAGAGAGAGGGAGAGTGAGAGTGAGGGCTTAGTTAGGATCTTGTAGCCCGAGGGTGAAGGTGGGGGAAAGAAGGAGAACCGGATTTGGAGGGAATGGCAATATGGCATGTTTTGGAAGTTTTCCATGAAGGACTCGAGTATGACTGGAGAATCGGTTTAACAGTATGGAAGGAGCGAAGAGTTGGAAAGAGTTTTGTGAGTTCTGGAGGTGTTCCACAAGAGAGCTGGACATGGGAGTCTTTGGAGGTCCGAAGTGAACCAAGATTCGAAAGAAGAGCTGGAATAAAGGGCAGCTATGGATTTGGATCGTCTTTGAGGCGTCGTTGCCTCTTGTCCGTAACGCTACTAGTTCCCTTTGATGTTTCCCTCATAGACTGCTCCTTCCTGGCTCCTGCGCTGGTACGTCTGCTGTGCGGTGCTGAGCAGAACCCCATGGTCCTCGTCAACCCCCACACAGAGAGCCTTTCACTAGACTAATCGAGCCTGAACGCCTGCCACAGGGGCACATTAGACCAGGAACAGGGCACTTTCTGTGTGTGTGGGAGAAACACGTGTGAACCTGTGGAACTTTCTCAAAGCAGTGGATTTGGAGTAAAGGCAGAATTCTACCTCCAGAGCAACAAGGTTTCTGGATCTTTTGCCAGAATTTTTTTTTGCTGTAAATTACTGGATCTTTTACTTTCACCTTCTGAATGATTTCTTATTTTCTTCTTCAGGATTTCTTCACTGCAGGTTTCTAAAAACCTGGGTTCTTTTGCTCCAGGCTTTTCAACTATGGAATTTTCTGTGCCAGGCTTCGGGATCTTTTTCTCTTTTCTGAAACCTTTGAGATTTCCCAAGATATTTGGATGTTCTCTCACAGGTTTTGGGATCTTTTGCCACACGTTTTGGGACGATTCGTGCCAGACTTCGGTGTCCTTTTTCTAGATTTCCCCCCTTGGATGTTCTGTTCCAGTGTTCTAGAACTTCTTACTCAGAGTTTAAGATCTTTTGCCTGGAGATCTTTGGGTTATTGAGTGCCTGTCTTTGGCATCTTTTACCCCCATCTCTTTTCTTTTTTTTTTTTTTTTTTCTTCCTGGATTTTCTATGATAGTTTTTTGCAAATTTTTCCCTAGGATTTAAGATCTTTTGACTTTGGATATCCTGCCCTTGACTTTGAGTTTATTTCCGACAGATTTGATTTCTTATGGATTTTCTGTTCCCAGTTTCTGGAATTCTTCCCCAGGGTTTTGGGATCTTTTGGCCTGGACTTTGGGATTTCTACCCCAGGATGGTGGGGCAGCGCTGCTCTGTTTACTTTCCAAACACACATATATACACATACACGCACACGCACACACGTGTAAATATAGTCCGCATAAGCAAAGACACGCATGAGTAAGGTTGGAGAGAATTTGCGGTATTCCCAAATGTCGATTTTGGTCCATCAAGTTTTTCCCGCCTATGAACTGTAGGAAATCATAATTGGACATAGGGACAAGGTCTGTCCTCGAGGAAAGGATAAAAGGGCAGACAAGATGATTGGCCTGAACTTTAGTCTTCAAGAGCTGCTGAAGAAGTTTGAAGAGGTACTTCTTTTGCATCCTTGTCAAGTCCTAGGCAGATGAATTGTTCTCCATAGTAAGCTATTTCTTGCCACATTTTTAGCTACTGACCAGACGTGAGATGATGTTCTACTTTGTAGATGAAGGGTTGATCATCAAGGTTCTTCAATAAACAGCAAAATGTTATTGAGTAATAAAAATGCCACCTTCATTTATGTCTCAATGCCCATTATTTATTTATAAATGTTTTCATTTCTCTTTTCTTGCCTTCCCTTCACTTGTTTGTCTGTGTGTGTGTGTGTGTGTGTGTGTGTGTGTCTGCATGTTTGAGGTAAGACTGGTTAAATTGGTGGGAGCACAGTCATATCACTGGGGACCTATTACATACCAAAAGCAATTATTTAACTTAATAAAGTCCGATGCTTTATTGTCGACTTTAATAGGTCAGGCAGCCCGGAGCTTGTGTGTGACGGCGTCTGATTCATGTGTGCCTGTGCCCCGCTTTTTTTTTTTCTTTTCTTTTTTTTTTTTTTTCTTTTTTCTTTTTTTTTTTTTAAAGCTGTGTGTTCAACCGTTTTATTCTGGTCACAGTAAAAATCTTTCTTCATGAGCCTTTGACAAATAGCGAGCAGAAGCGATGCTTCCTGTCTGTCTCTCACTAATGTAGGTCTGGAAATGCACACCGCCAGTGAGTCTGACAAACACCACTCTATAGCGCGCGCATACACACACACACACGCGCACACACGCACACAGAAGCCAAGAGAGGTTTTACTTTGGCGTCAGTACTTTCTAGACTTGAGTTGTGTGTGTGTGTGTCCATGTGCAAGGACAGACCAAAGCAATCTCTGGTCATTGATTAGTAGGACAGATTCCATTACTCAAACACTCAGCTCGCCAGCTACACACTGAGAGAGAGAAAGAGAGTGAGCTACGTCACGTATAGGTGGAGCAGTGTAACAAGCTAAATACGTAATCGTGATATATTATTCTCCTTATACGATAGAAACGTGCCAAATAAAACTGTTCGTTTATTAACGAATGGCACGTCCTACTTTAACTTTAGATTCTTTTCTTCTCGTTCTTGAAGTTAATAAAACGTTCACGGCTTGTTTACATTTCCATTACATTTACGGTATTTGGCAGACTCAAAACTTATCCAGAGCGACTTACATTTATCTCATTTATACATCTGAGCAGTTGAGGGTTAAGGGCCTCGATCAAGGGCCCAACAGTGGCAGCTTGGTGGTGCTGGGATTTGAACTCCAATGTCTTAACCGCTGAGCTACTTTGTACATTTATGTTACAGAGAAAAGCATAAATTCCTCTATCCTGAAAACTTTCCCATGTCGGAAAGGACCGACACTGGGGACTCCTTCCATAAACATGAAATAAACAAACGTCTTCTTACAGAAAACCTCAGCGCATAAGTGATTCTGTTTTTTGTTGTTTTTTTTTTCCTAAATGAACACCTGTTGTATGAATTGTAGCGAGAACTGCTGCCAGAGCTGCTTTTTTTTCTTTTGTAAAGAACATTAATCAGCAGCGATCAGATTGAGTATCATTTTTAACACATCGTTTACCCCAATGCTTTATCACAGTCCATATAAATGGTTCGTCCTTTAATTATTTAACTGGATTTTTGCTCTTGGCTTGGACCAAGAGCGATCCCTTTGTACTCGGAGATTTATCGCTGAAGACGCGATTAAAAAATGATTTTGTTTGCGCAAGCAAAACCCACCAGAGATCACTGCAAGCTTTCTATCGGATTCAGCGCATGAATCCTCCATCAATCAGATCACAGAAGAGCACGGAGAACTGTAGACTCGCTCACAAAACGACTCGATTCTGCACCGAGTGACCGGTTCAGGATGGCGTCAAACTGCTGAATTGGATGATGAGGTTATTCTCTGTGCATTACAGCATTCCACCTTGCCTTTTTATTGGGTGTGATTGCTGGGTTTTGGACTTCAGAGGCCTGAATCGAGCCCTTTTTTTTCCCCCCCCCTTTTTTTTTTCTTTTCTTTTTCTTGCGATAGGCGGTAAATGGTTGTCTGCATACCTGAATACCAATCCGTCATTTCCTGAATGTGTGTGTCTGACATTACTGCTTTTCCACAGATTAGACAAATAAATAAATAAATAAATAAAACCTGGCCTGGAACATGAGAAAAGCGAGAGCCGTTTATCTCTGGTTTATAAGCGATTTCCGTGTCTGGAAGAAATGGAGTGAGAGAAAGACTGGGAAGTGCGTAGGATTGTGGGT
Organism: Ameiurus melas; assembly: GCA_012411365.1. Classification (NCBI taxonomy): domain Eukaryota; kingdom Metazoa; phylum Chordata; class Actinopteri; order Siluriformes; family Ictaluridae; genus Ameiurus; species Ameiurus melas. Next base: position 21,150,118 of record CM022768.1, on the reverse strand, counting down.
TTCAGTGGTAAATATTCACGCTCGATGGTCATTGCTGTCTCTTTGGTGTTAGGATAGTTAATTCAGCATAAATGTGATGGGAAAAGAGCACGAGCTTGTGCGTGAACTGGAAAAGACCTGTACACCGAATACAGACTTTATCAATCAATATTGAAATTTCCAGCCTCACCAGTCTCTCTCTCTCTCTCTCTCTCTCTCTTTCTTCCTGCACTGGAGACTCCTCCTAACAAATGCTAATATAATATACAAATATAAACAAGCTGCTGTTATAGAAAGTCAGCCTTCGTTATCTAAATCGCAGGTGTTATATATGCCACTTATATAACCGCTGTTAGGCCGGATCGTATTTTACTTCCTGTTTACTACATACACTCTCTACGTTCGCTAGGTTTTAGCGCCGTGGCGTCGTAGAACATACATAATGTACACTCGATGAACAATTTGAAGTTCAGCTTCCGAGTCCAACCTTATGTTGGACATTCATTTCCTTTAGGACACCGTTGTTGCATGTTTAAGTTTAATCGGAAAAATATTACATGCGTTCGGTTTTTAAAATGTGTTTACAATCAAACGACGCAAACGTGACGAAGGCTTTCGTTTGACTCATAGAGCAGTCAAATACATTGGATGTGCTCTTTAAATATGTAAATATTACGAACGTTTATTCGTATTAGAATAGTGAAATTCATCCCGACGAGGGTCAGTAGCGCCCCCGTGTGCTCGGTGCACCTCTGGTTGGTTGGTTGGTTTGTTTGTTTTCTTCTAGAGATGGTTTGACAGAAAACCTAAACCTGTACATGCACATACTTACTCGAACCAGGCTACTGGAATCAAAGATTAAGTGCCTTTTTGATTGTGGCAGCGTGTGTGTGTTCTTGTGTGTGTTTGTAATTATCGGCCAGATTGCTTCCTGTTGCCTCGCCCCATGGTTTTGTTTACCGTTTGATGTTGCGCAATCAAGCCATGATTGCTCTATAATGAAGTTGGTTGTCCAGTTTGTGGAGTCTGAGCCAGTTAATTTTATCTCTTATCGTGGTTGTGTGTGTGTGTGTGTGTGTGTGTGTGTGTGTGTACAGATGTGTCTTGGTTTGTAAATATTATTACAGATGACTGTTTTTGCTTTCTTCTATACAAATGTCCCTGATTCTGCATGTGTGTTCAAGATCAAGGTATTTGTTGCCTTATAGAAGGTGCACGTTATGAATATAGAATACAATAGCAATAATGATCATGAAGAGCAATCTGTATCATCATAAATGTTTATTATACAGCGTCTGTACAAAACAAAAGAAAATTAGCAAGAACGGATATTATATCTGTTACTTGTGAGTTAAGTCTTGTGTGTATGTGTGTGTAGGATATCCAGGCGGAGATCGACGCCCATAACGATGTGTTCAAGAGCGTGGACGGCAACAAGTTGAGGATGGTGAAGGCTCTGGGCAGTTCCGAGGAGGCTGTGTTCCTGCAGCAGAGGCTGGATGACATGAACCACCGCTGGAATGATCTCAAGGCCAAATCGGCCAACATAAGGTCAGCACGCTCGGAATATAGAGTGCGGATTTATCATCAGAAATACACAACAGCTGAAGCATGTGAGAACTGCTACACATGCTGGACAGTGCTGTCACATGACCACAGACACACAGGCAAGATGAGGGTAGAGAGGAAAACATGTCTTTAAAAAGAGGAACAGAGTGAAGGAAGAAAAGAGAGAGAGAGACAGTGGGGGCGAGAGAACTGATGTTGATGGTGTGTGTGGAAAAGAGGACCTGGCTGTTTTATTATTTAACTCTCATTAGGGATTAATTAGTGAACATGTGTAATTATCAAGCAGCCGACACGCCGCTATTGTTCCGTGCCGTTACCGCCAACACGCTCCGAACAGAAAGAAAGTAAGGTATGCTAATGATTCCAGCCGTACTGAAGGGTTTGTATATATGCATTCAGTGTTTCCCACAGGTTGAGAGTTTACCCGTGGTGGTGGTTGGCATGGCGTGTGACGGTGTTGGTGTGGGTTCAGTAATAATCCAGTCAAACAAAGCTTTACTATCTATATGTCAACTTTAATAACTAAGAAATAAATAACTACATATTCAAATACATTTTCCATTTTCAAAATATATTAAACAAAAACACACACTTTTGTTTTTTGATTGAAAAGAAAATTGGAATTTAGATTTTATCTGCCCTGGGCGGGTCTTGATCTGCCTGGGCGTGGTTTAATCTGCCTGGGCGGGCCGCCCAAGTAGAGCCTAGCTATGGGAAACACTGGTTTTGAAGTGTGTGTGTGTGTGTGTGTGTGTGTGTGTGTGTGTGTGTGTAGGGCTCATTTGGAGGCCAGTGCAGAGCGATGGAGCAGGCTGCTGTCCATTCTTGAAGAGTTGTGGAGGTGGATCTGCCAGAAGGATGATGAGCTCACTAAACAGATGCCTATTGGAGGAGATGTGCCGACGTTACTGCAGCAGCACAACCACTGCTTGGTCAGTACACATACACGCCGACTTTGTTACTGACCCTCTGGTGTAGTCCCTTTTTCTAGACCCTGTAGTCCAGTGCCTTTTTCTAGACCCTGTAGTCCCGACTCTCTAGTCTCTTTTATAGACTTCCTGGTCTGGACCATCTGGTCCTGCCTCTTTGCCTTGACCCTTTGTTCCTGGCCCTTTGGTCTAGTCCCTTTGTCTAGACCCCTTAGTTTCCCACCTTTAGCTCTAGTCCTTTGTCTAGGCCTTCTGGTCCTGCCCCGTTCCTTTGTCTAGACCCTTTGATCCTGACTCATTGGTCTAGTCCCTTTTCTAGACCCCCTGGTCTTCACTCTCTGGTGTCAAACTTCTGGTCCGGACCCTGCTTCTTTGACAAGATCTTCTGGTCTTCACCGTCTAGTCTAGTCCCTTTATCTAAACCCTCTGGTCTACAAACTTGTCCTGCACCTGCCCTTTTGTCTAGAACCCCTGGTTCCCCCATTAGTTCTAGTCCTTTTTTCCTAGACCTTCTGGTCCTGGCCCTATTCCTTTGTTTAGACCTTCTGGTCTTGCCTCGGCCCCTTTGTCTAGACCCTTTGGTCCTGACCCATTGGTCGAGTCCCTTTTCTAGACCCCTGGTCTAGAACCTCTGGTCCTCACCCTCTAGTCTAGTCCCATCATCTAAACCCTTCTTATCTAGTCCTTTAGTCTTGCCTCCTCTGCAGTGACGTATGCCCTGATGCACTGATGAAAGGAAGCTAATTCAAATACAGCCAGGCACAGCTGAAAAGATTTCTTTGATCCTCTGCTGATATGGAGATTGAAGCTGAATAAGCATACTTTTTTCTGTAATGGTATACTGTATATCATGGTGTTAAAGTCCTGGCTCAGCTACACATCAGCTAATTCCTAATCGCTACATTCTTCAAATTAGAAATGAGCAAACTGTTCGGAGCTCGTATTCCACCGTGGTGTGTTCAGGACCAAACTGAGAATTATTCAAAGAGCATGCAATGCTGCATGGTAATCCATTGGATGAAGAATGTATGCAAACACACTCTATCCACAGGGAATCATGGGAAGTGGAGGTCTTTGAGGCTGTAATTAGCCCGAGATAATGTGGAGGAGCAAAGGACAATTTAGAGGGCTCTCTTCCTTTCTTCTTCTCCCCTTCTTAATTCCTTTCTCTCTGCGACAGATTGAATAATGACCCCGAGGAGTTGAAAGAAGAAAGGATTGTGCGACTTTCTCAGTCTACCCTTCCTCGCCCTTCCTTTCTCGCTCTCCCTCGCTTTGTGTTTTAATAGTTTGTCTTTCAGCCGCGCGCCGGAGGGTGAATTTTGGGCAAAGCAGTCCAAAGTGCCAGGGTGAACACAGCGTGGCCGATTAGCGCTGCAGTAGGAAATATAGAAGTCTTTAATGAATGCATGTGTGTGTGTTTGCGCACCGATAAGACTGGAGTGCTGCTGGAGGATGTCTGTGTCTGGGAGTGTGTAGCGAAGCTGCCACTTAAACAGAGAGCGTAAGCAAAACACTATCGAAGGATCAAGTAGCTTCAGGGCACAAAAAGGAGAATTAGCCTGAGCACTGGAATGGGTTGATGTTACAAATTGTTAAAGCTGTGTGTGTGTGTGTATGTGTATATGTATATGTGTGTGTGTGTGTGTATATATATAATTTTTTATATATATTTATATATACACGTGTCTGAATTACAAACACTTCTTGATTAAGTAGGTAGACTAAAGCGATTAAATAAAGTTGTGTAACATTAACAAATTACACATTTTAGCATAGTACAGCAAGATTATGATAAAAAAAAAAGTAATTATAAAACTTTGTTAATCACATCAGAAAAAAATTGTCCTTTCGGGTAGTTACACACTCAATTACACACATTAAATAAATAAATAAATCCGCAAATGGTTTCAGCAGCAGGTGATGATTTCAGTAAGCTGTAAATCTTTCCAGTTGGATTCTAAGGATGGCGTTCTACTTGATGCATGCTATTTATTTAACTCAATGAGCTGTTAGAAACCTCAATATTTTTACTGCTGGTCTGTGTCACCAATCAGAATCACACTGAGGGGAAAAAAACGGGAGAAAGAGATTGACTGTGGTTAAAGGAAGCAGTATGGAACGAAACTCCACAATATCAGGCATTTAAAAATGTTTATGAAACAAGTGTTTTTTTGTAGAAATTTAAATTGTGATAAAAAGAAAATGTTAACAAATTGCTTTAAAAGGCAAATTAAATGAAAATGACTGTCTATTGATGATATGACCCAGGTTTGGAGGACGAGTAGCAAAAATGGCAGGTAGATGTAAGCAGTTTTAGCATTCTGTTGTTACTTTTGTCCAGCAGATGAAATGTGTTGCATAGCCTCAATCATGGTCCTGAGGTGCCTACCAAGTTTTGGCTCGGTGAACAAAGTCAGTGCTGAGATACAGCCTAACATCCTGTTCAGCAGCTTCGCCTTTGGATTCGTTAGGGGCAAACCCCTTTGAAGTATTCAACATTCTTTTGCTAACTTTTGTGAGGCTTTCACTGAAGATGATGCGGCAAATTTGGTGACGATTGGACAAAATTTGTAGGAGTAGTGACAAAATCCAAGCTGGTGGAAAATCTAGTTAGGTGGAAATTTATGTCAAAGAAGATGTCAAAGGTGTCAAGATGTCAAAGTATGTCAAAGGTGCGTTGAAAGCGTGTTGTCTGGCTTTTAGATTTTGGACATAAGGTTCAAACGTTATAGCCTTAAAGTTAGTTCCAAATTCGGCCCAACTTTGACTCCATGGTGGTGTTAGATCGTTGGTGGCGTTACCCAAATTTGGTCAGGATGTTCCTTAGATGTTGCCCAATTAGTCTGCCAAATTTCACAGCTTTTTTCGCAACAGTTCTATGTGCTGCCTTAGACGCCCTAGCTAGCCGTTGCAATTTCGGTGATTAGACTCATAATAATTATAATAATAATATTTTAATTATAATTATATTATTATAATTGTTTTTTATAAAAAAAAAATCATACTGTAGACTTAAAATGCAGCTCGGTGATGGAAACTGTGGTGTAAAAATAAATAAATAAAGGTAGACAAATAATAAAATACAATAAATATAAGTTTTGTTTTTTTATCTAATAAAATTTTCATTTCTTATTTTTTCTAACAAATATATTTAGTCTAACAAATGTGTACTGACTACATAAAAACGAAATCCTTCATCACACTTTTTAAGTTTAGCTTCGGATCGATTGTACGCCCAGTCCCTCATGCTATCCTTTCCGAGGCGAGGCACAAGGCTGAAATCCTCCATTTCTCCAGCGACTTCCTCACACATGCTTTTTATTTCTTATGTTTCAGCCATTACATCTATTTCTCATATTCCCACCGAGACCCTGACTTTCAACACAAAACTATTATAACCTTCCAGTGCTGGCAGTCATGGGCCATGAAGAAGACTTTAGATTGATTCTTGTGTAGATCGAGTTTACGTCACGTCGCCGAGCCCCTGCGCACGGTCGCCAAAGTCACTTTGCCGTTATGGTTTTCGTTCCTGTGCTGTGCATCATTAAGCAGGTCTGCGTGTGGCGTCGCTGCCCGAGCAACAGTCGTCGATTTCAGGTGTTCGGCGCCGACACTTCCTTCGACACCGACCTTCTTCCCTTTGATGAAGATATCTCTTATAATCGGTTTTATTAATCACGCTTTCAATTATCCAATAAAACGCTTCCTTTTGTGGCGCCGTAATTAAGATCATCAATCAGCGTTTATTTAATCACGGCTGTGTCGTGTGTAATTCCAGGTCCTAATTAATTTACATCAGACAGAAGAAGAGATTTCGGCATCCTAAAAGATGATTCTGTTGTGTTTCACCCGACAGGCTCAGTGTGGCTTATGAATATTTTAATACACTCGCAGAGTTTTAGCTGTCTTAAACAATACGTTTTATCATAAATATTTTATTCAGCAAGTGTCATTCAGGAGCACTATAGTCGAGTAAAAGTCCCCCAAACCAGTACTGTGAAGTTTTGGAGAAAGAGTTATTACTCGCAAAGCAATTTAAAATAGCGGGGACGATGGCTTGGTGGTTAGCTCGTGTGCCTCGCACCTCCAGGGATGGGGGTTTGATTTCCCGGCTTCCACTGTGCACTCCGCTTTTCTCCCCCAGTCCAAAGACATGCATTGTGGGCTGATTGAGTGAATGGGTGCGCGATTGTGCCCTGCGATGTATTGGCACCCCGTCCTAGGGTGTCCCCTGCCTTGTGCCCAGAGGCTCCCCACGGGGGGATAAGTGGTATGGTAGATGGATGGAATTTACCATAGAACCTTGGAGAATGTAGTTGTGGCGCTGATGAATTCAACAACCGGATTCGTTGTGCAAGTTTCACCGCAGTAGCAGCGGCTGTACCTGGAGTCGCAGGTTTACGTTAGGTTTTTGTTTGTTAACAACTTGCACAGAGTTCACGTATTCGAAGACTAATATGGCAAAGTTTTCCTTAAAGAGACTTTCATTTAACATTTTATGGAAGATGTCCGAGCAAAAGCTGTAACTTTAAATGAGGCTTTTACACTTTTATGTTTCTCTAACTCAGCAAGCAAGGTGAGAAAGTAGCTATTACCCAATCTGTCCAAGGTTTAACCATTTTTCGGGCGCAGAAATGAACGCACAATCAAGCAAACGCTACAATATTCGCAGGAGCTCGCGATCACTGCAGTCACTGCAGATTTTCCGTAGATTCGGGCCGAGATGTTCAGCCAAAGCCCTCTTCAATTCATGTGTGTCGAACCAGAGTACAGCTAAAAGGTCTCGTTTACCAACAAACATCACGTGCAGAACAATTTCGGGCAACTGCGACTTCGCCAAGTCAAGTAGTTTTCCTCAAACCCCCAAAAAAAACGCACAAATAAACTGCAAGTTGCATCGCAAATTTTGAAAAAAATTGAGCCTTTTTGGCCGTGGCGATCGCAAAGAACTGTCCGAGTTTTTTTGGACTGTATGGACTGATGAGGAGAAACAAACACCCAAGCAAATATCGTATCTAATGTTACTGTTATGTAGACAAACCTGAACTGTGCTGTTGAACGTAAACAATGCTGCCAGAAACTGAAAACGTATGAGTCATGACATTGAATGCAAGGAGTTCCTTTAGACCAGACTCAAACTTTGGAAGTCCTTTAAAAGTCCTTGATTATCTTCAATGCCTGCGATGGATTTGCGAAGCAAGCTTCGTGACCTTTATATCATAAACGGATGTTATAATATTGTTCGATTTGTGAGCCAAACGAGCCCCAGAACATTAGCTTGTTGTGCCAAATTAGCCCAAGAACATTAAGCTGGTAAGACCGATCACGTTCGCCTGGAATTGGCTCTCTTTTTTTTATTGTCTCTTGTTCTGTACTGAATCATGAAAAGTGATTGTAAATCAACCTGCTTTCTGAGCTTCATCCCCCTCAGATTAAAGATAAAATTACATCTGGACATTGCTGATTGGTTTACACTCATCAGAGCCATGTCCTGCAGGATAGTATAATATGAGCCAAATTCCTCTAGCCTTAGCACCTGCCTTTATCTACTGCCTCAGATAGAAAAAATGACCCTACTTTGGCTCTCCTCGAAGAAAACAAAAACCAAGCACCACCCAGGGCTTTTCTCTACAGGGCTTTGAAGAAGTTGTACGTCCAGCTCTTTATTATTTTATCAATAAATAGTCTGTGAAGCGGCTGAGGTCTAAAGTAGTTTACTGTATCGGCTAAAGGGGAGGAGATGATCATTTTGAAAGCGTTTATAATTCAGCTTTATGTAGCATTCATTAGCTTCAGTTGCTTCTGTACACAGGGGTTAAGTCCAGCCAGTTGTGATGTTTACGGCTTTGGATTAGTTAGTCATTTATGCATTTATTGCTCTGTGTATTTATTTTCCTGCATCGTCTCACTCTGTTTATGTAGGTCTGTGTGTTATGTGTTGCACCATGGACCTGGAGAAATAGCATTTCATTCCAATGTATACAAGCTATACAGACGAATGAGAAATAAAAACGCTTGGCTTGACTCGGATAGTTCAGAGTAGCGCGGTGTTGAAGGTGGAGTTCGGGTGGTTTGGTTAAACCTGCACTACAGGGTTCAGGCGTTTCTGAAATTCTGCGCTGCGAAAATAGGTTCTTAGGCTGGGGGAAAGAGTGCACATGCTGTCTTAGTAAAGGTAAGTAGTCCCTTACTGAAAAGAGATATTGATATTAAACTTACCCAGTCGCATTTCTGCAAGTAGCAAAGCTATTCACTGGAGCTGATTTGATCCCTTTTAAATTCTCTAATCTGATTGGTCAGGTGTCTATGAATTTTCTATAAGAGCAGGGTCTGGCTGCAAGGTCAAATCGCAGGTTTGTATAAATAACGCTATTATCTCCTAACAAGTAACAAAGTGGTTCACTTGTATGGCGAACGTGCTACATGATTAAAGAATCATATCGTACAGATGAGTTCAAAACGATTATTAATGAATCGTTGCTATGGTGAAGGAGGCACTTATTTAGCATTTTTGGAAGGAGTCTCCAGTGTCAGTCAGAGGCAAGGCTGTAACTTTACGGTTATCTAACAGAGGAGGAAAAACTTTGCATTTTAGCTTCTTAATTATTATCTTTAAATGCCTTTTTTAAATATATAGCTGCTATTCCTTAATGGATTAATATTCCTTAAAAAAAATTCTTCTTCCCAGAGCACAATTGACTGTAGGTTACTGAGCTGCTAGCGAGTCACAGGAAAACCCTGACAAGCAAATATGTCGCTTTTTCTGTGTTCTGTTAAGTGAGTGTAAATAAAAGCAAGACATTTCCCCGCCAAGGCTCTCCAGGTCAGGGTCTGCTGGATCCTCATCGCCTATTTTATCTCACCCAGTTTACCTCAGCTAGCTTTGCCATTTCTGGTAATGTCATCATGTCGGAGGGAGCCGAGGAGACGTCGCGGCTGCACCGCTTGAATTTTAAGCAGCTCTGGGAAGCGACAGAACAAAAGCGCTTACGTTTCTCTCCTTCGTTTTCCTGTCTCAAGGCCAAGCAAGACTTATCCTTGCACTGTACAGTGGCTGAGGAGTGAATGCTACTATGCTATGGAGCCTGTGCATCATTGAGATTTCTTTCATTTATACTGGACCGGAAAAGTACTCTTCGCTGCATACAGGACGTCGTCAACAAGCAGCAGTGCAGCAGATCGTCCCTGTCATTCTAGCTTACAGTTATCAGTTAGCTAGCTATGTTATCATACAGGATGAAGCACGACTTAAATTACTCACCATACAATCTTTATTAGCTAACTAGCTAGCTCCATTATTGGACAGCTGGTATATTGAGCTCGGCAGCAAGTCTTAAAATTAGTTAAATTAGTTAGCCAAGCGTTGCCTTTTAAATCGCCACATCAATCTAAATTGTTGGGTCGTAACACCGCTAGTAGATGAGTTTCTTACGTAGCTTATCCCAGTGTCCAGCTACCTGCTGTTGCTGTGTTAACTCTGAATTTAATTATGTCACACAGGAGTCCTCTGAAAACCGTGTGAACCCCTGAAAACCGAATGCTCTTTCACGTGCCGGCTGCAAATCACATTTGGCTTCATGTCTATAAAAAGCTTCCTCAGAAACAGGAGAGGGAAAAACACAGCAGCCGGCTGTATATATTATCTCTTATGTCTCATTTCCTCTCCTACTCCGAGACAAACAAAAAGCCAGCGAAAGGACAATAGCTCCTTTTTTTCTGTCTCTTTTTAAATTAAACCTTTTGATGAGCGTGTAAAGAGTCTATCTCTAAAGCTCAAGACTGACTATTTTCCTCCTCAGTCACGTCCCACGTGAAACACCTCCTGTCTTTTGAATTCTTCGCCCAGTTTCTCCGTCGTCGAGAGCCAAGTGCAGATATATAACGTCCCCTTTCCAGGAGAGGAGAGAATTTTTTTTTTTTTAATTTCTTTTTTTTTTTAAACCTCCTTTTGATAAAGAGTTAACACGATTCGATTTCGGGTAACGGAAAATGTTTTTTATCGTCTGAACGATTCTTCTAAGCGGGCTCTGAAAGATCACTTGCGGAAATGTTTTATTAACGACAGCTGCTTGTGGTATAGAAATTTCTGTAGTATTTTCCGGGAAGGTCATATTAACGAATTACAACAACGTTTTTATTTGACATTAAAATGTGTTCACACGAGTCATTAAGCACGTTTGGTATAATTATTTACGAAAATGCGTTCAACTTTATAGCAATCCGTATTATGCATTATATATTAACGTAACATGTTCGAAGTAGTTTTCATAACACACAATGGCACCAATACCAAAAGAATGCAACCCATCCATACGGCATGGTGCATTGAGACCATATCTTGATTTTATTTATTTATTTGTTTTTTTTTATGGTTTATACCAGAGATTTCAGGAATTCATAAAGACGTATGTATTTAAAAAAATATTGATATAATATTTTATATCAAATCTTCAAAGTTATAATATAAGGTATGATAATGTCTGTCAATGAAAAAGATATCAATTTGGGGACTTTTTTATTAAAAATAAATAAATAAATCGGAATAGTTGTTCTAAGATTCATTTCGTAGTCATTAGTGATTCCTTTTAACAATTCGTGAATGCATCGCTTTAAACTGAAATGCCTTTTCATGAGTAAAGAGAAATTATAAAATGTGTAGCATGCCTTATGGATGCATTATAACATGTCATTAGTGCATACTGTGTGTTTGACCTTCCTGGAAAGTGTTCCTGAAATTTCTGTTAACATGCCCTACGACGTCTTTTATCGTACAGTCCTTTTAATCCCGCCTCTGCTTTGCTTCTTATCAGGGCAAGATGGTTTGTCGACTCAAGCGTTCCGGTTTTAACGTTCTGGTTATAGGACAGCCAGTCGATAGAGAGAAGAAAGGCGACACTTGCTATTGCCTCAGAAACAAATGGAGGCGCTTGTTTGTTTTATGAGGACATAAATAATGGATATGTACTTTTTCCTGTCTATATTCTAAATATAAAACCATATTGGATTTGGGTTTTTTTGACTGAGCAGGCGAGTCTGGCTTGTAGTTATACCCTGACATGAAAAGGGAGCGTGTTATGTTTTGTTTTCTCAGACAGGTCATTTTAAGTATAGGGATAGAGATAGTAGAAGCAAAACACTGTTGTTTGTGTGTATTTGAAGCCTGAGAGAGGGACAAATTGCAGGGGTGTCATCATTTACTGTCCTCACAGTGCAACACACACTTATTATCCATCTCGAGATGTAGATGTGAAACAATTTCAGTAGAACTTACTTTTTTACTGTTTGAATGTGCGTATTATTATTATTATTATTTTTATTTTTTTTTTTTTTTTTTTAAAGTAGTCCTGGATTTTTATTTATTTATTTTTTTAGGGCAACTCCTTAAAAGCAAAGTTTATTGATTTTCAGAAGTTGATTGTTACACACACTTGAAACAAATTTTTTTTGGTATGGAATCTTGCTATAACATTTGGTCGTCTTTTTGCGATTACATCATGACACTCACATACATACATACATACATACATATGCATACATATGAAAAAAAATTTTTGTTCTATTGCTCACTTTGTGATCTCTGTAATTCGATTTTTATTGGCATTCCAGCAGAAATCATTCAATAGCTTCAGTACACAGTGTAAACACGTATACGTTGAGCATGTTATTGTTACTTTTGAACAGTAAGTGGTGCTGGCACGAAATTTGTCACGTAGCCTGAGGTTACGGTCCTGACCAAATTTTGTGTCGGTGTACTAAGTTCGCTTCCTGTTTGGCTCTCAGATTTGTTGACGTGTTATAAGCGAAACGTTTGGCGTATTCCGAATTCTTTTGATGATTTTTGTCCAGGTTGTTCTGAATATGAAACGTGCCAAATTGTGCAGCAATTGGACAATTTGTAGGAGGAGTAGCGAAAAAATCCAGAAGATCTGATTAGGCGGGTATTGACGTCATAACGTTTTCTTTTTTTTTTTTTTTTTTTTTTTTTGCTTTACGAGGAGGATTATTGGCATTGTTGTTTTCTATACTGTTATAAACCATAAAAATTAATTCCTTTATTTTTTTTAATGTTATTTAATATGCGATATCCAAGACTTTAGACCATGCTTCTACTTTACACCCAGTCGTTGCCCTCTTGCCCTTTGCTGCGCTGAGCAGCTACAGTAAATGACCGTTTATTCAGTTTTGGGCTCATTTACACCTTTTTAGCAGCTTGTCTCCTTTCATGATGTAATCAGATCTGATCCTCGACTGGCACCGTTACTATAGAGCCAATTAGACTGGAGTGCAGCTTGATCGCTTTCCATCTCCTACGCCAAAGCCTGGAATTGTGTAAGGTCAGCGTGATTTGGTTTTCCGTCCTCTCTCTAGTCTTTTAGCTGGTGTGTAATTACAGGATTTTCATCTCTTCTCTAACACAATCATTTGTCCTTGTTGTCGTCCCCCACCCCCACCCCCCACAGAGCGTTGAGTGTGCGACTCACTAGTGCCTTTTTTCTACTCTGTATTTTAGATATGTTCTCTCTGGCCCACTTCAGAAATGATTCATTGACCATTTAGAGCACCCTTTGTAGTGTTTGAACTTGACCATACTCCTCTGTTTACATTTCTCCATCCTCCCTCTCCAAATCACGTTTCTGCACGATACCATTTCGTACAAGGATCACAGACTAAACCGTGAAAGGGATGACTTTCTCACAGTTCTTTTTTTTTTTTTTTTTCTTCTCTCTTCTTCCAGGCTCTAAGGGCAGAGCTAAAGGACAGGGAGCACGTCGTGGTCAGCACGTTGGACCAGGCACGCATGTTCCTGGCTGATCAGCCAATCGAGGGGCCTGAAGAACCACGCAAGAACCTGCAACCAAAAACAGGTGAGAGCTTCATCTATACCAGGCGTGTTTAATTAACGTAAAACATAAATTACATAAAATTGATTGATTTCATAAAGGAACCAACACGACTGACTGGCAACAACAGTTACCTTTTTAATGATTAGTTTATGGTTAGGAAGACAACAATTCAAAGTGTTTTGTAGTGATCGATTTTTCCTTAAACATTATGTTTCAGCAACTGCTTTGACTTGAATTTGAAGAATTGGTCTCACACTAGCAAACATTTATCCACAGATTAGCACTAACCCCAGCCAACATGTTTTTTTTGAACGATTAACTTGGCTGGCTTAATCGGGAGAGAAGACGATCTCCTGACCTTCGAAAAGCCTCCTCCTTGTCCTCTTTGAGAAATCGTGTTTCTAGCCGCTCTTTATTATTAGAGATGCTGTTCCAGGCCTGAGACAGAGCGCTCTCCATGGTTAAAAACGACAATGTTGGAGAATTTATTTTATTTATTTTATTTTTTTTTATAAAGCGATGCGTCTGGCATGTGAAGCCAGATATAAATATTTTATCTGGGTTGCTGAGGCCGGTAGGTATGTGCTGGATTTTCACCCTTTGATTTGCCTCTCCGAAGGACACGCATCACATTTGGTGTGTGTACACCCTCTGGTTTTGACAGTCTCTCAGGGCGAAGTGTTTGATGTAACTTTAGTCGAGCATGTGATGAATCTTGGGGTTTTTGCTGTCTTTACTAGTGTAGCCCTTCTGAGTAGAACCAGCACAAATCTCCGGACATGCTCTCAGGGAGATGTCAGATAACACAGCAAGTGTGTGTGTGCGTTATCTGTCACACAGATCAGGAATGATCCAGATGTTTTGTCGTTCGGCTTTCGAACAAGCTCGACATTTATTAATGATGTAGTGTTAAACCGCAAAATGCAATCAAAACGAGCTTTCTAACTGTATTCGTGATATTGGAAAAACAACTATTTTCTAAACAATTAATGGATTTCACAAGCACAGGCATCTAATTATTTGCCATGCTGATTTTTGCCCTTTAAATGCCACATTTTAGGCAGGGGTAAGCTACTTACAAACTTCCGAGCTGAATCGGCATCAGGCGGCATACGGAAATTGGACCAGTAGACAGGGTTTATAAGGTCAAGCCTTCAGGAATGTGGTGGTGGTGTGATGTGCTATAGGTTTTTAGCAAAGTCAAGTGTTTTGTATATAAATTAGGACGAGGCCACTCACTTCTGGAAGTCGCTCTGGATAAGAGCATCTGCCACATGACGTAAATGTACGATACGTTGTTTTAGTTTGATAGCTAGAAGAGACGCCTTGGCATCATTTGGTCAGTGCACATCTGACCATTCAACATGCCTGTGGTGTGATTTCACAAATCTCTATATAATCTTTATTTACGATCAAAGTTACACCCATTTTGATGGACTTTGGCGCAAGCAGTCATTTCACTTCACAGGCAAAACTTTAGTTCAACTTTGTTCAGCTTTGATGCTTCGTCCAACAAAAGCACAGCTAGCTTGTAGGCATCCGCTCAAACAGGTTTCCAAGCAAAGCAGATTTCTCACAATTTTCCAACTTGGTATTGGACAAGTTCTTTGCTTCATTCTCACTAAATTAATAGTCAGAACTGCAGGAACCTTTAGAGGACTTAGGAACTGTAGACACCAGAAACTTTTACAGGAATTCAAGAGTTTGAGGCATTTTTCCATCAGAGGAATTTTTTCAGAAACTCAAGAACTTTTGACGATTTTTCCAACCTGAAAGAACTCTGAAATATTAGGCTTGTTTAACCAGAGGATCTTTTACTGGAACTAAAACTTTAGACAAGAATCCATTACAAATATTTTTACAGGACCTCAGGAGTTGTAGGTATTTTTCCACTGGAGAAACTTTTGTCATTTGGCATTTGTCATTGTAGGAAGGTTTTACACCAACTTATGAACTATGTTTCCATCATATAAACTTTTGCAGAAACATGTAGGCACGTTTACAGGAACTCAGGAACTGTATGCATGTTTCCAGCACAGAAACCTACAGGAAATGGAGGCTCATTTCCATCAGAGGATCTTTTACAGGGACTCCAGACCTTTAGGCACATTTCATACCACAAACTTGGGAACTTTAGACACATTTCACACCACCACATCATCTTTTACAGTATCTCGGGAACAGTAGGCATCATTCCATCAAAGGAACTTTTACAGGAACCTGGGAACTGTAGGCATCTTTCCATTGGAACTTTTACAGGATTTTTTTGTATCTTTCCACCTGAGAACCTTACAGAATCTTGGGAAGTTAAATCTCGTTTCCATTAAAAAAAAAAAAAAAAAACATTTAAAGGAACCGTAGTAGGTATGTTTGTTTCCACCCCAGAAAATGTCAGACTCATTTCCATTACAGAAACCTTTTCAGGAACTCAGACACTTTTGGCATGTTTCCACAGGATGAAGTTTAATAGGAACGCTAGGCACATTTCCACCACGGAATCATTTATGAGAACTTTATCCTTCTTTCCACCAAAGGAACTTTTACAGGAACTTTAGGCATGCTTCCACCAGAATAGCTGGGCTGACCTTATGTGGGCTCTAGTTTCTGAGACCTACAAACCAGGGACTATTTGGATGGACGTAGCTGTACTGAGCATTGTTGAATGACCAATCCTTATCGAAAAGATGCTTGGTGAAAAAGCAAGTTTTTTTTCTGAATGGCTAACCCACTTACCCACCAATTTTGAAAGCCTTCAAGCTTGTCTTCTATCAGCTGTTGTTCAGCACGAGTGAAAAAGCAGAACATTTCCATCAAGCTGTTTCACATAAGCAGTGACTCATCACGGGGTGATGTTTCTAGTGACATGCTGCTTGCACAAGGCAACAAAAGACTTGAAGTGTGAAACTGTGCTCCATTTGCATGCAGCTGGTTTAAAAAGCTCCAATATTCCCAGCACTGTATTTTTATAATGAATGAAAAGAACACCTTTTCAATCTGAATTTTCCCTCAGGGTTCGTGTGTTGCTGTGCCACTGAAATGGTCTGAATGTTGTGCAGTTTGGCAACTTCTGCAAACCTAAGCAGAGGTCTTTTTCCCCTCACAGAGTTCTGGAACCATAGCAGAAATACATCTAGTATATTTTCTCTATCACTAACTTTGCACCAGGACTAGGCGGTCTGCTGTGCACGACAGTTCCAAATGGAGGTTTTTAGGAATATAATATGCATTATTTACGCTTGGTTATGATCCTTCAGAAATGCTGATGTTTTGGTTTCCTCTTGTAATGAGGCTAGTTTATTATTTATGGTGGTTCTTCTGCTTCTCATCTGATATCCAGAGCAGCCATTTGCAACTATGTGTACGAGTTCAGGAAAAAGTCATTACCACGCAAGTTCCTTTTCGTTAAATCAAGGCAGATTAGAGCTACTGGCCTCCTTCTTCCTGTTGCCAATACTCTGTGTTCAAACACCATCTGCATTAACGACAGCAACTAAACACCTTGACATGTAATCACCGGGGACAGAAAGATGCTCCGGGATGCATATTTGCCAGTAGAACCCATATAGAAATGTGTAAATATTCACATTCAGAGGTCTGAAACTACCAAGTCCTTCAATTTCTGAGGAGTGATCATGACTGTATAAAGCCTGTTGTGTCTTCACGCTTGACAAAAGTTAATGGGTGTTGGTTATATAACACAGTCTGTGGTGTTTGTCCCATCGTAGTTCTTGCTCGAAGTTTTGTTTAAATGTGAGGAGATGGAGGTCTGTAATGAAGCTGAAAGCTAAACGCTCGTTGAATCGTTATAGTCACCACAACTTTAAAGCTACTAAACTCTATTTCATTGTTTACAATTATAACTCAGGTTTTCATACACACACACACACATATATATATATATATATATATATATATAAATAGAAATTAACAATTCACAGAAGCACCAATTTGAAGTCGAATCAATAAAGATTGTGACTCCATTTCTGGAGGGACTCATTTTTGTTGTTCATCACTGGTTGATGTTGAGTCTTGCTCGACAGTCAATGTTGAAGCATTCTAGTACTAAACCTAAATACAAGTTCATCGCCTTTTCCATTCGGTTAAAACGTTTTGTTGCATTGCCTTTTGGGCAGTAGTCGAACTTTTAAGTGTACCACGAAGAACTTTGGAAAGTTTTGTTAAGGTTTATATAACTGGTGCTTGGCCTTGATTTAAAGTTTAGAACCAGTTTGGCCCGAGTCGAAACCGCAGGGGTCCTGATTCGCTCAGCTCTACTTTTCTCAAAGCTGTGCTTGAGTCAAGGTCAACTTAAACAACATTCTGCCTGGAGTGAGCAACAATAATGAACTAGTAATGGAGCCTCTGGAGAACCTAGGGTCTGACCTGAGGCTTGCAGTTAGCTTTGATTTAGTCTGAACTATTCCTGTCTTGTATATTGAACCAGTGACCCTAACCAAGACTGCCTGGTTACAACCCACTGGGGGGTTTTGCTGGGGTTATGGCCTTGTGTACAATGTTTTGATTTTGCACGTTTTATAGTGCACAGGCGAAATAACAAAATCAGGTATGACTGAATCTTTATTTACAGCACTGTATAAAGTTTTTACACCTTCAACCAGCCAACACATCGGCTCCCCTCCAAAACTACCAAATTGGCACCTGTATTAAGCAATGTCTTCACACCACTCACAGTTGCACAGCAGTCAAGGGTCTTTTTGTCCTCGGGACTTTAATATGCAAGTGGTGCTGTCAGATATTTGCCAATGAAATTTTCATTTGTGGTTTTAGATATTTAACATTCGTTCATTCATCTTCCGTAAGAGCTGGTTAGGTTTGTAGTCAAGTTGGTCAGGATTGCAGTGGGTCCAGACTCTAGTCCTATAAGAACCTATGGGTGCAAGGGACATCAGTCCATCACTTAGGCATCTAATATCAAACATTGTAATCCCATGAGCTGCGCTTTCGTGGCATTTTTTCTTTACTATAAGAAACAACATATATTGGAGGAAATCCCTTGACGAGACATGACGCTGGATAGTCGTCAAGCCGGCTCTCTGGCAAGGCCGAATTTCTGACAGTAGTATCACTTCTAGCACTTCTAATCCTCTGATACAAATCTGACCCATATGCCAGGAAACGGATTACTGCCATTTCTCAGATCTTTCAGTGACTTGAAAGATGAAGATCCTCAGGTCTTCAGTACCGCACCACCTTTCAGCCGTGCCCCAGGCAGTTCCTTCCCTAACAGCGCTCTCCCTTTAATCCTCCCCAAACAGCTTTCAGGCTGGTTGATAGATTCAGGAGCAAATTTCAAGGATGCTCAGCTGCACAGCTTGAGGCTTCCAAGTTCACTGAAAACAGTGACAATGTTCCCTCTTTTAGTCCTTCCTAAATAGATGTTAGGCTTGGCAGGGGATTCTTAAGTGAAACAAAAACTTTCAAATGACGAAATGTTGTGCATCCATGTTCGTTTGCAAACATTAATAATGGAATTCCTCATTAATCCTTCTAACAAATCTTTTTTTTTTTTTCCTGGGTGGTGTTTATCAGGTAACACGGCCAAGGAAAGGCTTGAAAAAATAAGCGATGTTGTGGTTTTAAGGTGGAAGGTGTTTGTCCAAAGCATAAAAATATACTGTAATGAATATACTGTACAGCGTCCTTCAGGATTCTAAGTGCATCAAAATTGCTGCCACTGAAAATGAAAATAAATACCTTTTTTTTTTTTGATACCTTGGTTTTTTTTTTATCAAATAGCTTGTTAGTGGATTACATGTTTTCGAGGCAGATCCTTTTTATTTTGCTTTCTATCGAGATCCGCTGGCCACGGTAAGTACAAAGTATGAATAATTGGTCACTTCCCTATCTTCATTAGAAGTTTTGCACTTTTGATGTAAAGTCTATGGTCCCAATCTTGCATAAGCTCCGGCCAAAGAATACAGCTTTACCCTTTCCAATGATCTCTCTTCAGTGGTCTCTTTTAGTTTGGGCCCAAATCATCTGATACTTATTTTGTATTTTTCTGTCCCCAAGCTTCCGAATCTTCAAGGTTGAAATCCACACTTCTGTTTATGCACATATCTGGGGACTAGCTTCTGACAGAAACTTTTAGGACTTTTGGACACCGAGACTTGATGAGATTTTTGGAGCAAGCAAGCTAAAAGTAAAGAGTTTTGTTTAAAGAAGAGCTGGACTCCTACTGTGAAATTAGGCAGTTCTTGATGGTGTTTAGTTATAAGCTAGAAGTAGACGTAAAAGATAAAGTTTGCCTTTCCACGTTGTGCGTTGCAGTCAAGCAAAGGCTAATCGTGTGATCACTGCCCACTGTGCTAGCTCCATGGTAGCTTGGCACTTATCAGGTTATGCAATCCCAATTCTTGCTGCTTGAACTGGTCTGGTTAGTTCTCTTTGAAATTTTCCTGGGACTTGGACATTGGCTTTGAGGAGTACTTACCATTTTCCTCTCCTCTCAGAGTTGTCTCCGGAGGAAAAGGCCCAGCGGGTCGCGAGGGCGATCCGAAAGCAGGCAGCCGAGGTGCGTGAGCGCTGGGAGAGGCTGCTCGGACACGTAGCAGGTTGGCACGAGCAGGTGGAACGCTCCCTGGAGAAACTCCAGGACTTGCAGAGCGCCATGGACCAGCTGGATGTGCACCTGAGCCAACCCGAGGAGGTCAAAGGTCGCTGGCAGCCTGTCGGAGACCTGCTCATCGACTCTCTGCAGGACCACCTCGACAAAACCACGGTGAGTGATTGTGAATGGATATAGATAAGTAGTGACAAACAAACTTTTTGGATTGCCACAGATGTATTCTGTAAGAAGTGTTCTATACATGTGTTCCAACCAAAGGGGACGAAATTGTAAGTAAGCAAAAGGGATCATTAAAAGATTTGAAACGCACTCTGTTTTGTTCAGGTCCCAGACATCGCGTAGATCTGTTGACGTATTGCAGTACATATCCATCTGTTCCTCATTAGTCAGAAGCAGTGCATTTGAGAACATATGGGGGCAGATTTACTTCGAAAAGCACAGTTTAGATCACTTCTAGCGATGGCAAAGGTGGCCGTTTTAGCGGGTGGTCAACTGAAAACATGCATGCAAATGAACGCAGGTGCACTTTGCCTAATTAGCATTTGGCAGCATTAACTAAGCTCTTGTTTTGTGCATGTCTTTGTCTGCAAAAAAACAGCATGAAGCGCTGCACACACCTGGGTGTTAAAAAAACGTATTTTAAAAGCAGGCTCCACGTTATAAAGTCCAAATTCTGTTTGTAGTGTTTGGCAAAAGCTTTGTTTAAAGGTTTATAATCTGTTGGGTGGGTAATGGGAAGACTCCCCAAAATAAAAGAAAGGAGAAACACAAACATCAGTTTGACTTTGGAGAGCTGTATGTATTTGAATGTTGCGTTTATAAAAAAAAAAAAAAAAAAAAAAACAGCTAGCTTCAGCTAATCGCAGCTAATTATACCTTATAATTTCCAGCTGGCAAGATTAAATTTACGAGTTACATCTATAACGCCATTTATAAATAAATAAATAAATAAAAAAAGAGCATCAGTCACTTTAAAATGGATTTTCATCCATGACAGAGTAACTCTGTCCTGTAGATTTTTAAGGTTCAAAACATCTCTGTTGCAAAACAATAGAAACCCTCAGAATTTGTAACGGTTATAATGGGAATTGTATAAGGAACTATAATGGTCTCTGTGGGTCTCTACTGGTAATTTGTTGCCTTCTATCGGTGGCATGTTATCGTTCCTTTCGCCTGTGTTCTTTGCTGTTACTCGTACATAGCTAGCTAGTTAACTTTGCTAACGTTATCGATAAACATTACAGGGTCGGTGTGTTATATTTTGGTCAGTATTGGCTGAATATAACGATACGAATCGAGATTCAAAGCAGCTAGCTAATTTGTTTTGAAGTTTTGTTTTAAGAGTGGATGTAACATAAATTTTTTATTTCTTTGTAATAGTTCCAAACATAAGTAATAAACCGGGCGTTGGGGGAGGGGTTGGTTCATGCATGTTCATGCATAGTCATAGGCCCATGCATTCTTTATAAGGCTAGAGGTGTAGCGATGTACCTTGGCAGTTCACAATGTATATATTAGAGTTTATTATTCATTGTGCCCCTTCAAGGGCGCTTTAAGTTTTGTGTTCTGAGACTCATCGTGTCGACCCGAGACCATCAATGCTGACCCGTTTGAGTTGAAACCAGTTAACGCACTCATCAGTCCTAATAGATGTGCTTTCAGAATCAGCCGCTCACATCCGAGACACTTCAGCCCACTTGGGGTCAAAGGTCATCCAATTAGGAAGTACTTTATTTATTTAGTTAGTTTTTATAGACGTTCGGGTTATCATTAGCTGTCTGACCTCCGTCAATGATTTATTAGCACTTCGTTATTATCCGACTCCGTGGCGCCGAATAGATGAAAACGAGGCTGGGATTTAGATGGCTGATGACGTGATGTAATAATGTTTTGTGGGTTTTAAAGCCTATGGTACGTCACTAAATAAATAAGGAATTAAATACTTGTGGTGGCTGTTTTAGGAAAATAATCAATAAAAAAAAAAAGAAGTCACTGTTACCACCCTGAAGTGTATTCTTTTCCAAAAACAGGATGTCCCGGAGTGTGTTATTCCTCTTATGCAACCAAAGTTTGATGGGGATTACGGGTTTATATATGTTAAACATAAACACATCATATTTTTTTATCCATTTATAGTTATATTTAATGTTGTGAAATGTCCACGAAACAAATAGCGTTTGGTTGCGGTTTTTGCTGCTAAATGTGGCACTACCAGCTTTTAAGTTTAATGGAACAGTTAGTTTTTCACATGGGTGATGGGTGTTGGATAAAAATAAAACAAAAACTGTATCATGTGTTTAATCAGGTTGCCTTTGTTTTCTGTTGTTTTTCATTTGAAGCTCTAAAACTATTTAGTATGAGATGTATACAAACAGAAGATATCAAGATTGGGGCAAATACTTTTTCTTAAATCAAGTATAATTGTGTGTGTGTGTGTGTGTGTGTGTGTGTGTGTGTGTGTGTGTGTAGGCGTTCCGAGATGAGGTGTCTCCTCTGAAGCAGGAGATGTTGGCAGTGAACGTGTTGGCGAGTGAATTGGCTCCTCTGGATGTGCAACTTTCCTCCACCACCAGCAGACAACTGGACAACCTCAACACACGCTGGGACTTGCTACAGGTACACACACACACACACACACACACACACACACCCCTCCTCTTGAGTGGTTTTTGACCTTCTTTTTCACCGTCCTTATTTTCCCCATTTCTTGTTTTGTCATCACTTGTGCGCCCTTCATCCATTTCTCTATTCATACATCACAGTTTGAATATAAATCTCTCTCTCTCTCTCTCTCTCTCTCACACACACTCACACACACACACACTTTATCTCTATCTTTCTGTCTCTCTCTCCACCCATCCTTCATCATCATCTGTCTGAAGGTCGGTGTCTGGCACACCACCAGCTGAGTGTGTGTGTGTGTGTGTGCATGTGTGGAAATTGATGTAGTTAACAGTGGAACTGTGTGTGTAATGAGAGGTGAGATGGTAATTTAGTTGGTCATTAGGAGATGCAGTTGTAAATGTGACAGCAGCAAAGATACGTGTGTGTGTGTGTGTATTTGTCCACACTGGTGCTCCACACACAAATGATTTTTTCCTGATTATTTAGGTCTTATTATTTATTATTTAGATCTTTAGGTCTTTTTCATCTTTCTTTATCTAACTCTAATGTAATGGATTGAATATTTTGGATTAAAAACTGAAAATAAACAACCACACATGAGCTTAATCCATTCTGCACGCTCTAAACTGTACGCTGTGACCTGGTGAGTTACTCTCTCTTTCTCTCTCTCTCTCTCTCTCTCTCTCTCCCTCCCCCCTGCCTGCATGTCTGTCTATCTATCTGTCTGTCTTCATCTCTCTCTCTCTCTCTCTCTCTCTCTCCCCCTGCCTGCATGTCTGTCTATCCATCTCTCTGTCTTCATCTCTCTCTCTCTCTCTCTCTCTCTCTCTCTCTCTCTCTCTCTCTCTCTCTCTCTCTCTCTCTCTCTCTAGGCAGCCATCGAGGAGAGATTGAAGCTCCTACAGGAAGCTCACAGAGACTTTGGACCCTCATCACAGCACTTCCTCTCCAGTACGTCTTTTTCGCTCACACATACACACTTAGTTAATGCCGTTTTTTTAGGTTTGTGAGTGGGACTGTATGCATTAATTATAATGGCAGTGAAGCAAATTGAATTCTTTTGAAAATAGCATATGAGCTTAAAATAAACCAGAGTAGGTCATGGGATGCATATAATAATGCTATCTTTTCATCTTCCTGTGGTCAGAAATGGGCAGGATCCTGAATTTTGTTCATTAATACCCAAAATAGACACACCAGATACACGTGTAGAGTCACATGCAACCCGTGTTTTTACAGACCTTATCGAGTTCCTTACACACCCAAACCAACACCTTTCCTAAATCAGGGCCAGGGTGTGTGAGACCTCGTTGATGAGGTGACTCGAGAAACTAGAAGGCCACGGGTTCAAATCCCATAAAATCACTTCTCGAACGAATGCAAATGAATAAACGGGAACAGGGAAATTTATTAGCTGTTAAGGTAAGTGTAAGTAAGTGCATTCAGATCGTATCCGTCCGGCTGTTTTTTGTTTTTTTTTGGGTGGTTGTTCATTTGCAGGGAGGTTTTATCACAGAATTTTTATGGAAAATCAGAGTTAGCACTCTGTAAAGCTCTCTCCCTCTCTCCCTCTCTCCCAGAATACACAAACTCCATTAGAGTGGCTTTGACAATGAATAATTCAGAGGTTAATTAATCCACCGTCTTCATGTCTCCTCTGCTTCCGTCCATCCGATCATCTCTACACGATCTCATTTCCTAAATGGTCCTGGTGTTAGTGATGCTACTCGCACACTAATTTTAGTGGTGGGGACAGACTAAAATTAGTCTGCGTACAGACAGGAATTCTTCGTGATGTTGAATATACACGTCCAGCAATTCCTTCTCATTAACGGTGCGCAAGAAGAAGGACCGCTACGTCCACACCCACGTCACCCTTTTCTGCTGCCGTGTAATCGCTCCGAGCAGGTGTTCATTAACTCCGCGTCACTCGACTCTGACACTCTTGAATCCGTGCTGTTATTGGCTGCCGCGATCAGTGTCTTTTCTCCATCCGGCTTAAACGCAGCACTCCAGGAGTAAAGATAATACCGATTCGAACTGATACCATGGGATGAGATGAAAGGGCAGTGAAAGCTTCTCTGATACTCTCCGGGCTCTCTGCAGGAAAGCACAGCTGTTTGGATTTGCATTTTAAAATTGTGCTCATCATCGTCATCTGCACCACTGCTGGTGCTCCAAGTGGATGGAGAGCTATCCAGTGCCATCTTCCTGTCTTGTATACACACTATATGGCCACGTGGAGATAGACACCAGACCATCACACTCGTATGTCGTTCTTCCTCAAACTGTTGCCACAAAAATTTGAAAGCACAATCGTATCAAACTTCATTGCATGCTGTAGCCTTACAATTTCCCTTCACTGGAACTCGAACCTGTTCCAGCAGGACCATGCCACAAAGAAGAGAGCTCCATGAAGACATTGTTTGCCAAGGTTTGATGTGAAGAACTCGAGTGTCCTTCACCTCAGCCCCAACTCTGGAACTCTGACTGCACCCTGCCTGACCTCACTAATGTTCTTGTATCTGAATGAACAAAAAAATCCACACTTCCACGTGCTTAACTCTATTGGAAAGCCTTCCCAGAAGAGTGGCGCTTATCGTAACAGCAAAGAGGGACAACATCTGGAATTGCATGTTCAGAAATCACATGTTGGTGTGATCATCTGGGCGTCCATATACTGTATATTTGGCCATACTGTGTGTCAAAAGTGAGCCAGAAATGATCTCAGGGTCTCCAGTTTGTCCTTATTGAACCCAAATAAGGACCCATTATACGAGGAGTACCAACTACTTTACAAAACACTCTGTAAACAGACAGCGCTTGTTACGACAGTAAAGTAAAACCCGAGTGAAAGAAACGGTCTACAGAGCGTCAGAGGTGATGAGACGAGTACTGCGCTTTTGGATAGCGTTCAGAAATGATATCCCTTCACCGCAACTTCGCTTGATGTTTCGGTAACTCGAAACTTTTGCCAAGCCTAGCAGCAATTAAAAGTCAGCACCGAACCGCCCGAGGTTCGCCGCTGATTCCCAGGGGTGATTCTGGTATCGGTGTCGCCGTGGAAACCAGGTCAGCCGTGGCTAGGAATCGAAAATATAGTTAGCTGGAGCTCTCGATCTCTCGCGCCGGTTGTGCATTGGAATAAAAGCAACAAAAGTTGTTAATGAACGGATTAATGGGCCGAGGTTCGTTCACCGCTAATGAAGCGCCGTTTGAGGTTCTATAAAGCAACACCAATGTGAAAGTTGTTTTAATGAAGTGTGTGTTTGTGTGTCCACAGCTTCAGTCCAGATGCCCTGGCAGAGAGCAGTATCCCAGAATAAAGTGCCCTACTACATCAAGTAAGTGTCACTGATGTACACACACACACACACACACACAGAGTGAGAGAGAGAATGTGCCGGTTCATAACTCTGATCCCCGGCTCTATTAGCCGAGTTTATGAACGGGAACAAAGTCCTCCAGCTGGATTCTGTTTCGAGTCCATCTTCTGGTCTGGAGACGTGGAGATCATATCTCCAGAACGTGCCTCCACTGTGCGGTTTGTGGTTTTGTGCGCGCCTGACTGTTTAGAAGACGTTTAATTTTCTGATTCTGACGACGTTTGTTTCCTTTTTAGCTTCTGGTCATAGTTTAGCTGTTGATCTATACCTGAAAATCTGATTCGAGCAGTTCTTTATTATTTGACTTTTTTCACTATAAATGAGCCTATAAGATATGGACTTATGAAGTGAAGGAATAAAACACTCGGGGTGCTGTTCTGGGAAAATAGTCAACCACCGGGTGGTGTGGTGCGGACATCCCGGACATCGCGTCTGCTTGTTTTTCCTTAACGTTGTCAGTAATTCCAGACTGTATATGAACAACAAAGTTTCTTCAGCCCTAACATAGTGAGATGTTACGAAGGAGAGAGACCGCGAAAGAGATCTCGTGACGCAAATCCGGGGGAGAAATTCAGAATGTTGTTAGCACCAGTGTCTATTCCGTCACTTTTACCAACTTCTCACATTTTTCCTGCGTCAGCACCGACTTTCACGCTCCGTGGAGCCGCGGACGAGGAATTCGCCGAGATTTAAGACCGCTGCAAGACACAAGGGAGGAGGTGGAAAGAGAAAAGAGAGTCAGACAGACAGGGAAATGTGTCTCTCTGCACACCTGGGTCGTGTGTGTGAGGGATTTTTGCCCACTTGCTTGGCACATGAAGGGAGAGGAGATAAAAGCGAGCAGGAAAGAAGTCAACACCAGCTGTGTGTGTGTGAGTGTGAATGATGAGTCACATAGCTGCCAAATCGATGTCTCTCGCCAGACCTGGCTGACGGCAGCCATATGGTCATTCACTTGGCCATCAATAAATGCATGCGCCACCTTTCTGTACACCTTTCAGCGCTGAACTTCTTCACGGTTTTGGCGATAATTCCTGAATTGTAAACCCCCCCCACTCCCCCCACACACTACGGTTGAAAAACAAATTCACAGAAGGGAAAGGTGGGCCTGTGATCTCATTGGTCAGTTAATAATTAGCAGCTTTTCCACCATCTTTTAAGTAGTTTCTTACTGTTACTCGGCACACATTTGGTCATCCATCTATATATGGTAGGGAATGTTCTCTCTCTTTCTCTCTCTCTCCCTCTCTGCTAAGATTTTGTTGTTAGAAATGTTTAACAACATTTTCACCACAATTAACTATAAAGACATCATATTTAATCATACTTCAAATATGCATCTATTAAGCTTCATGCTCCTCGCCTCGGGTAGTTCTAGGCTTCCGGTGAACAGGCTTGAGAACTTTTATGTCGGCTTTCAGTTTGACTGAAGGACTTTCCCGTGTCCGACCTCTCTGTCCGGAAGACGCATCCTCGTTTCTCTGCTTCCTAATTAAAACTCGTTGGCCTCCTGGTGACTGGGATGCAGGGAAAACAGCATATGTGTAATGTTTGAGGCTTACATGAGTCTCGTAGCAGGAAGTTGAAGGCAACAAGCTCCTGACTGACAGGTTAATTTCCCTGCTGTAAGTCAGGTGCACTAATCTCAGAGATGAGATTAGAAAGACAACTCCTCTTTGACCTGGTGACTTTTTACAAGGCTCAGACTGTCAGGCTGACCGTAAGAGTCAGTCTCTCTCTCTCTCTCTCTCTCTTCTCTCTCTCTCTCTCTCTCTCTCTCTCTGTGATGTGTATCTACCCAAGCCTCCATTTCAGCACTGACTCATCCCAATGCAGGGTTAAAAGGCTAAAAGCTCTAAGACTGAATTCTTATTAAAGGCTTCATCGCTCAGTTTTGACATTTAACATTTATGAATGATGCGAATATCCTCTCAGAAATCCCCGTAAGTATGAGTCAGATTAGCTGATTTTAGCTAAGTGACTAGCATTCGCATTAATAAGTATGACTATAAATAAAAATCGCATAAAATCCTCTCAGAAATCCTGCCGGATTAGCTGATTTTAGCCAAGTTACTAGTGTTAGCATTCATAAGTATGACTATAAATAAAAATCTAAGTGACTA
Organism: Ameiurus melas; assembly: GCA_012411365.1. Taxonomy (NCBI): domain Eukaryota; kingdom Metazoa; phylum Chordata; class Actinopteri; order Siluriformes; family Ictaluridae; genus Ameiurus; species Ameiurus melas. The sequence goes on along the minus strand of CM022768.1, from coordinate 21,122,071 downwards.
GTGAAAGCATCTGTAAATATGGATATAAATATAAATCACTTAAACTCCTCTCAGAAATCCTGCCAGATTAGGTGGTTTTAGCAAACAGACAAGTGTTGGCATTGATATTTATGAATATAAATTTAAAAAATCATAAACTCCTCTCAGAAATCCTGTCAGATTAGCTCCTTTTGACTAGCTGTATAAGCGTAAATGAAAAATGAATTTAAAATTCTTTTAGAAATCTTTTTTTCAGATTAGCTGATGTATAGCTAGCCAACATTAGCAGGGATAATGATTAAATGTTCATGAATAGGAACCTAAAAGCTGATGTTAGTTAGCTGGCTAATGTCTGGCTCAGATCTTTTTTTTTCTTTTTTCTTTTTTTTCCAGAGTTGGCCTACTTCAAACTTTGAATGTGAACGTAGGCCAGTAGTTTTTTATTGGAAGAGGATGTCTTCCAGAGTTTTCCCAGCACCATGTGGAGATGGAGAGCTCTTACTTTTACAACTTTCTACCCAGTGATGAACAAATCTGAAGCGACTAAAATGGCAGTTGCTGAGAGAATGAGTCGTTAAGTGATTCAAGCTATTCATTAGACCGAATAAGCTCACAACACTTATTTATGGCATTATTCTTCAGTTGAGACAGAATGCATGTGGGTGGAAGAGAAAAAGAAAAACCGCTTCCATCCACGGTCCCTGTACTGCCTTGGCTGACCTTTTGACCCTAGAGCATCTGCTCAAATTGTAGCCGTGCTCTGGGATTCTTAGTCTTTTTGCTAACATGGAGAAATGCATTTTTCATTCGTTTTTCATTCTGCTTGTGTGGGTGTGTGTGTATGTTGTACATTCACAGATGGAAACAGCAGCCCTATAATTTCGGCGAACATGCTGTGACTCACGGATTTCAGACCTACAGACGAAACCATGAATTTTGGATGTAAACAGAAAAACTGAGAGTGTTGGGAGAACATCAAAAACAAACAAACAGCTAGCTTAGCTTTCCAAGTTTTATTTTCTTTTGTCATATATCCAACTGCTATACAGCACTTGGCTATCTAGCTAGCAGTAACGCGCTATCGATGCACTCTGATGTGTATCTACAGTGTGAAAGGGAAGGGCCAGCTAAACAGGACGTACTGGTGCTCATCGTTTTTGTGCTAATTGCTGTAACATGGGCAATTACGGCGTGGATCAAAGACCAAGATTAGCCATGTATCTCAAACACACCGCCCCTCGCAGGCGTCATTTCTAATCTCCAGACTATACCGTAGCATCTGTAAGCGAGACAGGAAACGTATTCAGCCTGGAGCTCAGGCACACACACACACACGTTTCAGCCCACGAACATGAAAACAAATACCGCACTTCTGTACAATTCCATCCTGCCGATCACACTCCAGGCTGCTCGTGGCGCATTTGTGCATCATGCGTGTAATTACCGGAAAGGCGTTTGAACTCTTATCATTTATGAATATGGCTGAATAATCCTCTCAGAAATCCTGTCAGATTAGCTGATCTTTTGCTAACTAAATATTGCTGAGTGATGATTATGAACGTCAGTGAAAATCTAAAAGTCGTCTCAGAAATCCTGTCAGATTAGCTGCTTTCTGCCAACTCAATAGTATTAGCATTGATTTGCGAACATGAACATCAGTGAAACATCATGAACATCACCCTTTCCGGGGTGGAGATTAGCCGTCGAGTGTTAGCATTTAAGATTATAAACATTAATGAATGACTAACTTTTTCTCAGATAGCCTGTTTAGCTTACTGTTTCGCTGATTTTAGCTAACTGACTTGTTTGCAGCAACGACTGAACGTGTACTAATATGGTGTAAAAAGCCTCTCTGACATCGCATCAGATGAGCTCCTTTTATCCAGCTTGCTAATGATACCGTTGACAAGTTTGAGCATCGTTCTAAATGACTGAATAGGCTCTCAGAAATCCTATCAGATTAGATTATTTTAGCTCGCCGACTAGGGTTGGCTGTGAAAACTAGAAACGTTTATCAGTATGATTTTTTTCAATATTTAGATTAGCTAATTTAATTAGCTCAATAGTTTCACAGGTTGTAAGTGTGAACATCAATTTAAAAAAAAAAAACACAGCTGATCATTCTCTCAGAACCCCTGTTATGTTTGCTGATTTTAGCTAACTGACTAGCGTTATCAATCAATATTTCTAATATCGATGTATACAACTTAGAAATCCTGTCAGGTTAGCTTGTGTTAGCTAGCTGACGAGCATTACTAGTCAATTCTATGAACGTCAATGAAAACAACTTGAAATCTTGTCGGGTTAGTTCATTTCAACTAACTGACTAGCGTTATCAGTTAATGTTAGTAATATGTATGTATATGACTTATCCTGTCAAGGTTAGCTCGTGTTGGCTAGCTGGAGAGTACGTTGCTCTTATTTGCATATATAGATTCAGCGATTGACATGTTTTTGGTGCAAAGATGGGCTTGACATCTATTTAGAGGAAATCTGACGGCACTGTCAAAACATGAGCGAGAGCTGGCATCTTTTCTCTCGGTGTCTCTCTCACTTCTTCCTCTCTTCAGAGGAGGTCGGAATCACAAAACCTGTCACACACTGAGCAGAATTATTCATTTTGTCCCCGTTTCCTGTCAGTTGATCAAGCCGTGATGGCTGAGAGAGAGAGTTCGGTGAGGGGGAGAGAGAGAGCGAGAGAGAGACACTGACTCGTCCTTATTTCAGAGTGTCACCTCCTGACTGTCTTTCTCCTGACGTGATTAGTGTTCGATGCGTCTCAGCGGGTTTTAATTCTCTCAATCTCGTCTGTTATTCTTTCTCTCTCTATCTCGTATTGTTTCCTCTTGAGCACCTGATTGTGTGTGTGTGTGTGTTTGTGTGTGTGTTTGTGTGTGTGTTTGTGTGTGTGTGTGTGTGTGTGTGTGTGTGTGTAAAACCTCCCTGTGGAGACTAAGAAGAGGATTACTGCCACAAATCCAAGCACAGTAATGTGAGGCCACTTTTACATGTGACGGTTCAGTGTTTGGTGCTTGAATCTGTTCGATCTTGAACTCATTACTGTATAGCAGACAGCCATCATTATTTATAATAGTTTTTTATTCAGTTTAGTAACGCAAAGATGCATTTCAGTAAGTGTAACAGGACAGAGAAGTCATAAGGTAGTAGTTTAGATATGTACTAAACTCTCTGTCTCTCTCTTTCTCTCATCTCTTTGTCTTTCACTTTCTGTGGCTGGATTTCTGTCTCCCTTTCCTGTTCTGTCTCTCATCTCTTTCTCTCACTCCCTCTCATCTTTTTGTCTGTCTCTTACTGTCTTTCTCTCTTTTACTCTCTTTTACTTGTGCTTGTCTGTATCACTTCGTCTCTCTCTCACTCTCATTCTCTGTCTTTCTCCATCACATTTTGTGTCTGGTTTTCTGGTTCTCTCTCTTTCATGGTTTGTCTCTCCCTTGTCTTTTCTTGTTCCTCTTTTTGTTTGTCTGTATCTCTCTCTCTCTCTCTCTCTCTCTCTCTCTCTCTCTCTCTCTCTCTCTCTCTCTCAGCCATCAGACACAGACGACATGTTGGGATCATCCCAAAATGACTGAGCTCTACCATTCCCTCGGTGAGGCTTCTCAAGATATACATTTTTTCACTGTTTACTTTCCATCTCACACATACACACACAAATGTAAACCTCCTCACACACACTCACACGTTCTGTCTCAGCTCAATAAACATGTCCTCCCCGAGGACAGTTGACAGCCAATTACCAGCCAGAGAACACCTGCCCACACACCCCCACACCCCCACACTCCTCAGTGATGTCCGAGCGATCCACTCAAACACCTCACATTAGAAACAGAGTGCTAATTAGCACAAATACTGATGACAGCTGTGCTAATGGACATCCTGAGCACAGACAGGCACTCGATTGAGGCTAGGCTCCACTGACACGCAGCTCTCACACAACGTGTGTGTTTTGAGGTAAGAGACGTGTTTACACACGACTGATTTTCTTCCTGTCTGTTTGCAGCTGATCTCAATCATGTGCGATTCTCCGCCTACAGAACCGCCATGAAGATAAGACGACTACAGAAAGCACTCTGCTGTAAGTGTGTGTGTGTGTGAGTTAGAGAAAGATTGCGAGACAGTATGTGTGTTTGTTTGTCTGCAATAGTCGGTACTCATCCCATTTGTGTAACTCTTCAAAATCATGAGGTGACTTAAAAAGATCTGCACAGGAGCGCAAAAGTTTGCGCCCCCTTCCTCCGGTTTATTTCGCAACAAATCCACACTTTTTTGTTTTTCTAGTATTGTGTTACCATAGATGATTGTAGATAAGCATTGCAGATAATTGATCGTGAAACCGAGCGCCAAACTAGTGCATTTTAAGATTAATAGTTTTGAACACCAACATCAAACATGTCGGTGTTGACCCTTTCAGTCATGGTTAAGCTTTGGTGTGTATGTGTTTTGCAGTATTTGATTAGAGCTGCATGACCGCCTCTGTTTGCTCTCTCTCAGCCCAATTAACTCAGCCCAATTACCATCGCAAAGAGCATCCGTGTATGTGTGTGTATACACTTGAGTGATATGGAAGAGCAGTCTTCAGTGTGTTACTGCCAGCTCATCACCTCTTCTTGTTCCCTCATCCCTCTTTTGTTTTTTGTTAACTTTTGTGTGTGTGTGTATATAAGAGAATAGAGACTTCCTAATTAAGAGTAAACATCAAGTCCTGGCCACTGTAGGCACTCCTTCTTCGTCCCCTTCGGTCTGTCCCGAGTGCTAACCCCGATGCTGTCTTCGTGTCCTGTGTCTCCCTCAGTGGACCTGTTGGACCTGTCCGTTGCTCAGGCCATGTTCCAGCAGCACAAACTGAACGTCAACTCGGCGCAGCTTTGCGTCCCCGAGGTCATCAACTGTCTCACATCCGTCTACGATGACCTGGAGCAGGAGCACAAGGACCTGGTGAACGTGCCGCTCTGCGTCGACATGTGTCTCAACTGGCTCCTCAATGTCTACGACACGTACGCATCTACACTCACACACACCCTGCACATCCTGTAGCAAACCTAGCTGATCGCAGCAAAACTAGCCAATCGCAGCCATTCATAGCAAAACTAGCCAATCACAGCAAAACCCCCAATCTAGGTGAAACCTGTTAGTTTGCAATTTTTTTGGAATCCTGACCCAGTAAAGAGGACATGTCGTGGTTTCTAAGGATTCCCATGCAGTCTTAGATTCTACACGTATCAAGGACGACAAGATTAAAATCTGTCCCCACTGAGACAAGTTAGTTCCTGCTCTCACTTAAGTCAGCGATAAACACGCGTTCTGTCACCGGCCAGAAGTTAACAACACGCGAGAAAAATAAATAAAAGCGTCTGCCGAGAAACCAGACAGCGCAAACTTGTCCATAGCCGTTACTATGGAAACGATAAAGCTGTCCGAGCTGCTGGGCTAGAAAATGAATCGACGCCACCTGACCAGTCACAGTTGAGAATTCAATAACCGGTCGGTCAGCATCTTTCTTCGGTTTGTCGGTGGAGCTAACGCCGTACTCATAAGTAATGGCGCTCCCCGGCATGTTTCTGTTTCTCACGTACTGTGTTGTGTGTAGGGGTCGCAGCGGGAAGATCCGGGTCCTGTCCATGAAGATCGGCCTGCTCTCGCTGTGTAAAGGCCACCTGGAGGAGAAGTACAGATGTAAGCAGTCGCACCGTCACCCTCACACACACATAAATACCCCAAAATAAAGAAATGACTGAATAATAAACCGGCACTGATTTTAAACAACGCAAATCATTTTGATTTAGGATTGTTTTGTTGTACAATTAATTTACTCTAATAGAGAAATGTTTTTCCTTAATATTTCACTGATCAGCATGTAAAAAAAAAAAAGACCACAAATCCCTCATCACTCTGATCTAATGTCTTTTTATCATTCAGCTTAAATAGCGAGTGATCAAAGTCCCTTAAACTTCAAATCCCTCGCTTCTCACTCGTAAAGCCCTGAACGTCTGTCTCCGTGTTGTTCTGTATGGAAATGACCCTCTTGTGCATGAAAACGGCAAATCCCAGAGCTCTGCATGGCGCTAATTAAATGCCATGATGTCGTCCATGTGGGAGCGGGACTCGTGAGCGCGCGTGTGTGAGAGAGAGAGAGAGAAAAGCCACCAGCATGACGTGGCACGAGACTGTTTATTAATTCCCTTCACATTAGGTCTTTAATCACACACCAGGGTTTATATTGATTTTGTTTTCCTTTACTCATCATCAGCCTCCAGACACTTTTCTTTTCTCATTGGTAAATACACGCTGATGCACCTTTCATGTTGTTTCTGTATTTTTTAATTTTCCTTCTGCTTTAAGAAAACAAATAATGATCTAGTATTGTTTTAAGCAGTATTGCTTGTGTGAAAGTCTTGTGTTCAGTTCAGCAATTTGAAAAGAGATCCCTAGTCAATCTCTGATTAGGGAATCCCTATTAACATCTGCACAGAACTGTTTGGTGGGCACATCACAGAAACAAAGTCCAATAATAAACACATTTTACTAATAATATGTAGCTATTTAACACACAATAGCTTTTGGTATGATAACGTTTGTATGATAACGTTTATGGAAGGAGTCTCCAGTGTGAGGTTGTGTGGTGTTGTACCCATCGCAGGACTGGGATACGCCGCTCCATCTCGAACCCGGGTTTTATGTCACATAAATAGAACAGACTTTCAATGAGAGGTGTGACTACAGTACACGTCTCCGTGTAGTCTGAGATCCAGGATTCTCCTTCATTTGAATCAGATCTGAAGTAACATGCTACTTTTCTTTCTTGCTCTTACTCCAGTCATTATAAACAACATTACTGTTACTCCAGTAATTCTTTTTAGAAGGAGTTCTTTTTAGAATTCTTGTTCACTTTACTTGGGTAAAAGTTTTGGCTACCTGTGCTTGGTCACATAACGAGCTACACTTGTTTTTTCTTATCTTTAATAGAGAGGCTTGGTGAAGGAACGAGTGTTTATAGCTGTGATATAGTATGTAAGTGATGACATTTAAATGCAACTATAAAGGTTTACTTACCGACGTGCCGATGTTTAATGAATACAAATGTTATCGATGGCAAATCGCCATGGTATAAGAAGAATAAAACACTTTGAGACGTAACCGCTATCGGAAAAAATGACCAGCTTTAGGGTCATAACCCGTTCGGTCGTGCTTGTTTTGTATGCTCTTGATCCTGGTCATTCACCCGAGGCAGTCCCTCCAGGATTTCAAAATTTTGCAGCTCACTCGCAGCAAAGAACGGAAAATCGAGCAAAGTCTGCAATATTCAAAGGAGCGTGAAATAATTCAAAATGACCACAGATTTTCCAGCAGATTTATGCTGAGACTCATTCAGCCAAAGCCCTCTTCGATTCATGTGCCTCGAACGCGAGTACAGCTAAAAGGTCGCGTTTACCAACGAACGTCGCTGCGAAAGAGCGATTTCACTGATTCGAGTAGTTTTCCACCAAAAACAATTAAGGCGCTAATTGCGTCGGAAATTTTGAAAAAAAAACTTTTTTAGGCCGCAACGATTATGGAAATTCCTGTACAAAATGCCTAGGAGGGAGATTTAGAACGGCCAATCCACCTAGCGGCTTGTTTCTGGGAGTTGAAGGAAGGAAAGTTATGAAGGGAACATGCAGGACTCACATGTTCCACACTTTACATTTCATTAAAATAACATGTCTGAATTCTCATCTTTTTTTCATGGTGTAAAAACAGGACATTTGAATACCGGAACGTGATTGGCTCTTACGGTTTATGATGTCATAACACTTCCCCGTCACAACACTAATTGAGATATTTCAGTGAGATATTTAAGCTCCGCCTGTTTCTCAAAACTACTGCCGTGACCACTTTCACTCTAGTCCGTTCAGTGACGTTGATTTACCTGGGGGTGGGACCCAAAACGTGTGTTAATCCTAACACACTCATTTATACTTTCTCACTCACACACACACACACACACACACACACACACACAGTGGGATCTTACCTGTGTGGCTGAGGGTTAAACCTCGATCTAAACCATGATGTGTCCTGATATGTGCCTCATTGATCGCCGCTTTGCTCACGTCGATGAGGACAAATGAAGCAGTTTAAGTGCGAAGATCTCACTACTCATCGTATATGTAGCAAGACTTTTTTCCTAAGGAGTGTTGGTGTTAATGCGTCGCCATGCCCGTGCGTATCTGTGAGGGATGGATATGGTTTTAATTCCCACTGCTCGTCGCTTTCCAGGACAGCTCTTGTCTGATGATGAAGTAGCTTCATTTGTTAGAGCGTAATTTAGATAAGTACGATGGGTGAGCAGCTGTTTCGTCATGTCGGACTTCGGATGCTCCCTGCATGAGAGGAATGTCTTTGCGTGTACGTGATTCAGAGAACAAGTTTCACTTGGTCAGCGTTTGGCGAGATGAGAGGAGTTCAGGTCCTGTTGGGATTTGGTTTGTTCGGTGTCTGACCGATTCGATTTTCTCGATTCTGATTCATTTTCTATAACGGCAGCTATGATGGCAGTTCCGGTTGTTGTTTGGCAAAGAAAAATATATCACTGTTGATGTTAGATGATCGGTTTTGCCGAATAATCTGCACCAATAACCAAACTATTGCTGGAACTACCTGCAAAAATTCACACCGATGATTTTTCCCGCTTGTGTCCGTCGCGGGAGCGGCTGTGAAGGGTCAGTTATACGGTACGAGAGCGGCCTCTTGATATGGGGAAGGGTTTTTTCCCTTTAAAAAAAAAAAAAAAAAAAAAACACTTGTGGAAGGAGTCTCCAGTTTCAGTAAGTGTTCAGTCATGGGAAAGTTCAGTACGGAGGAGCGCTTTAACCGCTTTGCAGTGTCTCTGTAACATGACAAGCTGCGTTAATGTAAGTGATAACAAGAACTAACTGGTTTCCGGCATTCTGCAACATTAAATTTAATAACAAATGGATCAAGAGTATGAATGTAAAATGTTAATACTTTAATAAAATTGTAATTGTTGGAATGTTGCAGCGGTGTAAAAGGAGTAAATCTTCATGTGTGCAGTTAGTGGAAAACATTCAAGTTCAGCCTGGCTTAATGATTGGGGTGTGTGTAGGTCTGTTTAACCAGGTGTCCTCTCCGGGGGATACGTGTGATCAGAGGCAGCTGGGGCTCCTGCTGCACGATGCCATCCAGATCCCAAGGCAGCTTGGAGAGGTGGCAGCATTTGGGGGCAGCAACATCGAACCAAGCGTCAGGAGCTGCTTTCAGCATGTATGTAACACACACACACACACACACACACACACACACACACACACACACACACACACTACTTGTTCTAGTATTCGAACTCACAACCTTTTGGCCACTATCACAGATTTTTAACCAATCAGCTGCCACCTTTCTCCATTTTTTTTTTTTTTTTTTTTTGAGCTTTGACCCCAAGATTTCATACGATCCAGCTGTTCTTACAGCTTTTTTTTCCCCCTCTCTCTTGCTTCACATACCAAAACTTTTGGCACCATAAACTAGAACTGTGCATTTTTCTAATATCCACTATCAGAGATTACCTTTACGTAGAGAGAGTGAGTGAGATTCCAAAATATCCTGTGATGGATCACCCATCTCCTTGTTTCATACTGGTTTGCTTCCTATATAACATCTCTCTCTCCTTCATCCATGTTGAGGTGTCTTTCTTTCTGTCTGTCTCTCTGTCTGGGTATCAGTCTCTCTCTCTCTCTCTTGGTGTCTGTATCTCTCTCTCTCCATCTCTGTATATCTTACGGTCTGCCTCATTGTATCTCTCTGTTGTCTATTTCTTTTTCTCCCTCTCTGTCTGTCTCTTCTGGTTTATCTCGGGCTCTCTATCTCACTGTCTGACTGGGGAGAGTGAATTGAAAAAGAGACAGACAGGAAGAGAAGTGTGAGAGGAGATTAAATGTGGGATTTGGGCCACGCTCTGGGAGATCGAGCGTCTCACCCCCAGGGTGAAGTTCAGGCAAGCAGAGAGCGGGGAAAAAAAAAAAAAAAGACGGATCGATGAGATTGAGGCGTGGAAGGACGGAGTGATTGGACAGGAGGCTGGGAGAGGAGAAACAGATCAACAAAATGATGGCAGTCCAGGAGACAGATGAGTTCGTGGCAGAGAAAGAGAGATGCAAGGGGCCTAAGCACCTAGAACTCTGGTCAGCAATTCACATAGTTCAAAAAATTTGGAAAGAAATTCTCTGAAAAGAAATTACAAATGAAGTGCGTCCACTGTCGGACGTTATCACTGAGGCAAAGAATCCTCAAACGAGAACATGAAAATGGACAATTTATCAAGAAAGTGTCCTTTTTCAAAGTAAATGCTGCTCAAAGCCACACAAGCTATCACTGCTCTTAAAAGCATCCGCATTGACCCACTGATGTGTACAGAAGAACATTGTTGTGAGGTTTTGCTTCTTTGTGCATCTTCAGTAAATGCATGTGCCCTTGCTCCGACAGCTTCCCCCCTCTCTTATATCCTCTGAGCACTTTCAACAATTCATACATGCTTCACAATGGTGGAGTCTAATCGATTTCCAGGCTGAAGGATGTTGGAGGCCACAAGTAGAATACTGAGAAACTGTCACCGTGAGGCTGGAACACACACTCGCTACGATAGTGTTTCCTTTAAAAGTACATTTCCATTCTCTCACCGTTCTAGGCAGAATGCTGAAACTGTGGTCTGATTGGTTACAGTGGCATTTTAGGTGGGAACTACAATCTGATTGGTCCGAGTGGCATTTTGAGCTTTTGGATCATAACTGCGGTCTGACTGGTGACAAATTGAGTGGGAACTACAGTCTGATTGGTCACAATGGTATTTTGTGCGAACAGTACATTCTAGTCAGAGTGACATTTTAGGCTGGAACTGCAATCAAATTGGTCAGAGTGACATTTTGGGCTAGAACATTTTAGGCCAAAACACCATGATGGTGTTTTGGGCTAGAACTGCAATCTGATTGGTCAGAGTGACATTTTGGCTAGAACTGCAATCCAATTGGCCACAATGTTGTTTTTGACAAACACTACAGTCCGGTTGGTCATAGTGACATTCTGAGTTGTAATTTGAATCCGATTGGCCACAGTGATGTTTTTGGACCGAACTACAGTCTGACTGGTCTGAGTGGCACTTTTGGATTGCACCAACATTTTAGATAACTATAACTTATTGTTTACAGTAAGACCCTCGGCGGGATCTGTTGTCTAATGATTTGTAGCGGCATTTTGTTGGAAACGGCTTTCCAGTTGGTTACGTTGGTAGCTTGGTGGTCTGACTGATCACAGTGGCATTTTTGGCCAGGAATCGCAGTCTGATTGGTTACTAGGACATGTTAGATCGGATCAGTGGCCTAACAGGTCAGAGTGGCATTTTGATGGGAACTGCGTTCCTACTGGTCACAGTGTCATTATGGGTGGAAGAGTGGGACCTGCCATCGTTTTAGCTTTAAAGACTTTGAGCCTTTTCAAACCTAAAAGAAGTTAGTAGTATAGATAACGAATACAGAACTCGGAGTTGAAATGTTATCCGAAGGTTTTCAGCTTTTCTCAACAGGGCGCATAAATGAAATGCCATACAGAATGGCTGCAAGATCAAACCCAGCCCATTTTCCCAGAGCTCCAGCTGTTGAAATATCCTGAATGCACATCCATAGTTATTGAAATTATTTGCAGTTTCCATTCTGGTTTCATGTGAATGGGAATACAGCTTTACATTTGTGTGTATCTTTCTCTTCCCTCCTTTTCTCATATCTTCTCTCTCTCTCTCTCTCTCTCTCTCTCTCTCTCTCATATCCCCCTCCTGTGACCGTCTCCTATTTTCTCTGCTTGCCCTGCTTGTTGAGTCTGAGGCTGCAGGTCACATTGCCGTAGCCAAGACCCAACACACACCTCAGACCTGTAGGTGTACATGCTCACACTGTGTGTGTATGTGTGTATCTGACTCTCTATGCCCCCGCTGAATTTTATCTGCTTCCTGCTGAGGCGTCTGTTCTGGTTCGGATTGTTCCTATTGGGTATCTCCATGGCAACACTCTTCAGATTTCTGAGATGGTTTGTCAGTTGTTTATGCTCATTTGTTAATGGGGATGTTTATATGAACTCCACTTGAGATATTAAAGCGATAATTCTTCGCGTCCTGTTTCCAGAAAAACATCTCATGATGTGTGTGTTGTGAATATTTATGTTAATTGCTGTGAAAAGAACTCTGGGTACGTTGTGTTTGAGAATATATCGTAAGTATACTTAGATGTGTACTGGGTGGTGTGATGTCATAGAATTGATTATTTTCCTATAACAGTAAGTCCTGTCCTTCTTGTGTTGGGTTGACCATTTCTTCCTCTTCCTGCTCAGGTGACCAATAAGGTGGAGCTGGAGCCGAGGCAGTTTGTCGATTGGATGAGGCTGGAGCCACAGTCTATGGTGTGGCTTCCTGTGCTCCACAGAGTGGCGGCCGCCGAGACCGCAAAACACCAGGCAAAGTGTAACATCTGTAAAGAGTGTCCAATTGTAGGCTTCAGGTATGCACGCGCGCACAAATTTACTTACTAGACATTCTCAGCATTGTGCCTTAGTTTGAAGAACAAATGGTTAATTGTTTTCAGATCATATAAATGTTTCGTTTTTGATGCAAAGTGGGCAGGGCTAATCGTGGTTAAAAGTCTGTCACTTGTGCACACACACACGCACACAATAACAAACTGTCCTGCGTACAACAGCACATACTGTAACTTCTGCTCGAGCGGCCTCACTGTCAGAGAGCCGTCAGTCAACCACACTCATTAAAATATTAGTCCACACCCATTGATTGCTCAAATTGTTGTGTAGTGTTTAAGCCATGTTTTAGCTAATTTCTTTTATATTTTCTTTTTCATATTTTGTTAAAATATTTTTATCTTTTTAGATATTGTGCGTATCATTACATCATTTTATAACTTTTTGAATTAATAATAATAATAACAATAATAATAATAATCAGTAGAGGCTAGAAGTAGCTGGTCTGATATTAAAGTTAGAATATTTTAAATTTAAAAATAGTTTTTGTTTTGAATGTATTTCATTCATTTAAAATGCGGTTATTTCATTTTTTTTATGCATTGAATTTAATTCCTTAATTACCTGAAATGAAACTATCATCGAACACAAACATGTAAATGTTTATTTATTTATTTGTTTGTTTGTTTTAAAAGTAGTTCATTTTATAGTTTATGCTTTTTTTTTTAATTATACAGTTTTTTTTTTCCTTTTTTAATTATAAAAGGTCAATTTTAACGAAAAGAAAAGCAAAATTTTAAATAAAATTCTGGAATAGGCAGTTACTACTTCTGGAAACTCTGGATGAAATGTTTTACTCTTTTAGATCGTTTAAAAATCTTTAGAATTAAAAAATGATTTCAAATGCATTTTTTTTGTAGACATCATTGTAAGCATCATTAATTTTTTTTAAAGGTCTATGTTTACATTTCGTTATCGTGAAATATTTTCACGTCTTATCGCTAATCCATTGCAAACTTTACCGACGCTGAAGTTTGGTGTCATAAAACATGTTTTAATATTTTACTCTCGCGTATCCTGGGGCTTGCAGTGCTCAGCCGTGTCCAGCCGTGTTGCCAACGTCTGTCTCGCACCCACACATAGATTAAAACCGTGTTTCCTGGAGCGACTGAAAAGGGCAGCGTGAGGTTCAGCTTTCTGTCCATCTGTCTGTCTGTCAGTCTGACCGAGTGCTGAATCTCACCACCGGCTCCAGCAATCACATGATCGTCGGAGTCTGATCCACAACACTAAATATCAGACGGAGAGAGATGCTTGAGAATTTTTTTAGAGAATTGGTGGCTGGATGCACCAGCGGGGCTCGCACGTGGTCATGATGTTAGGAATTTTCCATTATTTGTAGCATCGTTTATCAAGTTAGCTTCGGGTTAGTCACAAAAGTCTGTTTTTTTCAATGAATGACGTTGTTTTGCTCCGAAACTTGTTGTTGAACTTTCTCTTCTTAGCAACCAGTGGCCAAAAACATACAAGATATCAGACACTTCCATTTTTTTTTCATCCAAGCCTAGCTATTGGTAAAAAGCCTAGCTTTTTAAATCTTTTTTTTTTTCTTCATTAAAATTAACTAACATAGGCTGCTTAGCAACCATTAGTCTTACATCCTGTCTGTTTTCCTATGGATGCTATGGATACCGTTTTTATTTGCTATTGTAGGCATAGTGTTTGTAAATATCTTGCTAACATTAGTCTTATCTATGTAAGGAATGAAATAATAATAAAAGGTTTCCTGAAATAAAAAAAAAATAGTAAATTAAAGAGCAACATGTCGTATTTTTTAAATTCGCTTATTTATGTTCTTATTACTTGCGGTATGTTTTATCATCAGCTATAAACGTGGCTTGATGAAATGGCACTTGAGGTCATATGATTTTATCATATAACTATGAGGTGTACCTGATTCATATTTTCTACTGGTTGCCATGGTTTCTGTACTACTGCCTAGCCAGCTATGATCATCCTTTTTTATTCCAAGATCACCACTAACAATGAGTTTCATCGTACAGTGAAGGAAAGAAGTATTTGATCCCCTGCTGATTTTGTATGTTTGCCCACTGACAAAGAAATGATCAGTCTATAATTGATCTTGGGTGAGAACCTCCTTCCCTCAGACAGGGCATTGAAAATGTATCGTGGATGGGTATTCCAGCATGACAATGACCCAAAACACACGGCCATGGCAACAAAGGAGTGGCTCAAGAAGAAGCACGTTAAGGTCCTGGAGTGGCCTAGCCAGTCTCCAGACCTTAATCCCATAGAAAATCTGTGGAGGGAGCTGAAGGTTCGAGTTGCCAAACGTCAGCCTCAAAACCTTAATGACTTGGAGAAGATCTGCAAAGAGGAGTGGGACAAAATCCCTCCTGAGATGTGTGCAAACCTCGTGGGCAACTACAAGAAACGTCTGACCTCTGTGATTGCCAACAAGGGTTTTGCCACCAAGTACTAAGTCATGTTTTGCAGAGGGGTCAAATACATATTTCCCTCATTAAAATGCAAATCAATTTATAACATTTTTGACATGTGTTTTTCTGAATTTTCTTGTTGTAATTCTGTCTCTCGCTGTTCAAATAAACCTACCATTAAAATTATAGACCGATTATTTCTTTGTCAGTGGGCAAACGTACAAAATCAGCAGGGGATCAAATACTTCTTTTCCCTCACTGTAAGTTTTTAAGTTAACTAGACTTCGCTTGATTCGTAACGTCGCCTGGCGCCCACTTTGATTTGCTGCACCTCACTGCGCCCTTATCATTGTAAAGCGCAACCTCTTCACATGCAAGAAAGAAAACGCAGCTTGTGCACATTAACGAGAAACCGCAAAGAAAACTTAAACTCCACAGAAAAGTTTCAAATTATAGTTACAGCTATACCTCTAGCGCTGACACTGGAGACTCCTTCCGTATGGCCTGTAATTCGGCTTGAAGTCGGAGCTGCAGTCATAGAAAGTGAATCGGCACCTTCTGACCTATCAGAGTCGAGAATTCAATACGAATATAAGACAAAGATTCTGCTACAGATAATGAGAGCATCTCTTTCTCTGTTTCTCCCTCTCTCCTTTTATACAGATATCGCAGTTTGAAGCACTTTAACTATGACGTGTGTCAGAGTTGCTTTTTCTCCGGCCGCACGGCGAAGGGACACAAGTTGAACTACCCCATGGTGGAGTACTGCACACCGGTGAGTCTCACCCTTTACTAAGTTACTACTCTAAGTCAACCTTTAAAGAGGAAGCCCTTAGCCAATCTGAGTTAAGGAGCTAGCGGCATCTCCTACCAGACATCCGGTGGCTCCCTGGGGTCCTATCAGCATCCAGCCCCCCATTCTGGTCTCGGTGGGGAGGAGGTGGAAATGGTCACGTTTCCCGTGTTGTTAGCGGCATGCTGTTAGCGCCTCGCTGTAATGTAATGTCGATTTCCCGCAGCTGTGAGGGTGATGGATATCGACTCTGTGCAAGTGTAATTGTCGCGTTTTGAATTCCTGCCTAGCGCTTGCTACACGAGGCATGTGGGAAATGGAGATGTGTTTTTTATTCCATGCCTGACTAGACGTCTAGACACGCGTGCATGAGTAATGTTAGGAGCTGAAGGCTAGGCACGAGGTTTGTAACTGATTGGTGTGAGAAATCCTCACGTGACCAGGATGCGAAGCGAGACAAATCCGATTTTCTGGATTAATGTGAAACAAAAGGAACGTGTGGAAGCAAAAATACGATCTTTTCAAATCAGACATGAGACACTTTCGTGTGCGATTGTAGATCGGAAGCCAGGACTGTAGGTCTCCAGTCTCAAGATCTCAAGATTTTTTTTTTTTTTTTTTATTGACTTATTTGCATTTGAGCTTCAACTTCTATCAGTCTTGGCCATTGATCTTACTAAATATAGTCTTGTACTGGTTTGTGAGTCTTGATTTGATGATACATTTTTTGATGGCTTAGAGGTTTGCATGTTTGTGCACACAGAGGGTTTCGAACCTCCAACCCTGGAGGTGTGTGGCAGAGTTTGAATGTTCCCCCAGTGCTTTAGTGGTTTCCTCCCCCAGTCCCAAAGACGAGCGCTGTAGACTGATTGGCATCTCGTAATTGTCCATAGTGTGTGAATGGGTATACCTGTCCAGGGTGTCCAACACCCGGGGATAGGCTCCAGGCTCCCCATGACCCTGTAGGATAAGCGGTATGGAAAATGGATCAGGGAAATGACCTGATTCTTACTGACCAATCAGAGTCTAGAATACTACAGTGCGTTTGAATAAACAATCATAAACCTCTGCGTCACCTGGTCCTTTTAATTTCAGCTCTATAAAATGAACTCGTTTATTATGGAACTCGTACACAAAGCACATCTACTGTATAGTTCACATTCCTGCTGATGAAAGACACGGTTATGGTCCATAGTCGGATCGATAGGAAAGTGAGCGAGACTCCCGAGTTCCTGCTGTGGCCATGTTACCGCACTGCTTTTTCATTTGGCTAGTATTGCTCTTTCATCTGGGAGATATTGTTTTTTATTAGTTGAGAAAACGGTCAGCAGGTTGTTCATCCACTGGTTGCATCGGTGTGTAATTGGTGTGGGTTGGGGTGGAGGAGTCGGGGTGAAACTTCAGGGTTTTGCTGTGTTACTAACTGTGGTATTTGGCGCAGAAGTGGAGGAGTGTGTTGGATGAAGGAGCGGATGGATATTTGCTCTTCTTTGTTACCCGGTGTTACTGAGCGAGTAAATAAGGCTGTAAACCTTTTGAACTCAGAGGCCAGGATAGCGCTGACAGACAGAAACTTAGCTAACACACCTCCTTAGCTAGCAACATGTCAGCTGTTTTGACTATCTTATAATCCAGATTAACACGGTCACTTTATTTATTCAACAGGACCTGAGGCCATTTGCTGCCTTATTAGTCACATCGTGAAGTTTATTTGTTCAACACTGTTCAGTTTTCTGTTTTTTGTTGTTTTTTTTTATTTGTTTCATTTTGTTTTTGCAAAAAAAATTTCTTCTTGTTTGTTTGTTTGTTTGTTTGTTCATTTGTCTTTTTATCACATTTTGGAGGGTGTATTTATTATGTTTGTTTGTTTCTTTTTACCCATTTTATTGTTTTTTTGTTTCTTCGTTTGTCTTTTAGTTCCGTCTTTTTCTTGTATTTTTTTTTTTGTTTTTTCTGTATTTCTTTACACGTTTATTTATTTATTTTGTTGTTGTTTTTTATTTTTGGTTGGTGTGACTTTTTACTGATTTTTGATTTAGTTCTATCTTTTTTTTATCACATTTTAAGTTTTTTTTTTTGCTTTTTACCCTTTTTTCTTGTTTTTTTGTCTGTTTTACTTTTTTCATTTTTGTTCATTTGTCTTTAGTTCTCTTTTTGTATTTTTTTTTGTTTCTGTATTTCTTTACGCATTTTCTCTTTTTTTGCCTGTTTATCTTTTTTGTTTGTCCGTTTTGTTTTATGGTTAGTATGTTTGTCTTTTTACTGATTTGTTTTTACATAGTTCTGTCTTTTAATCACATTTGGAGATTGGGGTGTTTTTTTAAATCTTTTTATCCATTTTCTTTTGTTTTTTGTTTTTTTTTTTTTTGTTTTCATTAAGTTCTGTCTTTTTACCTAATTTCTTCGTGTTTTTCGTGGTGCTTTTATTAATTTTATTTCTGTTTATTTGTTTCTCTATTTTTTCCCTTTTTTGTTTTTTTTTTCTTTGCTTGTTTTGTTTGTTTTTGTTTAGTTGTCTTTTTACTCCATTTCTCTTGGTTCAGTTTCTTCCTCTTTTCTATTTACCAGTCTTTTATGTTTAATCTGTTGTAATTGGTCTGTAAAGCGTTTAATAGTATTAGTTCCATTTTCCAAAAAGAAACAAACATTTATATCATCATCCGTTTTAATGTAGTCGTTAACCAGTTCTGTTATTAATTATTATTTTGATCTGTTTTTCTCTGCGTCTTTTCTCCTCTCTGTTCTCCCTAACGCAGACCACCTCGGGCGAGGATATGCGCGACTTCACCAAAGTGCTGAAGAACAAGTTCCGCTCGAAGAAGTACTTCGCCAAGCATCCTCGCCTCGGCTACCTGCCCGTGCAGACCGTCCTGGAGGGGGACAATATGGAGACGTGAGTCCTCACCTCACACACCCTTACCCTCACAGCACAGCAATGTCTTCCATTCACCTGAGACGGCAAGGTTACAGTTCCAGTGACCCCAGAGGATCTGTAGCTTCCTGTAAAACTTGACCTGTAAAGTAATATTTATAAGGAATAAAACACTTGGAGGTGTACAGTTATCGGAAAATAATCAGCAACGACTTGGCATGATGAAGCCGAGTTTCTCTAACCAGTCCAGAACTTGATTTGTTTCATATAACTGCACATCCAGAAGTGTTTCATTCGTCTTATACCACACTAATTTGGAAACTTACTTATTTATTTATTTTAAAATGGACACTTTTTAGAGAGCAACCGATTTAAATCACTTTACATAGTTAATAAGGATCCCACGCCGAGTGATTTACACTCTACACAAGGTGTTTAATGGACTTATCAGACTTCAGCACTCAGGTGATTTTATTCATTGACACACCGTAGAAAAACGGTGCATTTCATCCTGGCAGAAAACAAAGCGTCTTTACATTTCCGCTTCTGTCTAGACACGTGGACGATCCGTCTTCGTGTTAACGTGCGTGTGTGTTTACGTAGGATTTATACCTGCTGCCCGGTTGGTGTATAACTCAGCGTAATGGTGTTTAAGATGTGACTGATTAGTCACTTCCGTAAGGTGGCCTCTCTCATCCGTATGATTTATGGACTTCCGGCGCACTCTCGATGTTTATTATCAGTCACGTGCGCAGCGGCTCTTTTCCGCAACCCATCTTTCACTCGCTGTCTTTTCAGTGGTCGGTGTTTGTTCTCTGAATAAAATAATCAGAAGAGGCGGGATGGAGGCGATTGAGGTGTTTGAAAGACGCCGATTGTATAAAGGTCATGTTCCAAGTCTGTGGAAATTCTGTGTATTTTAAAAAAAAAATGTTTATTATTATTATTATGAAGTTTCCAGCATTTTGTGAAACGACCCAAACGGTCACGGTGACTTCAGTAAAAGTGACCGCGTTATCTTTACGGCATTTAACACCGATCAAACTTTCTCAAGTTCAAGTGATTTGCTTATATAAATGGATAAACATATAAACTGTAATATAATAATTATTTACAGAAATTTATACCTTTTTATTTATTCATTTATCTGTTTATTTTCTATTTATTGTGTATTATTTTGCATTAATTACTAATTGTTATTTGTATTTTATTGAGAACCCTGGCACAAATATTTCCCTCTTATCATATAATATGCTTGGGTTTTTTTTTCTTTAGTTTGATTTTCCTTAAACGTTAAATAAAAACCTTCTCACCATATCAACTATTATACTATATATAACTATTATACAAGTAATATACTATAGATGACTATTGTACTATTAAACTATATACAGCTATTATGCTACAGTCATGGATGAAAGTATTGGCACCCCTGGAACTTTTCCAGAAAATGCACCATTTCTCCCAGAAAAGTGTTGCAATGACAAATGTTTTGGTATATACATGTTTATTACCTTTAAGTGCATTGGAACAGCACAAAAAGGCAGAAGAAAAAAGGCAAATTTGACCTCATTTAAGACAAAACTCAAAAATTAGGTCGGACAAAATTGTTGGCACCCTCAACTTAATATTTGGTTGCCCACCCTTTGGAGAAAATAACTGAAACCAATTGCTTCCTATAACCATCAGCAAGTTTCCTACACCTCTCAAGTGGAATTTTGGACCACTCTTCTTTCTCAGATTTGAAGGGTGCCTTCTCGCAACAGCAATTTTGAGATCTCTCCATAGGTGCTCTATGGGATTTAGATCCGGACTCATTGATGGCCACTTCAGAATTCTCCAGCGCTTTGTCTTCAACCATTTCTGGGTGCTTTTTGAGGTATGTTTCGGATCATTGTCCTGCTGAAACACCCATGACCTCTGACGCAGACCCAGCTTTCTGACACTAGGCCCTACATTATGGGCCAAAATCTTTTGATAGTCTCCAGATTTCATGATTCCTTGCAAACAGTCAATGCACCCAGTGCCAGAGGCAGCAAAACAACCCCAAAACATCCTTGAACCTCCACCATGTTTGACTGTAGGTACTGTGTAGGCCTCCTTTTGTTTTCTGTAAACAGTAGAATGACGTGCTTTGCCAAAAAGCTCTACCTTAGACTCATCTGTCCACAAAACGTTCTCCCAGAAGGATTGAGGCTTACTCAGGTACATTTTTGCAAACTGCAGTCTGGCTTTTTTTTGCCTCTGTGTCAGAAGTGGGGTTCTCCTCGGTCTCCTGCCATAGCGCTTCTTCTAATTCAGATGACGACGTATGGTTCGAGCTGACACTGATGCACCCTGAGTCTGCAGGACAGCCTGAATTTGGGTGGAAGTTGACTGAGGTTGTTTATCCACCATTCGAACTATCCTGCGTTGCATTATTTCATCAATTTTTCTCTTCCGTCCACATCCAGGGAGATTTGCCACATTTCCATGGGTTATAAACTTCTTGATTATATTGCGCACAGTGGACAAAGGAACTTTAAGATCTCTGGAGATTGACTTGTAACCTTGAGATTGTTGATATTTTTCACAATTTTGCTTCTTAAGTCCTCAGACAATTCTCGGCTCTTCTTTCTCTTCTCCATGCTTGGTGTGGCACACACAGGCACACAACACAAAGGTTGAGTTGAGCCAACTTTTATACACTCTAACTGGCTTCCTGTTACTTGCCACAGGTGAATTTAAATGAACATCACATGCTTGAAGTGAAATTATTTACACACAGTTTTAATAGGGTGCCAATGATTTTGTCCAGTCCATTTTGGGAGTTTTCTGTAAAATGATGTCAAATTTGCCTTTTTTCTTCTGCTGTTTTGTGCTGTTCCAATGCACTTAAAGGTAATAAACATGTATATACCAAAACATTTGTCATTGCAACACTTTTCTGGGAGAAATGGTGCATTTTCTGGGGAAAAAGTTCCAGGGGTGCCAATACTTTCGTCCATGACTATATAAGTATTATACTAAATATAACTATATTATTTATACCATCATACTATATATATCTATATTATACATAACTATTATACTATTATGTATAACTAACAATTTTTTTCCCCACTACGTCCCTGTGAACGAAGTCCGATCAGAAACAGTGCTCCTAGCTCCACCCTCCAGTGGATAAAAAGTGTACATGCCTTTTCTTCTGGGTTTGAAACGGTGTTTAAAATACGTCCAGCGTCATTCCTCCCGCAGAGAGAAATGTCAGCGTCGCTCAGAGGCCCTGCTGCAAATACACCAGCGCTGTGTGTTTTACAGTGACAAATAGCAGACAGATGAGAGGATAAAGCTCCCAGAGAGAGAGAAAGAGCATTCTTCCTGTCTGTCAAACTTACAGCAGGAAGTGACCTTGCTGATACGGATTAATGTAGATACAAATCCCGACGCAGCGTATCCCAAATAACTATGCAGCGCGGTGAGTCCTAGCAGGCAGGATTCGTCGTGCTTGTTTTTATTCTCTTGCCGTCCTCTACTTGTACACACAAACACGGGTGCTTCAATCATTTCAATACGGAATAGCAGTGGAGAAAAAAAAAAAAGGTGTGCAACCCAGTAGAACATGCCGTTCTCGGTTCTGATTGGTCCGAAGGGGTCGATTTTCATTTTCTCTAACAACAGATCACGACTTTTATATTAACGCGCTCGTTCTATTCGCTGCTCCACGTGTATGGAGTATATATATATATATATATATATATTATTTTATTTTTTTTCTCCCGAGTTTATGGAAGTGTTTCAGTGTCAGCACTTTGTAACCGTGTAAGTAAGAAAGGCTGGCTTTACAAATATGTAATAGTTAAATGCAAATATAAATGGTAAAAAAAAATAAAAAAATACTCGTGGAGCATCAAGCGCCGTAGAATCAGTAGAAGGTGACGTAAGATAACGCAAATTGATCAGATATTCTACCCTTAGGAAAATTTGTAGACGTTATTTGTCTTAATGTCAATGTGGAGATACAGAGATAAAGCTTAAAACAAGTAAGAAGAATCGTTTTATGGAAATAAACAACATAAATAAATAAATGACAGGACGCAATGAAGATTTACTGGAGGCTATGAAAGCAGATCAGTCCATTGTGTGTGCTTGTCCTGTCTGTGTATATGTACAGGGAGTTTTAACGAGGCGTGCCGGAGCGAGTGCTGACATTGTCAACGAGCCCGAGCTGGCCAATAAAATCTGTCTGCGGCACTTCAGCCGTTTATGCAATGTGACGCGAACACGCCGCTTTTTATTTCAGCCTCGCTTTGGAGCCTGCCCTCGGACACCAGCACCACAAGGTCATGTCTGAGTTAACCGTAAAAGCATATCGAGTGATATTTACATTTTCGCCATTTGGTAGACGCAGATTGAAACGACATTCCAGTATTATACATACAGCTGTGCAGCTGAGGGTTAAAGGGCAGTGCTTGGGATTTGAACTCACGACCTTCTGACCAGTAGTCCGGCGCCTTAACCTCCTTAACCGTGGATGTTATTGAAATTCACAAACGTTACACCTCCATTTTTCACTTATCCGGTTTTCATGTGCAAATAGGATATTAAAAGCTTTAACATTTGCAAGTCCGAGCCACCGTTTCCACTTGTCTCTTAAGAAGCCTGCCGAGAGACAGGTAAGTCGTTTGTTCAGTTTGTCGGATCAGGCTCGAGGTCTTTCTGTAAATTTAGCTTAAATGAACTCTGGCTAGCTTAGTTCCCTGCGGTGCAGTCTGTAAAATGTGCCTTGAAGATCCAGGTCTATAAAAAAAAAAAAATCCAAATTTACAGGAGTGTAACGGTATGAAATGACCCTGACCTCCTATAACAGGTCTAAGTGGTCTGGAGTGCGGAGGCTGCAGTCGGCTGCCTCTTCCTCTCAGACATGGATGACAGGAGCTGAGCCGAGAGGAAGGACGGGCAAATTTAGGCAGATCACATGGCAGTGTGCCAGCACCTCATTGAGCTGCGTAAAAGCCTTTTTCAACGACAGGGCAGCCTCAGACGGAGAGGTCGGGGTCTGTTCAGCTTGTTGTCGTGGATTTTTAAAAAGGCGCTCCTGGATTCTCGGCACGTCTCCCAGAGCTCTCGATGTCCTCGGGGGATATTCCGGCTCCGCAAGAACAAAAACACATTCACCTGCCAACGTTTGAGGGGTGCTGGTTAATCTGGCCATATGTTCATCAGGACCTCATTAACCTAGCACCAATGAAACGGCACTTACGGTTCTGCACCATTTGCTTCTGGAAGGAGAAAAGCTTTTGTTCTGTTTAATGTGGTGGAGTATTAAAGTTCTCATCCTTAAAAAAAATGAAATTAAGCGATATCCTGTTTTGACGAGAGCTGAAATATCCTTGAAGTTTTTGTTTTTCATTTAAACAGACCACAAAATTTCTATTATCATTATTACCACTACTACTACTACTACTTCCTGTTTATTACGCATTCAATACACAGCTGGCAAATCGCTAAGAATCCGGTCCCTTCAGGATTTCGCGATCACAGAAATGAACGCAAAATCAAGGAAACCCCGTAGTATTCGGAGATGCTCGCGGTTTTTCCGAACGTCTGCTGATTTTCTGAAGATTGGGGCCAAGACGTGTCATGTGACGTCCTCACAACGCACATTCACGTCGGTCAAACATGAGGTCGCATTTACCAGCAAATAATTTTGCTGGTAAATTTAAGTTCAAATAGTTTCCCACATAAAAGTACTAAAATCTCCACAAGCAAATTTTGAAAAGAAAAGCCACAGAAAAATCGAGATTTTTGACCAACAGTTGAAAAAAAAAAAAAACCTCTGAAATCCTGTACGGACTGAGAACTCGGACTCTTATTGTTCTGAGGAACAGGCTGGAATTTCTGGAGGTCCTTTCCAGCCTTGTACTTTTTATTAATTTATTGTTGCGGTAATCCATTGTGTTCGTTCCTTAGCTGTACAAATAACCATGGAAGATGCGTATTATAAAAAAAACAATGCATTAAGCTGTGGCCTTCGCTAAACCTGTTCGGAAAGCTAACTTCCAGTCCGGGAACGCTTGTTTGTGTTTGGATACGAATCCTGTCATTTAATTTATTGACAAAACGGTAACTCTATACGGGCCTCTGTAGATCAAGGGGGCAGAGCTTTATGGACTGGAATCATTTAAATCCCCCATAACCATTAGAGACCTAATTTTAAGTGGGGGGGGGGGGAATCTTACCTGAGACAATCCATGAGAAAAGCTTCCATTATAGTGGCTATAAACAAACCAGGTCTCCTTCCGTAAATGCTAAACAGGAAGGAAGAAACTCGAACGCAGTCGTCCTTCTGAGATCAGCATCACCATGCTGACGGCATGTTCATCAGCCCACACATTCATGTAGGTTTGATTTATTTATTTTAGAATTGGATGCACTCTGCATTAAACTCGACGGCTTCATCCACCAATTAAACCTCCGATCTCGGATACAACACTTGTCCAAAATAATAAAATGAGAAGGCTGTCTTTACCAGCTTGGCTCAATTAAACCCGAGGTTTGATATTTTGTGTGCGGTGCTGTTAGATTTCGAGGAAATTAGTTTAGTCACATATTCGTGGTATTGCGAGAGCACGTGGGTGCTGCTGCGCTTTAATCACTCGGGTGTAAAGCAGCTTCATTTCTGCTCAGCACTGATTATAGATAATTACAATAACAGTGCCTGGAGAACGAGCCGGGTGTGAAGAGGGGCGTGAGGTTATTACGCTTCTGACACGGTAATTCCCGGATTCGGGGTTCTGCGTGACCGTGATCGGTCTGATGAGTCCTTAGAACCAGGAAGTGAAATTAGCTTATGATTGAATGCCAGTGATTTAGATAGGCAACATATAAACATCAACAATGTCGTTGATATAAACAATGTAAAGCCACAGTGACCATGAGAACGAGCCAAAGGAACTGGGAACGTCAACATTTCTCTCCGACATGTTGGTAAATTGCTAAGAAATGACTGCGTATGACTGAAATGACACTTCCATTGCCTTTAGCAGTAAGCTACTGCACTGTCAGTAGAGGAATATTTCGAAATACACTGGGTCAACATGTCAAACTGTTGAGCTTTAAGCTTAGAAAGAAATGAATACCGGGAAAAATATTTGTTCATACAATGATTGATATTTCATCACCGATTATGATCATATTCATTTCGGGTAAAAAGGCAACATAGCTGAGGCAGAAATTGATTAGTCATCAAAATGACACGCTGCTGTTTAAAACACTGCAACTTATATTTTGTGTCCGTTATTAAAGGTCGTAGACCGCATTATCATAAAACAAACAATAAACAGTTCTGTTTGAAATACTTATTCCGAACGCGTCGATTTGTTTTCTATAACAGTATGACTAATTTACAGGTTTACATTAACGTACTCATTGTTACATTATTGTTTCAATAGCAACAAATATTTTGCATGTCCAGGGGAATTTACACTTTGTGGTTTTTTAGTTATTTTTGTCTTATTAACTTCTTGAGGAATAAAACGACGAGAGGGGATGACTGTTTATCGCTGCTGTGACGTAAACGATAACATGAGCCAGCTTGTCTCACAGACGTTCCGCAGAATTAAACGTAATTGCGAGTGGTTAAAAGTGTGGCTTGTCGTTTATTAGTAATTGTTGGCAAATTGCTGTATCTGTATTCTAAAACATGTTGGGCGTTGATTATTTCCCTACAACTGCACAACCTGAAGTGTTCAGTAACGTACAGTACTTTATATATGTGAAGTTTTATAACAGTGTTTCGAGACATCTTTACGAGTGTAAAGATCTCTCTCCTGTCCCTTCTTCTCCGATGGTTCGTTATAGTGACTTCCGTTCTGGAGTTTACACTCTCTTCTGTTCCTTATGTGTGGATCTGACCTCACCTTGTGTGACCTTTGAACCTAAAGTTTCTGTCCTCTTGTGCTCTCTTCCTCTCATTGTCCCTGTCCCCCCCACCCCACTTCGTCCTGTGTGTTTCTATTGCAGCCCGGTCACTCTGATCAGCATGTGTCCCGAGCAGTACGAGTGAGTACACACACCAGATCACAACAACCCCCCCCACCTCCTCCTCACCCACAGAGCATGCTGCCTGCACTGATGCATGAGTTCACCGATCCACCTGCACGTCCCCCCCCCCTTCTTTCTGTCTCTCTCTCTCTCTCTCTCTCTCTTAACCTTCTGTATTCTGTCCATCATCCGCATTAACAGTCCAGTCCTGTAGCTCGCCAGTTTTATTAGCCGAGTTCCTATTCACCGTAGACCGCTTTATGTGTTTGATTTTATTTTCTTTTGTTTATTATAGGATGGCTCAGTCGCCTCAGCTTCCCCATGACGACACACACTCGAGGATAGAGCATTACGCCAGCAGGTAACCGTCTCGCGCACACACACGTATATCAATGTGCACTCACTCCAGGCAATATGGTAATGTGCAACATATAACACATTGCTGTTTGCATAATGAAACGCAGAGTGCGGTGTGATATGTGGAGGCATTTGTCTTGCAACCCACACACGTGCACACACAAGCACTAGTATCAGTAAAACTCTGCTTTGGCTCTGTACGCAAATAGACATAAAGCCTTTTGTTAGTGAGCGCTATCACCATTTTTTACACACACACTCTGAGTTATTATAGGACTGTAAATGTTCGCAGTTTCTGAAGCTCCAATCCCATTATGCGCTCTTTGGCTGGGTGAGACAGTAATCCAGATGCCAGGTCTGAGAAATATTCAGTGTTGTGTGTGTGTGTGTGTGTGTGTGTGTGGTGGTGGTTTGTGTTTTATCCCCCTGAGATTATTTCCGCTCTGGATATTATAATATGAAAAGGAACAGATTTGATATGGAAGCTGGTGTAACAGGCTGTGTGCAGTACAGTTTCGATCCATGCGTTCAGCACTCTGCATTCAGCTCAGTCATCTTCATCTGTAAATACACACCTCGATTATATTCAGTAGCTGATCTCTGGTCTGATCTTCGTTCCCCGAGTATCCCTTACAGTATGCACACTTCCCGTCTGATCACAGAGGATTCGCAATGGGCTATCTACTTAGATATCTGACTTTCAGTATGTTTTTCTTCAGAATGTGTGAAGACTAAGACATGGCTTCTGTATAATAATAGCGTAATTAACTTGCTAGTGAAAATCATTATAACAAAGGCTTCTCTCTCTTTCTCTCTCTCTCTCTCTCTCTCTCTCAAAAATATCTGTGCCTCTCTCTCACTCTTACTCTGTCTCTCCCCCCCCCCAATATTTGTGCCTCTCTCTTCCTGTCTCTCTCTCTCTCAAAAATCTCACTTGTTTTTTTATCGCTCTATCTCTTGCTGTCTGTCTCTTTTTCTGTCCATTGCTCTCTCTCTCTGTTTGTCTCTCTCTTTCTTGCTGTCGCTCTCTCCATTTAAAAAAAAAATCTCATTCTCTCTCTCTGTCTCGTTCAAAAATCTCTCTCAATCTGTCTCTCTCTTTCTTTCAAAAACTCTCACTCATTCGCTCTCTATCAGACTGGCTCAGATGGAGCGCTCGAATGGTTCTCTGCCTACAGACAGCAGCTCAGCCACCGGAAGCATGTAAGTACCAAAACTCTGTTACCCATAATGCATCAGTACACCAGTACCTCTTTTTCTCGGAAACATCCGCAACACTTTACATTTTGTGAAGAGATTTCTGGCTCTGTTCTAAAGAGCGGGATGGTGAGAGATGCAGGAGTGTATTAGAATCATAATCAGGCAGCATAAATATATTCACACACACACACACACACACTCCATACACCTTTCAGTCTTTACACAGATGAGAAACTTCTGTAAAGACTTTACTTTGGCCTGGATAATGTGTGCGAGAGTGTGTATGGACTCTTCCTACGTCAGATAACAGGCTCTGTCCCAGCAGACTAATGATCATAATGACGGCTGTGCTCGGAAAGAAGAATGAGCTAATTAAACATAATAAACGTCTGTCTGCGTTTCTGAATGGTAAACTGCTTCAGAGGCGAGAGGAGACGCCTCGAGATGAAGTTAAAGTGTGTGTGTGTGTGTGGGAGAGAGGTAGTGACACGTAGTCGCTCGTGTTCGGGCAGTGGTATAAATCTAACCTCAACTTCTCAGAGTTAATACAGAGTCACTACCTCGACCGTAACATAGCCGAGCGATAACAAGCTACTCACGTTTGTAGGCGACGTTTAAATCCGTCCCCCATTTTTTTATTTTTTCCAAACTGATAGGCTTCAGAAAGTATGATGAGCACTGATGCTCTCTGGTTTTTGCAAAGGAGTGGCTCAAGAAGAAGCACGTTAAGGTCCTGGAGTGGCCTAGCCATTCTCCAGACCTTAATCTCATAGAAAATCTGTGGAGGGAGCTGAAGGTTCGAGTTGCCAAACGTCAGCCTCAAAACTTTAATGACTTGGAGAAGATCTGCAAAGAGGAGTGGGACAAAATCCCTCCTGAGATGTGTGCAAACCTGGTGGACAACTACAAGAAACGTCTGACCTCTGTGATTGCCAACAAGGGTTTTGCCACCAAGTACTAGGTCATGTTTTGCAGAGGGGTCAAATACTTATTTCCCTCATTAAAATGCAAATCAATTTATAACATTTTTGACATGTGTTTTTCTGGATTTTTTTGTTGTTATTCTGTCTCTCACTGTTCAAATGAATCTACCATTAAAATTATAGACTGATTATTTCTTTGTCGGTGGGAAAACGTACAAAATCAGCAGGGGATCAAATACTTCTTTCCCTCTCTGTAAGGCACTTTTTGTTCAGCAGTGACTAAACTGGATGTACTTATTTTTAAAATCTGCCTCATTGGTTTATGATTGATCGATCCTGGTTAACACGTTTTGTTGTTGTTGTTATTATTATTTCTTAAATATAAAAATGTTTCCTGTATGAACAGGATCCTCAAGGATCCCGATATCTGCCACAGGCACCACGGCGTCTCATGTATTACATCATAAACATACAGTAGCAAGTAGTGTTGACAGCGTCGTGTCTTCCTTTCTTTAAATATTTGCCAACGTGAAGAAAATGGTGGTGAGATTACGAGATCACTATCCACTGCCATTCTAGCAGCAGATAAATGAAGTGCCGCTAAGCTCCTTCACGACATCATAGCTGAGATGATGACGACGATGATAATGATGTAGAGGGAATAAATGGCAAGGTAACGCGATGATTATAATAGAAAAGCGAATAATGGAAAAGTAGAAGACTGCAGTAGGTGAGGATGAAGAGCAGAAACTACAGGTCAGCTCATTAGCTAAAGGTCGTTTGCTGTACTGCTTGGTGTTTCAGTCCTCAGCGTTACGCCAACCGACTGAAACTGGTGGCGTGTTAGCGGTTCGCCTGACTGGTTTTAAACGAGCAGGGTCAGAGGTCAGCACACATTCGGTCCACTCTTGTAACCTTCAAAAAATACGAGATGGCCAATTAAGCATTAAGCAGGAAAAAAGAAAGCGTTTTAGTTTTCAGAACGGAGGGTCGACACTCCGTTCGTTGCCAGGCAACACAAATCAAACGGTTTGTTCTAACTAAGAAGTATATCTGTTGTACTTTTCTCCCAGTGTTAAAATCCTGATCTTACATGAAGGACTTAACGAAAATAAAAGATTTACTAGATGTACTCACTATTTTCCAGAAGCTGTCAAGTTTGTAAAGGAGTGGGGGGTGGGGGGAGAACGATGGAGAAAATAGAGGAAGAGAGAAGCAGACAGGCGGTGTTAAGGGAGCCGAGGCGGAGATGGCTTTTTTTGATTGAACCTGATTGAGGCCGAGCGTTACTCCTCTGAGACGTACACTACATCTGAACTCCTTTCTAGTGATCGCTGTTCCCTTAGGTATTCTCTCTTATCTTCCTCTTGCGTATACTCGCTTCCCCACCTCTTCTTTTCATTTGTCTTTCTCATCCAAAGTCTCTTTAATATCTCTATTGCAAATTGTCCCGTCTAAACCGAGCTCACGGCTGCGTCCTAATAAGGAGCTCGCTTTGAGGTCGGCTTGTCATTGGGATGTTAGCTCGGCTCTTTGATGTGAAGCTCAGGTAATCTCGATGATTACACGCTGCACGAAAGTGGGTCCAGGACAGGAGCGGGTCCAGCGTCCGTCTGGGGAGTGTGTGAAGCCAAAGCTTGAGCCTGGTATCAAGTTGAAATGTAGTGAAGATTTACATCCATAACTCTTATCCTCTCCAAATAGTATTTGCATCGATCAGCCATAAGATTAAAAGCACGTGAAGTTAAGAACATTGAGTGTCTCATTACAGTGGCAACTGTCTAGGGGTGGGATGTATTTATTAGGCAGCAAGTGGAAACATTCTCGAAGTTGATGTGTTGGAAGCAGGAAAAATTGGCAAGTGTAAGGATCTGAAAGATTTTGATTTGGGCCAAATTGTGATGGCGACTGGGTCAGAGCATCTCCAAAACAGCAGGTATTGTGGGGTGTTCCCAGTACGTAGTGGTCAGTACCTACCAAAAGCGGAACCGGCCACAGGGTCATGGGCACCCAGGGCTCACTGATGCAAGTGGTGCATTAAGGCTAGCCCGTCTGGTCCGATCCCACAGGAGAGCTACTGTGGCACAAATTGCTGAAAAAGTTCATGCTGGATCTGATAGAAAGGAATCAGAACAGAGACAGTACATCACAGCTTGCTGTGTATGGAGCTGCGTAGCTGCAGACTGGTCAGAGTCTTCATGCTGACCCCTGTCCAGCACCAAAATGGACCATCCTAAAATGGACACGTATGCATCAGAACTTGACCATGGAGCAATGGAAGAAGGTGACCTGGTCTGATGAATCACGTTTTCTTTTACATCATTTGGACGGCCGGGTGCGTCGCTTACCTGGTGAAGAGATGGCACCAGGATGCTTTATGGGAAGAAGGCGAGCCGGTGGAGGCAGTGTGATGCTCTGGGTAATGTTCTTCTGGGAAACCTTAGGTCCTGGCATTCATGTGGATGTTGTTTTGACACGTACCACCTACCTAAGCACTGTTGCAGACCAAGTACACCCCTTAATAGCAACAGTATTCCCTAATAACTGTGGGTTCTTTCAGCAGGATAATGCGCCCGGCCACACTGCAAAAACTGTTCAGGAAGAGTTTGAGGAACATGACAGAGTTCGAAGTGTTGACTCTGCCTGTAAATTCCCCAGACCTCAATCCGATCTAGCGTCTGTGGGACATTCTGGACAAAAAGTAGTCCAGACCATGGAGGTCCCACCTCACAACTTACAGGGCATGCTGCTAACGTCTCGGTGTCTGATACCACAGCACGCCTTCAGAGGTCTTGCGGAGTCCATGCCTCGACAGGTCAGAGCTGTTTTGGTGGCACAAGGAGAGGGGGACCTACTCAATATTAGGCAGGTGGTGTTAATGTTATGGCTGGTTGGTGTATGTTGCATCGTGGAAGATTATTCAAATTATTAACAATGTTTCCGAGCATGTTACAATCATACATTTCTCCCCACACACCCAAAAGTTTCCCGTTGCCGCTCCTGATGTGGCTTTATTAACTCTTTCCCAATTTTCACACAGTTTCAAATTTACATATGCATCTCTTGGAGCTGGAAAGAAAGTATTACTGGACTTCCGAAATGATCGTTCAGTGACAATGGATTAAAAACAGCGAGTCGGCGTGAACGTTCGTCTCCATTGTTATGCTGGTGTGGTGCTGAGAATAATGTTGTAGCTGCCCTGGTTTGCTCTGTCTCACTCATTTGAATTTATTCACACTGAATGTTTTCTAATTATGCAAAAAGGATACCTTTTATATATCTTTTTCCACCATGCGCTTATCGTGCGGCTTTTCCCCAACCTATTAAATCTTTACACACACTTGAGCTCAAAAACTACACTCTCGCCCTAGTGTTCGAAATGTATATTTGTCTATTGCTATCGTTAGGTTAAAAGAGGACCATTTTAATAGATATGTTGAACTTATTTTTAAGCCAGCCATGGTAGTTAGTAACAAATTGCTTGGTTTTATTTTTGTCTTTTTCTTGCTTAATGGCAATTCAAAATGTCAGAAAAAAATTAACTAGTTTGCTTTGGTTAAAAAAAAAAAGCAATAATTAGAGACTGAATATTTATTTTATGAGAACCTTTTGTCATGAATATATCTTTTACTTTATTGTGTGAGGATTTTCTGCCAAAAAAAATTAAATATGAATTTAACACAAACATTTCTGTATTTTTTTTTAGTTTTTTTTTTAAGGAAGATAGCACAGTGGCTGGTTATTATTTACTATAACAAGCCGAGTTGATTATTTTCCAATAGTAGGATGTCCTGAGTGGGAGGGTGATGTGGGTGGGGGAGAGCACTGACACTGGAGACTCAATCCATAAATACAGAAAATGTCACCATAAAAACTCTGCACGACTCTGCAGAGCTGCAATTATAGAACTTTTAATTAACACCTTCTGACCAATGAGAATTAAGAATGATGATATGTGTTTAGGGACGAGGAGCACGCTCTGATCTTGCAGTACTGTCAGACTCTCGGAGCAGAGGGTGCGTCCTGCAGCCAGACTCAAAGCCCCGCCCACACGCCCAAATCCCACGCCCTGAGCGTGCACAGGCCCAGACAGGTGCTGCAGAGCCCCGCCCAGATCCTGCAGGCTGTTGAGAAGGAGGAGAGAGGGGAGCTGGAGCGCATCATCACTCGCCTGGAGGCGGAGCAACGGTATGCAAAACATGCTTCAAGCACATAAAAGCCCCGCCCACTTCACCTGCTTAATACATAGCACAATAGGCTGCTGTGCATGTATTTATTTATTAACAGTCTGACGAAGCGGCAAACATTTTTAGCGACTTTATACAGACGAAGTTGGAAATGTTACAATTAAACCGATTCAGACTCTTTCTTATGTGGCGGTGGAAGAATGCATTTGTGTTCAGCCCGTTGAGATGAGATTCTGAAGACAGGTGGGAATTTTCTGTGACAAATGGATTAAAAAAAAAGAGTGAGAAATGACATTTTCCTTTGGCATCTGCTGTGCTGTTTAGGGTTTTAATTAGCTGTGTTTTTTTTCTGTTTTTTTTCTGTTTTTTTTTTTTTTTAAGTAAGCTGAGAAATTCTGCCTTTTGATGATTTGATAAAAGAAAATGTCTGTCTAGCAAGTTTTCCCATCAGCCAAAGAAATCCAGCTGCTGTCTGAGTGAAAAGTTGTTACTCAAACACCAAGAGAATCCCAACTATCACATCTGGTGTGTGTGTGTGAGATGAAAGCCAGACATGAGTGATACGTGACGTTACAGATTCTGTCTGTGTTGTGAGCACAGAGAGAGAGAGAGCTCACTGACACGGTTTGTGTAGATTTGTAGCTCCGTGCTGTGTCTTGGTCTGGTTTGGCACGTGTCTCAGCAGGTTCACGAACTCTAATCGAGTCATTTGAGTCCATCGTGAATACGCAAGCTCTCAGCAGACGTTACTCTGTATACACACATACACACATGTGCGTGCTATCCTTTTGAGGACCTTGCATCGACGTAATTATTAATGCAGCTAATTAACACCATCCTACACCTAAATCTAACCTGAACCGTAACTGAGTTGTTGCAACAAAAGCTGCTGTTTTTAATGCGTCTCGTCTTTCTGTAGGTGTCTGCGCAGGGAGTATGAGCAGCTGCAGGAGCAGCAGAGGCAGCGTGGTGCGGAATGTGTGATGGCTGAGGGCGTGGTCCCAGACGAGGCCGACCTGTTGGCTGAGGCGAAGTTCCTGCGGCAGCACAAGGGCCGGCTGGAGGCTCGCATGCAGATCCTGGAGGATCACAACAAACAGCTGGAGTCTCAGCTCTACCGACTACGACAGCTCCTGCACCAGGTAAAACGCACTTAAACACAGCAAAAGTCATCTTGCTCCATCTTGAGTGAGTCATGTGACACTTCAAATCTGCGTGACTTTGTTGTTACACTGATTTTGGATATAGAGGACATTTTTATGGCTTAATTGATGACATTCGTGAATGCCCAGAGTCCCTAATAACTATTACTATGACTATAGGTTCAATGTGTACTCCGTTATTTGGATAGTTTTTGCCTGAGCAGCTCTGAAGGACTTTTTGAAAAGTTCTGATTTAGATTTAGATCTATTCATCTAGCTCACTTTATAATCGATTGCAGAATGACTGAGCTAAACATCCCTGCGTCTCCTGGCTGGCTCACCCGGTAACAATAGTAAATTATTGCTTGTGTGGAAAAAGGTCAGGAGACGGGGCAATACAGTTGGCACAGTGTTGAGTAGATCTAGATATTCTCAACCCAGCTAACTTTATTGTACATAGAGATAGGTCTTTTAACTACAACATACCCTGTCTCCTGGCTGGTTCGCCATTAACTGTTAGAAAGTATTTCTTGGGTGCAGAGAAGAGTCATACTTTGTATGCATAGAGTTGATTTTGATTTGAATAAACCTAGATCTGGATCTACTCACCCTAGATAATTTTACAGTGGACTGTGATGGGACTGGCAGCTAAATTTCCTGCTGGCTCACCTGTTAAATGTAGTAAGTTTTTTATTGGATGCAAAGAAGAGTCAGGAGACACAGGAATAAAGTTGACACAGAGGTGAGTAGATCTAGAGCTACTCATCCTAGTTAGCTAACCTTACAGTAGATTATGGGTATGACTGGTATCTGATCATACCCAAGTCTCCTGGCTGGCTCGCCAGCCATTTATTACATTAAATGTAATTTTTCTTTCTCGGACATGTTAGTAGTGTCCAGGTCATGAAAAGCACTTAAGGAGCCAAACAAGGAACATCTCATGTGGCTTTCTGCTGGAGGACAGCATGTTTATCCCTGCGTGTGTTTTACATTTTGACTTGAACCTAAAATATCTATGATAAAACACTCCTCCTGTCTGAGAAGCTCAAGTAAATAGCACAGGTATTTTTGGCCTGAGCTGCTGAATGTTATTCATTAGGGACACGGAGCTGTCAGAATCTCCATCCTAAATGGCATGGCTGTGTTTGACAGGAGCAATGCAAACATAAACACATGAAGCAGCCAAGAGAACGGGTTTGTGTGTGTGTGCGCGCGCGTGTGTGTTTCCTCAGTCACTTGTTGTGTTTGTGATGCAATTTATTAGTTACAATTAGCCGAACGTTTGGATTTGTAACCTTCAGCACTCTCTTTATACAGCCCGAGCTGG
The DNA here is from genome assembly GCA_012411365.1 of Ameiurus melas. Lineage (NCBI taxonomy): Eukaryota > Metazoa > Chordata > Actinopteri > Siluriformes > Ictaluridae > Ameiurus > Ameiurus melas. The sequence continues at coordinate 21,086,282 of CM022768.1, read as the reverse complement.
ATTCTGCAGTCAACGGCGGTTCCTCTTCGGGTTCTCTGAGTCAGGAGGCAAGAGGCCATGCAGAACTCACAGGTAAAACAAAAAAGTACACACACAGGTTCCTCAGAATGCATCTCCCACTCTACACTTGACCTGCTTGCTTCTGTTTGGTTGAGTGTACGCTTTTTCTTCTCCTTCTTCTTCCCACCAACATGGTGCTGCTGCTTTACTTCCAACATGTGATGGTTGTAAGAAAAAAAGAAAACGTCCCACGTTTCCACCGCTTTGAGATCTTAACCATTATGAAATCAGATTCTGTAATGTTTCACTGAATTAAAAAAAAAATTACAATAATTCTCATCCACCTCTGTACACATATTGTTTCCTTATTATTTTAACAATGATAGGTTTAGTTTCTAATGTTGCCATGGCGATGAAATGGCACCATCCCAAAACCGAACATCACTTTTTCATTCTGGACCAGAACCTTTTGAGAACCTTTTGTGCTGGAAATGAGCAACACGGTTCAATAATGTTGGTGTGTGGATCTGACAGCTCTTTCATATAGTGTGTGTGTTCTCAGATGACTTTCTGGATCATTCTTCCTCCTCTGATATGACTGACCTTATGGAGCAGATTAATAACAGCTTTCCAACCTGTGCTCGTAAGCCCTAACCCCTCTCTCTCTCTCTCTTTCTCTGTCTCTCTGCTCCTCTGTGTGTGTGTGTGTGTGTGTGTGTGTGTGTGTTTTTCTCTCACTAATTTTCTGCCATTGTAACTAGTTTGCGTCTCGCACACTTCCACTTCACCGGCTTTGTGCCTAGAAAGATGCTCCTTCTGAACAGTAAACCGTGTTTGCGTATCAAATTAGCACAGAGTAAATGAAGGTGAAAGTCCAGGGTCGAAAGCCCATCAACGGTTTTAGTTAAAAATCCATTCTAATCTTTTCTGCTGTGTTCATGCTTTGACCACCTCAAATGCATCAGAATGAGACCTGAGTGGCACAGTTATTAAAAAAAAAAAAGAAAAATGAGCCAGTCGATCTCCACTGGTCTGTCTGGTTACACTGGGGTAAGGGTTTTTCGAGTTTTCCATTTCTACTCCTCAGGAGATATGTGTCTTTAAATGTGAAGTTGAACAGTTTCTTCAAGCTGGGGCAGTTTATTTGTTTTAGCAACTTCGCCAGCACTAGCAACATCACCAATATTAGCAACACCCAATACTCGCCAATTCCTACCAACATCGACAACACATTTGCCAATTCTTAGCAACATCGACAATACCTTCGCCAATACTAGCAACATCCAATACTAGAAACTATTTGCCAGTACTAACATCACCAATACTACACCGCCAACACTAGCACCATCGCTAAAACGATCATCACCCCCAGCACCATCAACACAATCACTGTCAACACTATCATCACTGCTATCACTGTCACCATCAACACCGCCAGCACCATCAACACCAACAAAGGCGACACTAGATGATCGTTAGATGAGCTTCCTGTAACCAATCTCAAGTTGTTAAAATTCTGCTAACTTTTTCAAGGGTACCTACACTGCAAAAATCAGTGCACAATTGCGTTTATAGATACAAATATCTGAAAATTTGAGCTGCCAAGTTTTCTAAAAGCTGCCAGAACGCTCTCGTGAAGTCGGCCTTAGAGAGCAGTACGTCTAAAGTTCTCCTATCGTCCAGTTTGCTGTTGAGTGCTTTTTGTTTTCATTAGACTGACAGGAAGGGAGCAATTTCTGCACGTTTAGAAGTATTGTCTAACATGCGATCAGTCAGACCTGCAGCACTCGTCTCCCCCTGGAGTTCATTAACATCACTTCTGTTATAGAACTCCCGTTTCCCCACGAGGCGGCAGACCGACATCCCGGTGAAATGAGAAGTTGTGTCTATCTGGCTGTATTTTATAACTACGCACTTGCCAGTGAATTGACCTAATTCTGTCTTTTTCTTCTTTCTCCTCTCTAAAGCACCGAGCCTGTCCTCAAGATCACAGGTAAGACCTGACTAAAGTCTTACAAATAGCTTCAAAACATGTTCTAGCTGTAACAGGTCAGCGTGCTGGCTTTGTTTTCAGTCTTCATTTAGCACAGCATGCTCCCAGTGCTCTTTTTGAGAGTTAGACATTTGCACCTGATGTGTCTGAAAGCACAAAGAAGCGAGAGACTAGATTTCTCGATCAAGTTAAACACAAACACTTTACCTTCAAATCTGAAGTAAATAAATGAATAAAACACGGGATACAGAATGCGGACTGAAGAAGGAAATAGCATTTATTTGCTGTCGAATGTTTACATATAGTCCATGAGACACAATTATAACTGAATTTACACAAATGAACCAGTTCAAAAGATTACACACTATAGATTCTTAATACCATGTGTGATCCTGGGTGATCTATGATGCTTTTATGTTCTTTGATAGTTCTTCACGAGTTCTTGGGGACTAAAGGATAAATGAATAATGTAATGTATCGTGTTGGATTCTTGAGCATAAGTGAACGTTTGCACTGTTTGTAATGGTCGTGTAACTAAGAATGTGAAGAAATATGAATGAGCAGATTCAAGAATCGAGCAAAAAAGTGGTTTAATTGAACAAAATGGCTTCCACTGTCATTATTCAACAGGTAATAAAATAGCACCTGATCCAGCGCATGCTATTGTTTTAATATTGTATGAAGTCATCAGATAAGAGGTGTGTGAGAGGTGATCAAGCTTACACAAATCTACCATGGATCGTCTATAAACACGAACACAGCTTCAGGACGTTCTGTAGCTGGACGCTGTAAATGAGGGCGGCCATCTTGCCGTCCGAGAATCTCTTTTTAAAGGAAATACTTGAAGGTTTCCGTTCTTGCTTATCTCTCGGCTTCTCGACTGAGTTCGGAGCAAGCAGAAGAGGATTTGCGCTTGTGTTGTGACTACGGTGCAGCTTGTACACACTTCGCTGATGTCTCTAGCACGTCTGTAGACGATTAGTGGTGGTGATCAATAAGCTTTCTCCCTCAGCCTGCCTGGATGTGAAATGGATTTTAACCTCACTTCTCCAGCAAAGGAGCCCCAACAGAGCTCCCCCTGCCCAGACACACAGACACACATTAGGCTGGATTGGATCGGTCCATCATGGCCTTGGAGATGCTGTGTGTTTGGGTTTGTGTGTGGGTGCGTGTGTGTGATGTTGAATCATTCTTCCAGGATTCGTACAAGGTGCTCGAGTTTGGCTTTTTGAAAATTAAGTACTGGAAAACCTTAAATAGCTTTTTTTTGTTTGTTTTTTAATCTAGTGGGGCTTAAAAAGTGCTTGAAATAATAAAAGGTCAAAAAATATGAAATCGCAAAAAAACTTTCAAATGTTTATGAACACATCTTTTCACTCAAAATATGACTCCAGGCTCTCCTCCTGCTCCCCCCACCACCCCACACACACACTGCGACAGAGACTACACTGCTCCACTTTTCAGACCCCTTTAGCCAATATTATTTATTTATTTTTTTACTTTCAAAAAGGCAGCAAGCAACAAATCTGTCGACATTTTGGGCAAACCTTGCCAACTTCCCATAGAAGAGAGTGCTCAGTACTGCCCACTGCAGGTACTCCCTCTTTCCCCTTGTCCGTCTTCTCCGTATTCTCACTTCTCTCTCTCTCTCTCTCTCTCTCTCTCCCTGTTTCTTTTTCTCACTTCTCTGTATCTCTCTGTCTCTCACACTCACATTCTCACTTCTCTGTATCTCTCTGTCTCTCACACTCTCATTCTCACTTCTCTATATCTCTGTCTCCCTTTCTGTCTCATTCTCACTTCTCTTTCTCCCTGCCTCACTCGTTCTTTTTCTCTCTCTCTGTCTCTTACACTCTTTCTCAATCTCACTTCTCTCTGTCTTTTTCTCACTTCTCTGTATCTCTCTGTCTCTTACACTCTCATTCTCACTTCTCTCTCTCTCTCTCTCTCTCTCTCTCTGTCTGTCTTTTTCTCACTTCTCTGTCTCTTACACTCTCATTCTCACTTCTTTCTCTCTCTCTCTCTGTCTCCCTTTCTGTCTCATTCTCACTTCTTTCTCCCTGCCTCACTCGTTGTCTTTTTCTCTCTCTGTCTCTTACACACTCTCGCGCATGCCCCCCCCCCCCCACAGTCAGTAATGGTTAATTGTACATCGACGGAGGGCGCTCAGTCCCGCAGTCTCCCACCGCTGAGCAGATATTTAATTAAACCTGTCTGCTCGAGTCAGTGTGATCCTGCAGAACCATCCTGAGTGTGATTGTGTTCAAATGGGCGTCGTCTTTTTTTTTTTTCTCCCCCCCTTTTTCACTCATGCCCTGGTTTATCTTCCTTCCATTAAACAATCATTCATTAAAGCTTTTAAATTGCCACTTTCATCATGGCAGTGTGTAAAGGAGAAAACAAAGACACGCCGCCAGCACCGCTTTCCTCAGAACTGTGTAAAAGAGTGTGTGAAGCAGACTTCTCCTTCATCACCTGCACTGGATTGCATTTTAAAACTAATTAGTTTTCAGCTTAGTGCAAGGAGCAGCAGAGTGGAGGTGGAGGGGTACATAAAAAGAAATAAATAATAAAAATGTATTAAATAAATAAAGTAATAAAGTATCTAAATGAACAAACTAATAGGAAAAAAGGAATAGGAATTTCCTCCTTTTTTTTTTTTTTAGTGATAAAAAATGGTAATTTAATTAGCATGGTATTCCAACTTTGACCACAAGGCTCATCTGCATTGTGTCTGTTTTTATTCCCAACCTTTCCATGCTACATGTGGCTAGTAATCCACGACGAAGAAAATAAAATCTTCTGTCCCATGCTAGCAGTTGGTGTAGCATGCTAATTGTGGTCAAATTTTAAAACTTCTGGCAAGTTTGTTCACAGGACGTATCTTCAACATCGCTTTGTCTGAACGTCCAGAAATAACGACCATCAAGAAACGATAGTAGCGTTTGGGGAATTTCTTAAAACAACTGATGTTTACACTTCTATCACATTTCTTGAATTTGGGCCACAAAATTGTCATGTTTTACTTAAGGCTACGTCCACGTTCATCCGTTCATCCGTTTAAAAAAAAAAAAAAAAAAAAAAAAAAAAGGGTATTTCTCGACGTTTTGGCCTTCTGCCCAAAACACTTATTCGAAAACAGAGATAATCAAAAACGATGACCGTATATTTTCTTTTATGTCATGTTACCAATTCAACTCGAAACAAACAAGATGGTGGATGATGTTTGATTTGTTGTTGTACCAGCATCGTTAACGTCATTAAAGATTAACGTCACTTAGTACAAGCTTCGGATTGCATTTTTAAATAAACACCCGACGGAAATGACGCAGGCCAGTGCTGCTTAAGTTTTTACGCACACACAGTGTAGGTATGTGCGTGTTTTCCGACGTTTTAGTGTGGACGAGGAATTTTTGGGAAACCATTGAAGACACCTGTGCAGACGGGGAGCTTTTGAAAAACATCGCCTTTTTCGGATCGATGTGGACGTAGCCATAATTGTCATTTCTGTTATCATTCTAAAGTTTTATTAGCTGATTGTGTGTGTGTTTAGGCGATGTGAGGGCTGCTAATGACGTCAAAGTAAGAAGCGTCGGTGACACGGCACGTGATGTGGCGAAGTCCCCGCTCTCCCAGACGAAGATGGCCAACCCGGCGTTCCTCGCATCGTCCTTGATCCAGCTATAATTCCACCTCAGAATTCCCGACCATCACGTCCATCACCCAGTCTGTCTGTACTATGCAACTGTAAATTCCGTGAACTTGTAGATCGAGCCTGATTTGGGGTTTTGCTTGGGATTTGTACGAACAACACAATCATATTTCGGCTAACGGGGGCTTCGTAACTTATAACCTGTTCAGCTTGTATTTCTATTTTTGTGCACGCTCTCCGGGAACCTCCGTTTACCTCCTTCACGTTTCTCAGATGTTTAAAAAAAAACGAGAAAAAAAAACAAACGTCGTACCTGGGAATGAAGACCACTCGTGTTTTTGCCCCTTAATGAATCACCTCATACTGATAACTGCATGTTTCTTCCCAGAATGCATCCCTCTGCTGTGTTTCTCGTGTTTACAGCGTAATCCGTGCCGTCACCCGCGAACTGGTTGGCTGTTCTTGGGGGGGGGAATCATTCCGATAACGTTACGTGCTGAAGTGCTCCGTTGCTCTTCCGACGCCACAGCTATTTGCCAACGTTAACCTTTTTTAAAAAATAATAAAATAGTGATAATTTTATTAAAGAGTGACACCTCGTACTTTTTATCTGCTTATAGTTACATTTACTGTTGTGGAAAACAAGTTCCTGTTCGAACCCATACCCCCCTTGTGTAAATACTGTACATGTTCAGGAATGCCGAGATGTTTTAGCCCTGTGTGCCTATACAGCATCCATTCCAAGGAGAGGATTTACGAGACGGAAATATAGAGAGCTCTAAATTCAGATTCGACAAATTTTATTTTATTTTTTTCCTCTTTGAGTCGAATAGTTTTCTTAAGTCCAATCAAATCAGAAGAAAGCCATGATTGCCTTGCTACCTCAGACTCAACAGCATTCATTTGCAAAATTTGTGCTTTTTCTTGTCGTTATTTTCTTTCACAAAACCACAAACAGAAACCTAAAGCCACAAATTGTATATTTTAAATCACGTTCCTCGAGACCACTTATTTAGTAAGATCAGGGATGAAGATCAAGATTGAGAGATAAGGCTGAAAATGAAAAGTCAACGATTTAAAAAAAAAAAAAAGTAGTAAAAAACACAATTCTGTGGTTGGTCTGTGAATTTTTTTTTCATAGCTTTTTAAAAAATTTTCTACGTGGTATAGTTTGTGCTTTTCCCAGTGAAGCATTAACACTACTATAACCAGTCCAATGTTTCCTAGACTGCGGGGTTTGGACGCGCCAGATATCTGAGTGCTGATCTGAGACCAGGTTTTTGTCTCCTCTATCGATAAAAGGAGTGATCTCAGGTCAGCGTCTCGTAAGTCCAGGTCCCGATGTTCATTTTTTTGTGCTGTTTCATGTCCACCGAGCTGTGGTGTTGTTCTTATCTGAGGTAGATTGTGTAGGCTGACCACACTACATGTAATATGGTTTTATTCCAAAATAAATTTTATAACAAGCATTTTTGTTGTGTTTGTGTTCATTTGAGATTTTAGTCGTTCATGTGCCTTAAAGCCAAGTGCATGCTGTCTGGTTCAAGCTTTATGAATAAAAGATGTAATCATTTGTCGAATGCAATAATGAATTTCAACTCATTAGTATTCTCAAGGGACAAAAGAAGTGCATTAAGTCAGATCTAATTCTCGAGATGATTGCACTGTTCATTAACAAGCCATGTTTACTCTTGTTGATGTATCGCTATAATATGTTGCACCGCTTTTTTAATAGTCAAGTGTTCAGATGAAAACGCATGTAATGGCATTCAGCTCTTCCACAGTCAGCAAAATCAGCAAGTTATGAGAAGGTATGTCTTGGGGTTTTTCGTTTTGTTGGATGTTGTTTAAAGAATATTTCCAGAAAAAACAAAATTATATAGAAAACTAATTGGAAGAATCTACTGTTATTGTAGCTTTTGACCAGTAGGTGGCACTGTCATGAGATTTTGTTGCATAGTCTGAGGTCATGGTCTTGAAAATGCCTACCAAGTTTGAGATACAGCCTCACTTCCTGTTTGGTGACTTAACTGTCAAATTAATTGGCCCATTATGGGCAAACCGTTTGGACTACTCAAAATTATTGCGATATATTTTATGAGGCTTACTCTGAAGATGATGTCTGCCAAATTTGGCAATGATTAGCCAAAATGTATAGGAGGAGTAGCAAAAAAAACAAACAAAAAAAAAACATTTTTAACAAAATCCAAGATGGCAGAAAATTGATGTCATAGGATGCGTTTAACCTGTCTCGACCCAGAGAATCTAGTCTTTTCAATTTTGGGGACACAGTTCACAAAGTTATGACCATAAAAGTACTTTCGAATTAGGCCAAAATCTGACCTGGTGGTGGTGCTAGAGCACTGGCAGAACTTGGTCCAAATTTGGTCAGAATGTTCCTTAGACCCTCTTCAATCAGTGTGCCAAATTTCACAACTTTTTACCTGACGGTTCTATGGGCTGCCATAGACACCCTAGCCAGAAATAGAAGAAGAAAAGGAAAACATTGAATAACAATGGGCTGCCTTTTGCGCCTTCAATAGAGAAGAATGCTGAAAAGTGCCCACTAGTGGTGGGTGATATGTGAGGACTAAAATAACTTAATCTTACAGAAAACGTCACCGTATGAACAATTACGCACTTTCTAAAATCCGTAGCCTTAGCTTATGCGGAGCGGATGTGGAGTCATCCAAGCCCATGTGAGCAAGTTGGATAATGTATTGGACAGAGTATATACTGATATGAGCTTGTGAATTGTCTTACAGCTGAATCTGTAAAACTGTCTGAGATGGTGTTCCAGAAAACTAATCAACACTTTCTGACCAATCAGATTTGAGAATTCATCAGCACTGTACTATTTAAAAATAAATAAATAAGCGTATGCTTTCCCCAGGTTTTGAATTCAAACCCTGTACAGAGTGTCTTTTAGTTAAAAAATAGTGTTGCATAAAACTAAGACCTTGTTAGTGATTAATTAATTAGCATGCTAATAAACTAGTGCATCTCTTTAAACTTTGACGTTATAAAGCTACTGTACTTGTACAACTGCTGTGCGGTAGAATTCTGCCTGGCTTCGACGCACTTGGAAGCGTTCCTTTCCTGCATACTGCAGCAACACCACAGGGTCGGGCTTCGAATTTAATAATGCATGCACGTGATCCTGTTTTAAAATCAGAGGTGCTGGGTTCAATACGAACTCTCAAATGGGAACGGGAGCGCGATTAGTTCTTTACCCCATCTGCTCTATCCACACCATCCGAATGGAACGTCTTCCCCCTAAAACAATCAGAAGTGAAAGGAAGAGTTATTTGATCTTTCGCTTCTCTTGTCAGGTGGAATTGTGTTATAGGTTCTGAGCGCAGCTCTTTGGAAGCTCAGTGGAACTTCACCTTATGTCCACTTGAATTTTTGTTGTATTGTGCCACATTTAGGCTAAAGTTATTACCACCTCGCCGACTTTGGAGGAAATGGAAGAATTTAAGTTGAGCCGCCTCCTGTTCCTGCGCTGTACATCTCAGTAAGTGTCAACATGCTCAAAGCACACGACACGCCGCTAGTCATTGTTGTCGCTCCAGTCAGTTTTTGTTGTCCCTGACTACCCCCCCCACACACACACACAACTGTTGTTGCTCGTGGGTGTGGCCTGTTCCAATAAGAACTGGCCATAGCCTGGAGAATATTCCAGAAACCTATTTCCGTGCCATCTGGTCACGTCTTTATGGAAAACAATCACTCCCTCACAATCCAGTATCACTACCACTCCGTGTACTTGGTGTCCAACTTCTACCTTCAAACCTCATTTTACATTCATTTTAGTAATTTAAAAAAAAAAATTTGAAAGTTACATTCATTATATAAAATTAGATGAATTGAATTTTAAACTTCCTGCCAATAGTAAATGTAACATATCATGATTTTAATTACCGTATGTTGCGTCAAAAATTGTTAAACCTTGGTTAAACATCCTGATGGAATATATTTGCTATCAGTGGATAAAGGATCCGCTTCAATCACGAAATTAAACAAGCTGCATCCGGATATCAGTTATACCCTACTTATACAGTAGGCGAAAAGCAGTATGCCGAAGGAGTAGTGTGTCCGAATAATACCCGGATGACCTTCTGCTTCCACTTGGATTCTGCAGCATGGAACCCGTGGATACTGCGCTGTCCCATAAGGTGAAGGAGCCGTCGGAATCAAAAATGGCAGAAGACCGCGTGTCAGCTCTTTTTAAGTGTAAGTGCTTGGTATTTAAGTATTAAGTATTGTTCCTTGTGGTTAAACCATACTTGTTTGCCATATACAGTATTTGATTTTAGATGCAGTGTCTTCAAACTATCGTTGTTGTTGTTTTTTAACTCACACTGGATTAACTAAGGAGTAAGTGGTAGATGGATGGATGGATGGACGGATTAACTATTTAAAATAAAAAAAGGGGGGGTCATAGCCAAATTGTATACAGTGTACTGTATAATTTATACATCTGTCACTTCAGCTTCAGAAAAACGAAGCCAAGTTATTTTTTTAACCACCATTACCAAACACAAATCAGTGTTCTGAAGGAACTAAACCCACATACAGAATTGTCTGATTTATTGGTTGATTTGCTGCAGAACTGCGACTCTGTTTTGTGAACCTTGATAGAAAATTAATACCTTCAAAAGCTAGCTATTTACAAATATATAAATAAATAAACTAAATAACGCATTAATCAGTGTGAAAACTGGTTGTTTGTTTTACATGCTAGGATTTGGACTAGGTTTGTTGGCAGATTAGCAAAGCAATCTAACTCTAGCTACGTGCACGCAACCAGAGGCTCTCGGCTACACAATTATTGATAAGCGTAAGATGATGGTTCCTGCAAAAGCCTATACTCTAAAGTTGTAAAAACAAACAAACAAAGAAAAAAATAGAACCACACGCTGTAAGATTGGTCCAAGGAATCGTTCAGTGTCCTGTACCTAATTTTGTCTGATCTATTGACCCTTTGGTTATCAAAACAGCTTTGTTTGTTCTCTTTCTTGGAGCACACTTCTGTGCACTGCAGCTTTGAAAACTTTTGGACTGGGTTTCCGTGAACCTGGAATGGGATGAGTGGGGAATTTGAGAATACTCTCTTTTCTTTCTCCAAACCCTCATCCCTTCTTCTTTGATGTTTCAGTGCCACAGGAACAAGAGCTTCTGGAAGGAGCAGATGCAGAAGTAAAAATGGGACAGAGACATGAAATAAACATGCGTCTGTAGGGTTTCAGTCAAAGAGGAGATGAGAGGGGGGAAACAGACTCGAGTAGTCAGAAGCTCGCGCAATATGTTGAGCAGAAAGAAATCCACAGCGTCTCTAAGGGTTTTTACTCGGTCACATACGCATCACACGTCTCAGAGTAATCTAATTCAGGATCGATTTTTGTCTTTTGTGTTGCAGACATCCTATGAGAGGAAAAAAAAATTATGACTCCTTTTAATATGCCCCTCTCAATTATGCGGCTTTATTGATCTGATTTTTTTTCTCCTCTCATTTAAAATGCCGTTAGGGGAATACCGAAGTTGTGTGAGTTGTGGCACACATACTATTATTATTATCTAATCCCCAAACTTACAGTTTACACCACAGCGCTGTAATATTCTCAATTCTGATCAGTCACAAGGTTTTGATTAATTTTCTAGCTCTAGATTTTCAGGTCCAAGATAAAAATCACAGGTTTATATTAATGTATGTATGTATATAAACTGTATGTAGTTGTTAAGGTGATGTTTTCTCTGAGGAGATATTTTTGGAAGGAGTGTGTCTAGTGTCTTAGGTTTAGTTTCTGATATTTAGGTTGTTTTGGGGTTGTTGGGGGTTTTTTTTCTCTCTCTCACACACATTTAGAGTTTACATTCAAATACATGCTGGGTAGGGCCTCCGTTTGCTCTCAAAACAGCCTTAATTCTTCACGGCTTGGATTCCAGATGATGTTGGAAACATTCCTTTGAGATTCTGGTCCGTGCTGAGATGATTGCATCATGCAATTCTTTGCAGATTCTTCAGGTGCATTTTCATTCTGCGAACCTCCCGTTCTACCACATCCCAAAGGTGTATTCAGATCCGGTAATTCCAGGCCACTGAAGAACACTGAACTCATTGTCATGTTCTTGCAACCAGTTTGAGACGACCTTTTGATTTGTGACATGGTGCGTTATCATGTAGGAAGTCGCCATTAGAAGATGGTAAATTGTGGCCATGAATTGATGCACATGGTCAGCATTGATACTCAAATACAGTAGGCTGTGGCATTCAAGCCATGATTGATTGGTATTAATGGGCCCAAACTGTGCCACGAAAACATTCACAATGACACCACCTCCACCGGCCTGGAATCTTGACGCAATGCAGACTGGGTCCACAAATTCATGCTGCTGGTGTCAATTTCTCACCATAGCATCTGTGTGCCTCAGGAGAAATCGAGCTTCATTAAGACCAGGCTACTTTTTTCCAGTCCTTAACTGTCCAGTTCGGGTGACCCTGAGCCCACTGCAGACGCAGCTTTCTGCTCTTGGTTGACAAGATTAACCCGACGTGGTCTTCTGCTTTCGTAACCCATCCACCTCAAGGTTCTCAAGGTGTTGTGCATTCTGAGATGCTTTTTCAGCTCACCACAATTGCGCAGAGTGCTTATCTGAGTTACAGTAGCCTTTGTCAGCTCGAACCGGTCTGGCAATTCTGCGTTGACCTCGTCGTCGTCAACAACGCGTTTCTGTCCACAGAACTGCAGCTCACTGGATGTTTTTTTCAGTCAGATAGATAGAAAGAGAGATAGTCAGATAGATAGAAAGAGAGATAGTCAGATAGATAAACTGAGAGATAGTCAGATAGATAAAGAGAGATCGTCGTCAGCAACGCGTTTCCGTCCACAGAACTGCAGCTCACTGGATGTTTTTTTTTTTTTTTTGGTCTTTGTTGCACCATTATGTGTAAACTCTAGAGACTGTTGTGCGTGACAATCCCAGGAGAGAAACCAACTCGTCTGGCACCACCAATCATACCACGGTCAAATTTGCATAAGAGGTAGAAGATGGATGGATGGATGGAGATATATATATACATACATATACACACACAGAGAGAGAGAGAGAGAGAGAGAGAGAGAGAGATACAGCTGCACCCCATTCTCCGAGTAGTTAGTGGAGATAAAGGGACTTTGAGTGTCTCAGCGTTTATTCCCTAAGCGTTTTTCTTTCGTTTGAAAGTTCATTGATTATCCATAACTGCTCATGGCGTGAAGAATTCATCTCATTACAGTTATAGAGAGCCTGGAGTGCAGAGGATCCCGCTTTACAGCAACACAGAAACCGTGCTCATAGTGCACATAAAAATTGCACTTCCAAACTATATTTTATACTTTGTCTTCATTGGACATGAAACTTTTTCCCCAAACTCCATTATGCAATAACACTTGAAATTATATTGCTTATGTGTGTGTGTCTCCGTCTGCTCAGGTAAGTACGGTACGGAAAAGTGAATTATGTCTAGCTTTTTAGAATAGGTTTTATCGCCTGTTTTACGATATTTAGAATTAGTATCATAAAGAGTCTTATTTTAATTATGAAATCTGTCTAATCCTTGTAAGTATTTCGTGCTCAGTCATAGTCACCATCTCGCGGGCTTTAAGGCGAATCTGTGCTAATGTTCTGTTCTTTACTGCACACCCGGGAGGCTTTTAGCTGGTATTTGTTTTGGAGTGACTCAGCGCTGTAGTGGGCAGTGAAGGAAGAAGGAGCGCTAATGTGTTCCAAGGTTAAAGGAGTACTTCTTCTCGTCCTAAAAGTGCTTCACACACAACTGAGTCACACCACGTGTGTCTGTAGCAGAAGTAGGAGAGTCTAGAGAATGCAAGCCATCCAGGGTTTTTAATCCGCTTTTGTGGAGCATCTGCTGTACAAGTTCTTTTGAATGAGCTGTTACTATAGAAACGATAGCGTATATAAGAACAAGCACATTCATCTCAAGCTGTGACTTGTTTTGCAGACAGAACTACTATCAGAGCTGCTCTTATAAAACATGAATCAGCACATTCTGACATTTAGAAATGCTGAATAAAGTTAAGGCTATTTCACAAGGCTAGTAGCTTATAAAATTGCACATTTGTTTGTTTCATAAACAAATTCTTCCCAGGTTCTGCTCACATCTGTACTGCCTGACATGGACGAGTCTAAATGTTTGTGTAGAAGAGACTCAAAGATCCCATGTGTTTGAGTGAGAGCTCAGCTTTGAAGTCAGTGGAGACACCTCCAGAGACAAATTACTCCTGACATTCACAGAACTATTAAGGTCTGCATCTACTGACTGTTAACGCAGCAGTGCAAAAAATAAACCTGTCAGACGCAGGAGAGGGTAATGAGGAGGAACCGCTGCATTGTGGGAATGCTTGAGACGAGAGATAAACAAATGCCGAGAGTCGTTTTGTAGCAGTGGAATGTCTCAGCGTTTCCACTAGATGCTCGTGGAGTTAATAAGAAATGAAACCGAGTAGATATCAGTGTCTCATAGCGCTAATGTAGAAAACAGAACTCACATCTGTTTCATGAGTGAGTCGTATGGGGTCTATAAAAGCACATGCATATAGTCCTGCATATGAGAAAGTAATAAGTGAATATAATCGTATGTGGAAATAAACGAATCTTGTAAAATAAATAAATAAATCATGTAAAGATATGAATCATGTAAATAAATAAACAGATCATGTATTCTCTTTCTTTTTTTAAATGAAGTAAAATAAGGCAAGTAAATAAATTATGAAACTTTTTTGAAATTTATTGCATGTAAAAAAAAAGTTAAAATTAAATGTACTGAGAATCACAGATGAAGACAAAGTACATAGATAGATAGTCAGATAAAAGTAGATAGATAGATAGATAGATAGATAGATAGATAGATAGATAGATAGATAGATAGATAGATAGATAGATAGATAGATAGATAGATAAACTGTGAAATAGATATAGATAGTCAGATGGATAAATAGATAGATAGATAGATAAACTGTGAGAGATAGATAGATAGATAGATAGATAGATAGATAGATAGATAGATAGATAGATAGATAGATAGATAGATAGATAAACTGTGATAGATAGATAGATAGATAGATAAACTGTGATAGATAGATGGATGGATAGATAGATAAACTGAGCGATAGTCAGATAGATAGAGAGAGAGATGGTCAGATAGAGAGAGAGATGGTCAGATAGAGAGAAAGAGAGATGGTTAGATAGAGAGAGAGAGAGATGGTCAGATAGATAGATGATAGATAGATAGATAGATAGATAGATAGATAGATAGATAGATAGATAGATAGATAGATAGATAGATAGATAGATAGATAGATAGATAAACTGTGATAGATAGATGGATGGATAGATAGATAAACTGAGCGATAGTCAGATAGATAGAAAGAGAGATGGTCAGATAGAGAGAGAGAGAGAGATGGTCAGATAGATAGAGAGAGAGATGGTCAGATAGAGAGAGAGATGGTCAGATAGAGAGAGAGATGGTCAGATAGATAGAAAGAGAGATGGTCAGATAGAGAGAGAGATGGTCAGATAGATAGATAAACTGTGATAGATAGATGGATGGATAGATAGATAAACTGAGCGATAGTCAGATAGATAGAAAGAGAGATGGTCAGATAGAGAGAGAGAGAGATGGTCAGATAGAGAGAGAGAGAGAGATGGTCAGATAGAGAGAGAGAGAGATGGTCAGATAGAGAGAGAGATGGTCAGATAGAGAGAGAGATGGTCAGATAGAGAGAGAGATGGTCAGATAGATAGAAAGAGAGATGGTCAGATAGAGAGAGAGATGGTCAGATAGATAGATAGATAGATAGATAGATAGATAGATAGATAGATAGATAGATAGATAGATAGATAGATAGATAGATAGATAAACTGTGATAGATAGATGGATGGATAGATAGATAAACTGGAGCGATAGTCAGATAGATAGAAAGAGAGATGGTCCATAGAGAGAGAGATGGTCAGATAGAGAGAGAGATGGTCAGATAGATAGAAAGAGAGATGGTCAGATAGAGAGAGAGATGGTCAGATAGATAGATAGATAGATAGATAGATAGATAGATAGATAGATAAACTGTGATAGATAGATAGATAGATAGATAGATAGATAGATAGATAGATAAACTGTGATAGATAGATGGATGGATAGATAGATAAACTGAGCGATAGTCAGATAGATAGAAAGAGAGATGGTCAGAGAGAGAGAGAGAGAGATGGTCAGATAGATAGAGAGAGAGATGGTCAGATAGATAGAGAGAGAGATGGTCAGATAGATAGAAAGAGAGATGGTCAGATAGAGAGAGAGAGAGATGTCAGATAGATAGAGAGAGAGATGGTCAGATAGAGAGAGAGATGGTCAGATAGATAGAAAGAGAGATGGTCAGATAGAGAGAGAGAGAGATGGTCAGATAGATAGAGAGAGAGATGGTCAGATAGAGAGAGAGATGGTCAGATAGATAGAAAGAGAGATGGTCAGATAGAGAGAGAGAGAGATGGTCAGATAGATAGAGAGAGAGATGGTCAGATAGAGAGAGAGATGGTCAGATAGATAGAAAGAGAGATGGTCAGATAGAGAGAGAGATGGTCAGATAGATAGAGAGAGAGATGGTCAGATAGATAGAGAGAGAGATGGTCAGATAGATAGACTGTTAGATAAGTAATTAGAGAAAATAAAATAAGTAATGAAAAAGTAGTGATCCTAATTATAAAAAAGAATTGTGTAAACAGTGATGTTAAAAGAAATGAATCATGTATAAAAATCACGTGAAAATAAATGAGGAATAGTTATTTAGTGCTGAGCAAAACCAGCATTTTACACCCAACCACACTCTGACACTTTCTGGAGTAAAGGAAGAGAGGAGGAATGGACCGGAGAGACGACTTCTCTGCTGGAGTGAAAGGAGAAGACTAACACAATTAGGGGGGAAAAAGTTTTCCTCTAAATAATTAATGCTTCTTCGGAGGCATTATAATATACCGCTTTGTTTATAATGAAGTTAAATAAACCACTGGAGCATTCATTTTAATAAGGCGGTTGATTAAATTCAGTTTTGCTGAGCTAATTTATAAGGCTTAAGTGTTTTCTCTCTCTGTGTCTGGCCAAATCCGCTCGACTGTTCTTTCTCTCGTTAATCATTGCGTTCCTCGCCATAACGAAAATAAAACGGTGCCTGATGTGAATCGTGATCAGAGCTGATCTGATTGTCATCCACAATTCCATAACCTCAGACGGGACTTGAACTCATCCCTCAGTCTCTCGGACATGAGCCTATCAATCTCCCGGAAGACTTCAAGCTCTCCTCTGGTGTCTATTCACAGAGGTTAAGATGTATTCGAGGGAAAAGTAATAGAACAAATTTACATAAAAGACTGGACAAAACTTTTATTTATATATATATATAAAATAAAATAAAACCACTCTCTCACACAGTATTGATGACCAGTACTGATGACCATTTAAAAAAATGTCAGGACACAAAAAAGCTGGCAAAAATATAGCCAGTTGTGTCTTTAAAAAAAAAGAAACAGTTTGATGTTTAAAAAGTGAACAAGACAAAATAACATAAAAAAACAACTACAAAACTATTGACAAGATCTTGCAAATGACAGACACAATATCAGTCAAAAGGGACACAATGACAACCAGCTTCAAAACCCAGCTTGATAAAAGAGCACAAACATTCTCAAAAACCAGAGAAGAACTGGCACGCACAGACAAAACATCAGTCCATGGTGATTGAAGTTGATAGAGCTGTTGTGTGGGTCGTATTCATGATCCAAAAGTGTTAGCTAGACGACTGGGTCAGAGCACCTCCAGAACGGCAGGTCGAAATGGTAAATGGTGCACTTATATAGCGCTTTTATCCAAAGTAACTGTGTCTCATTCTCTCTCTCTCTCTTCTCTCTCTTTTCTCTCTCTCTCTCACACACACACACACACACACACACACACACACACACACACACACACACACACACACACACACACACACACACACACACACACACACACACACCCACCCCAATGGTAGCAGAGCTGCCATGCAAGGCACTAACTTGCCACCGGGAGCAACTTGGGGTTCAGTGTCTTACCTAAGGACACTTTGGCATGTGGAGTCACGTGGGCCAGGAATGGAACCTCCAACCCTATGATTAGTGGACAACCAACCCTACCACCTGATCCACACCTGCCCCTACATGAAGTCTAAATGAGTTATTAATCAAATTCTTGAATTAGTTTGAATTTTATTTTACCCATAGACGTGTTTCATTGTCTCTGTCTCTTACTTTTGCGCTGATGTTATTTCGTCTTCTGTGTTACTTTTTTTTTTTTTTGCATTAACCCACTTCATGAATCGTCAAGTTTTTCTTCGGGAAAGTCGGGTTCGTATTATCTAACGCTCTTATTTCTGCTGCCTGAGACACAAAAATGACTCGTTCTAAGTTCAACTGCACAAGGCGTTATATTTAAACATTTAAAACTTGAACATTGAGACGTGAAAACTTGTTTTGAGACAGTAGTAAAGACAGATCTGCTTCTTCAGTCACATATGATTGGATTTTGTTCTGCACCCACAGAAAAGCCTCATTTAAAAGTCAACTGATTTCGTAACTAATTTAAAATGCAAGGCTTTTTCTTTGCACAAGTGTCAGTCAGTCTGGCGCACTGCCTAAGCTATGGCTGATTTTTTCCCCCCTCCAATTCTGGCTGTCATTTGAAGATGTTGCAGCAGATTTTCCATGGTGTAATGGTCTGGATAATGACCTGGCCTTTGGTTGACTTTTTTAATATTCCGGTGAGACTTCTGGTCTGTGCTTCAATGTGCTGTGCTCCTGAATGAAAAATCTTCACCTCAGGCTTTATTTCCTTCACCACAATGAATGATCGTCACTATCTGTTGAAATTCTGATCTCGCTGTAAGATGGGGTTTTTTCTGGTCATCTTCACATGAGCTTCATATGGGGAAAGAACTTCAATTTTAATTTGGAGTGCGCTGCTTTTAATGTTTGGCTTCCTGTTGTGGAAACGTTGCCCAGACAAGCATTTCGTTTTTGCTTAGTGCAGAAATAGTTCGTTATCTCCAAATGCAAAGTGGCCTCTGAGATGCAAATTCATAACATGCACCTAAATTCAGGGATTGGGTCGGGGTATAGGATTGATAATCAGTCCCTTCAGGATTTTGCAAAATCCACGAAGGAAAATGCCGTAATATTCGCAGGATCTTGTCATTTTCCAAAATTACTGCAGATTTTTCACAGATTTGGGCCAAGATGTCATGTGACGTCATCACATTCAGCCAAAGCCCTCTACGATTCTCATGCGTCAAACATGAGTACAGCTAAAAGGTTTCGTTTACCAATGAACATCACTGCGAAAGGCAATTTCGCCAATTGTTTTTCTTTTCGTTCCCCAAAAAATACAAAGCTCTGCAGGTTGCATCGCAAATTTCGAACAAAGCTGTAGCAAAATAAATTTTTTTTTGCTACAGCAATCACAAAAAAATTATAAATAAATAAATATATAAAAGCATTACTTTAGAATTTTTTGAGATCTGGTGTCTGGTTCGTCTTTTTTATTTGGCCGCTCCATTGAAAGTCAATAACATTCGTGGTGGCTCAGTGGTTAAAGGCCCTGGATTACTGATCAGAAGGTCAGGAGTTCAAGTCCCAGCACTGCCAAGCTGCCACTGCTGGGCCCTTGGGCAAGACCCTTAACCCCCTCAACTGCTCAGTATTATAAATGAGACAAATGTTAGTTGCTCTGGATAAGTGTCAAATGTCTTAAATAAATAAATATTTACTGAAACAACATACTAACATACAACATACTTTTGACCTTGTGGTCAAAAGGATTTTGAGATTGAAAGTAACGAATAACACACTTGCCAGTATGCTGTTATAGAAAGGAATCAACAACCCTGAAGTTCACTATTTTCCCAACAATTTTGTTTATTAAAGAACAACATACACCTTTTATCCTTTTAAATTAAAAATTAATGGGTTTTAAAAAATATTTGTTAAATTTTTTTTTTTTTTTTTTTATAATTTTTTAAAAAAAAAAAAAAAAAAACCACAAAAAAAAAAAAAAAAAATTGTGGGGCCTTTCCTCCGCCTGTTATCTTTTATTTTTTTTTTTTTTTAAATGTTTTTTTTTTTTTTTTTTTTTTTTTCAAGACAGCAAAATTTCAAATCGGAACTTTAAAGGGAGTTTCTCTGACAATTACAAAAATCTACAGGCGAACAAACTAATATAATGTTACAACATTCTTCTCGTCATCCAGAGTAATTCCAGAAATTTGCAAAAATATATATTTTTTAATTCAATTCATTATTAAAATCTGTGGTATTAGTGATGATGATGATGATAATAATAATAAGTACCACAATTTACAGTGTTTCTTGTTATAAGTATGTCAACATTAAGCATAATTACAATGAGTTAATGCTTGCAGTTTTATCTCCACTGTGTTGCTCTGTGTTATGGCTCAGATGTTTATGCTGCTTGAATATTCTAGTTTCTGCCTTTGGGACAGACTATTTAAAACCAGCCATCTGTTTACGAGAGCTTTCTCTCTCTCTCTCTCTCTCTCTCTCTCTCTCTCTCTCTCTCTCTCTGTACTACTGTATTCCGGAGCTCCGCTTGAAGTTAATGATAGTGCGTCAGCAAAGAAAAGTTCTGACCTCCCCCCTTAATACAATGTAGATGAAATGAAGGTTATATAAGAGATTTAGAGCAACCGTCACTGAAGAATCATTGATTTCAGCACAACCGTTTTTCATTTCTAGATGGCAGGAGGTTGAAACAAACAAACAAAAAGACCTCAAACTGCAATAAACTCTAATGATCCTGAGGTTCAGCAGAAACATGATGGAGTGAGAGAAGTTGAAAAAGTTGAAGTGAAGTGGGATGGAGTTTGGAAGCTGACAGAGTAGACATGTTGAAACGTCACGTTCTGTAAAATTCCTTTTTGTGTTGCGTGTATTAATACACGTATGTTTTTGCCAGTTTTACGTGGCATCAAAATGGAAGACCTGAAGCATGGTGACATCCATCTAAACATGTTTTAGGGTCTAATGAAATAGCTCAATTAATATTATGCAGCAAACTAACATTAGTGTACTGTAGCCTAGCTAGCTAGAATGTTAGCACAATAGTCACGACGTTCGTATACTGAGCATTGAATGTTTAACCGTGAATAGTGTGACTCGAAACACGTTTGGCCTAATTGACATAAAATCTGTATTTTTTAATTTTTACATTTTGAGATTTACGTTTAGGGTTCTGCGTTTTTAAAAATCTCAAAACCGTGACACGATTTTTCAAAATGTCTGGATGTGTTTAAAGGCTGTCATCCTGAACGAAACCATGCCCATCAGGATAAAAACGTTTCATGGTAGGATAAAGGGGATCAGTCAGAAGAACTTAGGATTCATTTGAAGTGAAGCTTCCTCTGAGGGGACAAGAGATGAAGAGATGTTGAGACAAACCATGTGAGCGAAAGTAAATGCTCCCTACGGCATAACAGAGTCACTGATTGTTTTTTTTGTCTCTAATTTGTGACCTGTCTGCATCTGCCTTTCTGTGTGCCTGCTGATTCTTCTCAAATACGTGCTAATTACGTATGGGGGGTTGGATGGCGCCTTTAATGGATGCTTTCTAAATTTTTTATACATGCGCATATTATTGTTCCAACCCATAATTGCATGTCTCTGTCTCCTAGCAACACCCACATCCTCACTGACCCATGTCTATCAGACCCGAGCTGTAATCACATGGAGACGCGGCCAAACAAACACTTTCATTTCAAATGTCAATATATGTTGTCGTCATTGAGAAATGCTGTTGACTTTCCTACTTTTTGGGGAATTTATCTCAAGTGGAATCAAGTTCTGTGGCGTCGTGAGTGGGTGTGGGGTTAAACAGAATAAGGTTTCTAAATAATAATGTTAAAACCATAAGTGTGTGTGCGCACTCGTAAAAATCCATGCTTTGAAAAGGCGGATCTGATAAGTATAAATGCCTCTATATCTAGTCATGTCCGTGTTTTTATTGAAATGTCTTCATACCACAGCGTATTCTCATTCTCATTTCTGATTGGTCAGAAAATGTTAGGTTTTGTTCTAATACATGATAGTTTCTACAGTGTGTGTGTGTGTGTGTGTGTGTGTGTGTGTGTGTGTGTGTGTGTGTATACGTATATAGTATGTTCTACAGTACTATATATACTATACTATGCTCTATTGTTATATATGTACACTTTACTATATTACATATATATAAAATATGTCTTATTAACTTTAAGACAATTTTTTTTAAAGAGACGCGGGTGGGGTTGCCAGGTCTCCGTAAAGCAAAAAACAAAACAAGACACCTGAAACTCGGCTACAAATTTCAGGCTTTCGAAAAAGGAGACACACTTTTCTTATTTTTCACCATGGTGCACATGC
This sequence comes from Ameiurus melas, assembly GCA_012411365.1. Taxonomy (NCBI): domain Eukaryota; kingdom Metazoa; phylum Chordata; class Actinopteri; order Siluriformes; family Ictaluridae; genus Ameiurus; species Ameiurus melas. Next base: position 21,064,137 of record CM022768.1, on the reverse strand, counting down.
ATTTGTCATTGCCTGGCATGGATATTATCCCAGCCCCCCCCCATCTTACAACAGAAATGATTCTGTACATTGTATCTACAAGGGCTGCACTTACACGTTCCCGTTGTTTGCCAGAGCTTATATTCGTTGACGTTGATTGGGTTTAATTCCAATTATCTCATTAAAAACATTATCTTCATGACTGTGGACTATTTTTTTTTAATTACACTTTCCCCCCCCCCCTCCCCCCACCATAATATGCCCAATATGCCATAAAAACAATGACTCTGGCAACCTTGGATTGATAGCTGCTATAATGTAGGTGAAAAAAAAATCAGAAATCCATCTAAATCCAAACTTTTCACGTCATAACGGTAATCAGTCTCTGTTCCAAATGCAAAACAGAAGAACTGGACATTACACGTGTCACGTGTCATGTCGGCCCACACTTGGTGTTTTGTAGTTTATAATAACCGGAAGGCAGGCGGTGAGACGGACGAGCTGCAGTCTTGTGTTTTGAGACTTTTCCATGAGCCAAAAACTGGAACGGTCTAATTTACTGTCTCGAAATAATTCCGGACAATACATCTGCTCATGCGTTTCCCCCTCTGTCTCGCGTTGCCTTGCCCTCCATGCCCGGCTATAATGAGCCTTCGGGTTTTTTTTTTTTATTCCCCATTCTCTTTGGCTGCTTTTTCATGATGAGAGCCATCATCTCATTTTTCACGCCGCAGTAGCCAAATGTCTCTCCGTCCCCTCATTAGATCCACGCGTCTTTCCCTTTTTCTCTCCACATGCAGGTGTTCAGACAGATAGCGCTTATAAGCGTGATTCTTCTCACACCGTCTCTCTCTACCTCTAGCATTAGGTTCACGTGGGAAGACGTGGCATTGCTGCAGAGCAGGGCAGACGTGGAAAAAAAAGTATATTATGTACTCAAAACATGAAATATTTTCCTCTTAACTTTCATTTTCCTTTCATTCGTCACGGTGCTGACGTGAGTCCGCTGCGAATACGCTATTTACTGCCAAATTCTAAAAAAAAAAAAAAAAAAAAAAGCCAGACTGTTTTCTTTGGCTTTCAGCTAAAACAAGGCGAAAGAAAAGCTAAACTTTTCCTCCTAACTGCCTACGTCTTGTTTGTTCAAATGCCTTAAAAAAAGAGAAAATGATGCAAGCTGTAATGGTTACAGCTTTTCATTCATTCATATGAAATCCAGTGATATCTGCAAATGCTACCCGCCCTCTTTCGCATACGCACACGAGCTCACAGACGCCCATGATTGGCTAGTGTCGCTGTGATTGACAGGGGAGACAGCGACTAATATTGCTCTCTTGTCTTCCAGTCATGGATGGATGGATGGATGAATGGATGTGGCATTGTTGGGATTCGAACCCGCAATCTCCTGATACTACAAACGTCTTCCTATTGCGTTATTTAATTAAAAGAAAATTGTGCAGTTGCTAAACCTCTCCCACGGATATGACGTGACTACGTTTACATGGACAGCAGTAATCTAATTATTGACCTTACTCTGAATAAGATAATATGATTAAGGTGTTTACATGAGTTGCTTTTAGAATACTCCTGTCATGTTCCCGTTTTACATGTTATAGAACATAATTAGATTAACAGCACACGTCATTACGTCACCGCGCCACGCCGTCCGACGTCCCTCCAGAATTTCACGTATCTACATACAGTTCATTTTCATTATGGTACTGTATACATTTTTGGGTGTGTTTATTTAATTTTTTTTAACAAACGCTTTAATGCAGTTAATTATTTATCATGCTGTACGTGCTAATAGACAACCGCTTGAAGCCGTGGGCTGTATCACAAACCACGTATTTACCGTCTACATAGTAGCCGAGATACATGTATTTTTCCCCACTACAGGCTTATAGTAGGCAAGTATGCGGTTTGGGACGCGGCCGAACTCTCTTGTTCGCCGTAAAACTGCAGTGTGTGATCGTGTCCTGTCACAAAATGCGGTGAAAACTCTCACATGACGTTCAGAATGTGATTAAGGTGTTTACATGTCTGTAATACACGTCCATAATGCGACTAAAACAGGAATACTCCACCTGTCTTAATTCGATTAGAGCTTAATTTGAGAATGACCTTAATTAGATTGGGGTAAGTAATAATTGCTGTTTACATAGTAGTTTCTTAATCAGAGTATGGTCTTAATCGGATTAAGAGTGGATTATTGTTGTCCATGTAAACGCAGACATAACGTCCTTCGTTTTAATGATATTACTTGTATTGCTGTATTATGCTTTAAAGGTTATTTGCGTGCTGGAATGTTATCATGTGTACAGTAGCCTGACTCGAGTTGCTTCTCAGTTACAGGTGACCGCTTTAGATCCGAGTGGAGGGAAGAGCTCAGCTGTGCCGTACTCGTGCTCGCACTATCGTTCCACTCGAGCGCTCAACCACTCAGAGCTCCAGAGAGGACTTTTCTCACACTCTCGAAGATGTAGTTAAGGTTCGCTTCCTTGCTTCTCCACTCGCTTTCGCACACAGGTGCAGTTCTTCTGTCAGGTTAAGAGGCTCTCTCTCTCTCTGTGTGTGTGTGTGTGTGTGTGTGTGGGAGAGTTTGTGATTATCTGTCTCTCAGAGGTTTGATGGAAAGAAACCAGCAGCCTTCTCTGCTTTCTCACGGATGCCTGCGGCTCGGTTCAGAGCTCTCAGCAGAAAGGTCATGTGTCACAGGAGGGCCTGCGTGTTCAAAAGTTTTTTACACTCGTTAATTAGAGAAGTAATGAAAAGAGGAAGGAGCGAGAGTGAATAGAAGATTAAGTAAATCCCTTGTATTACTTCACCATATTTAAAGAATGCATCGTTAAGAAAATAGTGCCTTGATTTCAGATTCTCTGAACTTTCGGAGTTGAGCTGGGATTTTCTCAGTGCTATGCAAATTACAGGCATGATGCTTTAAAGCGACAAATCCAAATCCATTTCTTCAGTTCCACACTCACAACTTTAGTTCCTACTATACGATTAGTATAGAACAATGGAAGGAAAACGTGGTAACTGTGGTTATAAGCATAACAGTGACGCAACAACAGTTATATAAACAAGAAATTATTATTGACATTTCTGGCACAAAACGGATGGACAAATGTCCTGTTTATTTTTGTTCCCCTAGCTACACTAGCTTTACAGCTTGCTGGTTAGCTAGCTCATGTTGATTTGTACGTTCCCATTAAAATTGCCATCCCATCTTCCTTTTCATGACATTTACATTTAGTCCTATTTAGAAGCTTATTATAGACGAAATGTCCAAAAATGTTGATTATTGTAATTATATTCCAACAAAGTGTTGTTTTATTTTTATTTCATTTAAATCGAACAACATCAAAGGACTTATAATATTTATTATTAAATATGAAACGTAATTAGACAAAGTCTCTTTTTTTAAAAAGTTACATTTATTTAATTATAACTATTATTATTATTTATGTATTCATTTTTACAAAAGTTCCAAAATATTTCACTAGCAGGGACTGATTATGAAAAATTATATGTATTTATTTATATATATATATTAATTACTCTACTCACCTGTAGTGTCTTGCCTTAAGTATGATTTGTCAGTTCTTTTAAATCACTTTTACATTAATAATGTACATTCTTAAATGGTAAATGTGCACTTATATAGCGCTTTTATCCAAAGCGCTTTACACTGTGTCTCATTCACCCATTCACACACACACTCTCACACCAGTGGTAGCAGAGCTGCCATGCAAGGCGCTTGCTTGCCATTGGGAGCAACTTGGGGTTCAGTGTCTTGCCCAAGGACACTTCGGCATGTGGAGTCACCCGGGCCGGGAATCGAACCGCCAACCCTACGATTAGTGGACAACCTGCTCTACCAAATGCGCCACAGCCGCCCCATTCTCATTTACTGCACTCACCTCCAGCCAGGATAGTTCTCAATCATCCATTAACAGAAATGTTAAACAGTTTCTGTTATTCTAATCCTTTCCCTTGTGTCACAACATCCACGTGTGCGTTGTCATGATTCCGGGTCTCTTGGACAGCACCATTAGAGGATCAGTAGGCTGACTCTGAAGTCTCGAGGACTTCAACAGCGACGAACTGCGGCAGGGTCAGGTCTAATCGCCCACGGCTAGAAGCTCGATGATTACAGTCTAGGTGCAGCTGGCAATTCAATCAGTGGCACATTTAAAGCCTGGCACTAACGAATACCTTCCTCTCTCCGTCTAGAGGTTCCCTCAAGGAAGCTGAATTGCTGTATCCGGGGAAATAACACTTTCACAGTGGACTTTTTATACTTCCTACTAACTGAAGACAAAACCAAAGCTAAGTATTCTTGTGATACTGCCTAGACTCCACCTGCACTAGAGTAAAAAGCTGCCTGTAGCCCTGAGTTTCTTTTGTCCCAATGCACAGCTCTATTAGTCATGAGGTTATAAGCGTGACACTCATTACAGCATAACAACAGAGTTACTCCGGGTGTATTTTCTCTCAACCTGAAATAAAGTATGTTTCTGGTGTTCTGAGATTTCTGTGAATAGAATGAAAGCTAGTTCTATGATGTTTCAATGTAAGTCAGATTGGGAATAAATGAAGGACAACAACCTTTGTCAGGTTGAAATCAGACAGTATATAACTACATATTAGCTGCATAAAAGGCCGTTATAAATGGAACATTGTTATTAAAGAAGTCAAGGGGTCCTCTGTGAAAGCCAGAACCATATTAACAACTTGATGCATCAATACTATTATTGGTATTGAATCTTATTCCAATATGATGCTCCTTCACTTGTACTTGCATCCGAAACCACATGATACTATATGAAGTAAGCCTAGTGTATGTTTATACACTAATAAACATACGATATGACAGCGATTTGGACGTATTTCATGACACTAGGTGTGTGAAAATAAAAACCAGCTCTTACCCAAAATGTTGTTCTTGATGATCAGCTGCATTGATAACGATGGAACGAAGGAATGAAAAGAAAAATGTATGTTTCCAAAAAGAAACAAAAAGCCTATGTGATCCAAGGTAGCTAATATGTAGGTAGTTAATATACTTTATTTAAAATCAGCTAGCTAACATTATATAGAATGAGTCTAGTAGAGTACGAACATGCACATGAACTTTTCTTGGATACGATATAAACCAGGGAAACATAACCCTAACCCTAGGTTATTCATTTTGGTATGAGTATCGTCGAATACCTCGTACTTGGTCAAGCAGTGGCCCAAATCTACGAAACGCCCGAGCACATGATATTACAGCGTTCTTGACAATTAAAAAGATACAGAAGCTCTCAGGCACAGATGTGAAACTGATGGTCTCATTTTTGAGTCTACTGCTGTGTTTGTGATGCATCGTGCTATGTTGGAAGTAAATTCTTCACCACTCCATCAATAGCCTACAGCCTCATTAGGTTCTCTGGCACGTTTCAAGAATCAGACGGATTTGCTGGATGGACGAGTGCGAACAGGCACTATGGAGTGTGCTGATGGATTTATAAAGCTCCAGCTCGCTTTTCCAGCTGATTTGTGCTGCCTGGCTTCGCTCCACCATCTCACTGGAATTACCCAATCCTTTTTTTTTCACGCAGGACAGACTTGGTTTCAAATGTGAGTCTGTCATTTTATTGCGGTGTCATACATATGGAGAAGAGCAAGAAAGTGCAAACAGTAAAAAAAAAAAAGTATAAATCGCCTGTACGCCTTGTCAGTCTTGAGTTATGAGTTGTGCTGACATGGGTTCTGCTTTTGTTTACAAAGCTATAGACATTTACCCCATGGACCCCTGAGAAATTTAACACACTCTATCATAGCGGGTACAAAACTTTAGCATTTAGTTAAAAAGAGGGGATCAGGAACGTGGTGAATTGACTCTGAACAAGTCCAGTGTGGTTCAAAAAGCTATAAAGCTAGTTAGCAAACAGTAGAAAATATTCTAAAACAACACTAGCTAGCAAACATTAGAAAATATTCCAAAATATAGCTAGTTAGTAAACATTAGAAAATGTTCTAAAACAACTCTAGCTAGCAAACATTTTCATAACAATTATGGAAGGAGTCTCTGGCCCTATATATAAAAATGTTTTGCACAACAATGTGTTTTTTTTTCTTTTCTTTTTAACATGGAATGGTGTCATGTTTGTGTCTGAGAAACAGTAATGGGACTCTTATGGTTCTTGATGTTCTCTCAGTGAGAGGTCTGCAGCTCTGAAATGCTGATGCGCTCTCATGTTCAGCCTCCGGCACAGGGATACCATGATAAATGTTCACATGAGCAAAGAGACGAGGAACAGGAACGATATGAAGCCTTTTCTGGCCACAGAACGCCCCTCCCCCAGAGTCATATACACAGTCCTGGCAGATGATGGCTGCTGATGATTGTCTGTAACAAATAAAGCCGCCACATAAATATCAAAGCACTAACAAGGTGGGTTACAAGAGCAAACTGCTTATAGGTCATGCGAATTTCACGTGAATAATCACTATTGTTTGTAGAAAGTTTTTACACATTCACATGTTGTGCATGTGTTTATTTTCATGGGAATTTTTTTTCTTCCTCATGATCTTTTTACACGATTTATTTGTTTTTCATGAGATTATTTCATGATAAATTTCATTTAGTTTTTAATTTGTTATAATTAATTTATATTCACGTGTTTTTCTCACATTTGATTCTTGTTTACTTGACGCACGATCACGAAGGAAATAATTCATTTTTATGATCACATGGTACTTGTTTGTTTAGTCACATGTCCAGTTTCAAGGCATACATGGTGAAATACAAATTGACATGTTTTTCACATTTTCCATAAGGGGTGCTCTCTCTCTCTCTCTCTCTCTCTCTCTCTCTCTCTCTCTCTCTCTCTCTCTCTCTCTCTTTCTTTCTCTCTCTCTCTCTCTCTTTCTCTCTTTCTCTCTCTCTCTCTCTTAGTGTCTGCTAGCTGTTATTTTTTATTTTTCTATCCTCCTATCTTTCTCTCAGTATCATACTCCACAGCACGTTAATGAAATCACAGTGTGTAATGTGTGAGAGGCTGAGGGCCATTAGCTCACCGAAATCAGATTATAGAGTGAGAGACAAAGGCTAATATAACAGATGTTCGCTTACATCCCACAGCTTTACTTATACACACCACACACACACACACACACACTAAAGTGTGTTGCATGGCTCTGCCTCAGAGCGTTAAAAACAAACATGCTGTCGACTTGGAATGTTTTTTCCAAGTTTGTGAAAATGTACAATGAGTGGAGGAACTGTTTCTCGGTGTGCATTTGAATTTTGCCAGCTTTCTAGTGCGGCATGTTTATTGAAGACTATTTTAATGCGGTCAAATCTAGAACTCTTCAGTTTCTTCAGTTCCTATAGGGAAAGCTTTAGAGGTTCTGTGTAGAACCAAACAACAATGTTTCTCATTCAGAGTAGATTTTTACAAAGGAAATAGCCCTTAATTTTACAAAGACCCTACTGAAGAACCACTGAAGAATCTTTAGTCCATAGTAAAGGATATGATGTGATACAGTTTAAAACGAAGCAGTGTTACTGTTACAAACCTGGAGCCTGTATATACCACCTGTATATACCTGTATACCAGCTTGTTTATTTTAATTTATTCCTTTATACCAAAGCAATTGGGCAGAAATGAACTTTTCTTCTTTTCATTTCTTCAAGACAGGAAAGCCCAAGCTCCTCTCTCCCAAAGACTCCGACATGGCAATAAACCTGCTCCTTAGATCAATGTTCTCGCAGAAAACATCGTCGCTGTTCATCAAAATTTTGTCTTCCAACGCATCCTTTTAAATGTATTATAAGAAGTGGAGTGTCCACCAGACAAATCACTGTAAATGAGCTGTTACTATAGAAAGGGTAACATAGAACAAGTGCATTAATATAAACCTGTAGTTTGCTTTCTCTCTTTTTTTTTCCAGAATTGAACATTGCTGTGGTATTAATTTGAATGATTTTCCCTGTTAAAGCTAACCAGTTAGCAAACATCTTCAGGCCTGACTTCTGACTCCTTACTTCAATTTCTGTTTCCAGAAATTGAGCTTCCTCATTCTATTAGTTTTGGTTTTTTATTTGAATAGACGGATCTTGTGCCTCGGAAAAAGAACTTATAAGTCAGAGTGAGTTAGAGAACAGAATTGTTCAATTATGCAGTCAGAAAGCAGCAATATTTCCACTTTAAGCTGCATGTCATACTTCAGTGGAGCGTCAATTGCACATCATGGCTGCTATTATATTTTTCTATTCAGTGAAGATGTCAGACGTCCGTCTTTCTTTCTGTTTGTGCTTGTGTGTGTGTGTTTGTGTGTGTGTGTGGGTGTATGTGCCACGCTAATCTCGGGCTTAGCTGAGTGAGCATCACACATGTGTAGTGGAAATGCAGCCCGTTAGTTTCCCGTAATCAAAAAGTGTTTGTTTACAGACTTGCTACAGTCTGTAGAGACAAGCAAGTCGCATATCAGCCACCATCAATAAACACGGCAACAAATATCGACTGGGAAGAGTGACAGAGTGGGACGGAATTGAATTTCAGTCGGCGATGAAATAATATTGAAAACATGCTCTAGGGAAGAACATAAATTCTACTTTCAGCTCAGAGATGTATATTTCTTAGGCAGATACTGAAATACAGACAAACAAACCACATCAACTACACAACTGACAGACAGACAGACACACACACACACACAAACACACACACATCATGCTTATTAGACTGCTGCTATTGAATCTTGTCTTCTGTTAATTAGAGAATGCACAAGAGGTTTTTCCTTTAATTAGCTCCATTAACGTGTTTACACTGATACTGATTCTGAGAGCAAAATGCCTGATTACAAATGACAAGCATCTCCAGGACGACATGAGCAATCGAGCAATGTAGATTAGTTCAACTTTTTGACATTTTGCATTGACTGACTAATACTTTATAAGTATCTTCATGAATAGAAACCCGATTTCCTTCAAAAGTGAGAGGATTCCTATTTTGATTGTATTTTGCTTCAGATGATTCAGGCCTGGTAGAGCATTTTAAGGTAACATCAATGTTATTATCCACATAAATCAATAGACTGGATTTCAGTAAATCTCTGCAATCGCCCCAACCTGGTCAATCCAATCAGTCAAATCGATAATCATCTTTTTGTTTGTTTTTGTTTTGCTAGCTCGCTAGCTAGCTGTTCTCCTCTGTCCTGAGCATTTCAAGGCCCCTTGTATAAATATGAAATATTTATACGTAAAACGACACCATGTCAACAGTGTAAAACATGATAGCCCCATGAAGTTATGTGAACTTATTTTTTCTCTTTAATTCCGATTGTCATGACAAGTTTTGTATATATTATATATAAGTTTATAAGCTTTCAAAAATGAAACTTAAAGTGTGTAATTAGTAAAACTTTTTAATCTAGCTTGATAAAGCATGTTTTTTAAGGCAGCGGGTAAACTTTCGTTTTTATGTTTAATCACCTGATATGTTTTACAGTGTATGTGTAACGACTCGTAGACTAGAGGCGGGTGCAGGTGCAGGTCAAAGTCTTTATTAATCATGAAACTCAAACTAAGGTAAACGCGGTCTTAACCGGGAAACGAGGCATGGAGACAAACGACAAGACCACTACAACTAATAATACTGAGCGACGTGCTCAGTAACCAAGGCGTTCTTATCCTAGACATAATCAAACACAAAACATCCACACCTGTGTCAAGTTAAAGTCACTAAAGTTAACGCTCACTCCGGAAGCGAGCGAACCATAACAATGTCACGTGACATGTCCGAAGACGAGCCTGCTGGCCGTAAACGTAACAGTATGTTTGCCTCAATAAATAACAGCATGGTTTTTCATCCATAGTTTTAATCCATATTTGGTTTTGGAACATTTTCTAATACCTGCTTGGTTTGTTGGGGTCATTCCCCATATGTCCCCAGGGTCCCCAGTTCAATATTCTGTTAAAACACATTAAGTAAACATTTCCGTTAACACTATTTACTTAATTACCTTTTAACTTGAAAAACCGAAGACACATTTAAATGAATTACAAAAATACATTAGTTTAAAATCCATCCTTCGGCCACACGTGAAATTTTTGAACGTGGAAAATGAACTAGGTTGTACACGCTGAACCCTCGTTTGTGCCGCTCTAAAAATAGCTGTTAGTCTACATTCATACAATCATACAGTTTAACTCCATGCATGAACAACAGTGAAATGTATATACTAAACTGAAGAAATGCCATGCTGTAGCCTAAAAAACAGGCTAAAATAGGCTGAACATCAGGAACTTTCACGAGTGATGTCGACAGAAAAATATGCTTTTCACGAACGACACTGTCGGATCGACGTCACTGTATTTTGTTATGATTGCATCACTAATTACAGTTATGACTCAAAGCGCGCACGTTATACCTGTGTATCATGGGTTTACCAGACGTATTGGATATTTGGCTTGGAGTTCATCAGAAACGCTCATGGATCACTAGTCGGAGACTTATGTCACTGCTCGGTATGTGTGTGTACTAAAATGGCTTCCAAATCCTTGGCTTTGTTACCAACCGTTCGACCCAAATCAGTATCACTGCTGGCCGAGTAAACACGAATGTTGTACTTTATTCCAGCCAAGTACATTTTACTCTCATCAAAACTAGATATACTTGCCACTATGCTGATTTAATGGAACATTTAGGACCAAGCATGGTTGAGTTTAGGGACAGTTATGGCAAGAGCACGTGAAATGTTTTTATTGCATTTGGAGGGTCTAGGCCTGAAAATGGCTATGGGGCATTTTAATGATAAACATTTGTAAAAGCTGGTCCAAACTGTACATTAGATGAGATCATAATCAATCATAAGTAGAAGCAACATGCCATGGGTGGAGCAGCATAATAAGGAAGGACATACAGTAATTACACCACAGTGCTGTTGAATTCTTGACTCTGATTGGTCAAATTTCTAGAACAGCAGCTCTGATCCTGGTAGTCCCAAATACAACTTCAAATCAAATCTATAACGATCTCATTCTAATACGTTATCGTTTCTACAATAACTTACACTAGGAAAATGTTGATGTTAATACGCTGATGTTTTCTCGACCTTTATTTATTTATCCTTTATAGAAGGAGTCTCCAATGTCAGTGCTTTGTAAGATTGTATTCATTTCAGGGGGGAGGGGATTCTGGAGAACGAACGATTGTTTATAGCTGCTATAATGTGAATGATAAAAGGAACTAAATTGTCTTGTGGACAAGTAAATGTGCGACAGTAAATGTAACAATAAATGAATAAAAAGCATGATGTTGTTTAATTAAAAGATAAATGTAACCCTGTATATGAGGAATAAAACCCTTCAGGTCGTGCTGTTGTTGAAAAATAATCAATTACGGGGTGGTAACAGTGACTTCGCTTCAGATCTTGTAGCTGATTATTTTCATACTATATAACAGTCCCCCCCCCCCAAGTGTTTTAATCTTGAACTGTATCATTTGCAAGTGAAGCAGACAATAACTGGCCTGGCTTCTTTCCAATGGAGTATATTCTTTCTGAAAACTGCTAATGGCTATCATTACTAGCTATTAGATAATTTAGCAGAGAAAGGTGGACTGTTAGCTGGCAAAACATGGTCATTCATGGTCTATTTGCATTTATTTGTAATAATTCAGCCAAAATGAAAAGCTTTTATGGGCTGTGCACCATAATCACAGTGATTAACAGTCTGAAAGACATGTCTTTTATTATTAAACTAACTATTAAAGGAAATATTTTTTCCTTAGGCTGCACATTCAAAACCTAGTCCTTCCCACTGTCTACATATATTTACCATGGTGCTGACATTAATGCAAATACATGACAACCATAATAATGATGATAATATTATTAATACCAATCTTAGCGATGGTTTTAGTTACAGCTTTGAGCTCAATAATCAGCCAGTTGGCAGATTTATGCATGCAGTAGAAACCCTTTCCTCAGACACAGTGAGACTCTCTCTCTCTAACCATGTATGCTGTGACCCCACTGAGGCTCTTTCAGCACTCAATCACAGTTCTCTTCCTCCTCTCGACAGTGAAACTGCTTGCGATTGAGCTGAAATAGCAAACTGCAGCAGCTCCGAATGCTGGCTCGATCCCTGTGTGGAGAAAAGGCCAGGGAGGATTACTCACCCCAGGACCCATGCTGCTTAGATGGAGGAGCGTGATCTCCAAGTCCCACAGGCGTGTCGCTAATCACGGAAAGAAAGGAAAATACACAGAAAGTTACTTCAGATGTGTCTCAATTAGAAGTATGAAGGAAATCTGAACTAGTTACACTGCTAGCATTATGTACTACACTTGCATAAGTGACCATATAACAAATAATGTTATTTCTACAATAGAAATATCCTGCATTATTCTTAAAATCCTTATCCTGTATGATTTTTAAAAGAAACAAATCTTGAGTAAAGTGTATGCAGTTCTGATACATTTCCAAAGACTAAATCCTCTTAAAGTTATTGTATAAAATATTCTCACAATTATTCTACACTTTAAACTGGGCTGCATCTGTAGATACACAGAACCCATGAAGTCATATACAGTATAAGCACATAGCTATACATAAATATAAATAAACACCGAAGCTATATATATCAACACATAGTTATAAACAAAAACTAGTTATAAAACAAGCAAGTAGCTAAGATTTTAACCCAGAGTTTATTGCTCTAGTTTGCCCTCTAGTGGAATTATACAGACTTTTTATTTAATTATGATTCAAAGATGTGTTGGATTTGGAAAACAGATTGTAACTTCATTCGGTGAGCCAGATTAGAACCTTTATCAGGCCGGGTCCGGTCCATGGACTATATGTTTATTAAGTAATAAGGGATAATCCATGACTAGGTGTGCATTAGAAGATTTTAATTCACAACATGGAGTGCATTCAAATCGTGTGATCGACGCCAAGCCGTGGATTATCTCGCTTATACCATAGTCACTTGCCACCATTGACAAGTTAAATCTGTATTGATGTTTGCAGTGCAAAATTTGACTGAAAGGAAGAAAATAACAGTTAATTTGTGTTAGTTATTTAATATATGGGTTTTTAGAGCTATAATTCTGCTCTCTCTAAATCATACACCGAGATGAAGTAGTGCAATAAGTATGATCGTTATAAGAGAGAGAGAGATAGAGAGAGAGAGAGAGAGAGAGAGAGAGAGAGAGATTGTGTGTGTGTGTGAATTACCTGCGTCTGTGCTGAGTCTATACTAATAATGAAGCTGTGGGATTAACTACTGCACACAACTCTAACAGTATGTTACTATGGTTACAATCGATTGTTTATCGGCAGCGCATTAATTTAGAATGGTGATTAAACTGACTGGAACTACCCGTGTGCATTACACAGTTTGAACGCAAAGCCAATCAGAATCGAGTATTTAGGCAGACCATGGTATAAATGTTTATAGTTTCACAATGCTATTACATCCTTATAACAATACACATTTCATTCTGTTAGACGTCCTACAAATTGAATGAGATGAGGTTGGTATTTTCTTTACAATACACTTATTTATTTATTTATTTATTTATTACATATGTAAATCATATAAAACATTTTCACATTTTAATTGAGGAAAAACAACCTTGACACACTTAAAAAAAAAATAAAAAATCATCCAAGATTCATTTGTTGCACTGTATAGCAAGACTTTATCTGTTGTATGAAATGATACGCACAGACAACTACGAATTAGGACATCCCATAATTTAGCCATGGTGATCATCAAAAGAGAGAGATCAAAGTGTCATGTGACTCCAGTTCAAAGCATTTGTGTCTTTTAGTGTGTATGATGTCATAATGTGCTGGTGGAGAGATGGGAAGCTTTGGAGCTGCTGTCTATTCCTGAAAGCACACTCGATTACACGTCGCTGGGGAGGGGGGTGGTGTTGGGGGGTGGGAGGGGTTGGGAGGTGGGGATTGGGTCTATGATGTAGTGCAGCAGGAACCAGTTGACCATGCAGGACTTGTGACAGCAACAAATGGTTCTCAGATAGTAACAGTTAGTATTTAAATTAAGTATTTATAACATGTTAATGAAAACCTACAACACTACATTGATGCAGTAACGACATCTTAAATATACTGTAATGAGTTGTTTGTATGTTCTGCCCCTTAATTAGTATTTATAACATGTTTAAGAAAACACATCACATTAGGTATAATTAGTACTTATGTTTATAAAAAAAAAAAACCTACAACACTACAACGTTACTGTAATGACATCTTAATGATACTATAATGACAGTTGGATATATCCTCACAGGCCCTTATTTTTACATTTTTATTATTTACACAGTATAATGTTTATGAAAAGTGTGTCACATCACACTTCACAGGTATTATGTCAGCATGACAGTTCAAGTGACAATTCTGATCAGAATATAAGCTGTCTCCTGTTGGAATAAGATGTTGTACATGTGCATGTCTATGTTTATGCATGTTTACAACAGGGAGCACTCAGGACAGGCTTTATGTAGGCTTATGAACATTGCCCTCAAGCATAGTGTTAAAGTGGTACAAAAGTGGGCTGATTTGAACTGGTTTTAAAATGATAATCTGAATCATGAACAACATTAACAGTGACGACAACAACAACGGCAACCATATCCCATTAAATGATCCAAATAATATGTAGATGATTCATTAAACATTAATAATGAATGCTTGATATGACATTAATAATTTCTGCAGAATGTTACATATACATCTGGGCAGTGGTGTTGGGCCCTTAAGCAAGGCCCTTAACTCTCTCTGCTCCAGGGGCGCTGCACCATGACTGACCCCGACTTCCTGAAATGCTGGGGTATGCGAATAAAAGAATTTCACTGTGCTATAATGTATACGTGCCCAATAAAGAGTCATTATCATTATCATTATATACACTGCCCCGTTGTTGATCATTTCCCTTTAACAGTACAGTACACCGCCATTGTGTTTTGTTCCTTATGTAACACAGACAGGAGGTAATCACGAAGCCTTTCACACCGAGAATATTTGGGATTCAACAAATCACAACGGTCACAACGGTTCTCATCCGTTTATTTCCCCATGACGGTCCTAGAAAACAAGTATTTATGGAGTTATTTTAATGCCACACAGTGGGCTGATATGTGGTGTCTCTAGAGCTGCGTGTTGTTATGAGCAGCTTAACCTTTTAGCCTACATGCTGAGCGAATCTCTTAAAATATATCCCACCATCTTAACACGCCTACGGCTGGAGACTCGGTACATCAGGTGTTATCTCCAATATCTCAATTTTAGGCCTTTTATATTCTGTAATCATGCTGTATTTATATTTATATTCAAACATACTTTAAACAGATGAATTTATTTACGTAGGTCACAGGAAGGCTGAATTGCTGAAGGTGTCGATTAACGGTCTGCATTAATGCTTGTTCAAGTACATTATTGTTTCTGTGTCGTCATGTCTTCATTTACATCGTCACGTGTGTTTGTGTTTACATTCATGTCCTGTCTCCTTCCGTGTCTTGTCATTGGTTGTCTCCCTCCCTCATGTGTCATGATCACGCTCATCTGTTTTCCGTTTGCTCTTGATTAGTGTGTGTATTTATAGCTCTTGTTTTTCCTTCTTCAGCATGAAGTTTTTTTCCGCTTGTCTTTACCAAGCCGTTTGTTTTCACGTTGTCATTCTCTGGTTCTCCATCTTGTTTTTGTTTTTAGTTTTGTTCTTTTGGTTTTTGGATTACCCCTTGTTATTGGCGTTTACACATGATGGAACAGATATCGGAGAAAGCATATCAGATATCGAATCCTGTAACCGATGGCGAAGACTGGAATTGGATTTGAGAAAGGAATTTGTTTTGTTTTTTTGGAACTGGGAAATGTTTTCATGTAAAAGACTTGACTGTTTTTTTTTCTACTTCTTCTTCTTTTTTTTCAGATTGATTCTTCCCCCCAAGTCTCCACAGTTGGAAACGCTACATTCACCTGTCTTACTATTCAACACAGACATCCTCAATCGACAGTCACCTTCAAGCTTCTGTCATGTCCTGGAGTTAGTGAATAAACACTTCTGCGATGTCTTCATCAGCGTGCGCAGCTCAGGGTCGTGCCTTTGAGCGTCCCAGTCCCTGATGCTTTTATTTTATTCTTCTCCTTTTCTCTTCTTATTCACAGCGCTCTGTCAGTCATGGTGATGGGCAGCATTTGATGACATTTAACGCACAATGGAAGTTTGCGCTGAAGACGAATCCATTCAGCTGACGCTCTTGGCACTTTTGCACTTGAAATAAAGAAGTGAAACGACTATTGAGATTTCTCAAAAAAAATGTTTTGTTTTGGTGTTTTAATACATTTGTTCTCAGAGGAAAGAGTGAAATTGGGACTTGGGGAACTTTTGGTGCTTTTACAGTCCCAGGCTTGATATACAGTGCTGGTTTGACTGGTTTTTAATTTGGTAGTTCCAATATAGTGTTATAATTAGAGGTTTGGGAAATGAAACGGTTCTCCAGAACACACTAGATGGCATCGTTTCCGCTTAGCCATGAATTATCTTTGAATATTTGTTTCTTATTTTATTTCTTTTATTCGAACTCCCAAACAGCCCTCTGTAAGCACTTTTGCAAGCAGTCGTTCTCTTTCTTCCAATTACTGAGGCGTTTCAATAACTTGTATAAAAACAAAGGGTGTTTCTCCAGATATGTTTGTCTAGACCCAGTGCTCAAGGGTGCTAAAGAAACGTGTCAGCAGTTTCAAACTTATTCCTCTGCCCTGGCTCAAATTGGTGTCAGTTGTGGTGTATGGTGCAATATTGGGCTGTTTGTCTCCTTTTTCTGCTTAGGAAAGTTATTTTTTCTCCTCCTTCGGCTATTCACGAGCTGTAATTAAGAGGCTTTAGCAAAGAGCGGCTAAGTGGAACACCTTTTTAATCTAAAATCCAGTTGCTATTAATCTCTCTCTCTCTCTCTCTCTCTCTCATGTGTGAGAGAGTGTGTGTCTCTCACACACCCACCCAAAACTAATCCACAGCTCAGGGCTATCCAGTCTAGGTGACCTTGTTCAAAGCAGATAAATAAGCTTTAAATGGATTTTTTTTTGCCTCTTTCTCTCTCTCTCTCTCTCTCTCTCTCTCTCTCTCTCTCTCTCTCCTCCCTCTCTCTCTCTCTCTCTCTCTCTCACACACACACAGCACAGATGTTTATTTTGTTCCCCCCCATACTTTCACTCAATAATTTCCAGTAAAAAAAAAAAAAAGAATGAGAGAGGTGAAGCTTTGTGATGAATCTTGCATTATTGGATCATTTGTTTCTTTCTGTGTTAATATTCCTTTTTAATGGATTTCCTGTTTCTTGCTCTATCCCCCTCATTTTTAATGAAGAATTATAGCCTGCAAAGTAAGATGAACAGAATACACTTGGATTACAGATGCATATTTGTGCTCCGTTATATTTACCTTGACTGTTTACTGTGTATTTCAATTAGAAACAAATTTCAATCATAAGCTTTATCAAGGCAAGGAAAAAAAATATTCATTCAATCTGGTAAGTCTAAAGTTGTCACACAAAATAGTGTATATTGTGTGTGTGTATGTGTGTGTGTTTGTGTGTGTGTGTCCTTGACTGCCAAGGACATGGAAAAGAGCCCAAATATCCTTGAAAAGAGCCAAAATAGTTCCTTTTCGGTTACTGTGGTTAAGCTAAGGGTTTGGTTTACTTGTCATGAGCATTAATAATTATATTAATGGATGGTCTTCACAAGGATAGTAAGACAAATGTGTGTGTTTGGACATGTATTTAGCCATGTGTGAGGATGTAAATGTCGTCAGGATTCTCAAAATCAATCAATGCAAAGGGCAGGTTTGATTCAAAAAGTTAAAAAAATGTTTCCTTTTGGCCACAGAGGTTGAGGTTAGAAGTTTGGTTTACGTATAACATATGATTGATTAGCTATAGTAATCATTATGTCCTCACATAGATAGAAAAACCTGTGTGTATGTGTGTGTGTGTGTGTGTGTGTGTGTGTGTATTCCTGCCTGCAGTGAATGTCAAATTTCTCAAACTGAATACCTCTTGCATAACCTGCCATTATTAACATCATAACTGATAAAAAATAAAAAAAAAATAAAAAATTAATTTTTTTTAAAAAAAAGCCCCCCCTTTTTTTTTGTTTCAAAAAAAAAAAAAAAAATTTTTTTTATTTTTATTTTTTTTTCTCTCTGATTTTAATACTAGTCTGAACATAGGGAGCTGGCGCATTGGCATCCGTGGGCTGGGGAAGATAAATGTATTTTCTTACGCAGTCCTACACACACACACACACACACTCCGCCTACTGTGATATTCTCAGCCTCGTATGGAGGAAACACCGACCGGCTTATGCTCAGCACTGAAATCACATTCTGTAGAGAAAGGGGGTGGGGGGTTGGAGTTCTCTGTGAACAAAAGTTTGGCAGATTTTATTTATTTATTTTAAAGACTTTTGAGTTTCATTTCCAAGAAAACGTGATCGTGGTGACTGTGTGCTTTCACACCCTGGAATGTAAAGTACTCGATGCAAATACATTACAAAATTAGAAGGTACAATTTTTAGAGAATCTTGACAATATTGTTCGAAATGAATAAGGTGCCTGCTTATGGTTGCCATGGCAACCATTGGTACGTGCCAGCGGTCATCATGTGCAGATTGTGGAGTCCATTTATATATTGGTTCAGTCATGTATATATATATATATATATATATATGTTTGTTTTTCATCATTTTCTTGCCAGGTTCATCGAGCTCCTTGAGTGTGCTGAGAAAGTTGCGCTCACGTGCCTTCAGTGTGTCCTGCATATGCAATTCTAACAATAAATCTATATTTATTTATGTCCATATGACTGTTTCTTTATGTATTTATTTATTTATTTATTTGCTTGTTCATATGGCTGTTTTAAATTATTAATACATTTTTCCATACCAAGCTGCTCATGCGAAGCCGCAAAACAAAAACATTCGACACGGCAGTCTTTGGCCTGGAGATGAGACAGGAAGATGATTCAGTCAGCCATTGTGGGACTGACATTACTGCAAATGGTTTAGAAGCAGAGCAAGATTAGGAGAAAGGGACAGAGGACAGAACTAGGAGCAAGGAGAGATAAATACTCCCACTCACAGTGTATATTATACAGTAAATATACTTTGTTTAAACCAACATATATGTTATAATATGTGCAGGACGATTACTGCGGGATTAACGGTACCCTCACAAATGTACATGTTACCCATGCCACGGACACTGACACAGACACACCCCCAGGTTTTGGACCTGACACTGATAACAGCTCGACTGGTTCTTTTCCTCGTTAGCCTGAAGAACATGACAGCTGTTTTGTCCAAAAATTATTTAAAAGGTCGACTCGTTGGACCACAAAACACGATTCCACTGTGCTACTGTCAATCTCAGATGAGACCCAGCCCAGAGAAGTGGGCGGAGCTTCTGGACAAAGTTGATGTATGACTTCTGCTTTGCATAGTAAAGCTTTAACTTGCATCTGTGGATTCAGCTGCAAATGGTGTCGACTGCAAAGGTTTACCAATGTATTCCAGAGCCCAGGTCAGAATATCCATTACAGACTCATTACAGTTTTTAAGAGAGTAACATCTGAGGGATCAGAGATCACAGGCATTCAGAAGTGGTTTTCGGCCTTGCAGTTTACGCATCGAGATTTTATCAGATTCCTTGAATCTTTTAATTATATTGTTGGCAAATTGCTGAGCCTTGACCCGTCCTTCCTCTTGAAGGACTAGGACTTTTTTTGGAGGCTCCTTATATATTATAATTAGACGATTGCCTCACCTGTATCACCTTCTTATTTCGTCACTATTAGTCCTAAACTGCCCCTGTCCCAACTTTTGATGAACATGTTGCATGCATCAATTTCAAAATAAACGTTATCTTCAAAATCAACTACGCAGTTGATAAGATAAAACTATGGTGGAATGAACTACAGCAATACTAACATGAGTGATATATACATATAAAATACACAACAGCAAATGATTTCAACCATAGTATTAGCTCGGCATATCAGAGACTAATTTTGTCTCCAAGCTTTTTCACGTGGACAGATTCATCTCTCTGCAGGAGCGCTGTTAATTACCTTTTGTCACAAGCAATTTATTGATTCGACTTTCTGTGGGCGTGAAGACTTTGCGTGAAGACTCTCAGGGAAACGCTGACCTTACCGATTTGTATATCCATCATCCTTCCATGAAACAAATAATAAGAAGTCTGCTTTTCACAGCACATCACCTGGTGTCTTAAATAAGCTTGGACTGACTATTTATTATTTTTCTCATTCATTTAATTAAACTTCATTCATTTTGATTGTAACTGGCAGAAGTACAGCAGGGACAAGGCTTCAAGATCAAACAAAACAAAACAAGAGTTGCAATAGAGCCCAGTGAATCACAGACAAAAAAAATATCACTACCAAGTTTCAATATGTATGAACACTGAATTTCCAGGTTTTTTTTTTTTTTTTACTTTCTATTATACATATACTACAGTATAAAGGTAATTTTGTAAATAATCATGCACTTCTGCTCCACATCTGGTTAAAATCCTCCCAAACATATGACCCTTAAAAATGGTTCAATGGGTGGAGTTGAATAAGATTTGTTTCCCTCATGTCCACACATCTACAAAAAGCTCCACCCCCAAAACTTACAGTGTTAGCATGCCAACTAGGGTTAGCATTAACAAGGACCGTCAGGACAATGGTTTCACATTCAACGGCTTGAAATTCAACGTACAAGTCTATAAACATGCAAAACAATCATACGATATTGATTTATGATGATGTAAAGGTTGTTGGGGGGCGTGTCTGTCAAATTAAGAACGAGACGCCAATCCGAATAGAAACAAACATTTTGGTCAGGAAGTCAGGTTTCCAAACTATTTTTTTTTCTCTCAGCTACATAATACACTTGTTCTGAAACAATGGCTTAAACTATTTTTTTATTGTATCTACATAATTTTCCACAATATTTATACTATGAAATAGTAAGAAATAAAACTATTGCTAAGGTGCTACACAGGCATGTAGCTGAGAGGGGAATTCGGGTTGGAAATATTTTATGACAATTCCAAATGCCTAAATGCAATATGAACACTTTGCTTAAGTTGTTTAAATCACACTTTACTGGCTACCAGCTATGGTAAGAAACAGGACTAACCAATCAGAATCGGGCATTTATCGTATTTAGTTTTATGAGGTAAAACTTCATTTACAATTTTATTTTAATCATTTCAGTGGAACAGTCATTAAGGAATTTTCTTTGCTACAGTAGAGTAATCAAGCAAGCTCTGTTCACTGTAGATCATGCATCTAGTACTTTGTGGCATTCAACCAAAATGTCACACATCATTTTATTTCTACAGATTACGCCATTTTATTTTGCACACTTCCTCACCCACACTAAAATTAAACTCCTGGATACGCCACTGAGGAATAAATCAGACACAAGCTCAAGTTTTGCTCCTAAGTGTGTGTTTGGCTTCTTCTTTGTGTTGCTCTTTACTTGATGTGATATTTGTCAGCAGGCCGCCAAAGCAAAGATAGAAAGCAGACTAGATAATAACATTTCTGCATTGTTAAATAAATATGAGCATGGCGTGTAACTAGCTACTCACGTACTTTAGCTACATTATTTCTTGGCTTGCAGGAACAGATCTGCTTTGGTGCAGACCATCAATCTTTATCACTGTGGTGTTGTGCTCAGTTGCCGGGTGTTCAGATGATAAGAAAGCCAACCCCGAAGGAGTGGTAATTCATCCTATTGGAGATATGTCCTGTTGCAAGGAGCAATGAATAAATTTAATAACATCCATGTTTAGAGTCAGCATTTTCTGGACACACTCAAAACGCTTTAAGAAAGAGCGGGATCACAGAAACATGGTTGCATTCTTTTTTTTGAAGTTCCCCAAAAAGTAAATAATTCAGAATGATGTTACGACGATTACGCAGCTGTTGGGAATTTGACATGGTTTAATTGAGCGAGGGCAGTCGAATCATAACGCATGCTGAAACGCTGGTGAAGTGCGACTGATAAAAACTGAGCAGCCTCGCAAAAGATATGAACCCAATTCCATATTCATTTTTCATAGTCCAATATTTAGACAGAATGAAAAAAGCATAAAATTCCATTCGACTGAGGCAGGTGGAAATGGATGATGATTTATTACAAGCACATGATGGTAGCATTATAGGACCTATGCACATTGTGTTAATCTTTCCCTCTTTTTACCTCCCTCTCCTTCTCTCCTTCTGTCGAGCCATACATGATTTTATGGAGATGCTGGTGATCCTGACCCTTTCTGCTCTCTGGATCTGCCTGATCCATCCTGATGCCCTACCTCTGGATGGAACTCTCATCAACTGGAGGCTACGTTCTGCCACTGAGGATAACCCCAAGTGGTGCAGCCTGAGGAGGGTACCGCTTGAAGTACCATGGAAATGGTTTTGGACCTCGATTCCACATGGATATTCTCGCTGTGGTTGCTGGGACTACGGTTGCTGCGATGGCCTTGTGACTGTAATTACTTCATACAGTTTTGCACTCAGGTCTCCTTTAGATTAACAGTGGACTAGTTCAACAAACAGACTTCATATAAAAACCATAATGAACTTTCTTTAACTATCACACTATCTGTTGTGACCCAGATGAGGACGGGTTCCCTTCTGAGTTGTTTTGAACTGTTAAAATAGCATTTGCCATACACTATGTACAATATAAATATTAAAAATTATAGGATGTAAATATATGACAGGGACAGGATAGTACTAAAGAAGTGAGTCGGATTAAACATCTTTATGACACAAGCACATTCCATATATATTTGGGTTCATTTTTCACTCATTTATCCTTGTAAATAAAATACGCAATTATCTGTAAAATACTGTAAACAATTAAATAACAGTCGTCATCAACATATCATCATAAGCTACCATGCCGATAAAATAACCTACAAGGCGTTACTCGAACTGGATTACTTTTCTTTAGAGACCTACAGAAAACGTGCCAGACAAAAAAGCAAAACATCAACTCAATTGCTCTTACATTGCTTCATACAATATCTTTGATGTAAAACAAAAAGCATGGGATTTTTATTTTAAGAATTGTATGCTGAATTTGTACCAGATGTGAATACGATTGCATTGCCTTTCCATTTTCATCAGTGCCTTGCAGTAATGCCACACTGAAATGCAATCACTGTCCAATCACTGCCCTAAGTTGTACTCAGGGCCTGTAATCACAAAAGGGAAGAAGGGACTGTATAGATATTTTCCATATAAATGAAAGCCCCCTGTAACTTTTCAGCTCATTGTTTCTTTACTGATTGCTGAACCCTGAATCATCTGCTTTCCAGAATTAATACTAATTTCATATTATTGTTTTTCCCCCTCTTTGTTTCTTCTACTGGTGTGATTAATTTTTCTTCCCCCCGGCATAGAATTCTCTCCATATATTGGTGTTCAGAATAAGGGTTAAACCCTAGAATCATATTCGGTACATAAGCTGCATTGTAAATGAAAGACAAAAACACAATAAAAAAACAGACAGACAGACAGATAGATAGATTTAGCAAAGCTGTGATATGAAAATGATATAATATACTGGAACTGCTGATTGTGTAGCTACAGCAGCATCCATTAAAATGACTACCAAGAAGGATTTAGTTATTAAAGCTCTTATACAGTATATTCATCCTCCTAATAAGTCAGTTTGTCCAAATGTTAGCTAATAAGCAATGACAAATAATCTAATATAGAAACTGTTGTCGTGCTTCAGAATGGAACAGGCATGTCCGTTTGTTATAAGAATGGCAACAAGGCTTTGCTGATACAGTCTTCATGGTGTATTTGGGAACTCGGATTTATTTGGTCGTAAATCTGCATTAGCAACGCCGTGACTTTAGCAAAGCGCTCCGAGCTGAGGCTTATAGTACAGTCTTTAAAAAGTCTCTGCTTGATTAATTCTACAGTGAAGTAAAGTAAACCTCTTATTTTGATTAGAAAGAAGGATTCGGGATTCGGGAATTAAACATATTCTTCTTGTCCAACAGCGTTTTCATGCTAGTTAGCTGATTAGCTTTATACAGTGCAAAGTCAGCATCATTCCCAAACAAAGCTCCAACCCCTCCATTGGTCTTTCAACAACAACAATTATCCACATGAACTGCATTCATTTCAGATAGATTACACAATGCTGCCATCTCTGCTGCTTTATTATTGATAAAAAATAAGCGAAACAATAATTAAATGAACATTTCCCAACAATCTGCTAGGTCAAGCGGCATGTGAAGGGAATCTGCTAAGAAGTTTCTGAATCCTTGTAATAGTGATGTGATTCAACTGTAATTGTAAGTATTGTAACTGGAAATACAAGATCTACATTGACCAGTGCTAAACTGTGGAGTAAACTATGAAGACTGGATGCTTCTCCAGCGATTATAAAGCAGTTAAGAGCTTATGCATCATATGATTATTTACAAGAATATGTTGCATAAAAAGCACTTTGCACACGTATTCACCCCCCAGGGACTTTTCAATATTTCACAGTGTTACAGACTGGAACGGAAATTGGGATTTTGATATGTCATGACTCTACACAAAAGCAGCAATAATATTGACATGTGGGTGGGCGGGTGTATATACTTTGCAAATCCTTTACTTTATTAAAAGCTGTGAATACACATGTATAAAGATGAATGGTGGGCATGTAAAGTGTCATGTGAGATCAATATATACCATTAAGTAGAGATGCAATCAAGAGGCCAAAAAAGAGATGGAGAGATTCACAACCACTAAGCTGAGCTGCAAGCCGAATCCAAAAGGCAAAGGCTGGAGACTCAGCAAATATGTGGAAATATTTTTTATCTGATTAGACCAAAAAGGAACATTTTGGCCTTGGAACAATGAGATACATTTTGGTGGAAATCCTGACACTGCTCATCACCCTGATTAAACCATTCATACAGTGAAGCATGATGGTGGTAGAATCATGTTGCGACTTCAGAATAGAGAAAAGATAGGGAGGGAGTGTGTAAGGTTATATCCTAAATAGATCAATTATAAACTGCATAAAGTGGTTTATTACATCATTGCTCAGAGTCTTGTTTTGGATTTGATCATTGGGTTCTGGCTTGCTGTGTGTGTGTGTGTGTGTGTGTGTGTGTGTTTTGTCTATGCAATTATCACTGGACTATATAAATATTGGTAGATAGACTCTACGTTGTGCCATGACAGGTTAAGTAATGTTGTAATCCATAAATAAATGCAATGCTTGCATTTGGCACATTTTCAACACAATAATCAATAAATACTTAACAAATGATATCAGCATCAGAGTTGTGCCTCACAGAAATAATTAAACGTTTAAATCTAAACTCTTCCTCACATTTAATAAAACATTTATTGCTTGTTTGTTTCATATAATGTTGGACAAATCTCTAAGTGCATTAACGATTCCAGTCCAGTCCCATTAGTTATTAGTTTAGCTTGATCAATGTTACTTACTGTTATTAACTGGTAGGGGAACGTTAGAGGAGACTTTCCCCTTGAGCCCTTGAGAAGTTTTTTTTTTTCCCCCACAAGGTTAGCTATGTTAGCCTTTAAATATAACTATAAACTTATTTAAATAAAAAGTATGATGCATCATTCTTTAAGGAGTAAAAATTGTAACTGTTGGAAAATTGTCTGGGTGTGACAGGAATAAAACACTGTTATTGGAAAATAATCAACTTAAGGGTGGGAAAGTAACTCCACTTCTGACCACCACAGACGTCACTGAATAATTTCCCCTTACATGTTGGTGTGTGTTATTTGCATTAACATTGTATTTAATTGGCTCATGATTAAAAAAATTAAATAAAAGCATGACACAGACAATCAGATTACAATTTATAACAGCGAGGATAGAATACTAATGTACAATATTAGTAATGCACGATAATAAGAGTTATAAACTATCTAAGAGAAACACAGGATATTTTTCACCTCATAAGGTAACAGCATTATAAAAGAGAAGCCCACACACACGCACGCACACATACACACACACACACACACACACACACACACACACACACACACACACACACACACACACACACACACACACACACTCAAAATTAAGTACCTGAGGGTGTTTCTGGATCATTGTTGAACTGCTCTCAGATGTGACCTGATTATTCAGTCATTTCTTCAAAGCTGTGAGAGTAAAAAATGCTCAGCAATTTATTCTACCATCATAGAACCCGCACTGAGGCACTGTTTACTCTGACAAAATATCATCACATTTCTACTGCAATGTCCACTTCTGGGGATACCACAGGTCCAAAACAGAATCTATTGCACTTGCGTTTCATTATTTCCTTTTAGAACCAGGGTCTTATCCCAGACCTTTTTATGATTTGGTGGACAGGTTAGACCAACTGATTGTACTGGGGTGGAAATCTGGGGGGACCAAACACAAATCTGTAGAAATCTGTATAAATTATATTCTGCTCAAAAAAATAAAGGGAACACTTGGAGTTACACTGTGCTGTTTAAGTGTTCCCTTTATTTTTTTGAGCAGTATATAATGTGGCTCCCATGTTTGTGTATATCCTATGTAGGACTCTTTTTGGATATGAAAGGCATTCAGACAAGTAACATTTTTGTCATCTAGCGAGTTAGAAAAAAAATCTATATCTTCAGGCGACAATTATGTTACAGGTACAAAATCAATATCACTAGCAAATAACAAGCTGAACAAATCAAATGTTACACCTACCAATAATGTTAGCATAATTGTTGTTCTACACAGAAAAAAAAGCTCGTTGAATTTACTTAATTCAAATGCGTACATCAGTTCCACGTAATTGATTTTGTTTTCATAAATCCAACATGATTCGATCATACATTTTCAATGCCCTGAATAAAAGCAAACTCCACACTTGCACCTGAGCTGAGCATCTAAATTAAGTTTAAAATTAGCAGTTAAATCGTTTTGATCATTTTGATGAGAAATTTAATATTTTTTTTATGTAAACCATACATAATATTTTTTCTTAAATCTAACCAACCATGCATTCCATTTTTTTTTCAGTGCACATATAGAAGAAACAAAGTTGGTAATACAATTTCTTACTTCCAGTATATCTTGATTGACAGATGTCTCATCCAATCACTGGTATGTATTCCATTCGCAAACTATACCTAATTTATCTGTTTTGTCTGACTTGTTATTTTATTTTTGGATTTGTTTTGCATTTCTCGGCCACCATTGTATTCTCCATTTCTCTATAATATAACATGGTGGACTCGAGAGTGTCTTATAGGACTTACAGAATATTAAAAATGGCAAATAATTATGTCGATGCATTCGACATAAAGAGAATTATAGGGGAAATGATTTTGTTTCTAGCCCTTACGGTTCTAAAGTTATTAGCAGAAACGAGTGTAACTTTGAACTGTGTGTGGCGCTAGAGGGTTTGAGATAGCAACTCAAAATTTTTCTATGGTAACATTTCAGACTGTCCTCTATCCGTGTATCAAACTTCATAACTTTCCTATGTATGGTTCTATGGGCTGCTATAGTCTCTGTCCAGAAGAAGAGGAAGAACACTAACAATTACAATAGGTGCCTACACTCCTTCGGTGCTTGTCCCCCTAATATTGTCTTACTGGGATGGCTATGCTTTATACTAGGGTGGCATTGGCCACCCCTTAGCTATGCCCAGGATTAGAACCAGTGTAATAAATCTGAATTGTGTTGTTAAAATGTGCAGCTAAAAAGAGTGTGCAGAATTTTCCCCATCAAATCCATCGTGTTATTTTCTATTTTCCAGGAAAATAATCAACATTTGGGTGTAAAAAGTGACTGTGCTTCACATCAAGCGCATCACACCACCCTGTCTGTGATTATTTTTGCACAACAGCATTTTGGCAAGTGTTTAATTCTTTACTTAACAAGCAATTTTATCTTCTAGAATCAACTAGCAAAAATGTGCAGACATATTTCTTAGCCAATTATTTGAAAGTGCAATAAAATTTTACAAATAAAATTCAGTGTAAACATGCCTGTAGAGAAGCGGCTGTAGTATCTTTCGCTGTGACTGGCGTATGCGTCTAGATTGTGACAGTTTCAATAGTATTTAAAAAAGAATGGGTGTCCGTAATGTCTGTGTTGTATTTCTCCCATTAAAGGAAAAAGCAGTGCAACTAAAAATAAAACCAGAATAGCTGAAATTCATCTGGAGCAAACAATCTAAGTGTTGCTGCGCTGAAAAGCTACAACTTTTTTTTTATGCAGTATTAATGCTCTGTCACACTCACTCATTGAAAATATGTGTGTGGGTGTGTCATTGTGCATCATGTCTTGATGTTACACAAGTTGTTTTTCCTTTGTGAAGATTGAAAAGGAAATGTCACATCGATCCATGTAGCGTCTGTGCTTACGCAAGATCCGGGGGGGTTTAGAGGTCAATGCTTTTAACCAGCATGCTCCGATATTCCTAATCTCCTCATCTTCTTTATTCACACACACACACACACACACACACACACTGCTCTTCTCCTCGTTATCACTTCGCCATCATTGCTCCCTTTCTTTCTTTTGCTTCTCCTGACTGACCTTGTTCACTGCTCATATACTCTTCCTGCACACAATGATTTCTCAATGACAAATCTGATGGAAGGAAGAACTTCAAGCTTTTTTTTTTATAGCAAGGGAATGCAAGGAACAGATGTGATGGCACTGGATTATGAAGATTTTAAATGATGAAACCTGACTATGAGCTTTGTTAAGGTTGGTGATTCAAGTTCAAAATTTTGTTTCACTCACTCTCCTGAGTGGTGTAACAGAAAAGCATTGGTTGTGGGAACGCCAGAATTCTAAGAGAGCTCTGGGAGAGGGGTGTGTGTATGTATGTGTGCTGTACTCAATCCCCTGCCAATCAGAGGGAGACTAGCCAATCAGGGGCATCTGTGAGCTCATGTATGTGAAAGAGGTCAGATAGTACTTTGTGCTAAACTGATCACCAAACAGGGAAAAATACAATTCTGGGGAAGTTACACACATCCAGTCGAGTCATGCAAGTACTTATGTTCAATTTATGGGTGGCCCATTCAAATAAAAACCTTCATAAATTAGAAATTAGAATGACATATTGTGGTTAATTCAAACTGTCAGACAGTGACCACTGACAAATTTGTGTAGGAATAATGGACATAACTGATACACACTTCTGTTTTCAGAACATTCCACGCAACTGGGAATGTTTTTATATCTTGGTGGTGTCCAAGCACAACACAAAAGGTAGCTTTTATTAAAATAAATAAAAAACAATTAAGAGAGTCAAAAGGTTTCCTTTTAGATGCTGAGATTAAGGTTAGGGTTAGATTACATTTTGGCCTTGGTACAATGAGATACACTTGGTGGAAATCCTGACACTGCTCATCACCCTGATTTAACCATTCCTACAGTGAAGCATGATGGTGGTAGAATCATGTTGCGACTTCAGAATAGAGAAAAGATAGGGAGGGAGTGTGTAAGGTTATATCATAAAGAGATCAATTACAGACTGCATAAAGTGGTTTATTGCCTCATTGCTCAGAGTCTTGTTCTGGATTTGGTCATCGGGGTCTGGCTTGCTGTTTGTGTGTGTGTGTGTGTGTGTGTGTGTGTGTGTGTGTGTGTGTGTGTGTGTGTCTGTGTTTGTCCAGAAATCAAATTTCTTAATACAGTTTTACTTCACTGGTTAATTTGTTAAAAAGCCCCCCCTGGAAGCGTAATTACATTTGTTCTAACGCTCATTCTACTTCGTGTGTGTGTGTGTGTGTGTGTATTTAGTGTATCTCTGTAATGAGTTTACATTTGATTCAGTACACGCTGGAGTTATATTGTTAACATACATACACATTTTCCCCCCATTTTTAATTTAAAGAATAATTCTACTGAGAGAGGTGTATCGCTAATATAAAAAGCCGTAAAAATAAATAAAAGTCCGTATTTGATGGCAGTTTCTGTCCCAGTACGCGTTTCCTCCATTATTTACGGTCATAAATAAGGCAGAAAAAAGGAACCTCATTTAAACAGTATTTCTTTTATGGCTCCCCTAGTGTGTGTGAAGGCCCCACAATGAGCCCGAAAATAACCATGAGGCAGTGTGACTCTCAGTGTTTCAGTGTGATTTCATTAAGGCTTAACGATAACTGCTCACATTCTGACTGCGTCTACAACCAAACTGGGAAAAGAGAGAGAGATGAAAAGACTTGGATATTCATCTCAAAGTGTAAGCTTTACATGAAAGATAGCTTTACAGCAACATTAAGAATCAGTATTGCGAAAGGAATAAAATAGGATGTTGACATGGTGTCAACGATGACATTTTTTCTATTGATTAGAAATGACACGTTATACTTTTTATACTTATAGCCTTTTAGTACCAGATAACACCAAGATATGCTTGGCTGTAAATGATGAATTAGAATTTTCACTATTAAATAACCTCTACCAAGCAAAATGCTATGCTTGAATGTTATAATTAACTCAATAAAATTAAATCATAATACATTTGATTTCTAAAATTAAGCTATGCTTGTTACAAAGGCTAAAAAACTAACTTCTTGGGAAGGATATCAACTTTTATTACAAGTTAGTAATGTTGATCAAGCTAATAGCCAAACTTGGAACAACAGAAAATCTGTGGTACAGGACTGAAATCAAGAAAACATTTCTAAAGTTAAGTTCAACAATAAACGCCCAGTGTATACTTCTGAGTTCATGAATTCATTTTGTCAGTCAGATTTCAGTAAAAACATGCTGATGGATTTGTTTGTTCGTTTGGTAATTGTTTATTGAGTGTTCAGTTATATATATACACACACAAAACCGTTTCTGAGCACCAACAAACAGATCCAGAGCAAGACATTGAACCTTAAAGCCCAAAACTAAACAAAACCCCTCTGCAAAGAAACCCAGAACCATAGGAAGACTCTAAGCAGCAATACCCAGATTCAGAACAAGACTTTGGGCCCTGATACCGAGAGCCCGACCAAAGACTGGGAAGAGAACATCAGACCAACAAAAATGCTGAACTGAATGTCCAGACTCTGAGCAGTACATCCCAACACCAGACCAAGACTCACCATGTGCACCAAGATCCAGAACCAGACCCAGAGCCAATCACTGGACATCAAAACCCAGATCCACATTTGACTGCAGCCTCCATCTTGCCTGTTGAACATCTGAATATGAATTGCCCATAATTACCCACTGTATACCCAGTGATTCATCATGTTTAGTTCTGAGCAAGCCATGGAAATGTGAGATGTACTGTCCCAGGTGTGTGCGTCTGCACAATGCAGAGTTTGAAAAGACAATCTGAAAAATTGTTCCTGCCAACGTCCCCATGGGCTCCTGTGTGGGTTTCCAATCTTCTTTCAGTCCTGTGCCAGGTTATGGGAAGTGAACGATGAAGACAAAAGACGTCTCCATCATTCAAGAGCGTGGTGAATATTTGGCCTATGGCTGAAAAATAGACTGATCCCCTGGAGAAACTTTAACGGTTTGATGCATTGCTAAGAAACACATGCAGCAGATGGGGAGGGGATGAAACCGAAGCAGTGAGACTACAAAATAGAGAGATCATTTGTGTTTGATGTTGAAAATAGCAGGTGGAAGTGTGTTTGTGTGCGTGTGTGAGTCTGAGAGCAGAAGACAGTCTGACAGTGTGATGCAATAGCACAAGTGGAGCAGCAGTTTGTCTTTCTGATGAATGGCTCACTGGCCCGTGGGCTAATAGACCCTGTCTGAGATTTATGGGAAATTTCACCACAACAAAACAAATGAAACGGAACTGGGGCAAAAAAATAAATGCTGTCACATGGAACAGTGGAGAAAATCACATATTCGGCCAAACTATACGTTTGTTGTGGATTATACCAGTGCTTTTGTATACTCAATTCTGATTGGTCAGAAAGTGTCGCATCTAGGTTACTTATTATGGATAAATTCACAGGTTTAAATACTATATATACTGAATTTATATGTTTCTTTAAAGATGCTTTATGACAATGACCATTATTTAAAAGCATTATATGAATAAAACTATACAAATGTCAGATCACATGCTTATAATATTGCGTCCACTCTAATATGTTATTATTTCTATAGTTACACAATGGCGAACCTTCCACATAAACGGATTTCTAAAAAAAAAGAAATTATTTTCAGTGAGAAAATGCTTATTTAGCAATTTATGGAAGGAGTCTCCAGTGTTAGCACTTTATAACGATCAGAAGTAAAGCTGGAAGTTTTTCCTAAACAGGAATGTCTTCAGGACGGAAGAATTTTACACTTTGTAGCTTTTCGAGAGGTTGGTCAGGGAATGACACACAACTTTAAAAATATGATTCATCTTATTCATTTATGAGAAAATTATTTTAATCGTTGCCAAATTGCTGTGGTATAAGAGGACTCTTCAGGACCTGCCGTTACAGGAAAACAATCAACTTCAGGGTGGAAACAGTGACTCGGCTCTGCGTCAGGCTGGATTATTTTCCAATAAAATCGCACCCAAAAAACGGAGAAATGTGAGAGTAAGGGGTCAGGTCAAGGTCACCGCCATCTTTTCTTACGACTTCATTACCTGCATAATTCCACTATGAAAACCACTTCCACTCGTTATAACTCCTTGAAAAAATAACCTTTTTATCAGGTGGTGCTTGAGGAATGATGTCTTTCATCCTCAGTCCTGAAGAGCCATTCACAGCTTTGTTTTTATCTTTCCATTTTCTTTCTTTTACAACATCTGCTCTGGTCATAGTGTGTAGAATTAAATTTGATATAGATCATGATTTAAAATATGACATTGAAGCAGTACAGGGAGAATTACAGGCTTAAACGTAATGTCAAATTATCTCTAGTGAGATATCGGGAACACTTATTCGTGATATTTAAAGATCATATTGTATAAATTGCTTGACAGGGTTGTAGAAAAATGTCAAAAGAACAGATGTACAGTACCTGCACCAGTTTTTATTTAGATATTATGAATATGCAAATTAGGAAGGCCTCCATCCCTATACACCCTGTCTCTCATGTTGCATAGCCTGCATTTTTCATATACTCGTTATTCTCCTTTTTTTTCTTTTCTTTTTTTTGTAAATGATGCAATAACACTTAGCTGTAACGTGTGACTGATTCGGATTCGCTTGTTTTTTTTTCCACACTCAAATGAATTCCTCCAAAAGCATTTAAACACGTTATAAAGAGCAGTAGCTAAAATATAGTATGCTTGCGCTTTACCTCCAGGAAAAGGATTGGACTCTTTCAATGGCAAAAATCCTCAGAAGTTAGCAATACTTGCTAATATTGTTTTGAACCAGACTTTTTTGTTATTACTTTCGCTGTAGTTACTAAATGATTCATATTAATAATTAGTATTAAAAAGTATTGCAGGAATATGTAGGGTTTCGTATTGATATTGTAACTTTTGCTGTGTTGTTTTTTTTTTTTTAATGTATGACAAGCAAGAACAACTTTACCAACATGGCCATGACAACAGATGGCAAATTCAACAACAGTCCAGTACTAACCAAAAATCAGTTTGGACCAGCATATTTTTTTATTATTATTATTATAATTTTTTTTATTCCTCAGCAGCTTTGAGCACACACACATCTATACACACAGATATGGGCCTATACAATTAAAAATCGTTCAAATGTATTGTGAAGTCTAGAAAGTTTTTTCGGTTTCGACTTTCCCCACTATAGCTATTTTTAGACCCATTTTTAAATAAAATAAACAAATAAGTTTTCTTTAAGCTCTGTAGTATGTGTTTTGTTTTATTTGTTCGGTGTTTTCACCTGGGGCTTTGTCTTTTACTGCTTTTCATTCGCTTAATCATTTAGCAATTTATTTCACCTTCATTTGATTTATCATGCAGCATTTTGGCAGACGTTTGCTCGTCTTTTCGAGCTGCTGCAGAAACAGATGTGACTTAAATACGTTTTTGAGTTGGCGCAAAATGTAAAGGCGATTCCTTTAAAATCACTCGGTCTAAATAAACTCGATTTATGAAGACTTAATCCCCTGAATAACTGAAGTGAATTTTTGTTTCAGTTTAAAACGTAATGCTTCATGGCTTGCTTCGATAAGATCTGTAAAACTGGATAAGTTCATTTAACTCAAAAAATTTAAGGAAAGTAATTACCTCAAAATTTTAAAGTTGATAAATCAATTTATTTAAGCCAAATATACTTAAATATAATGAAAATTTAACTGAAACTTGTTATATTTAAGTGTATTTGGCTTAAATAAATTGATTTATCAACTTAAAAATAAGTTAAAAATTTTGAGGTAATTAGTTTCCTCAAATTTTTTGAGTTAAATGAACTTATCCGGTTTTACAGTGTATCTCTACGGATTATTTGTACAATACCAGAGAAACAAATGGCCTATTCGCGACGATTATGTTCTGTTTTACTATCTTGTGCATATTGCTAATACGCAGGCATTTTATAAATGTCTCCAATCTGTAGGAACATTAAAGACAGGAACTTGTTTGTACAGCAGCTTCTGAAGTGGCCATTACAGATACGAGAGTGTTTCATTGCTTCCAAAACGCATAAACAAGTACGGAGAAAAATGATTGTAAATGCGATTATAAACAGCCTCAGGGTCTTTGAATGAAATAAATTCCCAGAGATTTTTATTGCCATTTTGCTTGCATTTATATACAACGCTGTTCTGTAGTGTTGCCAGATCAGGTCAATAAAACTCCCCCAACCAAACCTCAAAATATCTAATACACTGCTTTTCAGTTCCAACATCACTATCCATCACTGTCAAATGCTTTGTAATAATTCTCCATAATTATTGTAATAATTCTTTCACATAAGCAACATTGCTTATAGTCTTAGATTGGACTTCCATGGAGATCCTTAACTATTTACCTCTCCAGAACTTTTCCACATGTTGTAGTGTTCAACTTGGAACAGCTATGGATTTAATAAATATAATATTATTCACTAATTATTATTCACTATATCATATTATTCACTAACCTACACAAAATAGCCCGTGATATTAAAACAGTTGTGAAAATAATCAATAGAGTTTGGAAACCTGTTTTAAAATGAAAACTGTAAGTGCATACTGTAAGTATTCACCGCTTTACTGTGAACCCCCTGTGAACTTTAGTTCTGGTCCCATCAGAAGTCACGTAATCATTTCATTAATGTGTGCAAAGGACGTGTCATGTGATCTGAATATAAATTGTTTTATATTAGATGACATGTCTAAATTGACAGCATCACGAAGATCAAGGAGCTATCGGGAAAAGTATCGATCAGGGTTTGGTATTTTTAAAAAAAATCTTCAAACATCCTACAAATCCTTTTTAAAAGATGGAAAGAATATTGCACAAGTCTACCCTTCTATTATTATAGAAGGGAGCGAGGACAAGACATGTCCTCACATGGTCTGTGGATAAAATTGACATTCTTTAAATGGCCACACTTACTGGATTTGAAGAGTTGAGAGAGGTCGTGTTCTCGTTTCTCATTCACTTCCTCACTCCGTCTTACACACATCTATCCACACACCCGCACATCCTCCTCAAGGCCTGACACATTGGTTTTAAGAGCTCACTTCTTCTATCCTATTGAATGCTGAGGGGTTTGAAGTACAGCACAAGAGCTCTGCAGAAACCTTATCTTCAGGAAAAGTAGCAAACTGTGCTATAAAACAAAGACACGCTGAGCTCTAACGGACATGGAGGGACAAAGTAAACGGATGAAACAAATGATTGGTGTTAAGAACGGTGCTGTGAAACTTTAGAAGATGGACAATGGAAAGAAGAGAACGACTCGGCACCTTTTTCTTCACCGAGACAGAATGCGAGCAAGAACAAGATGTGTTCTGAATTTAAAAATCTCTCTCTTGAATACCTTTGGAATCATTTACCAGCTTCTCCTCAACTATTTTTTTTGTCCATAAGCCTTTCTGGACAGTGGCAGAATTTCCACCTATTTACTCAAAGGTCACGCTGTTTTCATACCCTACCTTGGAAAGCGGCCTAGGCAATGGTGCAAGCGAAAGGTCTGATCTAAATATAGCCACCATGCTGAGCATTCGCAAAATGAATTCGCAGGATATTAAATTTGGAAATGCGGTCCACGGAATAACGATAACCGCCACGTGAACGAGCAGCCGAGCTGCCAACGTCTCGAAGGTCCCCGTCTGCAAAATGACCATTTCGTCAGGAAGACGATAGATGGAGGATGATAAGATGAAAATGTGAGGAATCTGTCCATGAAATATTTTGTAATAAACAGAAAGGCGATTCATATCCAAAACAGGAGATACAGATCAGTGAAGCAGCTGAAACCTTTCTCTTAAATGATTTAAACAACAACAAAAAGATGATGCTACAAATTGGGAATTAAGCGTGTGTAAAATTTTTTTAAATGAAATAAAGGCAAATACAATTAAAAAATATTTTTTATAGACCTGTCTTAAAATGCTGGTACTCATCCTTCATACATAAAAATCGTTTTCTTAGCATAAGTATCCTTTCCTGTATTTAGATCTAACTTTGTCCTCCTGTCTGCATCTCAGAACAGCATACCGATGGACGTAAACGTCCGAACTTCAGCAGGAAGTCCCCCTGCGCTCGTACCAATGCTTCCTCATCGATGTATACCGCTGCCCTCCTCTCTGTAATGTAATATTGCACCTTCCTGAGGCTCCAGCCGAGCACGTACATCAGCAGACCACAGACGGCAGCTGTGGAGCGACCGACACCTGCGTTACAGTGCACGTACACGCTGTGACCATTTTCTAACAGTCCGTAGAGCAGGTACACGGCCTGGGGCAGCATTCGCACACGTCCTGCAGGGGGCGACATATTCAGCAAGACACATTTATTTATTTATTTGTTTTAGATTGGACTCAGAAATTATCTGCTCTGAAATTAAGCATGCTTGTCCAGGGTGTACCCTGTCCAGGG
Organism: Ameiurus melas; assembly: GCA_012411365.1. Lineage (NCBI taxonomy): Eukaryota > Metazoa > Chordata > Actinopteri > Siluriformes > Ictaluridae > Ameiurus > Ameiurus melas. Next base: position 21,027,098 of record CM022768.1, on the reverse strand, counting down.
TGTACCCCGCCTTGTGCCCAATGCTCCATGGGATAGGATCCAGGTTCCCCCGCAACCCTGAAAAGGAGTAAGCGGTAGAAGATGGATGGATGGATGGATGGATAGATGGTGTCTTCTTGATGGGGGGGCATGGAAGCTTTGTGGTCAGCATGTTTGCTTCACACCTCCAGGGTTAGGGGTTTGATTCCCGCCTTCACCCTGTTGCACAGAGTTTCCACGTTCTAATCGTGCCTCAGAGGCTTCCTGTAGGTACTCCAGTTTCCTTCTCCAGTCCAAAGACATGCACTGTAGACTGACTGGTATCTCTAAATTGTCTGTAGTGTGCGAGTGTGTGCGCGATTGTGCCCTGCGATGAATTGGCTCCCCATCCAAGGTGTCTTTGGCCTTGTGCTCTTAGTTCCTGGGGTAGACTCCAACCTCCTTGCAACCCTGTGTAGGATAAGCAGTACAGAAAATGGATGGATGGATAGAGGATTGATGGAGGCGTCTTCTTTTTTCCCTCCAAAAACAATGGCAGATGAGCCAATCAACATACAAATCTGAAATGACTGCCGTTTGCATGGGTAACTCTCCAATATTATCTGATACCACTGGAAGCCCCACCCCTTCCATCCCACCATCTCAAATGTGTCATTTGTGGCCAGTGCTCTTGTCTTGAGTCCAACATGTAGCCTTGCTTTCTGTCAAGGTAAATGCAGAATTACTGTGAAATAATTTCTGTTCACCAAAAAGATTCTGTCAAAAATGGCACTTTTGACTTTAACAGTCATTATGAGTGTGTCTTTGGTTATTGGGTTACTAAAACACTCCAGAAGGTCTCATTTCAAACTGTTATGATGAACAATAAAATGTTTCATATGGTTTTACGTCCTAAGAATTCACTAAAAATGACCTGAGAGCATCTCAACACCTTTTTAATCACAAAGAAGGAAGGAACATACCAACAGGCATGTTTCCTCCAGTCATCCCAAACTCGGGTCTTTCTCAAACTACACTGCTAATGCTTTTCTGTTTGCAGTCGTACATTATACTATAATAATAATAATAATAATAATAATAATAATAATAATAATAATAATAAAAGAAGCTAAATAATACTTGATATATGTAATACTGTCTGTTCAGATCAGAGATCCTCACTTCCTTGCCTCATAGCTCCAGGAAGCAAACTTCAGACCCCGAACAGCAGATCGATTTTACACTTGGTAGTCTTTTGTAAGCGCTTATGCTTTCCAGAAGTCACTTCTGAGCAATATGATGCCCACAGCAAGGATGGACTTTAATAAAAAAAAAAATAAAGCTGTACTTACCATGTCACTATAGAATCTAATATAATAACTCCAAGCAATATCCAGCTCTCTGTGGTGTAAACAGAGAGTGCTGTAATTTCTAATGCTTTTTCAGTGTACAGGGAAATAATCTCACTCTATGAAGTGATAACCTTGTATTAATGCAGTAAGAGATATGTTTACCCCTGAGTGTGTTTATCCCTTATCAGTCCTGCTGTACTAACACTTCCTAACCTCCTATTGTTCTCTTTTTTAACCTGTGTGTAGTATTTAGCTATCGGTTCTGCAGCGTAAACAGTACTGGTCGTCCCCACTGAGAGCTGAGGAGTAAAATCGGGGTCGAGCAGCGGTGAAGCAGATGTGAACTCGGGTGAAGGTTGTGCCTCAGATGTTTTGGTATTTCGAAATTCATTAGCAAGTCCACCAGGCAAATCAAATCTCCAGCTTGGTACAAAGTGCCGTGTTTTCCTGAATGACCAGGCTAAAAAGTGGTAGCTAACATAATACCATAGCATAGGGTGACATTATTAGGACTACTTATCCACCAGGCAACCACAAATAAACAACTAATATCCCAGACATGAAATCTGGCCATCACCCTGGGTATCTGATTTGTCCACCCCTATATTATAAATTATAAAAATATAATGTGGGTGTGGCTCAGGTGATAGAGCAGGTTGTCCACTAATCATAGGGTTGGCGGTTCGATTCCCGGCCCACGTGACTCCACATACCGAAGTGTCCTTGCGCAATGCGCTGAACCTTGAGTTGCTCCCGATGGCAAGTTAGCGCCTTGCATGGCAGCTCTGCTACCATTGGTGTGTGTGTGTGTGTGAATGGGTGAATGAGACACAGTGTAAAGCACTTTGGAAAAAAGCGCTATATAAGTGCAGACCATTTACCATTATGTATTATAAAAGCATAGATACTGGGACTGTATCTAATTTTCATAGTATACACACCCTCTGTGCTCATGTCCGGCGTCGGGATCCAGACATAAGCCAGACCACAATCTCTGTACAGGTACATCATGGTCTCCGGGGTCATGTGGTCGTCGGGGTCACGCCGGCAGCCGTGCGAGTTGCTTACAACGTCCCACTCGGTCTGGAAGTTCATCACGGCCGTGACGCCCAGCTCGTGCTTCAGCTTCAGGGTGACGTGCTCAACACGCCGAGGGCAACTGCCCAGCCAAATCCGTGGCAGGATCCTGCACACAACAAATTTCAGATTTTCACAACTGTAAGCAGTATGACAAATCCAAATGATGGTCCATGTGGTCCGATGTTCCTTTAGTTCCCTGTTCACAACTTTATTTCCAATATGCAATTACTTCCCATACAAGCATTCATCCACTAGAGACGAACTACGAGCAAGACAACCGATTTCAGCTTCCTCAGTTTATCATGATCCCAAAAGTTTCCTGTATAACTTGTTGTTTTTCTTGCTAAACCAGCTAACTAACAGACCTGAGTCGAGGTAGATGTCCTTATGATTAAAAAAACCACGATAATTGTAACGTTTAACATTCAATGTAACAAAAGTTGGTTCAAAAGTCAGTTCACTCTGAATTGGAAAGGATTTGGGAGGGTGGGAATTTTCATGTTGATCTCGATCAAGTTCATTTTGGTGAGCTTTAACCCTGCAAACCACAAATCGAAAACAAGACTTGTTTACGTAAACTGACAAGTTTATGTTAACTGTTCGCCATAATCACATGATTTTTTCCTCCATGTTCCTCTGGCAAAAAAAAAGATGATGCTTCCTTCCTTAAGCTTATCCTATTATGAAAGATTTTTTAATTCTGATGGGTGTGGTCTCAGTGCGCACGGTGGCTTAGTGGTTAGCATGTTCACCTCACACCTGGTTTGATTCCCACCGTGGCCCTGTGTGTGCGGAGTTTGCATGTTCTCCCCGTGCTGCGGGGGTTTCCTCCGGGTACTCCGGTTTCCTCCCGCAGTCCAAAGACATGCATGGTAGGCTGACTGGTGTGTCTAAAGTGCACGTAGTGTATGAATGTGAGTGTGTATGTGATTGAGCCCTGTGATGGACTGGCACCCTGTCCAGGGTGTACCCCGAATTGTGCCTGATGCGCCCTGGGATAGACTCAAGGTTCCCCGTGACCCTGAAAGGATAGGTGGCATAGAACATGGATGGATGGATGGATGGGTGTGGTCTCTTCCAACATGACCCTGCCCCCATTCAGGGCTCACCGAATGGTTTGATGAGGATGAGTTTTTTGTGATCAGTGATGGTCTTCACAGTCACCAGATCTCAACATAACCAAACACAAGTCGTTGTGAGATTTTGAACCGAGTGCTCTCCTTAACCATCATCAGAACACCAAATGAGGGAATATCTTTCGGAAGAACCACATTTCTCTCTCTAGTACAGTTCCAGAGACTTGTAGAATCTATCAAGCTGAATGAGTTTCTCGCCTGTATGAGTACTTTGACCGGTATTGAAACATGACTTGCCACTGAGAATTGATTCTTGAGAATATATTATAGGACAGTTTTCTATGCTTTCTATGCTTGCACGTTCAAGAGCTTTTCAGGTTGTACATTTTTTTAAAGACTACATCGAACAGTGGCAGATTCCTCCCAGCTGGACATGCCTGGAACACCTCCCTAGGGAGGCGCCCAGGGGGCATCTTTACCAGGTGCCTGAACCACCTCAACAGGCTCCTTTCAACGCAAAGGAGCAGCGGCTCTACTCTGAGTTCCTCTCGGATAGCCGAGTTTCTCACCCTATCTCTAAGGGAGAGAGCCTTCCGACTCAACTCTCTTTTCGTCACAACGGTGCGATGAAGCGATTGCAACACTGCTCCCGCTGCTCCGATTCTCCGGCCAATCTCCCACTCCAATGTCCCCTCACTCGTGAACAAGACCCCGAGGTACTTGAACTCCTTCACTTGGGTTATGTTCTCATTCCCTACCCGAAGTAGGCACTCCATTGGTTTCCTGCTGAGAACCATGGCCTCAGATTTAGAGATGCTAATCCTCATCCCAGCCGCTTCGCACTCGGCTGCAAACCGATCCAGCAAGTGTTGGAGGTCACGGACTGCTGATGCCATTAGGACCACATCATCCGCAAAAAGCAGCGATGAGATCCTCAGGTCACCAAAGCGCAACCCCTCCCCACCACGACTACGCCTCGATATCCTGTCCATGAATATCACATGTTATGGTGACAAAGCGCAGCCCTGGCGGAGACCAACCCCCACCTGGAACAAGTCTGAATTCTTACCGAGCATACGGACACAACTCTCGCTTTGGGCATACAGTGATTGGATAGCCCGAATAAGGGAACCCTTCACCCCATACTCCCTCAGCACCTCCCACAGTAGACCCCTGGGGACACGGTCATACGCCTTCTCCAGATCCACAAAACACATGTAGACCGGATGGGCATACTCCCAGGCCCCCTCCAAGATCCTTGCAAGAGTAAAGAGCTGGTCCGTTGTTCCACGACCAGGACGGAATCCGCATTGTTCCTCCTCAATCCAAGGTTCGACTATCGGCCGAACCCTCCGTTCCAGCACCTTGGAGTAGACTTTACCAGAGAGGCTGAGAAGTGTGATACCCCTATAATTGGCGCACACTCTCTGGTCCCCTTTTTTAAACAAGGGAACCACCACCTCCTTGGGCACTGTCCCCGACTTCCACGCAATGTTAAAAAGGTGTGTCATCCAAGACATCCCCTCCACACCCAGAGCTTTCAACATTGCTGGACGGATCTCATCAATCCCCGGGGCTTTGCCACTGTGTAGTTGATTGACCACCTCAGCAACCTCCACCACGGAAATTGGCGATGATCCCCCATCAGCCTCCACCTTCACCTCTGCCTCTACCATAGAGGGTGTGTTAGTCGGATTCAGGAGTTCCTCAAAGTGTTCCTTCCACCGTGCAATTACTTCCTCAGTTAAGGTCAACATTGTCCCCTCCTTACTGTACACAGCTTGGATGGTTCCCCGTTTCCCCTTCCTGAGGTGGCGGATGGTTTTCCAGAAACACCTTGGTGCCAACCGAATTACAAATTATTTCATCATTTATTTACAGAGGTATCTAAACCAGGACAGAGAGCATCAGGTACATTTAGTCTGAATCAGAGTGCGTTTATTACCTATTTAATCATTTAAGATATTTCAAATGTATGATGAAAATTTACATATAAAGTGTTTCTTTTTTTAATTTATGCATTTGTGTGTGTGTGTGTGTGTGTGTCTATTTTCCAGGTTTTCCAGTACTTTGGACCAGAAACCTTTTAAACAAATTCTCCTCCTTTAATCATATCAGAATAAAACATAACCTGCTCTGAACTCATTATCAATGTGAGATTCTTTGGATAACAAACTCCTTGAAAAAAAATCTATTAATGTATGCAAATGAGGCAATGGATGATAAAATATCTGCTGATTTGCATATTACGAAAAAATAAATTTTTCAGCAAAGAGGGTGTTTTTTTATTTTTTTTTTGCGCAGACCTTCAGATATCAATTGAGCAAAATATTTTTAATTTCATGGACGTCTTTACAAGCAGTCTTAACACATATGAGAAATTAAGCCTGTGCATGAATACGATTTCAAATAAAAGCTGTGAAATATTAAGAAAAACCACAGTCAATGTGTGGCTAAGTATTTTTAATTTATTTATTTACATATTATGAAAGTTATAAGTGGCGTAGGTAGAAAAATGAATCAAATATTAAAAACTTTTTGAAAAACCAGCTTGTTTTTCCATGTTATACTACACGAATACATGTCCTGCAGTGTTTTTTTGGTCATAGCAGAGCTTCCAAAGTTAAAAAATTCTTATTTTTTTTTCCCCTTCATTTTTTTTTCCTTGCTACTTCAAGAACTTTTTAATTACTGATTTATTGAATTTTCTTTAAATCTCCTGACCCCGACTCAGGTCACAAGTTAAGCATCAAACCAGGAAAACAAAGTGCTGGTGAACGTAACATAACAATTTTCCATTGTTATAACGTATTTAACAGCTCAGCTTCTCGTGATTTTCTGCCTCCAAAGCTGTAGCCAAGACATCCAACCTCCTCATCACCAAAGGCATTACACCAACCTTTATTTCATCTGCATTGCTGATAAAAATTCATCTAATCTAAACAGCAAACTGGGTTAGAACTAGTAAGGACTGGCAAGAGTTTTGTCATGAATACAGTCACTTTTTTCCACCTCCCATATCGGGACAAAACAGGTATCGAGTGTGTTGCTATGTATCTTTCTGAAGGAAAACAGAGTGAGGAGAACTGCTTGAACTTATGATGAGACTGATATTTGAAGAGGAGTGAGAAATAGACCCTCGAGGAGGAAAAGAAAAGCAAAACGACCCTCGCTGGATAGAATACGGAGGTATTTTTAGAGTCTGTGTGACAATCAGACCCCTAGCTTCTCCTCCTCCCACCGTCATCTCATTTATCTATTTGTCATCCTCTCAGACAGAGAGAGAGTTACACAGAGAGAGAGAGAGAGAGATAGAGAGAAGGATGAGAGGGGTGTAGATTTCACATTTAGAAGAAAAAAAAATACAGCCTTGCTCCATCTTTCTTCCTCACACTACCATCTCACTGAGGCTGAGCAATCTCTTTAACCTTTTCTTCCTCTTCTCTAATGAAACTCTGAGCACAGACCTCCATTATTAGAATCAGGTGGTCCGCAGGGTGAGAATAAATAAATAAATAAAAGTGCTGTTAAGGTGAATTTGAATAAAGTTTGGAATTTGATTTTGTAGGTAGGAATGACGCACCTAAATAAACAAATAAATATGACAATATACATTTGCTTGATGTTAATAATTCACATGGCTTGGTTTTATCATCTCTGAAGCATTCCTGACTACATACATATTGCAAACCACGATCTAGAAAGTACTCTGGTTTGAACTTAAATGCTCTAACACTAATTAGGCTCAGGTGTCCTGATTAACCAGGCCAGAGGGAACATTCATGCATGCTCAGAGACTAACAATATGTCACAAATGGTCCACTACACACAATATATTATTACTATTATTATTATTAATAATAATAATAATAATAATAATAATAATAATTATTATACTATGTACTTGAGTATGTAGTACCTGACCTTTGCAACGTAGCAACATCTCAAATTAAAAACGTAAATGGCAAATTATCACTTCACGTTACTGAAACACCAAAACAGCCACCAGATTAAAAAAAATGTCCTTATGCAATATTTTGCTTCTAATTTGCATCAAAGTGTAGCAGCGTTCTCATTCAGTGCTTTGGCATTTTAACAATTACACACCAGTGCAACAGAGTATAATATTAATGGCTATGTTTACACCCACACATCAATATTCCAATATTAATCATAATTCAACAATATTGTAATTAGTATCCAGTCGTGTAAATGCCGCGATCCGATTGCCCGATGCAGATTAAGACGATATTGCTTCTCTAGAACTCAATATTAAATTTTGCATGGTAGCACTACTTGTATTGTTCTCCGCTTGATATATTGCTTTGCTTGTATTTCCTCATTTGTGAGTCACTTTGGATAAAAGCATTTGTTTGTTTGTTTTAAATGTTACATGCTAGACTTCATACTAGCTTTGTGAACAGATTCGCAAAGAAAGCTACATACTGTGCGAACCACATACACTCACCAGAAGCACCAACGATCTCTGCTACTTCTTTCCCAGCTTTATTGTTTTTACTTTGTAATGTCTCTATACTCATTTAAAGACAGCTTATGACAGGATAAGATGAAACCTTATAGCGGTTAGAAACTTGTTGTCCATTTTTGCACATCAAACACATCAAACTAGCTACAGGTAAAGTTGTGAACGGGGAACTAACTGAAGAAACGTCGGACCACGTGCGCCATTGGTTTGGTCAGAGAAATCGTTCGAGTCAATCTTTTGGATTCGTCACTTTATCTTGTCCGTACCTCAATTGCAGAGAACTGTTCAAATTTCAACTCGAATGACTTTAGAGTAAATGTATGATAGTTCTCATATGGTAACGTATGATATCATATGTGATAGCTCTCAAATGATAGAAACGTTTTTCCAACTAGCTGAATTTTCATGAGTGGCACGTTTTCGAATTTATTCAAGGCCCAACGATACCGAATCTAAACAGCGTAAACGCTGTATTCAGGACATAATGATACAGTGCTGGTATAATAGAGGCCGTGTGGCTTTCTGCATTCAGGGAAAATTTCTGTACACGTCATCACATGTCAATGCTTTCATGAGAAACAAGACAAACTATGTAAACTGTGTCCTGCGGCTGTTGTATTAATTAAGCTGTGCTATTCAGAGCAATCCTGTGGAGCGCGTTGTGTTCGTGTAGAGGACAGACAGATACAGCGGGGGACCTTGTAAAGGTTCTGACCAATTATTAGCCAGCACGTGTATTGCATTTTCCGCCTTTCACTCTGGTTTTTCTATTTTACACCTGAACGATGGCATGATTACAGGGATAACCCTCTCCTGTCTTTGGGAGACAAAATGACATCAGTATAAGGTTTCATTTTTGGCATATCAGCTTCATATCAGATTATTCGCTGTAAATAGTGCAACAGCACCACCAGTAGTCTTTTTGACTTTGCTATTTATTTACGAAACGCTGGATAAAATAGCCTACATTAAGTCGCCAACTCAAAGTCATAATGACTTTATAATGCCTTACATATTTAACTGTCTTTAACTCCAGCACCTTTAAGGACGTCTAGACTAAAGCATTTCTACTACTTCAAGCACTATAATGAACTCCTTTCGAGTAAATAACACGTGGAAACGGCCTTGGAGATGGCTACAGAGAATTACAAAGTAGGAAACGGTGAGAGGAAGTCGACAAGGGTGTGTTAAAAACAGAATCAGAGTCACATCGATTCCTTCTCTCTCTCGGTCTCTCTTTATTTGCTTGTTGTGAATCATGAGTGAGCAGACGCCTAAGCTGCGGCCCTCCGGCGGTTTCTACACCCAGATCAATTTAACCCCTCTAACACATTCAATTTGGCCTTCCTCCAATGGATTTAGCCAATGGCATCCCATCACGAGCTATTTATGAGCTCCCTCGGCAAACAGATATATTCTGTGTCAAAATTGTGCGTGGGTGCAATCTGTTTCTCTCTCTCCATTCATCACATTTATTAGAGACAACCACAAATTATTACAGGTTAGAAAGTTTCTACAGAGTGCACAAAGAGAAGACAAGTTCACTACGTACCATTGTACATGTCAGATGCCATCAGAGTGCCATTATTTTTTAACATAATGGAACCGAGGTTAACATTATTATGTGCTGTCCCTGCCCTCGACTCCGGGTCAGATCTACTTTATGACCTCTGAGTCAACTGAAGTTCAAAAGCTTTGGTTCTCTCTGTACTTTCTATTTCCTTTTCCTTTACGTCCTTTTCACTGTAAGGGATAGAAATTAGCACTAATAGCTGAATATCTACATAACAAAGACATTCTGCTCATTCTAAATCCACATGCAATACAAATATGCGAGGAATAAAACACTTCTGGACGTGCCGTTATATGAAAATAATCAACAACTGAGTGGGGTGATGACGCAGCGCATTAAAGTTGATTATTTTCCTCTAACAGCACAATGTTTTCTGTTCTTTTCCTCTTAGGTTTATTTTTTTTTTCCAAGCGATCGAAGTTCATAAGAAAAAACGCCGCTTGTAATGTTACCAACAAACCACAAAACATGAACTCAAAACGCTGGAAAACTTAAAGTTACAGCTTTACATCTGACTGCCAAGCAGTGACACTGGAGAATCCTTCCAAATATGTTAAATAAACGTATTCTTACAGAAAACTTTTACACAACAATTATACAATTCTATTTAAATAGCACGTCAACCATACAAGTCCCCGTAAAGGTTGTTACTATAGAAACGATAACAGAAAATTAATCAACCGTTTGATTTGAGAATTCGACAGTAACTAACAAATGTGGTTGCTGTCTTTTAAGGGTAAATGCTAGATGTTGAGTGAATGAGTATAAATGACAGCAAAAATGTATTTTTAATTATTAACAAAATGAGACTCTTGTCCTTATATAATGAGTGGCATTGTCTTGCGTTCTGCTCTTATGGGACTCGGTACTGCTGGATAATCCTGACGTTCTACAGCACGGGAGAAGGACTTGACTTCTGCATCCTTCCACAGAGGCTGAGAAAACACATTAAATTACGATGGCTGAAAATGAATATGGGACGCAGCCAGCAGTACGAGTGTAGTTGTGATGCCACTGCACTGCGTTTATTGAGCCAGTAATCCTCTGCCCCTTGGGCCTTAATTAATTTTACACTATAAATTGATATACATGCAAATTTCCACATTACAAAAGGCAGCCAGAGAGAGAGAGAGAGAGAGAGAGAGAGAGAGAGAGAGAGAGAGAGAGAGAGAGAGAGAGAGAGGTTATTATTTCCTTTAGTGGTAAAAAAAAAATCACTGACAAAGTGAAGATTAATTTCTTCTCAAAAGATTTATAAATAAAAGTTGGCACGTTTGGTAAAGGAACTCGTCACAAAGACTTAAAGACTAGAAAGTCTGTGACAGTGAGCTGCTGCAAACGAGGAAACAGAAAACCCCCAATTTTTTTACCTTAAAAAAAGAATTTCGACTGAGTCAGAGCATCTCAAAATGCCAGGTCTTGTTGGGTGTTCCCGGTAAGGTTAGGTGGTTAGTACCTACCAAAAGTGGTCCAAGGAAGGACAACCGGTTAACTGGCTACAGGGTCCTAGGCACCCTAGGCTCGTTGATGTGTGTGGGGAGCAAAGCCTAGCCCGTCTGGTCCGATCCAACAGAAAAGCCACTGTAGCACAAAATGCTGAAACAGTTCATACTGACTCTGATAGAAAGGAGTCAGACCTCACATTATTCAAATCTTGCTGAATATGGTTGTGTGAAGCCCATGCTGACCCCTGTCCACTGCTGACAGGAACTATAATGGGTATGTGAACATCAGAACTGGACCATAGAGCAATGGAAGAAGGTGGTTTCTCCAGATCTCAATCCGATCAAGCCTCTGTGGGACAAGCAAGTCCAATCCATGGAGGCCCCACCTCACAACTTATAGGACTTAAAGGATCTGCTGCTGACGTCTTGGTGCCAGATACCACAGCACACCTTCAGAGGTATTGTGGAGTCCGTGCCTCGACAGGTCAGAGCAGTTTTAGTGGCTGAAAGCGTCCTGTACAATATTAGCCAGGACAACACCGATAGTTTTTTTTCCACACTTATAGTTTTTCCCGGTTAGGTCCGTGGCTGGGAGCGACTGAGAAGGGTTCACTGTCGTTATACAGTACGAAAGCGACCTCTACAGGCGGAATAAAAACTGACAAATTATCCCTGACAAATTTTGTTGTGTTACTTGAAGTGTTTTTTTTTTACTATTTGTTTTGATCATCTCTATTATGATGTGTTATTTATCAGTGTTGCCTTTTTGATTCAGTTAGGATGTACATCTTTTATTTACTTGAATATTTATTCATAGTTAATATACCATCCATCCATCTTCACAGGGAACCTGGAGCCTATCCCAGGGAGCATCGGGCACAAGGCAGGGTACACCCTGGACAGGGTGCCAGTCCATCGCAGGGCACAATCACATACACACTCACACACCCATTCATACACTACAGACACTTTAGACATGCCAATCAGCCTACCATGCATGTCTTTGGACTGGGGGAGGAAACCGGAGTACCCTGAGGAAACCCCCGCAACACGGGGAGAACATGCAAACTCTGCACACACTTTCCATGGTACAGTCAGTGCTTTTTATTTTTGTAGTAAAACTCAGCAGTATTTTAATTTGAGTGTTGTTTTCATTCAGTATCAATTTTAAAAACTTCAGGTTGATTAATCAATTATCGACAGACTTAGTTATCGATATCGATAAACTACACTATCGGTCAATGTCTACTTAATATAAAGCTAACTTCTATCTCAAAAAGATTCATTCAGAGCTCCTGAAAAACAGTGTCATCTTTTATAATTCTTTCCTGTATTTTGTTTTCTACCTCAGAGCCATATCAGTACATAATGATGCCTCAGTCACGTAACAGCAGATCAGGATTGGTAGATCAGAGTCTAATCATGGCTTTGCAGTAATGTGTTTTTCTGATAATAATCTGCAACTGTGGATCATTACAAGTCTAAAAAGCCTGAGGAAAGCTCCAAAGACTCGTACAAAACAATAATGTGCACTATAAATGGTGACAACCTGACTTCCCGGACAAGATACTAACAAGGGTTTATACTGTATATGGTGTGTTAAAACTAATCATCTTGTTCTTCTCCACCGTTAACAAAGAAAACAATTTATACAAACACAGAGCTCGACTGGAAGACAAATTAATAGAAGAGAGAACCTAAAGGAAGGAGGGTTTATAGTTAATGTGTCAGTCTAGTGATTGAAATCACCTTCACCCTCGCACACCTCCTGAGACACAATAGGAGGAAGCTGCGTGAAAAATAGCATCTGCTGTTGTATGAAAAGAGATTTCTGACATGTGCATTTATTATGTTTGAATTTTTGTTCCTTTCTCTTTTTCTTTAAATCCGTTGATTTTAATCCACTTCATTCAAACGGCCTTCCCTCAGGTGCTTGTTTCTTTTCCCATCAGAAACTACATGCTAATGTATACAACGTTGTAGTAGGAACGATCGATGATGGTGGAATTCATACTCGGCGTACACGAGACACATACACACAGTTTATCACATTTTCTTTCACAGAGACAAGCACAGGTATGTGATGTCCTGACCTCTGCTGGAGATCTGTGACCCTGTTGGAGTGTATTAGAGAACAATCACTCACATTCACAAGCCCTGCCATTCACTAGAAAAATAGAAAGAAAGACTTAAAAGAATGCGTAAGCCTTTACACTTAATTACACAAGCATGTCATTTGTGTAGTGTCGTACAAGTGTACATTTTTGTACATTTCCATATAACGTACAATTAATGTGACTTGTTGCTGTGATGTTCTATACGGTTTACAGTCACGGTGCCGTATAAAAGGTGGAAGAGTTAGCGCTGAGGTGGCTGAGCTGCATTAGTGGAAGATTTTCTTTTGTCTCAGGACTTGCTCGTTCACCGTTTGAATGTTGTTTTTGTAATTTTCAGTCCATTGATTCCCATTTATTGACGTGCACGTGAGTACGAACAAAATCAGAGCCTTTTCCGTATCTGGTGAGAATTTTTTACCCGAAATATTTACACACGTTACTAAATAACTGAAAAATTATCATTATAAATTGTCTTTTGATAGGTATTTGATAGCTATAATACAGCACCATTGTTGTTGTTCTGGTAAAAAAGTAAAAGAACCACATTTCGAAAATATGTTTTATATACTTTACAAGACACAAGCTTCCGAATCATAAAGGCTGCGATCTGATTGGCTCTCTACACATCGGTGATTAAAGACTTCTGTACACTGGTTTCCGACAGGGAAAAAAACTACTTGGCATGGAAAATACAGCGTCTTCTTGTAAAAGTAGGTGGTTCTTGGCAACATTTAGTGACAAAAAGGACCTTAGTGGTCATCAACCCTGTTCCTGGAGATCTACATTCCCTAAGACTTACATAAGAGTTCTTTAGCTCCAATCATAATGGTGCTGACCATCTAAATATGACCTTAGACTTTGGTTGGAGATGAAACCTGCAGGAAGGTCGATCTCAAAGAAGAGGGTTGGTGACCACTGGTCTACAGGAATCTAGAACTCAAGCTCATGGGATATTTTTGGAGCAAACTATTCCTTCATCGGCACCGAAGGGAGCCGAAGAGGATATAAAGAGAATGAGAAGCAGTGTGATTAAATTAAGTGTCTGTCGTTGTGTGTGTACGTACGCACTTGGAAAAGTGCATGGCCTGTTGTCCAGCGACGCTGAAGTAGAAGTTTGTCGTGTGCCTCATCTCGTCCGTGTGGCCGCTCGCCTCGATCCAGTGACCGATCGGGTGACAGTACACCCCATCCACCATGTCACTTTGGTCATACACACACTCCCGATCATGATGTGGGCCGTTACCTGGAGATGAAATTCTAGCATTAACACTTTCTGTCCTCTTGCTCTTTGTGTTTGTCTGGTTTTAAAGAAACTCTTACGCCTCCCCACCCGCACCCCATTTGCGAAGTGACTTATTTGAACACAGTTTCAATTCGATTCATCTTTCAGGTATCAGTGCGAGACAGGACGTCGGGGCCGTAACTTCTCACGTAGCTGCTATGAACTGAAATGTTAGCAAATATCAAGGAGCAAGACGTATATGTATACGACAAATGCGTTCAGTGTGACTTAGCATTGACTTTTTACTACAGCAGCGCTTCTTGCTGGGAACGTTCAGGATTATTTTCCAACATTTTATTACTTGTTTTTAGGTCTTCGCTGATACATCCACCGGGACGCAAACCCGCAGGCATGCACTGTGATACGGGATTGTAGTTATGGAAAATGTCAGAGAAAATAATGTCACTGCTGTGTTCCTCATCGCGTCTCTTCAGTCGGCCGTGAGAATGCCACCAGATACGAACTCTGCATTAAACCTTTATTTGTATTAAATATTAAATCTCAGGCCATCACTGTACAAAGCCTATGCTTATTAAAGTCATGATGTATATGTATAACGTGAGCACGCTATACTGTGACGCGACAAATCAATGCAACATATAAGAAAAATGAAGCGCAGGGAAAATGATGAAAATTCCTATTAATGAGAACGCTAAACATCCAGAGCTTTCACTATATCTCCTATAATTATAACACTCCTATAACACTATAATTGCCTCGCTTTCACATCCTGATCATGTCACGTGCTTGAGCATGGAGGCAATGCTGTAATTTTGGATGCTCTGACTGCCAGAGGGAACTGAGATCATTTTTTGGCACATGCTTAAGAGTTTAGAGCCATGTGGTGCAATCAAGCCACATTGTTTTTCCAAAAAAAAATGCTTTATGCATGTCCAAAAGTGTACTGCAGTCTGATGAAAAGGAAAATCACAGCATGCCAACAAACACATTAATTCTAGCACAAGAAAACAAAAGAACCACATGTTTGAAACGCAAAGTCATTTAAAAAGGAGTGTGTTTGTGAAAACCCTGATAAAATGAATGAAACTCGAGTCACTGGTGGAGTGCAGAATGATTGACGTTAGAAGAAACTCGTTCAGGAGACAAAGGACGTGAAAACGTTTCACCTTTCTCAGTCTTTTTAAACCCAACGCTTTGTTAGTGTGAAAGAAAAAAAAAATGCTGATGAAGTCAAACCAGATTTGATTTCAATTCCAACAGGAGAGAAGGACAAAGTGTGTATGTGTGTGTGTGTATATGTGTGTGTGTGTCTTGTCTGCAGCATCAGTGCCATCCAGTGAGAAAGATGGTCCATTACATTACATTTTATTCTGCAAGCTATATACGGTGAGCTAAATAAATAAATAAATAAATAATTCCAATTGGTTAAGTAAGGAATAAAACATGACAGGATGTGCTGTTAAAGGAAAATAGGAAAATCAACCACCGGTAAGTGTGATCCAGATATGTGAAATAAAGGCGTCCAGAAACGTCTTCTATTCTTATACCACAGCAATTTGCCAACACTAAAGATAATGCCATTACTTCCATTATAGCAACTAGAATAGTTGTTCTCTTCCCTGAGGTTAAGGAATGCAGATTGTCATGTTACTGAAATAAAACAGAAAGCGTAAACTCATCTGTCCTGAAGACTTTCCTGTGTCAGACACTTTTTAAAATTTATTTACCTAAAGCTTTTAACTGCTATATAAATGTCTCCGTACAGATAACAATTGTTTGTCATGTCGAGATCACGAGACAATTAAATCGAGATCACGAGACAATGAAGTCGAGATCACGAGACAATTAAAGCAAGATCACGAGACAATTAAGTCGTGATCACGAGACAAAGCGAGATCACGAGACAATCAAAATTGAGATCACGAGACAATTAAAGTGAGATCACGAGACAATTAAGTCGTGATCACAAGACAATTAAAGTGAGATCACGAGAAAAAAAAAACTTATGTTGAGATCACGAGAAAACAAGGGGAAAATGCATGACCTCTTAGGGCTTCCATCTGTTACAATATTTACGACTTTTTGAATATTTAGTCTAACAAATACCTTCCCAAATATAGTTCCCATCAAGTCGCTTAAGGAACTTGAACCAGAACTTGTGTGTGTACGGCTCGGTGAGCTGCACTTCCCCGAGCCACAGGCAGGGGTCGCAGCCGGACGCCAGCGTCCGCGCCGGCTTCATCGGTACTGCGTTCCCGGCGTCCCAGTGCCCGAGCTCCGGACGGGATCCCGATACAAACACCTCGATATCCGGGCGCTCAGGGGTCAACACAACCCCAAACCTAAACAAGACCATTCCGGGTGAAACGGGAACGTGTTCAGTCGCTGTGAGAAACCTCTGTATGATATTAATAAACAGTCCAGAGCTATAAATAACACGGCTTTAAATAGCTTAAAGAGCTGAAGCGTCTGAGACTCTCTCGATAGAACCTGTGCCTGTTTTAGTACGATATTGAAATAGGATTCATTTACCCTTTATAGTGCGATAGCCCTGCTGCTCGCTCGCGAACGAGCCGACTCTTTTAGGTGAGTCGACTTACATATATACAGACCCGTAATCAACCCTTCTGCTAAAAATCCTTATCATTATTATACTTACCTTCTATATAATCATTAAAAGTAATAATATACAAACATACTAAGACCAACAGTTGTGACTGGTTTTCGTATTTTTTTTTTTTTTAGCAAGGAGCCGTTTGGGAGTCATGAAACAGAGCCAAATGATCTGATTCACTATGTACCGAGCCAGCCAAAGACGTTCAGATCAGAGAGCTGCTACTCTTTAAACACTTCCGGGTTGGTACTACAGCTAGAGGGCGCAAATAAGAGGTAAATAAAGTCGCATTTAAAGCACAAAGATTTAAGATTTAATATAAATATTTTACATTAGAAAATAAAACGATAATTGGATAATGTTTTTACAGTAACTCAACTTTATTTATATAGCCAGCTGGACTGTAAATCACCCAGATTCATCTGGAAGCTGTGGAAAGTCACCCCTTTCTGGGCTAACATATCCAGCCCTGTAGCTACTCTCTGGTTTGATGAGCTACCTTCAGCTAAAAATACTTTACATAAACGCATGCTAGTTCAGAAAACTAAGCTTATCAGCTAAAGTACTTTGAAATACTTTGCTGGGTCCACATCTGGAATATGGTCCATCAGTTGACGCCTCATGGTTTAGAGCAGTAGATAGATGACAGTGAATACCTGACAAAATGGTCAAGTGTGAAGGTACAAGGCAGGTTTAAGAAAAAGATTTCGCAATTGGTTTCAGACTTTACATGACAATGCAGATATGGGATCAGATTTTATTATTATTTTTTAAATGGGCAACCATGACTGATGGAAAAACTACACACGGAACTGGAAGGTTAGTGTTTGGTGTTGTACGATTTTATTTCCAAAAACATAAACTCAAGCAAGGCTGCCTGGACCCACCCAAGCAAACGTGACCTTTCTGAGTAAAGGCTTCATTTTAGATGGATCACAGTTCAGCAGCTTCAAGAAATCAGTCTAATGTTCCAGAATGTTTATGTGATGCAATATAAAAGGGCAGACAATTGCGGTCACTTGATACTTGAAACGTTTAAACTTGAGTGTGTTCCCTCACTCACATTAGTTTCATTACAGGTAGCATGCTCCTGTTGAGCCTTAAAACACCAGCAGGGTCAAAGATGATAAAATATCTTTTTATTCAACACAACCAAAAACCACATGCAGACTATATAGGTCCAGACTATATAACGTCCTGGCTTAATCTCTCCAGATCATTGGTGCCGGCACACTTGGTCAGGCAAACACTTTTTCCTTCTTCTTCAGCAGCAGCAAGAATTAAAAACAAACAAACAAACAAAAACCCCACAACACTCCATAAGGCCTTCATTGGGATTACGCAGACAAACACAAAAAATTGGCTTTGGGGTTACGAGCTAGATCAGTGCTTCTCAATCCCAATCCAGACCAAACTCATTACCCAACAGATTAACTGCACTGTAACGCTTTTGGAAATGCGATAATCCACAAACGTTCTCACTCAACATGCACTCGTCAACTCGGGACATGGAGTTATAAAACATTCTGCACGTAAACTTTGACATTACGAGTGTTTACAATATTTAGGAAGGTGCTATATTATATTATATTATATTATGCTTTTAGAAATGTATTAAGTGCTTGTGGAGTGTCTTTTAAAAGTGGAACCATCATTTTCTCCTCAAATAAGTGATGGATGATGACAATGATGCCAGTCTCTGGGTTGTCCAAGGTTCCAAGTGTGACAGAGGGAAAACATGATAGATGGCCTATATTAATATATATGTAATAACATGCTTTGACAGTTCATACTGTGAGAAAGTGAAACAAAAGTGTATTCGGACGGAAATAGCAAACGTGTGTGTGTGTGTGTTTGTAGAATGACATCCAGTCAATTTAATTGCCAAACTCTGATCCTAAGTCAACACCTTTACTCATGAAAACCTTCTTATTATGCAGAGGTTGGGTGTTAGATTAGGATCAGTTGTTGGTCATCAAAACAAAAACGGAAAATGTATTCAAAATCAGCACAAGATCACAGGTTCTGCAAGTCCTGGCATAGCCTCTGCCCTGCATATTTCTATGTTTTCCGTGCTCGAATACATCCGATTCAAATAATCAGTAAATTAATTAAGAACCCTTCCTGAGTTGTGGGGGGTTGAGTGGAAGAGGGGTTACTTCCTGAGTAGGACAGAGGGAACTCCAGGAACACGGTTGGGAATCTGTGCAGTAGATTAGTAACAATGAATGACAGCTGGTAGTGAGAAGGTATCAACACTTTTAAATATAATCGAAACCATCTCTCTTTCACCGTTGGCTCCATTGGTGCTTGTTCTGCAAAGACGTCTCCTCCTGTAAGCGTCGTGTCCCATCGTATCAACCGGTGCGTACGGACATAACGCAACACAGCACTCAATGGAAAGAAATATGCAGCTTAAGGCTCTTTGTTTGATTCCGCTCGACTGAGTATAATTTTTTGTCATTTTAGTGTTACGTCATGGGCAGAACAGCTTTAGACGTTCCCACACATTTCTGTGAGAAACAAGGCAAACACTGAAAATCTCTCTCAGTGCACGTGTCATTAAACCTGATCGTAAACCAAGCAGGTGTTAGATTTATATACCATATATTTATATAAAAATAATCTTAACTCAAAAAAATAATCCGTCTTATGTACACCGCGATGGATATTATTGATTAAATAGGTTAGGTTAGGTAAGGTTGTGCTATAGCTCTTGCGCTCGCTCATTGTCGTTATAATACTGGCTTGAGGACAGAACGGAGCGATCGCCCTCCTCGGGTAAGCTCCCTGGTCGTGCACATGCACGGCAATGGCACGGCCTCCACCTGTCTATGGACCTCGTTATACGGACAGCGTTTCAGGTGGTCCGCCATGCTGGAAATGTCTGCAAACTCCCACCTGGTCACGGGACTGAAGGCTGTACTGAATCGCCACACCTACAGGAAAGATGTGTTACATGTAGACGTGCTACTTTGATTTACTGCAAAACATTTTGACAATAGAATTTAGCTCATTTAGCATGGACATTTGATTTATATTCAGCTGAAGTGAAAAAGGCAGTGCATTTGAGTGAGACAGACTATGAAAAAAAACAAACAGAATCTTTGTAGACTAAACATAACCAAGACGAAATGTCCACTATGGCCTACCTTGTCGTTTATCTGCCAGGATTGACTCCCATCAGGATACTGCCTCTTTTCCCACTGTACCACCACCATGCCCCGCGTCTGCAGCAGACTAGCACACACATCCCTCATGGTACGCGACACCATGGACAGCTGGCACAGGCTGAAGCCATCCAAGAACCGTGCCACATGCTGCAGGATCTCAAAGGGCAACGCACTCAGCCGATCACACCCTGGCTCTGGTACTATTTCCACTATGGGCTGAACCCCAAATGACCTGAGGTGTCGGTCATGGATGACCTTTGATCCCTGTCTGGATGGGCAGAACCTGCGCTGGGAAAAGGTGCAGCCATAATAGGCGAGCGGGCAGCGGTGCTCCATCCAGCCGTTCAGCCCCGAGTGGATGTCTCCATGGACATTACGGAAGTGCGAGAGGAACTCTTCTCGGCGGAACAGCTGGCCACATTCAAACGTGAACATGGAGCCTTCACGTGGGGCCCAGCTGGGTCGCGGCATCAGCTGCTCCAGGGTTAAATCTAATCTTAAAGTACAAAAGGGACTTGGCTGTGACAGACGGGGCGCTGCTCGGTCACAGGCCGAAGCAGATGCCACCTCGCCGACCATGGTGCTGGTCGCCAAGATGGCAGCAGGGAAACTGAAGGTCTGAGTGCCAAAATCGACACGTGAGCCGCCAAAGGCATAGACGGTGTCAGAGATTCTGCGGGTGCGTTGCGACTCCTCTAGGCAAAAGAGCAGAGCCGCAGCTGTGAAGTCGATCTCACCAAGACCCAAGGGGTCATCCTGAGGCTCCTGCTCCAGATCGGACGTGTCCACAGATTTGTCCTCCATCTTACAGCGGTGCTGTCTCTGTGGGAAGCTCTCAGCGAAGCAACCCTTCCGTCCATTAAGTGCAAGAGGCATAAAATTTCGGAGCAACTGAAGGTTTTGGAGTTTTCTCTCAAAAGCCTTATCCTCAAAGTCTAACGGTATGGAAGGCAGCACAATGTCTCTTGGAACAACCAGAGCCTGGGCGTGCACAGGCGGCTGTAACAGCGGAGCTTCGCATCCAGATGTCTCCTGCATTACAACATTGTCAAGATCATGTCTCACTTCTGGTCTGTGCGGAATTAATGGGCTAACAAACTCCAGAGAACCACCATGCTCTGAAAATTCATCCATCTCTGCTGGTTCCATAGCATGGTCCTGTGATTTTCTAGATGCTACAGCATTGTGACACTTGTTACACAAACTTTGCTCATCCTCATCTCTTGGACTGTTTGAAGATTCTGTGCAAAGTTCTTCACTAAGGTGGGCTGGAAGTTTGTCGAAATCCCCATCGCCAATTCCACCAATTGCCCCAAACTCAACCTCATTTTCAGAGGTACTATCCTTCATTTCGATGTCTGTACATTCAACATTATCTGGCTGATGGATTCCACCATTGGTCTTGTTGACTATACAGCTTGGCTCAGAGCCTTTAACAGCATCTCCAAGCGCACCAAGAGCAGAGACCAAGCTTCTCCCCAATTCCATCAAGGTTTGGTGACGACGTGGCTGCAATTCCTCGTTTAAACCACTAACCCCACTGGCTATTTTACCACAGTTGGACCCAGTGTCATCTTTCATAAGTAACACTTCATGTAATGCTCCATTTAACTCTGGTTGCAATGCTGAAACGCTCGTAGTCGGACACTGCGTGTCTGATGCGTCGAGATGTATCAGAACATTCAGAGCAGCAGACAGGCTTTTGGTCGTCTCTACCGTGGTTTGGTACAGCTCACCATAATGCTCCTCGTTCAATCCGTTAATCCCATTGCTGATTACGTCTTTTGAGCAACACGACACAGATGCCGCATCCATGTCCTCCTCAAGACGCATGGTGGGAACCATAACATCTGCAATAACGCTAGGCTTTTCGCACATTTCCACAAACTGCGGTTTTTTCTCAGGACAATTCGTGGGTGCAAGAGATACAAGTTTGAGTGAGGCCAGCATGGTGCGCTGGTCCTGCAAGGCGAGAGCCATGTCTAGCTGTTCTTCCTCATTTGCGTCCCGACTCAACCTCTCGTAGGAGCGGTAATCCTCGTCGTTCACCGGCCACCGGTTCCACTCCATGGTGCAACACACAACGCCAGCTGGACACACCTCGAGATGCTCCGCCAGCTTGCCTCGGGCAAGTGTGAAAGGGCAGCCGATGCTGTGGTTGAGGCACGGTACCCTCTCAAGTGGGCACAGCAACCGATGCTCGTCTACTTTACAGCTGTGAAAAACAGCGCCGCAAACCAGCGGGCAGGCAACAATGTCACAGGAAGTGCCAGGTTCGGGCTTGACCATGCACCGCCGACTCACACACGAAGCACAGTGAGTATGGAGCTCTTCCATTTTCAAGACAGCCAAGGCAGGGACGATGTCTGAAGCCCAAGCCTGTTTTAAAACGTCTGCAAGACAATAAAAGAGGGGAAAAAAACTAAACTGTGTAAACTTTTATACTGCTTTCACATCTAGCTTGTATTGATGTGTTGCTGTTAGGGATTTTAGTTCTGGGGCAAATATATTCTGTTCAAATAATATCCACGAGTGTGTTTACGGTCACGGGGTGCGTAACAGGCAACGCCGTTCTCTTCCATTACGTGACGTGTTAGAATGTTCCAGTAATTGTGTACTATTTTTCTACACACTCATGTACATACGTACTTTTTCTTCACAGAAGGAATACATACTTTTAGTGTACAGTATAAGACTATACTACTTTAGTGAGCATGTATTTGTACAGGGTTTCGATAATACACTGTTATTCCTGCGTGAAGGCGAGTAGAAGACAGCGCCCACGTTGAGGCGGAAGTGGAAAAGCAAGCTCAGAAAAGTAAAGCCAGCCGAGCCGAGTCAAACCGAGTCGAAGTCGAGTTGTGCAGTGGAAAAGTGGCTTTACGTTTATCTAATAATGGCAGCGTTGGGAGTTGAACTCATAACTTCAGTAGTCCAACCATGTCTTATGATGCATCCATAGCCATAATATATAATGGCTATAATATTCTGATTCAGTCAGACTAGTGACATTTCTACAAATATACGACAATATTACATTCATCACTAACAGCAATTAAAAATGACTGACACTTAACAGCAAAGCTCAAATAATCATACGACTTTTTTTTTATGCTTTTGCCTTAAGATTTTATGAATGCGCTTCGATGTTTATTAGGATGCATTTTATCTTTGTCCTTTTTCTGACCCACATCTTTGATTCTCCAACACAGCACACACATGTACACCTGTAGAAACTTGGCACATTTCCTGTCTGTAATATTAGATTCATTCAAATGTGTTCAAAACAACTCAACCACCTGCTTAACATAAAAATCCCACTAGGAACCAGGATACAGGAGCTTCTTGATGTGCTGCTTTTATCAGTAAGTTTTAAAAGTGCATCCACTAGTGAAGGGAAACATAAATAAAAGCCAACCTCGTTATGCTAATGTTATTTTATGTTATGATTAGCAGTAACGTTCGTTTTGACTACAGCCTTTGCTAGCGATTTGGTATCTTCGTTCAAAAACCTCACTTCTCTTTCTGGACAAATAAGTTTGCGGATCAAATCGCAATCTGCACTTTAAAATCAACAAGATAAATAAAATGTCTCAACAATAACACAGCTAAAATAAAACAAAGCTCTTTTTTTTAACCCAACCTATTCTGATAAACCCCGCCTCCTACGCTAAGATTGGCTAGTACGATCCGGAGACAATAAACTGACACGGATTGACGCATGAATTGTCCAATCAGCGGGCAGGCCGTCAGCCCGACCTAAGAAAAACCCAATCGTTAAGCAGGAGGCGGGGTTTGTCGGAATACAGGTAGTCACACAAATAACGCAGCCTGTTTGTTTGTTAGCTAAACTTTCTGACTACAGTCCTGAGAGAAAAGTGTCTTTTCTTACTTACGCAGAAATGTCAGCTCGCCCCGGCTGTTCCTCGAAATATGTTCGCTACAAATCAGATACTGTAAAACAATAAACTTTGTATTTCAACATAAATCATCATCATCATCATCATCATCACTCGCCCTGTGCCCTATCTTTCAATCTTCTCTCTCTCTCTCTCTTGCTAAAAAAAAAAAAAACGCTCCGTCGCTGTGGGCTGTGGGCTGTGTCTGCCCCTCCCTCCAAATGAGACGCGCGTCGATGACGTCATCACGAACGTCATCAACTACTTCTGTTTGTACAGGACACAAGTCCAACAGTCAGCATGGCTAGTACTCCTTGGACATAGAAGGCCATGGGGTCAAAACACAAAAGCATAACAAAGTTGTCCAAAAGCATTTCCAGTTAAATGCAAAGCTGCCAAAAGGAAATGGCATGCTTCTACTTACTTCTCCCAATAAATCATACCAGCAAGATATATACAGAAATGAACAACAAACGCTTGATTGTCATTACCCGACCATTTAAACAAGACTGTGAGACTGTGAGTTTTCTGCTAACATAAAACTTTTAACTGATGTGATATATCATTTCCTTGCTGATATGGAGTATGTTTATATGGGGTTAGAATTGTTTCATAATTCCAAAAAAATAGATTGTGATCGGTCAGAGAGGGATCGTGCTACGATTGGTCACTGCAGTGTGGCGGCTATCCGATTGGCTTGAGTAGACGGTTGGCGGAATCCAACTATGTGTTCAATCTTGAAGCTAGAAATGTTTCAAAATACACAAATGCGTGCTGCGATCCACAAATGAATACAAGGCAGAGTTGTGTTTGTAACATTAAAACATATTTGTATATATATATATATATATATATATATATATATATATTTGTAAATCTAATTTTATTTATTTGTCAATTTCATTTATTTTTGTGAAACTACCAGCATAAAATCCCATTCAATGCATTTGTGAATTTGTTTAATTTTTGCAAATCTCACTAAATTTATTTGTGGATTGTAATCTATTTATTTGGATTAATGAAACAATCCTAACCCCATATGTTTATGCCAGAGATTCACTGACAGTTTACCATAGATTTGATGCTTACAGTTACATTCTTAGCAGAAAGGTACACAATATTTAATCTTGTCCACCTTTTTCCTGAACACAGGAGTTTCGCTTGGCTCATACCAGAAGCCTGTTTTACTTTTCTGGTTTCCAGTGTTCATAGTCAAATTAGCGTATGTTCCTAGCTGATAATGTGACATTAATGTGACCGCCTTTTGACAGTACCTCACCAGTCAAAGTTTAATGACTGGGTAGATAACATGAAGCGATGTCCCGAGGTTAGCTGTATTGATTTAATTTTGATATTGATAGTTTTCTCTGAAGGTGTTGATGTGAAGAACTCCAAAATTACAACAGCACAGAAGGATATAATGACCTGCACAGCAATAAAACAGACCAGGGTTTGTACAGGAAACACTGTGACTTTATTTATTTTTTTGAAAGCAGATGTAGAGCCCAGTCAGAAAGCTAGCCAAGCTAAACATGCAGCTTGGGTAACTAGCTTCCGCCGCTTGGTAACAGGTGGGCGTTCATATCCTAGATGCAGCTCCGGATCGGGGTGAAGTTCGGAGGACTTTTTGTCCAAAGAATGATAAGAGCACCCATATACCCTCTTTGGAGGGTATTTTAAGTTAGCCATGCTCATTTCCTCTTGTCAAACTTTAGCATAGAACGTAAGGCATATGTCGCCAGACACGGAATTTCTTTTCGGGTTTGCTGGTGCTCAAAATAAGTGTTTTCCAAGAATTTCTAACGTTTATTGATATTGTTGTGGCAGCCAATGATCCTGAGCTAATTTTTATTCTTACTAACACTCAAAAAGTTTTTGGTGAATTAATTCAGTCATTCTCCTTAGCCAGTTTTAATAAGGGTTGAGACCAGAACAGGATAACAGTACAATAGGTGTTAGAATCCATCTTCATTACTCATTGGTTTCTTTGGGTTAAAGGTGGATAGTGTGGAATGCAAAGTTGGAGCAAGTCAAGCACTGTCTAAAACAGGGGTCGAGAAGCCAGTCTAATTCATAAATTCGTTGAAAACTACATATCCACTGTCTGTTTTCAGTTTTTGTCAAATTTGAATTTGTGGACGGTACGTTAATGGTAAGTAGTGTTCAATTTACTCTTACTTACATACTGCATTTTGTATTGATCTACCATTTGATGAAGCTATCATAGTTGGTTAAATTAAGTCCAAGTACCAACTACGGGCCTATTAGGTGTAGTGTAAGGACACGCAAAAATGTGAAATCGCTTTTATTACATTACCACTTTTGATAATTATGCATTAATAGTAATTAATAGTAAACATGAACTATTCTCTGGCTCTTTAAAGAAAAAATCTTTTTTTTTTTTTTTGGCTCTGCCAGATGAAAAGATTTCCGACCTCTGAACTAAAATATTCTTAGCATGTTTAACTGCTAGATTGTAAACCGTTCCAGTATAATATACATTTAAATGTATTTCTAGACCTTTAATATTAATATTATTTTCATAGAAGGTCTCCAAAAAAACTGGCAGTATAAGTGAACGTCTCTTTGTGGAATTCGGTTATACATGAAGAAACTTTGCACATACAACACAGACTGGCTCATTATAGAGAAATGACTATTTTATATAACAGGAAATATTAATATTCCTTTAGTCATTCACTTCTGACTTAATGAAAAGTCACTAAACTGTATAGGGCATCTACAAGGCAATACAATATGTAGCGTAAAAACATATTGCTTGAAAAACAGTATTTTATTTGCTCTTTCTATATATGCAGTATTTGTACATTATTAATTAAAATGTTCTTATTAAACAAAAGTGACTATGCTTAAATTAATAATACAATAGTTTACAAAATTTCCACTGGACATTGAAATAAAATCTATTTTAATAGAGGCTTAAGCTTGTTCTACTGAAGACTTAAAGAACTCAAATCAAACCATCTAATCAGCCCTTTTCATTAGAAATGTGTGGATAGGAATATTTTGGTGTTTAAGTCTTGCTTCTATAATGACAGTCATTTTTTGAATGTGAAATACAGTGTTGCATCTAGACGAACCGTGGTAGTGCTAGAAAAAAAATTCTTGTAATATTTTAATGGTTTATTTGTTTTCATTATATTTCTCCTAAGTAGCTAACGACAGCAGATATTCTAAAAGCAGGGATGAACTGGTGGCCATATTGCTTTTCCCACGCAGACATGAAGATTCTTGTGATTCAGATAGGAACACCAGTGGTGATGCACACTGGGGAGGAGTAGGTATGTTGGGTAATGGAGCTCTTGGCAGACAGGGTGACACAGTAGCGTGTGTCCGGTTTAAGGTCGGGGACATCCAAGGCCTCGCCTTGAACGGTCAGTTCTACCTCGAAGGGATGAGATTCAGTGTCTTCCCACACAATCATGCTGTAATTACTTGCACCAGTGACTGGAGCCCACTCAACATGCAGGGTCACACCGTCCACTCGTACGACCTTGACTTCCGGCACCAGCAGCACATCTGCAACAAGGATTATTTTTTAATTGTTTTGATAGAAATTTGCTCTCTGATACACTTTTTCAATAAACAATGATTATTTTCCCCCCAGTAGTTTGTTGCAGCCATAATGTAATGTAATTATCATTCCCTGTAGACATCTAAATGGATCTCTAATAAGGAACTTTACTTAAAATAACATTGCTTCTGTCAGCCAATCAGCTTTCAGAAGGCATTTGGTATGTTTAGAATTGACCTATCGTGACAAAACCTAAACAATATGATCATATTTGGTCTCTTTAGTGTTCTAAAGGGGGGCAGTGCTGGCTTGGCGATTAAGGATCAAGCCCCAACACTGCCAAGCTGCCACTGTTTGGCTCTTGAGCGAGGCCCTTAACCCTCTCTGCTCCAGCGGCGCTGTATCATTGCCGACCCTGCGCTCTGACCCCAACTTCCTGACAGGCTGGGGTATGCGAAGAAAAGGTTTTCACTGTGCTGTAATGTATATGTAATCAATAAAAGACTCATTACTCATTATTTGCAAACGGTGCTTGGACCCCACAGATCGCAGCTTGCAGCTATATCATATTCAATTTTATTATTTCAATTTCACTTGTGGCATTTTCAAATATCATAAACTGACAGTACTAACTCCTCATCATTACAAATAATCTAAAAAGTAAACTAACAATTATTCCCTGTTCTAATAACAATAGCCGATTTTATTGACAAATTGATAAACACCTCCTTACAGAAAACTTCACCATATCACTGATTAGAAGTCTTTGTTAAACAATACAAGTCCTTGTGTAATTTGTTCCTAAAGAACCAGTAACATATTACAACGACGGCATTAACATGCAACTGGCACTATTATCAAAGCTGCTGTTATAGAAAATGGAATAACACATTCTGACCAATCGGAATCAAGTGCTCAACAATGCTGTGGTATAATATCTGTGGCATAGATATCACTTGTGAAGTATGTTCTCACCTTGGTCGTCTTGTCCAGACTCTTGCAAGTCTCTCCTACGGCGACCTGACGCTGAGCCTGCAAATCACCAGGCATGTACACAAGAAAGACAGTAAATAACAGCAAAGATACAATATTCCGTGGATTAAATAAAATAATCATTGCTCATGTAAGTGTATGGGTGAATGAAGGACCTGTGGTGTTAGTATTGTACTGTGGGCAGAGACCTGAGGAACAGAGAGAGAGAGAGAGAGAGAGAGAGAGAGAGAGAGAGAGAGAGAGGAAGAAGAAGAAGAAGAAGAAGAAGAAGAAGAGGAATAGATTCAGGGAAATTGTGTTCCTTATATTGCATGAAATCTCAAGTAGAAAGCAGTAAACAACAACTGTGAACAACAACTTGAAAGGGCATGTGCAATTAATCATATCACAACTAAGCTTAACATTTTCAAGACATTGTGATACCACTTCACGTAGTGAGTATAGAAAGTTTTTTTTTCTTTTAAAATGTAAGAAGTGAAAGTTAAACAATAGGTTTATATGAAAAAAAAACTTTAATAAAGTACTTTTACTTACATATACACCATGTACAGTAATAAAGTCATTGTACATCTGGCTATCTGTCAGTCATGAAAGAAAATCTAGACACTGCGATAACTAACTTTTGCCATGAGTGGTAATTTGCATATATTGGGATACATTTGCATAAAGTTACATTACTGAATTTCAAATAATGTTTGTTCGTTGGATACATTGGAAAAGTCCTATTTTAAAATTTTTTTAAATCAGGAAGAAAAAAGTATTAAGCTGTACCTATGCTTGATATATCATTTGTATTTTTAATGTATACCTCTTCCCTGAAAAAATGTATGTAGTATACTGTTAAAAACCATTTGAAAGTATATTTTGTATATTTATAGTAATTAATCTCTACATATGTACCTTAAATGATGTGTAATGGTACTATACATTCATGTTGCTACAGTATTTTTTTTTTCTGCTCATTTCCTCAGATGTGGCGTTAAAATGGTACCTGTAGATCCATTGACAGCGATGGATGGAGATCCATTCCCTGCTCCACTTCCAGCGCTGACCACCACTGAGTAGAGGATTTCGCAGGGCACCAGGAACTCAAAATATGTCCGGTCTGTCCAGTAGGATGCCAACTGCACGAGAGCGAAGGGGTCGTTGAGGAACTGGCCGTTGAGCTGTGCCAGGTACTGGACGGCCGAGCAGGTCACGGAGCTCCAGCTCACTCTTACCAAAGAGGCATTTTGCATATTACGTGTGACTATAGTTACTGAGGTCGGGGGACATGGCACTACAGTATGTAGGACAAGACAGGAAGAATGTTAGAGACATTCTTTCATGTAAATATCTTAGACAAAATGATATTTGTATATAAAAAATTGTGAGGGTTTGATTTTAACATGCTAAATGCTATGTATGTGAAAATGTTCTTGTTCTGTGTTCCTATGGAGGTTAGTTACCTATTCCTCTCTGCACTACTGGACTGCTGGTGCTGTTGCATACTGCGTCTGAGGCCTGCACGCTGAAGTTATACGTCGTCCCGCACTGAAGCCCTTCTATGGTACAAGAAGTGTTTGTGGTGTTGCATTGATGTTTTTCTCCTTGTGTGTTGACGGCCGAGGCGTAGTATGACACCGAGCCATTGCTGGAGGACCAGGACAGTGTGGCTGAATTGTTTCCACATGACATGGACACATTGAGGCTCAGAGGTGCACATGCAGCTGAGGACAGAGCAGCACACACACACTGGTGTTAGAGAACAATTAGACAGGTAATAGATATTATATGATATTACATGGTCAAATCTAAACATGTCTAGGTTCATGCCATGTTTCATACACAGAAAAGTTGCAACCCTTTGTCCTCCGTCCTTCTGTGTAATCTGTACTTTGAGAGGAAATTGTGTACATTGACTATATGATTGTGTGTGTCTCACTTGCGTTGACGGTGAGGGCCTGGCTGGCGGGGCTGGTGCAGTTCCCATCCGAAGCACTCACGCTGAGTGTGTATGGCTGGCCGCAGTGCAGATGGCTCAGGGTGCAGTTCTCTGTGGTGCCGCTGCAGCTTTGGACGTTGCCATCCCAACCAGTGGCTGTTAGATAGTAGGACTGAGCGAGGTTAGAGTGTGCCCAGGACACCAACACGCCTTCTATATCACAGATCTGCTTCACGCTCAGTGCCTGAGGAGCACACGGGGCTGTGGAGGAAAAAGAGCACAGAGACACAGTGTATAAATGATATTGAATTCATTTTCTGCATGAGTTCAATAGCATCTGAGTTCAAGTAGCATCTGTCTACCCATGTTCAACACCGTCTTCGAACACCGACTCGTTCCTTTCGTTCAGTGCAGCCTTCACAATTGCACACCACAAATTGAAAAGATAAGCATAAGGCCGATCCTGACACGTGTTACTTGAGTCAGTGAAGCATTTCAGTCATGACAAAGATTTGCACCTTTCAGTGTTGGACTCACTGAATCTTTTGGTCATGTTCATGATTCACGTCTTTCTTAATCATTCGGTGAAACATTGATGTGTTTGTTTATCATTCTGATTCTTTGTGTGTGTACATTTGTGTGTGTGTGTGTGTGTGTGCAGTACCCGTGCTGATGTAGTATGGAGGACTGTGGAGACTGTTGCACTTATTCGAGCTGGTGGAGACTATGATGGCATACTGCATGCCACAGCGAGCGCCGTTAAGCACACAGGAAGTACCGGTGCTGTTACACCCCAGGTAGCTGAGGTCCTGCCCCTCTGCTGTGACAACGAAGATAGATGAGCTTGCCTGGGTGAGCCAGCTGACTCTTATGGAGCTGCTGCGGCACTGTGTCCATGCGCTGATGCCAGTCAGAGAGCAGGGCCCTGAGGGCAGATGGCAGAGGGATAACAGATAGGATAACTCATTTTAACGTGGACATACCTATTCAAATGCGATGGACCAGTCAAGAACTTTTTAGGACCTTAGTACATCCATCAAAACAATGTATAAAAATCAGATTTTTGCCGGGTATATCTATTCATTATAGAGGAATGAATTATATTTTTTCCACATAACAATACCAGTGTTGTGAAAGTAGTGATCACAAATGGTTGCATAAACACATAATTAAAGTTATGAGGTGAAGCTATCAAGGTAAGCTTGCTAGGCTATCAATTTAATTAGATTACTTAATTCTGCATTTTACAGAATGACCAAGCTAGTTGTGTGTGTGTGTGTGTGTGTGTTTACCTGTCTCAATTTGGAATGAGTTGTTGTTTTCGCTGACACACCAGGAGTTTATGGCGGTAACATGCAGGGTGTACTGTGTGCCACATAGCAGGCTGGGAACGTTACAGAAAAGACTTGAGGTACTGCAGGTGGAATTAGCCCCACCCCCCGACACTGCTAAAACCTGGTAAGACTCCGCCCCGGCTGCTTGTTGCCATGACACCCAGACCGAGTTGGTCACACAGTCGATGTTGCCGCTCTGACCCTGAGGTATGCATGGAGCTACATGCGCGCACACACACACACACACACACACACACACACACACAGAGTTATAAAAAATAATGCACAAACCAATTATGTTGATTTGTTTTAAAAAATGACTGGGATTTTTCTAAAAATTGTTCCTGGCTATAAGTAGGTTTCAACATTTGATTACTCTTTGTTACCTAACTGTGTTGACCTGTTCTATGTCTCGCCCTTGATTAGTTTAATCTAGTTGTTTAACTAGATTACTAGTTAAATAGATACAAACTTCATACATACTAGATACAAACTTTAAATAGTTGTCTCTTTGTATCCTTTCATGTCATATAATACTTTTGCTAAAGATACTAAAAAAAGACATGAAGTCCGCACAATGCTAAACTGGGGGCTATAAACCTCCCTATCTTATCTACTGGATGCTATTGTGGGATTTGGTGTGGTGTAGCTGTTTCAGAACGGTTACCTGATAAAACTTGTATCGCTGCACTAGGTACACTCTGACAGCCGCCCCGAACAGCCCGCACTGTTACAGACAAGGACAAACCACAGACCAGGGATCTGATTGAGCAGTGTGTGTCTGATGTGTTACAATACAGGCTGATGTTGCTGCCCACTGCATTCACAACAAAGGAGTCTGCATCTGGATTGGCTGCCCAGGATATGGTCATGTCACTGGTTGTACAGTTCATCTGGACTTGCACATTCAGAGGAGCACAGGGAGCTGGAAAGAGGGAGAAATCAGGCATGTCAAATTAGGCCAGAAGCGGCAAATCCTTAGTAAACTGGCATCTTGGTGTAAATAATCAGAGTCACACTCTGTACTATATAATCCTATTGTACGTATATGTGTCTGACTATCAGATCAGATCACTCACCCGAGTGCACTTGCATGGCGACACTGCTGCCACTAGTGCATGTGTCATCCAGAGCAACCACACTGACGTTGTAATACGTTCCACAGAGCAACGGTTCAACGGTGCAGGACTGCTGACTGGAGTTACAGGAGACGGTTTGAGACCCATTGATGTTCACAGCATCAGCCCGATATCTCAGTGCTCCACTGGATGACAGCCAGGACACAGCTGCTGAGTTAGAGCTGCAGAGCAGGGAAGCCTGGACCCCGGAGGGCACACAGGGGACTGAAGAAGAGGACGGTGAGAAATAGTAAAATAGGAACCATATTAGTGGGTTGATTTTTGGAGTCATGTAACCATTTGAGAAAATTCTTCCAGTGACATTTGCTGATATTGAGCAAAAGCTATTTAAAACAAAGGCAGAAGATGATAACTGAAACATGCCGCAATTTGAGAGGCTAAGGTAGCTCGGGTGGAGTCAGGTGGATGACTTAAACAATAATTTACGGCAACAAACTGTCAGTACACTGCATGGATAACTGTAAATTTTACCTATTAATTTGAGACATAAATTGAGACATAAACTCAATGTGATTTCAGAAACTGCAATTACTTTCCATGCAAATACTTCGAAGGCGAACGGTGCTGCCGTGTATTTGCGGAGTTGCATGTTCTCCCCGTGCTGTGGGGGTTTCCTCTGGGTACGCTGGTTTCTCCTCCCCCAGTCCAAAGACATGCATGGTAGACTGATTCGCATGTCCAAAGTGTCCATAGTGTGTGATGTTTAAATGTGTATGTGATTGGCACCCTGTTCAGGGTGTTCAGGGTGTACCCCGCCTTGTGCCCCGTGCTCCCTGGGATAGGCTCCAGGTTCTCTGTGACCCAGTAGGATAAAAGGTATAGAAAATGAATGGATGGATGAAAATACGCTGTAGTTGTATACCTGACTGCAGATTTGCTTGAGCAGCACTGCTGTTACAGTGGCCGTCCTGGCCGATCGAAGTGATGTTATAGAGTTGGCCACAGCGCAAACTGGGTAATGAACAGCTCATGTTGGTGCTGCTACATTGTGTCTGGTATCCGTCAGCTCCCACTGCTTGTACCAGGTAGAAAAAAGCACCTTGTCCCGCTTCCCATGACACGAGTCCTGTACTGGTCCCGCAGTCCATGTAGGCTCTGAGTCTCTGCGGCTTACATGGAACTGACCAATCACAAGTGAGATTCGGTTTTGAACTGCTACTTGTTATAAACGACATGATAGAAAGAAAATGCTGTGCTATGTAGGTGAGGGCAGTGTAACAAAAATATCATATGATATGTACAGATTTTTTCATGATACACATCACAATATTTATGCTTACATTATAATGTCTAAAGTTGAAACCTTTGAAACAACTGTACACTAATGGCTGTAATTCTCTTGGTCTCAAAATGCTTCCTTAGAATTACTGCAGACCACCTTAAAATAACTGCAGTCTTATTTATCTCGAAATACTACCTTAAAATATATATCTCACAATACCACCTTAAAATAACTTAAGTCTTATTTATCTTACAATACCACCTTAAAATGACTATTTTTAAAAAATCTTACGCCACATATTAATGGTTGCAGTCTTCTCTACTTCACAATACCACCTTAAGACGGTTGTCATCCCACCATGCTAGAAAAAGGGCGGGGGCGCGCCCAAAAAAGCTTTTTTTTTACAAATTTTTATAAAAATACTTATAATTTAAAAAAAAAAAAAAAAAAAAAAAAAAAAAAAAAAAAATTTATTATCATTATATCACCTCAATTTAGCACTAGCACTACTTTCAGTTCTAGTATGATCCAACCAGTAGAAGGTTAAAACCAGAAAGAAAGCATTCTCATAACTTATTACAGGTATGTGTATCTTACCTGTGTTCAGCTGAACACTGCTGCTGTACACGCTGGTGCACGTGCTGTCAGAAGCTGATACTGTGAAGCTGTAGGTCAGTCCACACAGCAGCCCAGTGAACACACACGTTGTGGTGTTGCTGTTGCACGATGATGGATAACCTCCATTTCCCTGAGCAAGTGCTCTGTATGAAGTAGCTCCACTGCTGGGCTGCCAGGTCATGGTGACAGAACCAGACACACAGTCTAAAGTGGGGTTCAGGCGGACAGGAGAACATGGCACTGTGGGAAAAACAGAACAACTTCATTAAAGACTGAATTTAAATGAATTGCTATTTGAGATTCGAATCACTCCACATAGTCTAAAAATGAATCATACAGAGATTAAAAATTGTGACAATCTCTGTGAAGAGATGTTTATTTAACATTTATGAAAGAAATCTCGAGTGTCAGCATGTGTTTGCATCTGGATGTGTATATGTGTGTGTGTGTGTGAGAGGAGAGTTATCTTACCTGAATGCAGCTGTGTGACTAGATTTGCACTCACACGGCACTTGTTGCTAATAGCAATCACGCTAATGTTGTACACGTCACCACACAGTAGGTTGGCCACGTTACAGAAGGTATCAGTAGTGTTACATCCTGTCATGTAACCTTTGGTACCAAGAGCATAGACTTCATAAGACTCTGCTCCACCGTTAGGATCCCACTGTACCTGTGCAGAGTTGGCTTGGCAGTTCATGCTAGAGTTAACATGTGAAGGAGTACAGGGCTCTGATGGACAGTGAAAGAGAGAGAGGTATATTAAACATTTCCCGTGAACATTTAGCACGCACATGCTTGATTAGTAAACTGTGATCTCTGTACTACCTGATGCAACTTGCAGGGCAGTGCTCTGATTGCTGCTGCATTGACCGTTTGATGCTGTCACAGTTATGTTGTATATCTGAGCACATGCCAGTTGGCTCAGATAACAGCTAGTGGTGTTTGTGATGCAGGATGAGTTTTGTCCACCTGGAGCTCTGGCAACAGCAGTGTAAGAGACGGCGCCCATGACAGAAGTCCAGCTCAATGAGAACGAGCTGGAGTTACAGTTCAGGTATGCTGAGACATTACCAGGTGTGCACACAGCTGAATAATGGAGTCAGGACATAAATTCGTCAATCATTCGTCTTGCAGACTATCTGAAGATATTCAAATAATGCGTACACCACTAGGAATTTTTTTTTAAATATTTCCTTAAAATATTGTGCTATGGCATTCGTCAAAATCTTATACTTATAAACCCTTTCTCTTTTGAGCTATCCTTTATGTCATGAAGCATTAACAACCCTGTCAAAATACTCTGTTTGTGTATATAATATATTGCTTATTGACTAATCATATAGTATAGTGGCTGTAGAGCTCTCTGACACATAATGCGTCCTTAAAATGACTGTAATCTTATTTGTTTAAAAAAAAAACGTTCCTTAGCCAGTTGTTTCTATCTCACTATAACATCTTAAGATGACTTACCAATGTCTCTCTACAACAGCTTAAAATGGCTGTGGTCTCTTTCTTACAATACCAATAGATGGCTATAAATTCTCTGACAATACCACCTTAAATACCACCTTTAGATAGCTATAAATTCTCTGACAATACCACCTTTAATACCACCTTTATATAGCTATAAATTCTCTGACAATACCACCTTAAATACAACCTTTAGATAGTTATAAATTCTCTGACAATACCACCTTAAATACAACCTTTAGATGGCTATAAATTCTCTGACAATGCCACCTTAAATACCACCTTTAGATAGCTATAAATTCTCTGATTATACCACCTTATATACCACCTTTTATGACCATGGCTATAGTTGCTATCTCAATGGCACCTTAAGATGTTATCTCTATCTCAGCCTCAAGCTGTCTGTAGTCTCTATCTCACAATACCACCTTAATGTGCACCTAGACTCTATCTCACAATACCATCTTAAAATTGTTGTAGTTTCTATCTCACAATGCCAAATAAAGGTGACTTGAACCTTTCTCATACCTGAACGGAAGTCCACTGCCAGACTCGGTAAACTCGAGCACTCATTCCCAACAGACACCACCTGGACCGTATATACCGCCCCACAGGTGAGAGCCTTCAGAACGCAGTATGTGTTGACACCAGAGCTATTACAGGAAGCATAGTCATTGTATCTGCTTGTAGCGAGGGCACGGTAGGACACTGCCCCACGGCTGGCATTCCATGACACATGCGCTTCATTTTTGATGCAGTCCATCACTACGGAGACACCGTCTGGGACACAGGGAGCTGGATGCAGAAAATTAACATGAGGTGGGTTCAGAAAGCTTGAGCTTTGGAGCAAATGAATAAATACCTGGTATTGCGTTTATCTGGTATCTTGTAGCTTAATATGGCATTAAATATGGTGTGTATGATGCTTGACCCCTGAGCAATATTTACAATGGCTTAATCGACATGTGTCTGACCTGTGTTGAGGTATGTCTGCCCACTGGGTTTTGAATTACACAGGAGCCGGGACGCAGTTACACTGATGTTGTATTTCTGTCCACACTGCAGCGTTGCAATGCCACAGCTCGTAGTCGAGGACATACATGTTGTGACCATGCCATCTGGGCCCACCGCGTTTGCCGTATAGTGATCAGAAGTGTTAGATATGCCCCAGGTGACTGTAGCAATGTTGGAAAGACAGTCCACAGAAGTGGAGACAGCAGTGGGGGGACATGGATCTGCAGGAGGACACAAGTTAAGTTATTAACTCCATAACACACCTTTCAAGTCCTTGTGTTTGACCAATTAGTGGATTTAAATACAAAAAGCTCCACTCTACTAATTCCTGGGGTGCCAAAAGATGGCCAGATTTAGAGCAGGAACTAAATGGAATCCCAGAACTACAGCCATGAAACTAAAATAAACCCTGGTCCTTCTGATGAAAACAGGTGTAAGAACACCATTAAGAACACCATTATTAGATTCAATATCAATCAGAAAAAAATTTTTTTGCACCTCTTGTTTCTATTATTTTTTAGATTCCAGTATTGTTTAGGCATTTAATTGGTTTTGGTGTGTTGAGATCATAGATTTGACATTTGATTGCTTATTTGTATATTTATAACTTGCAAAATAAGTTATAAATATACAAAATTTGAGTCATTGTCAAATCTATGAGCTCTCAACACACCAAAACCAGGCAATTAAGTCCCCTGAATGCCTGGCGTACCTGAGATGGGGGCTGAGAGAGAGCAAAAATGTTGACAGATCTGAGGTACCCAGGGGCTAGTCTGGCAAATCTTGGTCTATTAATGTCTATGGCCATATATATGTATATATATATGGACCTGGAATAATCTGTAAGTAAAACTATGTATGCAAATGTTGTATGATGTGTTCATTTATATTGTTGGTATGTGTATGCACACCTGTCTGCAGGACGAAGGTGTTGCTCGGGCTGCTCCTGCACCCTTGCCCCACACTTGACACCTTGAAATAGTAATTCTGTCCACACTGGAGCTCTGAGACCTGAGCACTGGTGTTATTGGTGGTTAGCCCCAACTGTTGGCTGATGTTGTTTTCAATAATCATCACGTATGTCTGAGCGGCCTGGCTGGATTTCCAGGTCAGAGACGCGACCCTCAGGCCACAGTCCATAGTGGCGCTTAAATTCTGGGGTATACATGGAGCTACACAGGACAAGCACACATTTGATTAGATCCTGATAGTGGCACCATTCAATTGTCATTAATATTCATAAAACAGACCGTTGAAATTTATTGATATTCATAAGCTTCCCTTCACTGTTATCTCATTAGGCTTATAGCTACAATGTAAAGGCTTCAGCATAGTTCATGCAGAGAAGACGTTTGGCAGGCTGGGAAAACTCGTCAGACAATCACTATGCAGCCAAGCCTGTGATTGGTTGTTCTACACAAGGCATACCCAAGTCGATTCCGTCCAAGATGGGTGACTCTGGGAAGCAATTAATATTCTTCTTCTTCTATTTTATTATTATTATACTGTATTAGTGTCATCTGCAGGACTGGAGGACAATACAAAACTGCAGAGAGTATGTAAGCTTGTCAAGGTGTATTTTTTTCTCTTCCTAGAACCCACACAAACATCATCTCTTTATAAAGTACGCTGAAGCCTTAAAGCTCTTATAGACGGTTGGAGGTTGTCTCACCCATGCGGATGGTGGTGTTGTCACTAGGGGTGCTGCTGCATTGCAGGTTGCTGGCGATGACATGAACTACATAGGTCTCTCCACACAACAGGTCACTCCAGGTACATACTGTTGTATTGGAGGTGCACATGTGGGTGTGGCCGAATGTCTGTCCCTGAGCATATGCAGTATAATTTACTGCCCCATCACTTCCAGCCCAGCTGACAGAGGCAATGCTGTCCTCACACTGAATGAACGCCTGCACACCAGTCGGCACACATGGGGCTACAGAGAAAGGGTTAAGGAGGTTGTTGTTTTTTTTTACTGGAGAAATAGATTAAGGATTTCCTAAAAACAGTATCACCCTTGCATCAGTAAATAATCTCACTTGGATACTGTAAATCTGTATCTAAAACCTGCTGCTGTAATCACAAAAGGTTGTCTTGTGCTCATGTGTATAAGGATGAAATTTACACAAAGTTTTTGGGTGAGACAGATTTCCATTATTTGTCACATATGTTAGCCTGAGCATTACATTTCAGAGTAGAAAATTGTACATGGAGAGATATAATATGCACAAGGCAGTCATGACAGTACCGGTTGAAAACTTGGTAGTGGTGCTATTGAGGCTGTGACACCGATCATTCTGCCCCAACACACTGAAAATGTAGCTCTGGCCACAGGGAACAGCCGTATGCATATTGGACACTAGACTCTGGAAGGAACCAGTGTAGCCCAGGTTTCCTGTGACTGAGATGGTGTAAAGGAGCGCACCAGAGGCATTGGACCAGTTCAGCTGGAGTGTATTTGTGGCGCATGAACCAGTCACGGTGAGGTTCTGTACCTGGCAGGGTTCTGAACAAAGGTTAGATGATTAAATCCCCTTGATGGACTTAAGCCATGCTTAAAAATAATGTGAAGACAAGAATGAGAACAAGCTAAATATAAATAGAGTATCAGAAAAGAAAAAAAGAATGCAGGAGAGAGAGAGAGAGAGACCTGTAGTGATGTTGACAGGTGCGCTGAAATCACTCCAGCACTGTCTGGTGTAAGCTCTAACATGCAGGGAGTACTGCACTCCACACTGCAGCCCACTGAAGCTGCAGATGTCTGCACTCGAGTTACACACTACAGCGGCTACTCCAGGTGTGAAAGTGGCGCTACCCAGGTAGTACAGGATTCCCGGCCTCTTTTCCCAGGTCAGCACGGCCGTGCGAGTGCCACACTGCAGGTTCGCTGCCACATAACGGGGCACGCAGGGTCCTAGAGGTCGAGGGCAGTCTTATTAACATTATATACAGTATAGACTTCTTGATTTTGTAAGAAGTAAGAAGGTGTTGATTATGTGTGTGTTGAAGGTGTTGATGATTCTTTAACATTAAATGTAGCTATAAATGGATAAAAAAGTAAACATCTTTAATAATTGAAAAGTTTTTAATACAATTTTTATAATTGTATAAGAAGAAAATACACAACTGTTATTGGAAAATAATCAACTTCAAGGTAGTAACAGTAACCCTGATTTCGATGGGGGTTTCTTCCCACCATGCTGTAACACCAATGATTATTTTCCTATAACAGCAAACCCCCAAGAGTTTATTCCTTACTTAAGCTGGTTAAGACTCACGGCTTTGGAAGGTGATGTTGGTTTCCAGGCTAGCGGAACCCGCACTGTTGAAGACTTTCAGGCTGAGACTGTACGTCTGCCCACACTCCAGGTATGCAATGTTACAGCTGTTCTGCACTGTGACACATTTTAATTGGTCCAAACTATTGCTAGTAGCGGTCAGTTCATAGTAGCTTGCTCCTGCACTCCAGGCCCAGCTGATGGATGCTGAATCATTTTCACACTGCACGGCTACTACAAAGCTGGTTGGGTCTGGCAGGCAGGGGACTGGACATAATGACATGTCAGCTGATCAGTAACTTGAGGAGCAGCAACGGACACATTTTGTTTTATTAAAAATGTTTCCTCAAACATTCTATACGAATATACAGTATCTTGTCACTAACCTGCAGTGAGCAGGGTAGTTACACTGCTCGAGCTGTTGAGGCTGGTGCCGATAGCTATGACATGGGTGACATAAACCGTCCCACACAGCAGTCCTGGTATGCTGCATGAGGTCTCGTTGGTCTGGCAGTAAAGGGTGTCCCCCTGCTGTCCCTCGAGCACGACCATGTATCCCACAGCCCCGACACTCGACTCCCATGTCACCTTACCGGGGTCACCCATTGCTCTGGTTGACAGGATGACAGGAGGACAGGGCTCTGCAAAACACATTGTGTGTTTCTGTTAAACTAGAACATTCTAACTTTACAATCTTCTTTTGTGTATATTAGGTATAAAAGTAAACAATTACAACATTCATTGCTCACTTTTAATTATTAACCATCCATCCATCCATCCTATCCATCCTTCTTCCTGCCTTCCGTTCTTTAGAATTTACACACCATACTGTTTTATTCTCTTTACAGTACCTTCATCAGAAGTCATCAGATTTATCTGGGTTACAAATTACACTTCCAGAGATTGTTCCAGTCAGTATTTCTATTACAAACCACTATGCTCTTACAGTAAATGATCTTAAAGTTGTCTTTTATATGTAAGCACATCTTAAAAAACAAAATACAATAACTAAAAAGTGCTGACTGCATATACAGTGGTGTGAAAAAGTGTTTGCCCCCTTCCTCATTTCCTGTTCCTTTGCATGTTTGTCACACTTAAGTGTTTCGGAACATCAAACCAATTTAAACAATAGTCAAGGACAACACAAGTAAACACAAAATGCAATTTGTAAATGAAGGTGTTTATTATT
The DNA here is from genome assembly GCA_012411365.1 of Ameiurus melas. Lineage (NCBI taxonomy): Eukaryota > Metazoa > Chordata > Actinopteri > Siluriformes > Ictaluridae > Ameiurus > Ameiurus melas. The sequence goes on along the minus strand of CM022768.1, from coordinate 20,985,363 downwards.
AAAGGTGAAAAAAAATCCAAACCATCATGGCCCTGTGTGAAAAAGTGATTGCCCCCTAAACCTAATAACTGGTTGGGCCACCCTTAGCAGCAACAACTGCAACCAAGCATTTGCGATAACGTGCAATGTGGCTTTTACAGCGTCCTGGAGGAATTTTGGCCCACTCATCTTTGCAGAATTGTCCTAATTCAGTTACATTAGAGGGTTTTCGAGCATGAACGGCCTTTTTAAGGTCATACCACAACATCTCAATAGGATTCAGGTCAGGACTTTGGCTAGGCCACTCCAAAGTCTTCATTTTGTTTTTCTTCAGCCATTCGGTGGTGGACTTGCTGGTGTGTTTAGGATCATTGTACCTGCTGCAGAACCCAAGTTCGTTTCTTAGATTACAAAAAACCTCAAAAAAAAAAAAAAAAAAAAAAAAAAAAAAAAAAACAAAAAAAAAAAAAAAAAAAAAAATGTTTTGTCCCATAAAAAAAAAAAAATAAAGTCTTGGGGATCATCAAGATGTGTTGTGGAGAAATTGAGACGAGCTTTGATGTTCTTTTTGTTCAGCAGTGGTTTTCTCCTTGGAACTCTGCCATGCAGGCCATTTTGCCCGAGTCTTTTCCTGATGGTGGAGGCATGAACGCTGACCTTAACTGAGGCAAGTGAGGCCTGCAGTTCTTTGGACCTTGTTGTGGGGTCTTTTGTGACCTCTTGGATGAGTCGTCGCTGCGCTCTTGGGGGTAATTTTGGGCGGCCGGCCACTCCTGGGAAGGTTCACCACTGTTCCATGTCTTCACCATTTGTGGATAATCGCTCTCACTGTGGTTGGCTGGTTTCACAAAGCTTTGGAAATGGCTTTATAACCCTTTCCAGACTGATAGATCTCAATTACTTTCTTTCTCAATTGTTCCTGAATTTCTTTGGGTCTCGGCATGATGTGTAGCTTTTAAGGATCTTCTGGTGGACCTTACTGTGTCAAGCAGCTCCTATTTAAGTGATGCCTTGATTGTGAACAGGTGTGGCAATAATCAGGCCTGGGTGTGGCTAGAGAAATTGAACTCAGGTGTGGACAACCACAGTTATAGTATGTTTTAACAAGGGGGCAATCACTTTTTACACACGGGCGATGATGGTTTGGATTTTTTTCACCTTTAATAATAAACACCTTCATTTACAAATTGCATTTTGTGTTTACTTGTGTTGTCCTTGACTATTGTTTAAATTGGTTTGATGTTCCGAAACACTTAAGTGTGACAAACATGCAAAGGAACAGGAAATGAGGAAGGGGGCAAACACTTTTTCACACCACTGTATACTGTATGTATAACTCCTTCAGACTAGTACTTGATAGAACCAACTTTTACTGCAATAACTGCAAATTGCTTGGGCGTGATTTTCGCTCATTCTTCCTGGAAGATTTGCTCCAGGTTCTTCAGGTTCATTGGCTGTTGTTTGCTGACTGCAATTTTCAAACAGTGCCACAGATTCTTGATGGGATTCAGAACTTGTCTTTGACTTGGCCATTTTTTTTTAGCATACTGAAGCAGATTCTATTGTAATATCCCTCCATTTATTTTGTACCTTTCATTTTCCATTAAATCCCAGGTTCTGAGCATCCTCAGAGCATGATGCTGCCACCACCCTATTTCAATGTAAGTATGGTGTTAATCGAAGTGTGGCCAGTGTTAGGTTTGAACTGCACATATATAGATAGATAGATCAATCGATCTATGGTCTGGTGCACCTTTACTCCACTCTCAGCCACTGTTCTCTGCAACTCCTTCAGAGTGACTGTTGGTCTCACTGTAACTTCACTCACCTCTGTCTGGTTTTGTTTTTGAGTTTTGAGTTATGGTCTTGTATAGGTAGTGCTTGGGTGGTGTGATACAGCTTTCTCTTCTTCACTACTGATCAAACAGTGCTTACTGGCATGTCCAACCACTTAGATATAATTTTACGGTTAGCAGTTAGCTCTTTTTGCATTCTAATCTGTCTAATATGAGTTGGTTGGCTCTCCCTCACCTGTGTTTATTGTAAGAGTGTTGGACTTGACTCCATCCTGGTAGAGGTCGCTGTAGGCTGTCAGAGAGATGTTGTAGATCTGGCTGCAGTTGAGATTGTAGAGCGTACACAAGGTGTCACGGGTCGAGCAGGACGTCTGGAAGCCCTGCTGTGACACGGCCCGAGCGATATAGTTGTCAGCGCCTCGGGTCATTTCCCACATGACCAGAGCAAAAGGTGGCACGTAGCTCACATTCACCAGCACCGGAACACATGGCCCTGAGATTACAAGAGAAAATTTTTACGATTTCAAATTTGCATAGCCATTATTAGGGGGCGGGGGGGGGAAGAGCTGTGGTTCATGCTGAAACAGCTGAAGAATAGGTTCTAACAATTTATGTTAGATGTAAATATGTACAGTATAATTATTTATAAGGGGTAAAACGTCACCTGTCTGAAGGTATTGACCCATGGAGGCAGATCTATTGCAGACGCTTCCCTTAGCCTGCACGATGACATTGTACTTGTCTCCACACAACAGATTGATCAGGTTGCAGTTTGTCTGATTAGTGTCACAGGAGACATTGGTTCCTGAAATGTTGCTCACCGCCAAGGCATTGTACCTCAATGCACCGGCACTTAAATACCACGAGAGCACGGCTGTGCCGGTCAGAATGTCCATCTGAGCCCGGAGATTACTGGGAGCACATGGAACTGCAAGAGCGCAGACAAAAATGGAGATGGTAATTAATCAAGGGAGATTGGAGTTGCTTGGTGACAAAGCATGTTGTTAAATGTGCATTAGATAAGGTTTGTTTAAATGGGTGTTATTCATTGATCCCCCATTTCCAACCATCTACACCAAACTCTACTCCTCAAAACGGTGGCTTACGGTGTTTCAACTAGAGTTAGCACACCAACTAAAATTACCATTAGCAAGGACTGTCATGACATCACTTTTATGTGTTTTGCTCCTCTTATACAACATCAATTGCATCAACAATTGTATTTTTTTTTATAATTTGTTGAACAACATGGCTACTTTTCATCCATTTGGTGTGTGGGTGTGTTTATTACCTGAGTCTGTGTCTTGGATGTTGCTGGGCTGGCTGCTGCAGTATGTGTCAGAGGCGACCACGCTTGCATGGTAGATATTTCCACATGCCAGGCCACTAACGGTGCAGCGGTCAGAAAGGCTCTGGCAGTTAGTGGAGTGCCGAGAGCTGTCCATTACTGTTGCTATGTAAAATTGTGCCCCCAAGCTCTTGTCCCAGGACACGGTCAAGTTGCGGGCATTGCAGTCCAAGTTCAGCATGACGTTTTGAGGAACACACGGTACTAAAGCAGAGAAAAATATAGAATTTCTGAGTGGTTTTATTACAGGACATCAAGAAGCTGAGAGTAGTAAGGGTTGTGTGGCTGTCAGTCCCACTGAAGGGGGCATGGCTTCTTTATCTCTCAGTCCTTTCTACCTGTTGGTCCTAATGAAGAGGTTTGGCCTCTGTGCATCTCTGTATCAAAGAAGGAGGTGTGGTCTCTCTAATTGTCGATCCTAGTCAAGGGGTGTGGCTTCTGTGCATGTAAGTCTCAGCGAATGAGGTTTGGATTCTGTACCTGACACTCCTAGCAAAGGAGGCATGGCTTGGGTGCCATTCAGGCTTATTGACTGAGTATTTTTATATAATTTAAACAACAAAAAAATTACTTAAGGGGATTAGGTCTTAAAGGTTAGTTTGTTTACAAAATACACTCTCATTTCCATGAATCTCTTGAGCAAGTTTAACAAGTGGGTCTGGTGGCATGCTAGGACTCTTCTCACCTGTCTTGATGAGTGTTGTAGGACTCGGCAGGCTAAGGCAGGAGCTGTGTTGTGCCACCACAGTGGCTGTGTACTGCAGGCCACACACTAGGCCTCTGAGGTCGCACGATCCGTCAAAGCCGTTGCAGCTGTCTGTGAATGTTCCGTTCATGCTTACTGCATATACTGTATAGAGTTGGCCGTCTGCGCTATTCATCCACCTCACACTGGCCACGTTATCAGTGCAGCTCACAGTCGCATTGGGGCGTGGTGGCTGGCACGGTGCTGCATATGCAAAAAAAAACATGATTAGGACAATGAGAAACTGGAAACATTCATAGTAACACTTGATATATTACAACATAGTATATACTGTGTAACTTGGAAGGGATATAGTAGATTATACCACAGAATTCTAAAATATGGTTGGTCAGAAGGTGTTTCTATAACAGCAGCTCTGACAGTAGCGCAGCTATAAATGACAGGTTTATATTAATGCGCTAATTCTCCTTCTAATATGATGCAATATGTTCCTATAGTAACAATTTAAATAGGGACTTAAATGGAGGATGCGCTACATAATCTGTGACTAATAATATGCTATTTAAACGTGTTATTTAACAAATGTGCAGTTGTTTTGGGCGTGGTCATGTTTGTGATGTCACACTCACGCTTTAAGAATTTGCAGATTTTCTTAAGTATTTCTTTATTTTTTACATAGCCTACTAGGTTTAAATATTTTAATTTGTCCATGACAGTTGTATACAGTGTTTTACTATCAATAAAGCTTTAGTCATGCTATCCGTTTTATCTCTGTACCAGTTTTATAGTGGAGACGTGTGAATTGTTTGCCCAGCAGTGGGCTCACACCCCTTACATCCCATCCCACTGCTCACCAGCAGCTAAACAGAGAGTCATGATATTCTACACACATACAGTGCCTTGCGAAAGTATTCGGCCCCCTTGAACTTTTCAACCTTTTGCCACATTTCAGGCTTCAAACATAAAGATAAAAAATTTGAATTTTTTGTGAAGAATCACCAACAAGTGGGACACAATTGTGAAGTGGAACGAAATCTATTTTAAACTTTTTTAGCAAATAAAAAACTGAAAAGTGGTCGTGTAAAATTATTCGGCCTCTTTACTTTCAGTGCAGCAAACTCACTCCAGAAGTTCAGCGAGGATCTCTGAATGATCCAATGTTGTCCTAAATGACTGATGGTGATAAATAGAATCCACCTGTGTGTAATCAAGTCTCTGGATAAATGCACCTGCTCTGTGATAGTCTCAGGGTTCTGTTGAAAGCGCAGAGTGCATCATGAAGACCAAGGAACACACCAGGCATTTTCGTAATACTGTTGTGGAGAAGTTTAAAGCCGGATTTGGATACAAAAAGATTTCCCAAGCTTTAAACATCCCAAGGAGCACTGTGCAAGCGATAATTTTGAAATGGAAGGAGTATCAGACCACTGCAAATCTACCAAGACCTGGCCGTCCCTCTAAACTTTCAGCTCAGACAAGGAGAAGACTGATCAGAGATGCAGCCCAGAGGCCCATGATCACTCTGGATGAACTGCAGAGAACTACAGCTGAGGTGGGAGAGTCTGTCCATAGGACAACAATCAGTCGTACACTGCACAAATCTGGCCTTTATGGAAGAGTGGCAAGAAGAAAGCCATTTCTCAAAGATATCCATAAAAGGCTTGTGGCAAACTTTAGACGAGACTAAAGTTTGCCACAAGACTTTTTATGGATATCTTTGAGAAATGGCTTAAAAAAAAAGATTAAAACATCCAATAGATTTTGTTCCACTTCACAATTGTGTCCCACTTGTTGGTGATTCTTCACAAAAAATAAACATTTTATATCTTTATGTTTGAAGCCTGAAATGTGGCAAAAGGATGAAAAGTTCAAGGGGGCCGAATACTTTCGCAAGGCACTGTAAACCCAACTCATCTTATAACAGACTCGCAGTGATACTTCGTTTGTTTATACTGATTGAAAATGCACAATAAGTCAATTTCCATTTCGGTGGCTGAATGGAAGACCAGCTTACTGTGAGAAGGTAAGTGTCAGCACTTTGTAACAATCAGTAAATGTCATTACTGCATTTTCTTGGTAACATGACAAGTTTGACAAGCTTTTTCTGTCTTATTAACTTTAAGAGAGTAAAAAGAGAATCCGGAGAGGGAACAAGTGATTATAGCTAGCATATGTACATGACATGTGAGTGACAAAAATATGATGTTATTTATTAATAAATAATAAGTGGTTTATTACTTACATATTGTATATTAATTTTGCTAGACATCAAAAACATACCTTTTTATTGGCTAGTCGGTTTTTAACACATCCTTTGTAATGTGTAGAAAGTGGTTAGTGTATGATCGAGGAGAAGTGTCTGTCTGTGCGAGATTGTTACCTGTCTGTACCATTATGGCCTTGCTCTGCGAGCTATTACAGGTTCGTCCTGCTGCAGTGACAGTCACCATATACGACTGACCACAGGGAAGGGATGTGACATTACAGGAAGTGCTATCATTAAGAGTAGTGCAGCAGGAAGCCATGCCCTCGAGCGGCTCAAGCGTGGCTGTGTATGCGAGAGCTCCAACACTGCGCAACCACTGCACACTTACTGTCCCAGTGTTACAAACCACTGACACCTTCACACCCTCAGGAGCACATGGTACTAAAGAAAGAGAGAATAATATATAAGCGCTACTGTGAAAATATATGTATACACATAAGTACATGCATCAATAATATATATATACAGTGAGAGAAAGAAGTATTTGATCCCCTGCTGATTTTGTACATTTGCCCATTGACAAAGAAATGATCAGTCTATAATTTTAATGGTAGATTCATTTGAACAATGAGAGACAGAATAACAAGAAGAAAATCCAGAAAAAACGCATGTCAAAAATGTTATAAATTGATTTGCATTTTAATGAGGGAAATAAGTATTTGACCCCCTCTCAATCAGAAAGATTTCTGGCTCCCAGGTGTCTTTTATACAGGTAACGAGCTGAGATTAGGAGCACACTCTTAAAGGGAGAGGTGCTAATCTCAGCTTGTTACCTGTATAAAAGACACCTGTCCACAGAAGCAATCAATCAGATTCCAAACTCTCCACCATGGCCAAGACCAAAGAGCTCTCCAAGGATGTCAGGGACAAGATTGTAGACCTACACAAGTCTGGAATGGGCTACAAGACCATTGACAAGCAGCTTGGTGAGAAGGTGACAACAGTTGGTGCGATTATTCGCAAATGGAAGAACACACAAAAGAACAATCTCCCTCGGCCTGGGGCTCCATGCAAGATCTCACCTCGTGGAGTTGCAATGATCATGAGAACAGTGAGGAATCAGCCCAGAACTACACGGGAGGATCTTGTCAATGATCTCAAGGCAGCTGGGGCCATAGTCACCAAGAAAACAATTGGTAACACACTATGCCGTGAAGGACTGAAATCCTGCAGCGCCCACAAGGTCCCCCTGCTCAAGAAAGCACATATATACATGCCTGTCTGAAGTTTGCCAATGAACATCTGAATGATTCAGAGGACAATTGGGTGAAAGTGTTGTGGTCAGATGAGACCAAAATGGAGCTCTTTGGCATCAGCTCAACTCGCCATGTTTGGAGGAGGAGGAATGCTGCCTATGATCCCAAGAACACCGTCCCCACCGTCAAACATGGAGTATTTGATCCCCTGCTGATTTTGTATGTTTGCCCACTGACAAAGAAATGATCAGTCTATAATTTATTTTGGGTGAGAACCTCCTTTCCCTCAGACAGGGCATTGAAAATGGGTCGTGGATGGGTATTCCAGCATGACAATGACCCAAAACACACTGCCAAGGCAACAAAGGAGTGGCTCAAGAAGAAGCACATCAAGGTCCTGGAGTGGCCTAGCCAGTCTCCAGACCTTAATCCCATAGAAAATCTGTGGAGGGAGCTGAAGGTTCGAGTTGCCAAATGTCAGCCTCAAAACCTTGATAACTTGGAGAAGATCTGCAAAGAGGAGTGGGACAAAATCCCTCCTGAGATGTGTGCAAACCTGGTGGCCAACTACAAGAAATGTCTGTGATTGCCAACAAGGGTTTTGCCACCAAATACTAAATCATGTTTAGCCGAGGGGTCAAATACTTATTTCCCTCATTAAAATGCAAATCAATTTATAACATTTTGACATGCGTTTTTTCTGGATTTTTTTTTGTTGTTATTCTGTCTCTCACTGTTCAAATAAACCTACCATTAAAATTATAAATTGATCATTTCTTTGTCAGTGGGCAAACGTACAAAATCAGCAGGGGATCAAATACTTTTTTCCCTCACTGTATATTTTTTAAATATATCCAGTTCGAAAGATAAAACCAGCTGTAATCTGATATACAGTAACTCTCATTCTCGTTTTTGTCTTTCTCTCTCTTTCTTCCTCTCCGTATCTCTCACCTGTCTCAGACTGCATGTTGTTGCTGATGCCACTGCTGCACTGTGCATTGGTGGCTGTGAGGCTGAAACTGTAATTCCTCCCACATTGTAACCCAGGGATGGGACACATGCTGCCACTAGAGTTGCATTGATACTGGTGTCCATCACTGTCCCTTGCTACAGCAGTGTAAGACTCCGCCCCCGCAGATGTGTTCCACAATACCCAGGCTGAGTTGGACAGGCAGTCCATCTCCACGCTCTTCAAGGTCGGGACACACGGCGCTACACATACAGAAGTGCAAACATACTGCATGAAAAAACTGTCATTCATTAACAGTGAGTTTTTAATAACATTGAAATCCACACTGACCTGCTTGGATAATTTTATAAGGCGAACTGACACCACTGCAGCCGTTTTGACTCGGTATTACAGAAATGTTGTAGGTTCTGCCACATGGCACACTGACGCTGCAGAACGTGTTTGTGGTGTTACATGTGTAATAGCCATTGGAAGAGACGGCCTGTGCCGTGTAGCTGACACCGGCAATGCTGGAGGACCAGTTCACTGAGATAGTGTTGGACGTGCAGTTTATATTTGCACTGATGGCCTGAGGAGGACATGGGGCTGGAGACACACACCACAGTCAACTTACAGAGGTGCTACTCTCTGGACTATGTGCACATGGTAAAGACAACAACTGCAGAGACACAGACTCCTTTTCCATAAAATATCAATGAAGATCAGTAATGTACATCACTATCTAATGTACAAACACTGAGAAGTGACATTCTAGGAGAATTTGCACCCTAAACCAGCAGAGGTATCCTCACTGAAGAATCATGGCTATATATTCACCTGAGATGGCACTTTGTACAGAACTGCGGCTGCTGTTGCAATTATCGTTCTGGGCCACCACCGACACATTGTACGTCAGGTCACAGAGAATGTTTGGAACTGTAAAGAAATGCTTGTCTGTAACAGGAAACATTGCTTGACCAGCACTGTTCTGCACCACGCCTCTGTAGAGTGTGGCTTCACCGCTCTGCTGCCACGTAACGTTAAGCACCGTTGATTGACACGCCAATATCACCTGGATGTTCTGAGGCACGCAGGGAGCTGTATTTATGAGGTCAGATAGAGGTCAAGTTAATTAATCATTCCTCAAGAAGGCGATCATAAATATTCTCAGATGAATGAGACACATTCATGATTTGCAAAAGTAGATACTATCTCAAAAACCCTAGTAGAATGAAAAGGATGACCTATCTCACCGGTTTTGACAATCTGGCTCAGGCTCTTTGGTCCTATACACATTCCAGCCACTCCTGACACATAAACCTCATATGTCTGTCCACACTGGAGTCCAGAAATGTCACATGTTGTCCAGTTGCTGCTGCAATTGAATCTTTGTCCCCCAGTGCTCTGAGCAACAGCCAGGTAAGAGACAGAACCGCGAGAGATCTGCCAGGATACGGACATAACTTTTGACTCGCAAGGAATCTGGACAGACACCTGATTTGGGGGACATGGGCCTGCAATAATAGGAATAAAAGAAGAGGTTTTATACATAAAACATTTTTATATAAAAAAAAGTGCAGAGGTGTGATCTCTTGCACCTAAAAAAGAAGGTAAAAGTGTTGAATATTGATATTTAACTTTGATATTTTAAGGACTTGTTACCTGTGGTAATGGACACCCAATCCTTGGCAGGGCTAGAGCAGGTGTACCCCTGACCACTGACTGTAATCTGGTAAGTCTGTGCACATTGCAGGTTAGTCAAGTTACAGGAAACCCCCGTTGTGCTACAAGTCACATGGTCAATCACTTCAAAGGTATCAGCAGAGACATTGTAATATAGAATGTGATAACCCGGCGTCCATGAAACAAGAGCAGAGTTACTGCTGCAGTCCAATAAGACATGAGTACTTGAGTGAGGACATACCCCTGGATTGAGAGACAATAAGAAAGAAAAAGAGCTTAATATCCCTCTATCATCCCAATATATAATCACACCATCTTTCCTCAAAGCACTCAAAGCACACATATCCTTCTAAATAAGAGGGAAAACAAATTCACAGAAACTGCTGAGAAATTTAAAACTTTTTTTAACCAATCTTTAACCAGTTTTCATCGTCACTACCTGTTGACACAGTGAAAGGTTGGCTTGGCTGAGACCTGCAACCACCATGCTCTGCGACAACTGTGATATTGTAGTCCTGACCACAGCGGAGATCACTGATATCGCAGCCGGTGTCTGAGGTGTTGCAGTTGGACTTGTATCCTTGACTACTCACTGCATACACCACATAACTGTCAGCTCCACGGGCTGTGTCCCAAATTACTGAGATGATCGAAGTGTCACAATTGTAGCTTGCTATGACATGGGTAGGGATGCAAGGAGCTGAAAGAGACAAAGTAGTGTGTTAAGGAGTAACAGTCTCAATCTCTCACAAGGTATCTCTGTCTCTCACCTGTTTGCAACTATCACTTTCTCTCACCTTTTGGCAGGTATCACTGGGTCTCACCATTTTATAAACAACTCTGCCTCTCGCATGTATCCAGGTATCTCTGTCTGTCACCTTTGAAAAGGTTTCCATATCTCTTACCTTTGTGCTGGTATCTCTGTCTCTGACAATTGTATAAGCAACTCTACCTCTCACCTGTGTCCAGGTACCTCTATCTCTCACCTATGTCTCTCACCTGTGTAAAGATATCTCTATGTCTCACCTGTGTACAGATATCCCTGACTCACACCTTTGCATAGGTATTTCTATTTCTCACCTGTGTGCAGTAGTTAATGCCACACTGCTCTGTGATTTACCTCTGTCTCTCAGCTGTATGCAGGTACCATTGTGTCTTACCTTTGGGCAGGTATCTTGATCTCTCACCTGTGTATCACTGCCTCTCACCACTGTATAAGCAACTCTGAGTCTTGTGTTTATAGGTATCTATCTATCTTTCAACTTTAAACATGTATCCCTATCTCTCACTAGTTGGCAGGTATCACTGTCTCACTTTTGAGCTGGTATCACTGTCTGTGACCACTGCATAAATAATATTGTCTTTCAACTGTGGGGGAAGGTATCTCTATCTCTCGCCTGTTTGCCTGTATTGACCTTACCTGTGCTGAGATCCACAGAGGTGCTAGGCTGGCTGGTACAATTTTGCGTAAGGCCGGTAACAGTGATTGTGTATGTCTCTCCGCAGTGAAACTGGGTGAAAGTGCAGTATGAAGTTTCAGTGCCACAGACCACTGCTCCACCTGTGTTATTCACTGCCAACACACTGTATGACTGGTCCACCCCAGTGGTGTTCCACCATACTGTGGCAATGCTAGTATTACACTGTTGAGAAACTGACAGGTTCTCTGCTTTACAGGGGGCTGATGGGAAAGAATAAGAGAAGCCCTTAATCATACATACAATTTTAATGACATTAAAGCTGACCACTTTCTGTCTTTCTCTGGATTCAACACACAACATACCACAACATACCTGTTTGCACTTGGAGGTCAGAACCCTGGATGCTGCACATAATGCTGGAGGTGGTCACAGCAATGCCATATTTGCGTCCACATCTTAAGTTCTGGATGGTACAGGAAGTGCTATTGGTGTTACAGGAAGTGTGTGTGCCATCAGTGCCGATAGCCAGTGCGGTGTAAGTTTTGTTTCCAGTAACAGCAGCCCACTGCACTGCCAATGAATTGGCATTACAGTCAAGATGAGTCTGTACATTACTGATCAGACATGGTGCTGCAGAGATGGAGTGGGGAAGATATAAGGGACAGATGAGAAAAGAAAGAGAGCAAATATGTTGACAGCTTTATATAAAAATACTATTTTCAATACCGAACTTTCTGGTGTGGAGCCCTACTGTTGCTATCTTACAAAGCAGCTACAGTGCCAAGCCTTTATTCATGTGATATATCTAACAAGCTAGAACAAATGTGGTCTCTCATGACTGTAAACATGTGTATGTCTTGCTTACCGGAGGTAAATTGGATGCTGCTATTTGCAGTGCTGTTGCAGAGTCCAGTGGAAGAGATTACAGTAGCTGTGTAAATGCTGCCACAGTCCAGATTCACCACACAGAAATTAGTGTTGGATGTGCAGGAAATGGAATCACCATCACTGCTGACCAGAGTCGTAGTGTAAAAGAGGGCACCGACACCACCATGCCAAGTAAGGTTACCCTGGTTTGTACCACAACTAGCAGTAGCTGCCAGACTGGATGGTGAGCATGGAGCTAAGCACAACCAAAGAAGATGCAATATTTAATAACTGCCTAGAGTCTTCCTAAAAATAATTCTCCAATATTATTTAGAGTACCTGTGCGGATCTGCACTGGTGCACTGTAACTGCTCGTGCAGGTGGTATCCTGTGCTGCCACCTGCAGTGTGAAGAGCCAACCACATTGGAGGTGGTTTAAAGTGATGTATGTTGCCGTGGTGTTGAAAGTGGAATTTGCTCTGCTGTCCTGCTGAGAGAACAGGAAGTAGGTGACACCTGGCCAAGGGCTGGGGTCCCATGTGATTGTGATGTCATTCGTGCCACACTGAGTAACTCCGGCCAGGTTGGCAGGAGGGCAGATAGCTGGAGGAAAAGGGTGTTATGATGTTACTGTTACATGCATGTATTGGAGGGATGGGCTTAAAAGAGCAGTTTAGATGGAGGGTCTGGGTTTGACAAGCCTGGCGAAAGTTAGCATGATCACCAGGACTGACTACCACCAAATTTGTGCCATCATTTTATATAGATGTACATAGATATTCACCTGATCGCAGTAGCACTGGTGCACTCGGGTCACTCCAGCAGTCACGCTGTACAGTAACAACTGTGATACTGTAGTTCTTTCCGCAGTAGAGGTCAAGTAAGACACAGCTGTTTCCAGTTGTGGTGCAGTTGTGCTTTAAGCCATCTGAGCTTGTCGCAGTGGCAATGTATTTCTCAGCATTGAGGGCAGCAGTCCAGCTAACAGAGCCGGCATTATTTTGACAGAGCAGAGACACCTGGACTCCACTGGGTGGACATGGACCTGATACCAAGAGGGAATGTGGTTACTTATCTTACTGTGATGGTAGCCTAAAGTTGTAGTGGTGTTGGGGAAGTCAGGTGTGTATATACCTGCAGTGAAGGTAAAAGCACTACTTGGCCACCCATTGCACATGTCTGAAAATGGAGTGACCACAAAGTCGTATGTCTGTGAGCAGTGCATGTTGGGTATTTGGCAGTAGGTATTTGAGGTGCGACAGTATTTGACATCGCCGTCACGTCCTAAGGCAGTGACGTTGTATCCTATGGCACCGGGACTTAGTGTCCAAGCCACTGATGCTGTGTTACTGGCACACTGCAGACTGATGGACACATTCTGAGGAGCACATGGAGCTGGAAAAGAAGAGTGGAATGAAGGAGAGATAAAATGAAAGTGGATGTCTATACAATATAAGGCGGAAACTTTTTATGCGCAAACCACAAGACAACAGGTAGCCTGAGAATCTGTTTGCATTCATTTGTATGCTTCTATTGCTGATACTCGAACCACTCAAGTAGTCCATGTGTTTCTGTGCTGTAGAGCTGAAAGTTTAGTTTAATCAGAAGTGCATTAGCGTTCATCATATTACCGGACTGCATCTGGGTCCTGGCTACGTCACTACTGTTGCATTGTCCTGCCACAGCCTGTACGCTGACATTGTACACTCTTCCACAAAGCAGAGAAGAAAGTGAGCAATGTGTCTGGTTGCTGCTGCAAGAGTCTGAGTGGTCCTGAGTCTGAATACGTGCGATGAAGTTCTCCCGGCCCAGGCTGTCATTCCAGCTTAGCACCACCATGCTTGTTCCACAAGTGTAGTCAATGTGCACTGCCGCAGGAGTGCAGGGAACTGCGGAAACAGCATGGCGACCACACACAGAGTAGAGTCACGATTTACAGTTTAAGGCTAAATGAATTAAAAACGGACTGAACAGACCTTTAATAATGACTTGTAATTGTCACCTCATTACTCATAAATCAGTAGTGTCATCCCTATGTTTCAGCAGTATTAGCTGTAATCGTCAGTAGTATCACACATGTGTTAGTTATATCTGCCTATATATCAGTAGTGTCGCACTGTTGTGTCAGTAGCATCAGCTGTAATTGTCATTAGTATAAACTCTCCGTCCAATTGGTATACTGTACATGTCAGAATATATATGTGGTGTCCCTATGTGTCAATATACACATGACGTCTCTATGTGTCAGTAGTATTTATGCTCTATCAGTAATATCACCCATACCATTGTCACCATTATATGTAATTTGTGTTGTCTTTACCTGTAACAATGCTGAGAGGAATGCCAGGAGTGCTGTTACACCACAAGCCTTGGGAGGTCCCTTGCAATGTGTACCTCTGTCCACACCACAGTCCCTGCATGGTGCAGTTATTATTAGCAGACTTGCAGCCTACTGAATGACCGAGCGCCGAGGTGGCATTCACAGTCACATTCACATCCTGTACCCAGGTCCATGAGACCATGACCTGATTGCTGATACAGCTGGAAGGGAAAACCTGCAGCACAGGCGGGCAGGGGGCTGAGAGAGGACAAAGAGAGGAAACCCCAGGATTTGAGAGGTTAATAATACATGCATTCATACATGCATGTTTTTCTTATATCAATGTAAATCCCTTAAAGAATTTTTGCATCACTTCCTTCAAGTCATTTTCAACCTCTGCGTCCACCTTTAGTTCTAATTAACTTTCCTCTCTCTCTCTCTCTCTCTCTCTCTCTCTCTCTCTCTCTCTCTCTCTCTCCCCAATATCTCTACAAACCCCTCTTTCAAAGTTTCTCCAAGGCTTCCCCTTTGTCCTCCCATCCTGCCCCTGTCTCTTTTCATACCTGTTTTCACAGTTGTTCGTGCCCAGGGATTGCTGCTGCAGGTGCCGTCACTAGCAAGCACGCTCACATTAAACAGCGTTCCACATTGCAGCTGTGTGAGTGTGCAGGTTGTGCTGGAAGAGACGCAGGAAGCAGAGGCAGCTGTCTGGTTTTGCGTGTAGGCTTGGACGGTGTACGTACGGGCACCAGCGCTTGCTTGCCATGATACATTTACAGCATTTGAGCCACATTGCAGCTGAGCAACCACGTTACTTGGGTCACAAGGTCCTGTAAAAGCCAGAGCATCAAGTGAACACAAAAAACGGCAATATTTCTTTAGTTTTTTTAGTTCCTGTGAACTCACAAACCTGTGGTAACGGTGACACCTGTGGTGGCAGTACTGTTACAATTGTTGTTGCTTGTGAAAACGCGGAGTGTGTAGGTCTGAGCACAGGTCAGGCCACTGAAGTCACAGGATAGGGCAGAGGTGGAGCAGGAACGGGTGGATCCACTTGGGGCAGTGAGGACACTAGTGTAGGTCAGAGCGCCCACCGCCTGACCCCACGAGGCCTGCACGGTGTTACTGACACACACCACACTGGCATACACAGAGGTAGGTATGCATGGAGCTGCAGAGACAGAGAGAGACAGAGAGAGAGAGAGAGAGAGAGAGAGAGAGAGAGAGAGAGAGAGAGAGAGAGAGAGAGAAAGAGACAGAGAGAGAAACAGTAGCAGTGGAGACAAGAGTGACAAAATGATTGAAGAAGAACATGAGCATGAGACAGTCACAGAACATGGTTATAAATGCTGACATTGGAGACTCCTTTCATAATTGTTAAATAAATGTCTCCCCACAGAAAATGTCATAGTATCTATGATTATATGTTTTATTTGTTTATGTGGACAGTCTACCAGTAAGTTGTTACTATAGAAAGGATAACGTATTGACAAGCACATTAATATAAACCTACAAGCATTATATTTGATGGTTGAGGGTTATGTACCTGTCTGGATGACCTGACTTGGGCTCTCCGGTCCAGCACACACGCTGTTAGCGGCCAGGACAGTGAGTGAGTAGCTCAGACCACATTGCAAATTTGAGATATCACAGCCTGTGTCATATGAGGTGCAGCCGAGCACAATTCCGTTTACAGGTGTGATGAGGGCACTGTAGCTTAGAGCCAAGGGGTTCGGGGTCCAGGACACACTCAGAATGTTGGTATCACAATGCAGGAATTTAGAAACAGCCATTGGGGCACAGGGAGCTGCAGCATAAGGGCATATTATTTATTACAGGACCAATTCAAAGTTTTTGAGGTTGATATAAGATCCTGAACACTGTAAGTATCATCACTATTATCAAAATAAATGAGTTTTTTTTTTTTAGAATAAAATGATATCATAATATTAACAGTGATTTAAAACAATATGTTTAAATGTAACCTTTGACAAACATGACATATGTTTACAATTAACAAAGATTTATAGATAGATAGCAGCTATTTTTAATTTATACATGCAAAGAATCTCTTTTACATGTGAGACCTGGCCAAGAAGGCCACACACACAAGACATTACAACATAATAAACCAATATAAATAAAACCTCAAAGAAAAGAGTGAACAAAAATAGGACTGAAAGTGATTCTCAAACATAACGCTCAAAAAATTTCAATATATATGAACCTCAAATAAGACAATAAGTCTACACAATTGTCAACATAAGTAACAATAATTAATAAATAACTTCGGGCATAATTTCAGCACACTTACTCATTATTAAGACTTAATTATTAAGGGTTTAATTTATGCTCAAGTGGCTAAAACAGACTTATATTTAATATTTAATACTTGCCCTAATATCATCAAGCATCCTATATGACATTCAGGTCGTGGTAAATCATACTGCAGTTGCTAAATTAATCATTTTACATTAACATCATCCTGCATTCTGGGCTTTTATGTCCTTATAAAGGCATAGACAGCCAGATATTTAAAAGTTCACTGTGAGGAGTAATTATTATAAACCTCAAAGCCAAATGGTAAACATTGTAATAATAGAATAGACTGGAACAGACTAGAATAGAAGTAATACAACAATATACATAGCGATAAAAGTCAATTACGAGACGACATTACAACAGTGTAATATAAGCACATTACTAAATCAGACAAAGTGGAAGCTTTGAAGTTTACCTGTGGACTGTTTGTAGATCGCACTCTCTGGGCTCCAGCACACTCCATCACTGGCCGTCAAGCTGATTGCGTAATCCTGGCCGCAGTGCAGGTTGGTGAACTCACACTGTGCAGAGCTGCTGTTACACCCCACTGTGTGTCCATCTGATCCTACAGCCCTCCCTGTGAAGGACACGCTGGTGGGGCTTGAGCCCCAGTTCAGCGTTACAGTGTTAGTGATGCACTTAATTGTACTGAGGATGTTAAAGGGTGCACAAGGACCTGTGTGGGAGAAAGCAGAGCAAATGGTTAATGAAAAACTATTATTATTATTATTATTATTATTATTATTATTATTATTATTATTACAGAACTGTAATCTGAGAATGACTTAAATGTAGTCAGCAAACAAATAAATTAATAAATAGTTAATTACAGTATGTGGAATTACAGTATTTATTACCATTACACTGATTAATTACAGACTCATAATATACAATGTGTAATATAAACTATTTCTTCAATACTGTACAACACACACACACACACAAACACTCACACATGCACACACACCTGTCTGCAGTGTAGCACTTTGGCTCTGGAGGCTGGAGCAAGCGTCATCAATGGCTACCACACTGATATTGTACAGTTGGCCACAGTGCAGATCGGTCAGGCTGCAAGTGGTGGTATTGGATGAGCATGTTGTCTGGTGACCTTTGTTGCTCACAGCAATGACCCTATACGACTGAGCGCCAAGGCTGGCTTGCCACATCACTGTGGTGCGGTTACTACAGGTCCTCGCAACTGTCACGTTGGTGGGCGCACATGGCACTGATGAGGTCAGGAGGTCACAAAGAACACAAAAAGATAACGTGTAAAGAAGGAACCGTGCTTGATGTTTGAGGTTTGCTTCTTTAGATTAGCACTGGAGCTACACGGGTAATGTAGCTAGCAAATAAGCGAAGTGTACTTCCTCCAGTTTAGCTTTATGCAAACTGCATGCTTAAATCAGCTGTTTATATGCAAATATTTTCTCCAATTTGAATCAATGAATTTCAATTATATGTATATTTATTTATGGAAGGAGTCAGCAGTGTTAGCCATTAAACAATCAAGTTTTCCGCTACTGGAGTCTTTTTAACAGAGGACCAGTTGCAAACCCAAAACATTGTTCATTATTTTCTTATAACAACAAACTTTGTCATGTTTTCATGTATTCCTTACTTTTACACCTATATTGATCAGATAAATATCTAATCCTACTTGACATCAGTAGATTTAGTCCATTTATTCTATTTATTATTCATTTATTTCACTACATGTGCATACTAAAAATATATCCTTAAAAGTAAAAAACAAAACAAACAAAAAAAAACCCCAAATGATTTTAGCTTTCCAAAGAGGTACTACTTCAAAGTTTTTCTGAAAGAAAAAAAACCCCACTGATGTACCCAGCCTACTGTTGGTAACACTAACAATGCCATCACTGGATTGCCGTATTTGGGGGAAAAGTTTCTACTAGTTGTGGAGAAGATCATATACCCTCGTGTATATAGCATTATAGCACAAATGGCTTTAGGGGAAGCGCATGTAAAATAAATAAATAAACAGTTAACAACTATAACAAAAAGTTCACTGACCTTCTTTAAATGTCACTGACTGACTGAGCATACTGAAGCAGGTGCCATTGTAAGATCGGACCCGCGACACGTACGATTCGCCACACGTTAGAGAGCCGAGGCTGCAACTGGGAGAGGTTGAGTTACAAAAAATCTGCCTCCCACCGTTGGTAGCGACCAGACTGGCGGAGTATCCAGTAGCACCATATGTCGGGTCCCAGGTCAACTGTAGAACACCTGAGCTACAATCCACCCGGGTTTGAAAATTCCCTGGCCCACATGGAACTAACACAGAGAGCCACAAGGAGAGAGAATGGAACTGAGTCATTTACAGTGCCTTCCACACGTATTCACACTGTATCATGAAAACAATCGACTTATCAAAACAAGGCCGGGTTCTGGAAAAGTATCAATCAGGGTTTGGGTATAAAAATGTAAAGAGCATGAATCGGCCTAGAGGAGACTGTCCACCAAATGTCTGTGACCAGGTAAAAATAGGATTAGACAGAGAAGCAACCAAGTAGCCAAGGGTAACTCCCAACATGATGCTACCACAACCTTCATTACGGTGAAAACTTGCAAACAAATGTAAGGTTTTGATTAAAACCAAAGCACAAAATACATGATCTTGTCTCACCCGAGTTCATTTGGATGGGCGACGAAGGCCTGCTGCGGCAGAGGCCGTTGTAGTAGGTGACACTGACGTCATAGACCTTGCCACATTTGAGGCTGGGAACCCAGCAGCTGCTGTTCATGGTGCTGCAGTTCAGCGGGCCGCTGCTTTGGTCCACAATGCTGGCCGTGTAGGAGCCGGGAAAGCTTGAACTCAGCCAACTCACCAGCGCCCGGTTCCCATCACAGTCTAGAGTGGTCTGCACCTGCGATGGAGGACAGGGGGCTGGGAGAAAGAAAGAAAAAAAAGCAAAAAGGTACAAAGGGGAGGTAAATTAAGGTCAATTGTGGGAGTAACTGATAATGAGTTCCTTCTTTTATACCTTTAGAACCTGTCCAATGCTTAAAATGTTATATTTAATTTCATGAAATCATCGTTTGCATACTGTGTGGGGCTCTGAACTCATGACAGAAGTGAACTCATAACTATGCAGTAACATTCCAGTTTCTGGGGCTACAGTATGTGCAAAAGAACCTGAATTGGTAGATGTCCGTATCTGAAAGAGTTAAATAAGTGGGATCTGATCATCAGCTACCTGTTTCCACGGTGATCTGGTTACTGACAGAGCTGTTGCACTTGTAGTTGGAGGAGATGATGGAGGCATTGTATTTTGTTCCACAGTACAGCCCCGTTATCTTGCAGTTTATATCCGCCGTGCTGCAGGTGTACATCCCACCCGAAGAGTCTGTCACTGTGGCGATGTAGAATAATGCTCCATTGGCCATGTTCCACATGAGGGTGATGGAGTCCGAACTGCAGTCAATAATGGGCAAGAGGTTCTGGGGCACACAGGGAGCTGAACACACACAAACACATTTTAACACTGGTAACACTGCCTATAAAGCTCCACCCAACACACATGGTGCTAATTTATGTTGATAGGCTGAAACTTTTTTTGTTGAGCCACTCAAGAGTCTAGTTTCCGTAGTTCAGTTCCTAATTGTGTACTGTCAGGCTTTGAATATACACAAATGTCCCAACAGCCCAAAATAATTTTTGAATACACCATCACTTACCGGTATTTGTCTCCTGACCCAGTACCATCTCGCTGTAACAATCATCATTAAAGGCAGTGATCATCATGGTCAGGCTTTCTCCGCATGCAATGCCAGGGATAGCACAACTGCTTGTATTTGAGATACATCTGTAGTAGCTCACATGACTGGTATTTCCCCGATTTCCTCTGCCTTCCACAATGTACTGTGCGACCCCATCTCCTGCATCCCAAGAACTCCTCAAAATGTCCGTCGTACAATCCGACACAGTGATCAGGTTAGAGGGTTTGCAAGGTGCTGATGGAAATAGAATTGTCAGATGTCTGCTTGACATCTAGTACAGGTCATGTTTTTAAGACATCTTCCACCCAAACTTTTATGTCATTAAGGCATGCATTTTTGTATGATTCCTAGTTGCTATTAAATGTTGACCCCATTAATCTGATAACTAAATACATCAACCATATTTGAACTCATCAAGTAGGAAAAAGTGTATACATTTCTTTTTTCGTGTGTGTGTGCGTGTTTACCTGTTTGGATGCTCACTGCCGGGCTGACTGGACCATTGCACTCCCCATTCACGGCATGGACAGTAAAATTGTACCTACGTCCACACATAGTGTTGGTAAAGAAACAGGAAGACTCTGTGGTTATGCAAGCCTGTGAACCCCCTGCAGAGTCCTCCAAGAGTGCCCTGTAGAATGCCGTGTTGTTTGTTTGTGACCATGAGAAGACGATTACGTTGCTGCTGCATTCGCGGTACAGATTCAGATTAGCTGGCGAGCAAGGTACTGTAAGACATAAAAAGAATTAACGATATGGTTAGTGGTTTTGGTGGTTTTTACAACTTGTTTATTCCATGTGTCAAGTACAAGTGGAGAAACTTGATTGACAAGCAAGTATGTCCTTACTGGTGGGATGTTGGATGTATACAGAGCCTGGGAGCCTAAAAATTGTACTGCTGGAGTCTTATGTAAAAATCACTGACCACACCTTTGACAGTCTGAGAGAATGTGTGGTGATACACATTAATGCTTACAGGCAGAATGAAAGGTAGTTGGTGAAAAAAAAAAATCTGAGATAACAATACAGAGAACTTGCAATACTAGCAGGAGTCTTTGGCCACACCAATGCTTCTGATTTTATCTTGTCTCAGTGCATTGTATGCTGTGAAGAAAGAGCATGTGTAAGCTAGACTACATGACTGAAATCCTAGAGGGCCTCCTCATTGTTATCAAGGGCTGAGGGTGTGTTCGGGACGCTTTTGCATGAGAAACAGAAGCACAAGAACACAGAATAGTGGGTCTCAACAACAAACAGACTATGTGATAGCATCTGTTACACAATCTGGGATTGTTATGGTGTGGTGTTCACAAAAGGAAAATGGTTGAGAAGGAATCAAGCGTATCCTATTTAGTCATTAAAAGTGCATCTCAATTCTTTGCTAAATATTTCTAAATTCAGTCAGTATCTTATGATTTTTGGCAGCTGAACAAGTTTGGAGGAGAACATTATTTGCCTTATTATGTTTAAATCATGGAAACTGTGGAAAAACATGGCATCATGGAAATTCATGTGGTTTTATACCTGTAGTTTTATAGTTTCATATATCCAGATCTCTAAAAAGCTTTGTGTTGATCAACAGTTATGAAAGGAAGGCCATCCTTCCCCAAAAACAGCAATGCAATCTAAGAGAACTTCTCTGATCTCAGATCACGGGTCCTCACTCACCTGTCTGGAAAAAGGCGGCGGCGCTGCTTGTGCTCTCACAGTTATTGGCCATGGCACTGACCCGCACCACGTAGTCCCTGCCACAACCCAAATTGTCCAACGAACATGTTGTGCCCGTGGAGGTGCAGGACATGGTCCTACCATTCTGATCGACCGCTGTGGCACGGTAAGACTCAGCACCGAACACAGGTGCCCACGATACCATGGCAGACGCGCTCACACAACTGTAATCTGCCATAACTGTTGTCACCGAACTTAGATCTGAGAAAGACAGAAAGACATGGACAGGTGAACACACCACACACAATTTATTGTCCACATTCCCACATTTTTGCACTGTGCATGATAACCATCATAGCAGGCAGCCCGCTTACTGTTTGCAGTGTAGTTGACTAGCTTCGCTTCTCCAGGATCTAGAAACATGTTCACAGAAGACACACCTATCACGTACAGCTTGCACGGCATCAAATTTTGCACATCCTGGAAGGTTGCCGAGGTGGTGGTGCTCAGTATCTGTGTTCTGTTAGCATCTGTGCCCGTTACCTTGTACATGAGAACCTTGTCCACAGGCTGCCAAGTGACACGCACAGCCTGATTCAAGAGGGGCACTACTGTGACCACGGCCGGTGGTTGAACCACTGAGAAAGCACAAGAAAAATCCATTAGTGTTTATTCTTTTTCACTAATGATTGAAGTCTAAGTCTTTTGGGGTGATTGATGATTTATTTGCTCTAATAAACAAAGATAATGTTAATATATGAATATATATGTATTAGCTCCTTTCAGATCAACTGCAGTTTAAAATTTTCCCACTCTGACACCACAGAACCAAAGACAAGAGCTTTGAAAAGTTTCTGCCCTGAGTAGTTATTTTATGATTGTCAAATCATCTTGTTAGCCAGCTGGCTAGCATTAGCAATGAAGTTTATGAACTTTTATGAATATGACGTAAAAATCCTCTCACAAATCCTGTCCGGTTATCTTGTGCAAATTAGCTGGCCGGTATTAGCAGTATCAATTACGACCATTTATGAAGATGACAAGAATCCTCTCAGAAATCCTGTCAGGTTAGCTTATGTTAGTTAGCTGACTAGCATTAACAGTGGAGATGATAATGATTTTTTTTTTTAAACTTCTCTCAGAAATCCTGACAGGCAAGCCTATGTTAGTTACCTATCCTGCATTAGCAGTGGAAATTTTTAACATTTATGAAAATGACTTAAGTATTCTCTCAGAAATCCTGTCAGGTTAGCTTATGTTAATTAGCTGGATAGCATTAGCAGTAGAGATTATCAAACATTTTTTTGAACATGACTTAAAACCTCTCTGAAATCTTGTCAGGTTAGCTTATGTTAATTAGGTTATGAACATTTATAAACAACAGAGCTGTTGTATAAAAGCAATATTATAGTCGCAATTGTGGTGCTATACTGGACATACTGGCACTTCTGTGATTACCTGCGACGCTCTTACTCATGCGATATTGCTTAATCAGCATTGCAGCTGAACATTTAGGAATTTGACTCAGAAAGGTTAGTTAGATGGCTAACAAAATGTAGGTATAGAGATGTTGATAATATGCAAATGCCATTTTGAACACTTGAAGACTTCTGGACTTCAATACATGCCAATACATTCCAGATGATATTTAATTACGTCAATAATTTACAGGGTTCTTGAGCTAAAAATCTTAACACAGCGTATAGAAGATCACCCACGCGTGGTGACGGTGCGCACTCGGCTCCTTGCACCCAGGCCGGCCGAGTTGGAGGTGAAAACATAGCAGTCGTACGAGGTGCTGGGTCGCAGGTTAGTGATGATTGCGCTGGTGTTTGTGAATGAGAGATTGTAGCGCTCGCCGGTTATCGAGGAGTTCGCCAAGACGAAGTATTGATCCACAGAGGACACCCGGTCCCACTCTAACGCGATGGCTGTACTTGATATTGCCCGTGAGGAGCTTATCTGAGATGTGTCTGGGACTGAAAGAAAAAAAATTATAAAGATCAGTTATACTTTTTATCACTTGTAGTTGATGTTTTATGAATAACATATCTAATCAGAAGTTTTTTAAAATATGTTATTTGGCCAAATGAATGTTTTTGACACAGGAAATATACTACAGGTGTAAAATCTTTTGCAGGAAGTAGAAAACAAATTAAGATTTAGGTATAATTAAAAACCCGCTATCTTATTACTAATAATTAGCAATCTATTTTTATTCACATTTTTTTCTGTTTTAAAAATAATGTAGTATTGGTTTGTTCATGTAAATTGTGCAAGTATAATGTCCGGTCTGAATTTTGACTGTCTGTACCACCATGCTGCCCGTATGAAAATATTATGATTCGATATCATTTGGCCGTCCCTAGCACACACATGCTCTTAACTGACCTGTCCTTGCTACTCTTGTATCTGAACACTCAGCAACGTAGAAGCGGAATACTTTGACCATAACCGTGTACAGAGTGCTCGGTTTCAGGCCGAAGACTTCTTTCTGTGTAGGTGAGATACCAACTGTGACCACCACAGGTGCTACACTGCTCATGTTCACCACACGCAGGTCCAGGATGTAGTTGGTGGCCCCTGGGTAGCTGTTCCATTGCACAAGCAGTGATGAGGCCGATGGGGAAGAGACAGATGTGATGATGCTGCAATCTGCCAAGGAAAAAAAAAAGAATGAGTAATAATAATGCATCTGCAAGCTAAAGCCATCTTTATCCAAGCACTATTTAGCAATAATGTCTCCATTAGGGGACATGTGGGCAAACTTGGCACATGAATTCAAAGTGATCTTCTGTGAAAGTTTTTCATCAAATATAATCAAATCTGTCAGTGAATTGCCAAACTTTGTAAGTAGCAAGAAATGTGATATTATATGCATTGAGTTGGGCACAAGCCATAAGAAATTTTAGCTGAATTTTGGCCTTCTCATGGCACTGTTGATTGATTACAGCTATTGAACATCGGTAAGTCGGCCAAATGACTGCTTAAAAGGAAATGATTGGATAAAGGTGGCCACTGAATTGTGGCATCTACATAAAACCTAGCATAAATATACAGCATGCAAAAAATCTAACTTGTTTTTCCTCAAAAACTGAATTCAATTTTTTTTTAATAAAGCAGATGAACTAAAAACGGAAAAATGGTATTATCAAAGGGTACGTTATACATAACAACACATTAATTTTGTTCATATATTAAGATAAGTATTTTATTAAGTTAAGTGTGACATGCTAATAACCTTCTGGTTATTAATGAGACATTTCTAGAAGTATATGAATTAAGAGACTGACTCTTATAGTATATATATTTTTAAGCAAATGGTATATATTAAAAAAGAAATCATTGAATGAATTAGTATGTTATGGTTTGGTAATCAAAAGTAAAATCCAATCAAATCCAATCATTTGTGACCAATTTCACACACACACACACACACACACACACACACACACACACACACACACACACACACACACACATATATATATATATATATATATATATATATATATATATATATATTAAATTAAAAGAGAAATCTGTGTGTTAATCAAAGAAACTAAGATCATTTCAGGTCAAGCTAGAGAGATCGTTTTGGTGAGATTTTTAAACACATACACTGCAGTTAGAAACGTATCTTTTCTTTTAGGCCCACTCTGTCATTTCTCAAAAAAATCATAGTGTGTTTTAATCTGTATCTTTTGATGTTAATGAAATCTGCTGAAGTCTGCTGAAGTGAAGGTAAGCTGACAGAACTTTCCCATGACACTCTCTACTTTTTGCGAAATGTAACTAGTTTGCTTCCTAAAGAATACCCAAAATTGAAAGTTAATGGATCTAATACTAATGCTAGTTCGAATTTAATGCCGCAGTGCAATTTTTATCTAGTGTGTGTTTAGCAATTGTTGATATTAGACTATAAGACTAATGTATGCAAATGTTAACAAATTTATAATTCACTACAATTAATTTTCTTAACTGATGTAAAAATAATTATGTTCTATGCCATTTTAAATTCTACATAATAATCTAACAGACCAAATTTGGTTAATAGTGTTGGCACATAAACGTTAATACATTTAAAGGCTAATGAGATACAAGATATCATCACCAGTCATTTTTGGAGTAGCTGACGTACCTTGTGTCTGAGTGGTTTTAATCTATGAAAGACAGAAGCAGAAAAAAATTTATTTTCCAATATATGTATATTCACACACACACACACACACACACACACACACACACACACACACACACACACACACGTGTGTATGTGTGTGTGTATATATATATATATGTATATATATATATATATATATATATATATATATATATATATATATATATATATATATATATACACACACACATTTTAGATATTTCTTTGACAAGAATTTTATTTATACTACAATGTGTACAAAGAGATTGCATTTACCTGAGCCAGAGCGATCGAAATAAAAAATCCTAATCCTCTCAATGATCCCATCTTTAACAATGACTCTGGGATTTCCATTAGCTATATACAAGCCTGTTCAGTACAAAGAGTGCTCTGGATTCTTTTGAGGCAGCAAAGTTGCACCAAGTACGTGACAGCCAATCAGGAATCAGGGTCATCACTCCTGATCATGCCCTGGGGTGTACAACATATCATGGGAAGATTGAAAGAGAGACACGCAGAAGGTCGGAAGAAAGGAAGGTTGCTGAGAGCAAGCATAAAAACACTGCTTAATAATATAACTGTTTTTTTTTTTTTTAAATAGTGGAGGTGTTCAGTTTCATGCACTGTGATGTTGCCAGGGTTTGGTTTAGTAATTCTGAAAAGTGATGCTTCCTATGCCTAGAGGAACAACATTAGGAGCATAGTGTGTGGTTAATCATATGGGGACATTTGTTGGGAATTCACTTCCTCAAAATTTAATTTTTGGTTTGATTATTTAAGGATAATGAAAAATTTAATATTTTTAAATAGTCTATCCTGCTATCATACAACCGAAGTATCAGAAAAGCCCTGTCTTGCTTAAAAGGCGGGTTTTTGGGTTGGTTTATGACTAAATAAAGCTAGTCCTAGTCTGGGACATTAAATGGAGAGAATCCCATTACTTAGGGTATTAACACATTACTGTCTATCACAAAGGTTTCCCACTTTTAACTGTAAATCTGGCTTTAAACTAAATTTCCCACTTGTTGCTTTCTTATCTTTCCTGAAGGCATGCTAGGAACCTAGGTTGTTATTAGAGGAATAAAATAAGCAGAAAATATTCCTAGATGGAATGGATGACATCATCAATGTTATGTAAAAGTATTACCCAACTAATCAGAACAGCTATCAGTTTTGACACGTAGTCAAATGGAACTAATATGGTTGGATGTGGAGTTGCTGTATTACTATGCGATCTAGGATGTTTCTGGAACAACAAATACAGGAAAACGCACTGTGTCTGGATTACATACCCCAAACGACTGCCGTAAATATATCACTTACTAGCACTTAATTACCCTGAGCTTTCAATTTCTCTGAAAAGAACCTAATATGGGTGGGCTGAATCATACATGCCTGCCCATGAAGCCACAACTGTCTCCATTTCCTTTGTCTTTTTCTTGTGTGCCATGAAACCATATGACTCTGGGCAAAATATCAGACAGAGTGCAAATCAATACTTACACAATGTGTATCAGTCCAGTTCATGAAAATTATTTCTTAACTAGGTCGTTTCTCTGCTGCTTGGGTAGGTCTCTTTTCCTTTTCATGAGCTGCATTATTGTAAAACTTTATATGCCTCTTTATATAAGAAGCGGGATCCATATCAGTACATTGAGACAATGGATATCAACAGGAAAGTGGAGATGGAAGTGGATACGGACACCCTACCACAAAAACAATGTAAAATTCATGTAAATCTTGATAACATCACATATGCTGGATATTCAGTAAGTGAAGTTCATATCAGTGCATCAGTGAAGAAATAGCCTAAGGTTAAATTGCTAGCCAGCATGATCAAATGAACTAGCATAGCACAGGATACAGCATTACTAACATCACTACATAACATGACATTGCAGCATAATAACTATAGCGTTTTTCTTGTTCTTTCTTTTTTTCCTGCACAAAACAGATTTATTATATTTTATCATTTAAGTAAAACTGGCCAAAATGCTACACGCTACACCGCAGATATGTGACTGGTAACATGATTAAGCTCTGTACCATGTTCATTTCACGCAAAAAGCATAATTCAACCATTTTTTGTTTCATGTTCCTAGTTCATAACAGCAGAATAGGAGAGAAAGAAAGTCAATAGGAAAGTGGATATATTGTAGAAACTCTATACACCACATAAAGAATAGACGACTTCCTTCTCGAAAGCTTTTATTTATTTCAAGCACCTTTATTATAGAGACTCTTCAGTACTTTCCTGAAGTGAAATATGTTTCTCTTTTCTATGTATCTCATTTATAAGTACAGTCCTGGCCGTTGGCTTTCTGATCGAAAGGTCGTGAGTTCAAATCCCAGCATCGCCAAACTGCCATTGCTGGGCCCTTGAACAAGGCCCTTAATCCTAAACAGCTTTGTAAGTTACTCTGGATAAGGGCGTCTGCCAAATGCCTTAAATGTACATGCAGATGGTTTCCATTTCAATTACAGCGCAGCACCTTACCCAACAAGGTCATGATTTTGACATTTCTGTTGACAGAAACAGCTTCTGAATGTTTAAGAACAATTGGTTCATGCAATGCCCAATATGTAAAGTTCAAAGTCAAGTTCTCAATGCTTTTACATAACACTTAGCAATGTTTCAATGCTATTTCCAGAACTACAACATTTATCTTTAGTCGGCGCTTTATCCACAGACTATTCTCTTAGCGGCCTACAGTACCTTTCACCAAAGTACTTCCTTGAAATTCCCTTGACAGAGGCAGAGTTTATCCTATGGTACTTCTGGTTACTTATCCACAAATCTGTGATTTCTGGAAGATCTGTTTACAGTGGTTAATGCTTTGTTTCATTCAAAGTATGTCAGTGTATGATCACACAATGACCATCAAAAGTCCGGAAACCACCACAGTCACCACATCCTAGAACAATATCAGGGTTTCAGAGAGCCCTACATCAGAACTTCGGGCCAGGTATATATCCTTTCTGCACATAAAAACTGCATCAATTAATGATTATATTCAGAAACAGCCTACAGTTAATATTAGGACATCCACCTCCCCTTCAATAGTCAGGTTTATAGGTAGTCTCAGACCATGTATTTAGTATCAGGGCCTTCATAATGTTATCTGTTACCTTAAATGCACTTTGCGATTGAACATGCAAAGGTTGTGACCAAATGTATTAAATTATATTATATTTCTATTTCAATACAGTACAGGAAGGGAAGGGAGGAATAGAGGAAATAAGGAATAAGTTTGACAAGTGTGTAACTGCATATATAAAGTCAGGTCTCTAAGTATTTTGGGAGTGAGACAATTTTCATTATTTTGCCCCTGTATACCACCACAATTTATTTGAAATGAAGCAATCAAGATGTGATTGAGACCTTCAGATTTAATTCAAGGGGTTTAAAAATGTTTTGTATTAACTGTTTAGGAATTACAGCCGTTTTTTTTTGTTTGTTTTTTTACAGTTCCTCCATTTTCACATGCTCAAAAGTAATTGGACATCAACTGAAAAGCATTTTCCTGGCCAGGTGTGGCCTGTTTCCTCGTTATTTCATGATAAATTAAGGAGATAAAAAGTCTGGAGTTGGTTCCATGCATTGAATTTGATAGCTGTTCATGGGAACTTTCAATATGCGGTCCAAAGAGATGATGATGCAAGTGAAGGAAGACATCAAATCCTCTAAGATATTAATTTATCCAATTCATCTAGCCCAGAGATTGTAAGAGCTGGAGTGCATCCTTCCCTCTTACAATGAAAGGGAAAAAGTGTAGGACAGGTTTTCTGGCCATGTTTGGGGCATTCCAATTATCAAGTAATGCCATTTGGGCTTTACAATGCACCATCCAACCTCCATAACATTTATAGTTTATGGTATGTGCTTTCAGTATAAGAACAGTATGGATAAATGAAAAACAGAAATTGTGTCCTCACACTAATCTCATAGAGATTGAGACACCACCAGGACTGGTGGTACGCAGCCGCCCCTATCATTTGCCCCTGTAAAAACAACATGTGGAATCTCACGGCCATGCTCGATATGGGGGTAATCGAGGAGCACCACAGTGCACGGTATAGTCTGTTAGTGTCATGTGTGGACTAAATTTCGTGCATATCCAATGGCTCATCAATGCTTGATTGGTTAGGTCAGCTTGTTTTTATTTGACACTGGATTTGGCAACAGGATATTGGCAGATCCCCTTGATTCCAATATCTTGTGAGAAAACAGTCTTTTCCACTCTGTTTGGGTTACTATGTGTTGTTTGGACCCCCAGCAACATTTCAGAAACTCTTGGACAGAATTCTCCATCCCGATGCCGCTGCATATTTAGATGACATTATTATTTATAGTAATGATTGGCAGAGGTACATTCATCACCAGAGGGCTATCCTGAGATCACTGAGATGGACAGGACTCACAGCAAAGCCAAAGAAGTGTGCAATTGGATGGGTGGAAGTACGGTATCTTGGCTCCCACTTGGGCTATGGGCAGGTGCGTCCCCAAATTGATAAGACAAGCAGCGATCGTGGCATGTGGAAGTGGGGGTGGGGTTGAGCGCGTGTGTCATGGCTTGGGCTTGAATGGCTGCTTCTGGAACAGGCTCAATAATCTTTATTGATGATGAAACTCATGTTGGTAGCAGCAGAGGTTTACAGGAATGTTTTGTCTGCCAATTTACAGAGAAATTCATTTAAATTAATCAGGAGGAACTTCCTCATGCAGCAAGACAATGATTCAAAACATTCTGCCAACTCAACAAAGGACTTTATCAAGAGAAAAAAGTTGAAGTTTTAGACTGCTCAAGTCAACCTTAACCCAATTGAGCAGCATTTCACCTCCTGAAGAGGAGACTGAATGAGGGAGAAACCCTCTGAAACAAATCCCAACTGAAAGAGTGTGCAGTAAAAGCCTGCAAGAGCTCCACATAAGAAGAAACCACCAATTTGGTGATATCAGTGAGGCTTAATGCAATTATTTGCAGCAAGGGATATGCAACCAAATATTAAAGTGTTGTCTATTTTAATTTGCTTCAAAAATGATCTGTTTCTGCTTTTTTTATGTTGCTGAACACATTTAGATAGGAAATAAAACCTAAAATCCTAAACTCTCATCTCATATCCACCTTTTGATCTCAAACCCAAATGGTGTACTGCGCACAAACACATGAACTGGCCTTGCCGTTCCAATAGTTTCAGAGGGGACTGAATCTACAGTCATTATTACCACCTCCTTGCTCTGGGGGCAAAATCCTCTAACCCTATTCTCCAAGAATCATGTTCATTCAGAAGTCTCCACTTAGTTAGCCTCTATAGGGAGACATGGGATCTGGAATGCATCTAAATCCAGAGGAGTTTTTCACAGGGAGCCAGGATTTCTAGTCATAAATGTCTTGAATATAACATTTATGTTGTATTGTAATGATGTAGATTCTTTCATATGAATCATATACTGTATGTGGTGTGTGTGTTGTAACACAACCTTCAACCTCATACATTCGTCAAGCTAAGTGCTTGCTTATGCCTCACAATTTACTCTATGTATGCAAACATCGATCTTGGTTAATCCCAAATCATCTCTGTTGTTTCAGACCCTCGACGGAAAT
Source organism: Ameiurus melas (assembly GCA_012411365.1). Taxonomy (NCBI): domain Eukaryota; kingdom Metazoa; phylum Chordata; class Actinopteri; order Siluriformes; family Ictaluridae; genus Ameiurus; species Ameiurus melas. The sequence goes on along the minus strand of CM022768.1, from coordinate 20,953,330 downwards.
AAACAACCATTAACCTGGCATATGTTTTATACATACACAAACCACCACTTCACAATAAGGAATGTTCGTGAATTTATTTGATACTAACAGATATACCAAACTGTTTTTTTATTACATCCAAAGATTATAGTATTTATAAAATGAAAACAATTGTTACCTTTGGAGGCATAAGACATAGGAAAAAGTGTTTATAAAATTGAAGTTAATTCAAATTTAAAACAAAATGAGTTTTCTTTGAACATTTTGACATTTGACATATTAGTTGGATCATTCTTAATTTTTAAACTTTTTTTTTTTCTCGTGCCTTGCTTCACTATAAACTATAATATTTCTGTCATTAATAGAATAAAGAAAGAAAGAAAAAAAATGGCCATTACCCTGAGAACATTTGAGATACCTGAATCATGTGCACTTCATTTAAATCTGGTCATTTATTTCTACTCGTCTAAGTGAAGTAAATACAATGTTCAAGCTACATTTGTGTGGCCCAACAGACACATAAACGCATAAACTGTATACTTTAGTCCTCATTTTACATACATAGCATGAATACATTGATTTCACTTGCTCTTGGGTAGTTGGGTTAATAAGTACTTTTAAATGCATGCTTTTAATGGCTTTGAATGGTTTTAAATACACTGTGTCTAGCATTAAGGCACAAATACTTATCAATATATGTAATTATTTGATCTCCTGGATATGACGGGAGGATTGTGTGTTAGTATGAGTTGTTAAGGTGGGGATGTTGAGGATGTTATGCAGAAGAGTGCAGTTGTGCTCTTTGGTCTGATGTCAGATGAAGCTGTGTAGGAGAAAAACATAATTCAGTCAAGACGGCTGAAAACTGTCTGTAGTCATACTGGTATTGTTTAAGTGGTATGAAAAATTTTCGTCAACTGAACAATATATAAGGAATTAAACACCTACAGTGCCTTGCGAAAGTATTCGGCCCCCTTGAACTTTTCAACCTTTTGCCACATTTCAGGCTTCAAACATAAAGATATAAAATTTAATTTTTTTGTGAAGAATCACCAACAAGTGGGACACAATTGTGAAGTGGAATGAAATCTATTGGATATTTTAAAAGTTTTTAGCAAATAAAAAACTGAAGTGGTGCGTGCAAAATTATTCGGCTCCTTTACTTTCAGTGCAGCAAACTCACTCCAGAAGTTCAGCGAGGATCTCTGAATGATCCAATGTTGTCCTAAATGACTGATGGTGATAAATAGAATCCACCTGTGTGTAATCAAGTCTCTGGATAAATGCACCTGCTCTGTGATAGTCTGTTGGTGATTCTTCACAAAAAATTTAAATTTTATATCTTTATGGTTGAAGCCTGAAATGTGGCAAAAGGTTGAAAAGTTCAAGGGGGCCGAATACTTTCGCAAGGCACTGTAAGGCTGTTATAGGAAAATCATCAACGACTATGTGGTGTGATGAAGCAGAATTACTGTTTCCATGAATTAAGAAAAACATATTTTATTCCTCTTATAACACAACAATTTTCTACATTGTGTTATAGAACGTCCACAAAACAAGACATTTAATCCACAACCTCTCTTTTTTTCTCTTTCTTAAAGTTAATAAGGCAAAAAACCTCGAAGACCTCGAAGAATTCCCAGTGGCGGAAAACATTTCTGACACTGGAGACTCCTTCCATGCTAATGCTAAATGCGAATGTTAAATAACCATCTCGTTACAGAAAACATTTGTTTATACTGTAAAACATCCACCCTTCCCTTTACTAGTTATTGTGTAATGGTGAATGGTGCAATGATCTTGTGCGTGTCTTTTCATACCATTGAAACACAACCCTTGCGAATCGTTGCCATGTTCACAAAGGCTCTCGCTGGTGTAAATACAGATGTGATCAGATACACCAGTACACAAAAGAGCACTATTTATTTATAAAGGCTTTTTTTTTCTCAGGCAATAGGATGCATCGGATATCATCTGATGACATTGTTTGCTGTGTAAAGAGGATTAAAATGGCTCTGAATAATAATTAAAATAAAAGTCTGTCCATACCGTTTGCTAATCCAGACTTCTCTTGCCTCGATAGAGTACTGCAAAAGCAAAAAGAGACAGAGAGAGAGAGAGTTAATTAAATCAATGTACATATATACTAATTGATCAAATACAAACTATTTACCACAATACATTATTTATGTTTTACTAATGTTGATATTATATATCAAATTATTAGTAATGATAGATTTCACTTTCAAGAGCTTCACTTTATTGGTTTATACCTTTATTGAAATACCTTTATTTTTTATTAAAGAAAAATACGTTTTTATTTATTTATTTTTTTAATCCATTTACGGTTGTGCTGGTATGGTAATGTTGCGGAACATCCATTGTAAAGAGTTCTGAGACTTACCCATTCCGATATCGCTGCCTGAGCAATAAACTGAAAGAAATGGGAGAAAAACGATGCATAAGACAGATAGATAGACAGATCAAGTACATAGATAGATAGACATTTATTGACATGATTGACATTTATCATACGATCAGCATTGGGTCTAGACATTTCCATTGAATTTACAGACGTTCCGGAAAGATTATGCTGATCCCCTGTAAACCTTCCCAATGCAGCTCATTTGCATTTAGAGACGCCCACAAAACTCCATAAAAGGTCAAATGCGCAGACAGGTGGGAGCCTGAAATGATTAATCAGGGTAAAGGCTGAAAGACACAAGTGGAAGTTATTACACAGGATAATATTATTAATTATTGATATGCGAGTGTTAAATATTCCACCAGCTGATATGTTTGCTTACGGCTTACAGCTCTGCAAAGATAGACTGACCCTTATTCTGTTTATACGGTGCCATTTTGTTTGTCATAAATTTTTTCTTCTTAAAGTATGAATGCTTTCGCTCCTTTTCTTTATCATACATTTTCTTTAATTAATGTCGATGATATAAAACAACTGGCTTTCACAAACAAAATGTTCTTGATGGAGCTAAGCACGAGGACGTGTTTCCGATCGAAGCACTTCTATAAGTGAATGCTGAATTCTGTAAACTTAATCAAAATAAGCAGTTTAAACTTTCATTTAAGCACGAGTAGGCTACGAACGTTTTTTCGAAATTTTACAGAATTGTTTATTAATACCACATTTCTTGCTTAAACACTCGTATGAATGATTTTTACAAATAATTCCAGTTCGCATCCTGGTAAATGAGGCACAATCAAACACCAAACACGCCTTGTGTAATCGACTACATCTGAGTAAAGTAATATTATGTAGATTTTAGTTCCAGCTACTTTTTAATCATAGAGTGAAGAGTGAAGGGATCATACCGGAGTACATCCTACTGGGACAGAACGGCACCACGGTTCCGTCTGGGTTTACAGGTGCCACAATGACCGTGTACACATCACCACACGTGACCTCTGACACATCACACATGCTCTGTCCCGGTGCAGGGCTGCAAGCGTGGGCCCGGCCTCCACCTGTCACCTGGGCTGTGAAGTTACTGAAGGAGCTCGAGGACCACCATGAAACACGCAGGGTATTATTGAGGCGTGTGTAAAGACGGATTCTTGAAGGACAGCACACACCTGGACAGAGAGTGATTTTGATCACAGGGGCCCAAGCACCCATTTGCAAACATCACCCTCCTAAGGCTAATTTGTGTAAGGTGATTTTGAATGCTAGAGTGTGGCTAGATGGACATAACATTAAAGTTTTGGTACCATGCTAACCCTGCTGAAAGCTAATTGGCTGATGGTGGCCATTTTTAAAACTCAATGAATCCGTGTAACTCACTGGTGGAAAAGCCATGGTACGTGCATACTGTCTTGTTTCCCTCGGAGCTGATGGCCTGTAGCGAGACAGTGTGGTTTGTTCCACAAGTGATGCATCCCATCAGGCAGTTGGTCTGCGTGGTGTGACATGTGGCGTTGCCTCGCAACGAGTTCAGCGACGCTATAAATGACTGAGCTCCCTGAGCAGCTGACCAGGTGACGTTACTCATCGCCTGGTTCACCTGAATGACACTCAAAGTGGCTGGACAGCATGGAGCTGGAGATGGAGGAGAGGAAGACAGTAGAGCTAAGATCTCAAAAGGCTATAAGAACTACACACTGTTTTTTTATACAATAGTAGAAAAACTCTAAGGAGGATTTAAGAAAAAATTTACAAATTAAAAACCCCTTCTTTAATGGAGGCAGCAAGTGCAAAGAATAACAAAGCTCTTCTTTAATGGTAGCGGAAAGCTCTAGAAATTACAAACCGCTTCTTTAATGACAGAAAAAAGCACTAAAATTAAATGACAACAGAAAGCTCTAAATGTTACAGACTGTTTCGTTAATGGTGGCAGAAGGTGCTAAATGGCAAAGCGCTTGTTTAATGTTAGTCGAAAGCTCTATAAAAATTACAAACTGCTTCTTTAATGGTAGCAGAAGATGCCAAAAATGGCAAAGCGCTTCTTTAATGTTAGCAGAAAGCTGTAAAAGTTACAAACTGATTCTTTGATCATAGCAGAAGGCACTAAAAAGTATAAACCACTTCTTTAATAGTAGCAGAAAGTTCTATGATTAATCATTTTTTCATTTTTTGAATCAATTGCTCAGAAAATTGGTTTAGCAAATCACCACTGATAAGGGAACTGCACCTGTCTGGAAATACACGCTGTAACTGGGCATGCTCAGTCCGGCAGCCGTGGAGGCAATGGAGGTGACCTGATAGGAGGAGCCACATGATAATCCGTTCACCTGACAGAATGTCGTGCTTGATTGACAGGTGAAGCGGCCACCTGCTGATCCAATCACATTGACGGTGTAGTTGGCGGGATTGTTAGTGGACGTCCAGGTGACATTGATGGAGGACGAGTTAATCGGACTTACGGTCACCCTCTCAGGCGTACAGGGAGCTGTGAGAGAGAAATTTTATGAACGAGAATGCATCGTACAATAACGTTGAGTGTTTGTTTGTACTTTACCTGTTTCTTGTGTCTGGGTATTGCAGGAGCAATTGCACCCCTGTTCTTCATTGCAGGGACAGACGAGGACATTGTACCTGGTGTTGCAGTTGAGATCAGAGAGCACACACTCGGGGGAGGTGTCATTACACAGCACTGTGTGGTTAGAAGAGTCCACAGCCTGCACCTCGTACATGTCTGCCCCTCGCACCGGTATCCACGTGATCATCAGGGACTCCCAGGAAATTCTAGAAACGGTCACGTTTGTGGGACAGCATGGGACTACAAGCAAGGAAAGATGGGATGGAATGGGAGAATGAGCTTTGAGTGTGTCTGTGAGGTCTGTGCAAGTCGCGTGTTGGATTCTACATACCGGTGGTTTGATTTAGGACACGTCCTGGAGGACTGGCTCCAGCTTGGTTGTTAGCAAACACGCTCAGGATGTAGGAGTAGCCACAGTGGCAGCTGAAGTTACAGGAAGTGCCCGTGGAGTTACACATCTCTTCGATACCGTCGTCTCTCTTGCTGAAGGCGGTGTAATAGTCAACGTAGGACACGGGGTTCCAGGACAGGGAGCAGTTACCGCGTCTGATGTCATCCACATGGACCGGCTCTGGAGGACAGGGGACTGAGAAACAGATGGAACGTCAGGAGCAGGAGCATTTAGAAAGGAAATCCGGTACAGTATTCATGAAAATCCAGAAAGCTCATTCAACATCTAGCCAGAAATGTAAAAATACCAGACTGATGTGAAAAGATAAGATAATATTCAGTATTGCAGTCTCTCCATGAATGCATGTTTAAGAGTGACACTCTAATTGGAAGCACTCACATGAAATGTAACGCTGCGACTCTGAGGATTGGCTCGGTCCGGCTTGGTTGAAGGCAGTAACAGAGATATAATGGATCTGTCCGCAGCTCAGTGGACTCAGAGTACAGGAAGTCGATGCAGACGAGCAGTTCAGTCCAGCCGAGCTCATGGCTAAGTACCGACTGGCTCCCTGAGCAGGAGCCCAGGATACTGACAGACCCACTACACCGTTCACCGCCGTGCTCACCAGTACAATGGACTGAGGCGTAGGAGGACCTGTAGACACAGATTGGTTCAAATGTGTAGTTCATTTACACTGACTATCTAAAAAGTTTTTGAAAGTAATCATAGCACAGCACTGTTGAATTATCACATCTGATGGATCTGCACAGTAACAACAGCGACAGCTGTAAGGTTTCTATTAATTCACTCTTTGTAACAGGTTATTTTTTTCTATAGTAACATATTACACTCGAACTTGATCGGTAGATGCTCTACCTATTCTAAAACTAGTAATAAACATATGCGGCTGTGGTGCAGGTGGTAGAGTGGGTTGTCCACTAATCGTAGGCTTTGGCAGTTCGATTCCCGGCCCGGTTGAATCCACATGCCGAAGTGTCCTTGGGCAAGACACTGAACCCCAAGTTGCTCCCGATGGCAAGTTAGCACCTTGCATGGCAGCTCTGCTACCATTGGTGTGTGAATAGGTGAATTGATCACAGTGTAAAGCGCTTTGGATAAAAGCTATATATAAGTGCACCATTTACCATATTCATATGTATGAAAGTGATACATATGAATGTTAAGCATTTATGTAACATTTATTTATGGAAGGAGTCTCCAGTATCAGCACTTTGTATCGTATTGTTAGCTCATTCATACTCTAGTACGAAACTAACAAAGCAAAGGAGTGTTCTGGAAACCTCTTCTGACTTACGGGTGATCTGGCAGACTGTGTAGTCATCACCAGGCACGCTTTGTGGACTCCAGGCATTAGCTTTGATGCAGTAGTTAGTGCCGGCCTCCAGGTTGCTGAAGGTCACGTTGGTGTTGCTGGTGTTGAGCCGACTCTGTTGGTATGAGCCGTCACGAATAATGCTGATGCTGTAGAGCACGGCATTCGGTACCGGAACCCAGATCACCACAATGCTGCTGTTAGTGGGGGAGCTGCTATTTAGCAGAGGAGCGGCCAACACTAATCACACACACACACAGGGGGAAAACATAGAAGAAGATCAATGATATGATTCACTGAAGTAAATGGGATTAAAGAAATGTACAGAGGACATAAATTCGATTTGTTGCATCCATCCATCCACCATCCATCTTCTATATCGCTTATCCTTCAGGGTCACAGAAACCTGGAGCCTATCCCAGGGGGGATGTGGCACAAGGCAGGGTACACCCTGGACGGGCTCAGTCACATACACATTCACACACCCATTCAAACACTATGGACACGTTGGACATGGCAATCAGCCTATCATGCATGTCTTTGGACTGCGGGAGGAAACCCCAGGGGGTGGTCTATAGTATCTGTTTGTAACCACAGGTGCAGGAAGTGGTACGAGTGGGAAGTCTCTATACTGTGCAACAAAACAAACCCAAAACAAAACTAAGCAATGACGTCAGACATTACATTCAGTTCTCACTAATTAAAGCATTTTCTCATGAGCCTGTTTGTAACCAGAATTCCAATTAAAAAATTCCTATTTTTGTCGTATAATGACGGTCATGCCGATATAGAATTAATTAAACATGGTTTCTGTCCTGCGCATCCCCAGCTTAAAGCCACTTTATTCAGAGCATGCTTGAATGGTGTGGTTTGTAAATAATACTCTGTCTCCATTGTGACTCTTTTCTAATGTTTGAAGCCACGGCTTCCTACAAGCAGCTTTCTCATAATCCGAGCTCCACTATTAACACGACAATATCTGCTGCCGCCCAGTCCCAGGAGACAGTCTGCTATAATCCTGAGGTTTAGCTTCTCTCACCATTCACCTGCAAGACCAGTAACTTAAGATCAACCACCTGGTGGTACATATTACAGGAGCCATGTGAATAAGAAAAAAAAAGTGGAACACTCGCACACACAATTCTGCACTGAAGTTCAAATATGAGCCACATCCTGATCCCTCTTTTTAACTCAGCGAGCAGATCAGGTGACCTGAGGACTAGAGAATGGCTGACAGTGTGTGCGCATGAATGGGCCGTTTCTTGTGACGACAGGGGGATTTTCTGTTTTATTTGGAGTGTGGACAGAGAAGGAAGAATACCTGTCTTTGCTTGGACCGAATGCGAAGGCTGGCTACTGCCACCGCTGTTGACGGACATGACGCTCAGAGTATAGTCGGTGTAAGGCTGCAAGCCGGACACCGTCCCTGGAGAGCCTGGCACAGACGTCTCTGATATGAAGGCACCCTTGCTGGTCTCGGTGCGCAGGATGTATGAGGAGGCACCCGAGACTTGTGTGAACTCTACTGTGATGCTCTGGCTCTGTTTGGAGGAAGCCGCCGTGATGGTGGGGACGTCCGGAGCTGGACAATTACATGCAAAAATGTCTTTAATACTGTGTTGCTGATAAAATATTCAATATACGTAGCAAACCCTGGGGATACATGGAGAATGAATTAAATTCAATATGTTTAAGAATACACTTTAGGGTTTATTCTGACTAAATATAATACATAATCTATGCTTCTAAGCTAATTAAAGGAGTACGCTAATATTTTTCAATCTCTGTGTACAGTACTGTATGTTTCATTACCATGACAAGAAATTCAACATGTTTCCCTGTCATAATAAAGAACTAAAAATCCCCCAAACTTGCAAGCTTATAACAGATGTCTACAGGCAGTGAAAAAAACTATGTAATGCAAACATTTATGTAATGCAAACATTTTTTCAACAAGACTTTTTTGAAAATTAAGGTCCAAATCTGTATAATCCTGATGAATGTGCACTAGTAATTTATACAACATATATTATAATCATATAGTCATGTACTGGCAGTATTTGACGAATGCCCCTAGACTATTATTGTAACTAAACAGGTTTTTCTCTTTTCTCAGCAACATTCTTAACAAATCACTCAACAATTTCTTGTCTGTAGTAATCACACATAAACTACAGATGCGAGGGTGAGAGATTATCTTAAAAAAACACTGGAGTACTCCTTTAATCAGCAATATTCATAATAATAATACATTCAAGAGCTTTCCTTAGACTTTTGTTATAAATTGAGGTGTGTGATTAGTCCTTTAACATTTTCTAATGACATTTGTAATGCATTCATCGGCTGCCCTTAGACTTACTAAGTGAGCTACTTCTTTCTGGGTTTTTTTAATATATGGAAACATTTCAAAATACTGAAGTATTCCATTAATGTGTTCTAATCACCTTAATCATGCTCTTAGACTTAATGTGAGTGAGCTGCGAGTAAACAGGCTTTTCTGTTCTTTTTTGGAAACAGTAAAAAAAATATATATATATATATATATATATATATATATATATATATATATATATATATATATATATATATATTTTTTATACATATATTTTACGCACCAGTGTATCCGTCCACACTGGCTTGAGCCAGCACTGTCATGGAGTTGTCCAGTGCCTCCAGCTTAAAAGTGTAGTTGGTGTTGGAGGACAGAGTGTTGATGGTGCCCATGACGGTGTTCTGGCTGAAGATGCTGAAGGCGGACGGGTTGGGAGAGTTGCGAAGCGACGCTGTGAGTCTGTATGAAGACGAGCCCACGTATTTACTCCAGCTCAGCACTGCGGTTTTAGAGGTGACCGTGTACATGCTGACGGTCAGGTTACCTGAGGTGGAAGAGAGAGAGACAGAGAGAGAGACATGGAGAGAGACATTGAGAGACAACGAGAGACACAGAAAAAGACATTGAGAGACATTGAGAGACACAGAGAGAAAAACAGGAGAGAGACACAGAGAGAGACACGGAAAAAGACATTGAGAGACACGGAGAGAAAAACAGGAGAGAGACACAGAGAGAAACACAGAGAGAGCGACAAAGAGAAAGACATTGTGAGAAATGGAGAGACACAGAGAGAGACATGGAGAGAAAAACAGGAGAGACACACATAGAGACACAGAGAGACACACACACAGAGACATGGAGAGAGACACAGAGCGCAGAAAGAGCAAAAAGGCTGAATTAATACTCAGAGACAACAAAGTCACTAAGATGTAAGATAACTCTGATTTCTGATTTATTTAAATTTTTATTATTAATTTATTCATTTACTACATTTATATATTAGCACAAATGTATTCATTCATTCGCTTATTATTAAACCAGTATTTAAAGAATAGATTTATTTTTATCTCACTAGAAAACACAAAACTGAAACTTACCTTGCACAACATTCTGAAAAACAGAAAATGAAAATAATAATAATAATAAAATTGGAAAATATGAATCATTTTAAAACCCCAGCATCAATTCACAAAGAAGTATTCTTATTTATTATTCTTAATTAATACAAACATACCTGTGCAACAATTCCCAGTAAAAACACCCACAACATCACACCTCTGAGTCCCATTCTCTTCAAAGTCCTGCCTGGGTCTTATCAAGCTGTGTTTATTATCCGTGTTATATTCTGCTCTTTCTCTCGTCTTACACCTCAGTACATATATTATCTTTTTCTTGACCGTTTGTTGAAATACCTGAACTTGGCCCCACCTCTTGGGTAAGCTAACCAATCAGAGGTGAAGGAGTTCAACACCTATAGGCAGGTGGACAAGACAGAGGAAAAGTCTAAAGTTTGGTTGCTATAATAATGTAATTTATGTAAATAAATATATTAATGAAAAAATCAGTAATATATAACATTTTAATATTAAGATCTTCAATTTTAAGACGTTTTGTTGTATCATTTGATATTTTATGAGCTTTTATTTTACCCTAATTAAATTTGTATTTTATAGTAACATTATTATTATTATTATTATTATTATTATTATTATTATTATTATTATTATTATTATTATTATTATTATTTCTAGAATGATTAATTCTTAGACTTTCTTTCCTTATGATGTTTTATTCTACAATTTCTTTGTAAAGCACTTTGCACCTCATTTTAATGAATTGAAAGAAAATTTGATGATTAATATGAGTAGAAATTGTAAGACAAATATATGTTGTGTTCTATATGTGTCTAAATAATTCTATATGTGTCTCGATAAAGTGATCAGGATCTTAGCCTTTTATAAAAAAAATTAAAAAAAAATTATTGTTTAGTAAATTGTGTTGAATAGTAAATGTAAGCATTATAAAGCATACCTTTTTTTCTCAAATTTTATACTTGTTATAATCATTTGACATTTTATGAGCAATTATTTATTTTATTTCTTTAATTTAATTTGTATTAAATATTTTTCCTATGCTGCAGTTTCCTGTTTTCCAATATACCATATTGCAATTTTATGTTAGTAGTAGTAGTAGTAGTAGTAGTAGTAGTAGTAGTAGTTATAGTAGTAGTTGGGGTTGATTCCCGCCACTGCCCTGTGTGTGCAGAGTTTGCATGTTCTCCCAGTGCTGCGGGGGTTTCCTCCGAGCACTTTGGTTTTCTCCCCAAGTTCAAAGACATGTATGGTGGGCTGATTGGCGTGTCCAAATCGTATGAATGGGTGTGATTGTGCCCTGTGATTGATTGGCCCTCTGTCCAGGGTGTACCCCGCCCCAAGACCCCTGGGATGGGCTCCAGGTTCCCCGTGACCCAGTAGGATAAACTGTATGAAAGATGGATGGATTATTATTATTATATTATTATTATTATTATTATTATTATTACTGCTACATTATTCTTTACTTAGACTTTCTATTTTACTGATCTACTTCCTATCATTATTTGATCTAAACTGTTTCTGAAGTTACTAATGTAATAAAATCTCGGATGACTGTGTGCACATACTAGACTGTAGGCCAGGGGTTCCCAGGCAAGGTGTGTGTGGTTGTCTGAGAGTGAGAATTTATTTTTGGCATCAAATTCTTGAGGCCCACCGGGCGCCCCCTGGCGGCATCCACTTTGAAAACCACTGCTGTAGGCTATACAAACCAATCACACGTGGACGCGCACGCAGACGCACGAACTGGTGACGCAATTACGTATTCGGAGCCTGTACGTTTAAAAAAAAAAAAAAAAAAAAAAAAGCAAAATGGCAGCCGGGGCAGAGCACGGGCTGAAGAAGATAGTTTGGCAACGTAAGTTTATTTGGTTATTAAATGTGCTTTAAAGCTTGTATACTGTCGCACAGGGTCGCGTTCATATTGTTCGCACTACGTGTTTTCATAAAGGACTCATAAAATATCCGTAACCGTAAATACGGAAGTTCGGGACCTGAGTGTAATGGGAGCAGCAGCCGTGTTTCCTGTTGTTATATCACCACCTTGCAAAACATTTTATTTTCACATTGTTTATTTGTGTGTTTAAAATCAGAGGTGTGAAATTTGAGCTGTAGCACAGCTTCACGACAATTAGCACAGCTACGTGGCTAACCTGGCTTTCTGATGTTAACCTGTCACTTTCTGTATGTCGAATGAAGTCCGTTAGTTTTACACGAATAATAATAATAATAATAATAATCATTTAAAAAATATAGTTATGATGCCGGAGAAAACTTTAAGGAAAGACACCACAGCTGAATAAAGTCATTTTCTAAACAATATTTACCACTATACTCGAAGTTATTTACATGTATGCATAAATTTGCATTATGTATGCAAATGAGGCACCTTGTAAATATGCATACTTCATAAAACCAGCAATAATTTATGCCCCTCCCCCGACCACGCATTATATTATATTACATTATATTAATTAACTTAAGTTTTTAGATACTTCATTATGTAAATGACTTTGATAACTCACTTGCGTACAGATCCTGAAACATTAACTAATTATATTATTGCTTGTTTATTAGTTTGTGGTTTTTGTAATGGAAAGTGCTGCAGAAATGACTGTAATCATTTTAAAAATGACCCCACGCTACTAAACACTATCCTTAGGCTTTAATGCTCACTGACCCACAGACGACCATTTCCTTGAAATGAATGCAGCCTGTTATTAAACATTCAAAACTATAAACACAAGCTGTGTTTTGGGGGGGGGGTGCTAGAAGTGACCTTCATGGTGTCTTTAATAGGGCTGTGCATTAGAAGGTTATTAAACACAAATTTCATTTATGTGCATCTGAGGTCAAAAACACTTTAGCGTGCTCATAATTTAAAGTGCAGCATTACCTTTTTCCCCTCCCGTGTCACAAACAACTCGTTAAATGATTCGTTTTAAAGCATTCGTTCTAAAGCGGGGGTGTCCAATCTTATCCCCAAAGGGCCGGTGTGGGTGCAGGTTTTAATTCCAACCAAGCAAGAGCCACATCTGATTCCTCCTGTTATATCAGTTGATCTTGGCTCTCAATAGACTCAGATGTGGCTTCTGCTTGATTGGGATGAAAACATGCACCCACACCGGCCCTCTACGGATAAAATTGGACACCCCTGTTCTAAAGGGTTCATTCTAAATGCCTCCTTTCAGAGAGCATACTCTGCTCTGACTGGGCAGATGTTCCAGTCTGTTGTGATTGGTCTACCGCTGTCAGCATGTTTTGAAAAAGAAACGCCCACTTCTGTAACGAGTTTCAGCTCCGTCTGTCAGCGAGCAGCCAATCAAGACCAGAGGCGGGGTTTTTTTTTGTTACACACCTACGTAGGTTAGTACAGGAAGTAAGTCTGGAATTACTAAGGACTTGTTTAAGTTGTTCAGAATCGGTTCCTTCTTTTGGGAGTCAATAACTCTTTCTCGTGCGCTTTGATTTTTGAAACTTTGCAGACTTTTTACATTCAAAAACAGCTATGTATGTAAAACACTACATGAAGGGTAATATCTGAAAAACCATAATAGGTGCACTTTAATGCCCTAGCTTAGTGATGGGGACACTGTACTTTAAAAATAGCACCGTCTTTTGGATGAGACATTAAACCGAGGTCCTGACTGTCTGTGGTCATTAAAAAATCCCCGGACACTTATCGTAAAAGAGTAGGGGTATAAACATGGTGTCCTGGCAAAATTCCCCCATTGACCCTTATCGATCATGGCCCCCAAATAATCCCCATCTCTGAATTGGCTACATCACTCTCCTCTCCTCTCCACTAATATCTGGTGTGTAGTGGGGGTTCTGGCACACTATGGCTGCCGTCACATCATCAAGTGCACATCATCTCCCCAGTATCGGTTTTAAAACTGTCAATTAATCGGTTATCGGCGGATAAGTACCGCCCGTCGTGGTGATCAATATCGGTAAACTCCACTATCTATCTTCACTTAAGGATTTAGTTTGCTTGTGATTTTCCTGTATTGATGGATTTCTTTTCGGATGCCCATGCAGGGATCAAGGACACTATTATCGCAGACTGCAGAAAATCAGAAGTATGGAAGGTGAGTGTGTTTTTTAGTTTTAAGCAGCACGTGTCTTCTAATAGTTTTTAATGGCAATAAAAATTAATTGGAAATTGTAAACGGTTCCCCCAGCTCATATGTACGTATAAGTCACACACCAGGATCTCAGCAAAGGTGGTTAAAGTGCAACAAATTAATTAGATTAAATGTTTGTTCTTGTGTGTGTGGTTCATGTAGATAATGATGCTGGACAGCTTCACCACACGGCTCTTGTCATCATGTTGTAAAATGACCGACCTGATGTCCGAGGGCATCACGAGTAAGTACACGAAGGACAAAACATGGTCGATGAGCGCTAATGCTGGCGCTGTCATTCTTGATTGGTCAGAAGGTGTGGGTTAATTTTCATCGTTAGAAATATTATATATGTAAATGTGCTCTAATGCGCTAATTCCTTATCGTTTGCTTGAGTGGTTACACACCTGCACAGAGGAGCTTTGAACAATAAAGTTGTTCTCAGCACGTCTAGTAATGATGGTGCGTGTCCTGTTTGCAGTTGTGGAGGATTTGTTTAAAAGCAGAGAGCCAGTCCTGGAGATGAAGGCTATCTACTTCATGTCTCCTACTGCCCAGGTCTGTACTATATGGTCAGCTACTTTGTGTGTGTGTGTGTGTGTGTGTGTGTGTGTGTGTGTGTGTGTATGTGTGTATTGTGCAAATACCGTAATTTATCCTGTCTTAAAAAAAAGAAGCGAGAAGTAATTCCTTTCCATGGGGTTCGTCGTGTGTGTTTTCTTTTCTAACAGTGCATAGATGCATTCATAAATGACTTCAAGCTCAAACCCAAGTACAAAGCTGCATATGTGTACTTCACTGACTGTAAGTGTTTGTTGTATGTGGTAAGATTCACCATGAAATACCTGAGCGGAATGATCTGTATTGTTGAGATGAACTCAGTGTGTATTTGTAGGATTCGGATCGGAAGACATGACCAAATCCCTCAAATAATAAAAAAAAAGATAAATTTCAATATTCTTCAAAATGACCGTTTTGGGTGAACCGCCCCCGACTTCCTGCACACATTTTAAATACAATTTAGCTTCTTTTTAACCCTCTTACCCCTAAGTTCCCACAGTATTATGTCCCATAACCCTATATTCCCCAGAGAAACAGCAGGCCAACCCTGAGTTCCTGTGTCAAAATCAACATTTTAATTTGAACTTTTTTAGGCCTTGAAACAACTTATAATAATGTATTTGTGTAATATTACTTTGAAAATGAAGCAGTTCAGTGTTTTTACTAAACTTGGAGCACAATTCTTAACTAGAGAAATTACAAAAATGCTCGCTAAAATCCTTGTAGTCATTTAGAAGTACCATACGAGCATCAGCGTGGTCAATGCCTTTGAATAAATTCAGTAAATAATAAATAAATAAATGCATTTTATCGCCAAAAGTCACGTTTCTGGTGATAATCAGACCAGCAGGTAATGACGGCATAATAACGTAAACACGACGTGACGTCATCAACCTTCCGGGTCAAAAAATAATAATTAAATAAGTAAGGAATCATAGCAGAGTAATTCCGGTATACCGGCCTTACGGGGATAACGTTTACACTGTAAATCCTCTATATCGGCCGTGCAGGGATTTGTCATGGACGACCAAGCTGGTATATCCTTACGGGAATAGATCAAAGATGGGCAAGCCGGTTTTTCGGCCATACGAGGTAAGAGTGTTAAACTTTAAAACTTTTCAGAAAGTGCTTTTCTTTTTTTTCTTTATTTTTCTTTTTTCAAACTCCTGGCCAATCAGGTTGCAGGTTGGTTGCCATGCGCGAAAAAGCCAGACGTTTGAAACAAACACAAGTCCTGGTTTTTTAAAAATGAGTCTTGTTAGCGAGCATGTATGAAGCTGTTTCAGACGAATCAATCTCCTTATTTCATTTACATTAATGATCATAACGAATGTAGTCAAGGGAGCCAGACAAGCTAACCAATACCAGTTAGGACTCGTAAGAGTGTTGTCATGGTTACAGTGAGCTCGTCTTGTGAACCATTTTATAGTCGGCACGAACCACGCTGCGTTATTTGATGTATCGATGTAATTTCCACTGAAACAGGAACTCAGGGGAGAACATAAGAACAGATCGAGTGGGTCCTCCCCCTTTTTAAATAGCTAATAGCGTTTAGCTCACCTCACAGCCCGGGCTTAGCCGTATTTGACGGCTAGCACCGTCAATATTTAATAGTGTTGGGTGCGGGACATTTCCGATTCTAGGGAGCGTTTTGATTGGACAGAAAATAGAGAGAGATTGTAAATTTTGAACTCGTACATCTTCTGAATGCGAATTTTGCCAGTTGTCAATATTTTCACCACAAAAAGTGCTTTAGCTAGCAATTTTTCATACTTGTTGTCATTGCTGTATTACAAAGCATGTTTTTTTGTTTTTAATGCGTTATTATTTAATTCAGTGTACGTACTTACTTATTTATTTATTAATTTTTTAAAGATTGTCCAGATGAGCTGTTCAACAAAATGAAACAGTTCTGTGCAAAACACATCAAAGTGTGTAAAGAGATCAACATCTCCTTCCTTCCCTTAGAGACTCAGGTAAGTGTTGCTGTTTAAGCATCTCACAGCAGGCTTTGTCTGTTTCCAAAGTTTACACTCTGTGATGTGTTGCTACAAATGGATAAAAAGTATGAAGTGGGTTTTTTTTTTTTTTTAAATAATAATAATAATAATAATAAACTTTATTTTATAAAGCGCCTTTAAAGTGGCTTCTCAAAGCGCTGTACATTAAAAGACAAATCACAGAATAAATAAAAACTTAAATAACATGAATAAAACTAATAATAAACAAATATAAAACAGTCAAAAGATATTAAGAATAACGAATTTGATGCTTTTGAATTTGAATGGTGCTGTGTAAACCTCGATTACGCCACCCGAACAGGGTTTGTTGAAACATAAATGCTTGTAAAATGTTTCAGGGACATGCGTTCATCGAGCTTCAGCTTTGTTTACCTTAGAAAAAAGAAGGAACAATTTGAACACACAGAAAGGGTGGTGTTATGAAACGCTGCCTTCTGCAGCAGAAATTCCATCACGCCACGTAATGCTGGAGTGTTTCTGAGAACCGATTGGGTAAGGTGGGGGTGTATGAGCTAGAGGAAATGGGACAGTTACACTATCTCAGATTGTGGTTGATTTGTTTATCTGGACTCCGTTTAATCTGATCTGCTTCCTTACAGCTCATGTTCAGTTGTTTAGGAGCTTTCTTTGTATTCCATTGCTTTTGTTGTATTGTTTCAGTTTGATTTGGTTGGAGTTGATTTGAGGGTGGGGTGTGTGTGTGTGTGTATGAGCAGGTGTTTACCTGTGATAAACCTAAGGCCTTCAAAAGCATCTACAGCAGTAACAGTCAGGATCGAGGGCTAACCCTAGAGACCATCGCAGATCAAATCGTCAGTCTGTGCGCCACCCTGGATGAGTACCCTGGCGTCCGATACAGGAAGTGAGTGAAAACACAGGTTCACACACACATTCCAGGAGTGCATCGTAAACATCGACAAGTCCCTCGCCTGTGGTTTGGGGCAGAGATAATGTATGGTTCGGAAAAATATATGCAGAGGTCTCAAGTGATGAAACGTGACTGATCAATTGCATGGCTGTTTGTGTTTTATTAATTTATTTAATTTGTTAGATTTTTAATAAATGATATCGACATTGTATTGTGCCCTGCGATGGACTAGCACCCTGTCAAGGGTGTACCCCGCCTTGTCCCCGATGCTTCCTGGGATAGGCTCCAGGTTCCCCGCGACCCTGAAGAAGGAATAAGCTGTTGAAGATGGATGGATGGATGGATATTGACATTGTGTATCTAGATACACTTTTTTGTTTGCGTTTTGGCTCGTATTCTGTTGATCAGCCTTTAAGATACAGTATGTAGTAATAAGGTATGTTCCGATTTGTCTCTGTAATGTTTGGCTAATGATAATACGTTATTTTTGAACAGGGACTCAGTGTCGGATTATGCTAAATTGCTGGCTGAGCTAGTGGACAACAAACTAGCCCGACATTACGAGCTGGACGACAGCAGCAAGAAGAAGGTGGCCTTTATTTCTCTTCTACTTAATCCTCCATCTCTCTAACTCTTTATTTCTGTCTCTGTCATTTGACCGTCTGTAACCTCTGCACTGTAGGAAAAGACCCAAGCTCAGCTAATCATCATCGATCGTGGGTTTGACCCCGTGAGCCCGATACTGCACGAGCTGACCTATCAGGCCATGGTATTACGACGTTATACCCATCAACAATGACACCTACAGGTACAAGACTTCAGTTTCATTTTATGTGCCTCCACTCTGACTGACCGACTGACGAATCGACTGTCTGTCTATCTCAGTCAGAATGTTAGTCAGTCATTGAGTCATTCAATTGGTCAAGTTAGAGAGTCAGTTAGTCAGTCATTCAAGTGGTATGTCAGTCCGAGTCAGTTGGTCAGTCAGTGTCAGTTAGTCAGTCAGTCATTCGAGTGGTTGGTCGGTCAGGAGTCGGTTAGTCAATCAGTCGTTTGATTGGTTCATTGTTTCGATTGGTTGTTCAGTTGTTTAGATTAGTTGGTCGGTTTGAGTAGTTAATTTGTCAGTCATTCACTCGATTAGTCAGTCACTTATTCGTTTGGTCAGTCAGTCGATTAGTCAGTCAGTTCGTGTCGTTCGTTCAGTCAGTGACACCACTGAAACGTATCTGTGAGTTTAAGTGTGGTTTGTGTGTCAGGTACAAAGCAAAGGACGGATCGGAGAAAGAAGCGTTACTGAACGATAATGACGAGCTATGGCTGAGTCTGCGACATATGCACATCGCCGAGGTCACAGCGTGAGTAACTTTACTCAAACTCACACCATCAATTGCTTCAGAAGTATTTGGCTTTTTGCAGTAATTGTCCAGCACATCAACTTCCCACTTCTTTAGTCCTGTATGAAAGCTATAATACTAATGTACCCAACAAGTTAAGGAGTTTTATAGCCTCCCGTTTTACCACGTGTAATCCATCAAATGAGAAGGGCTTGATTATTACTTCTGTTGAACTCATGGATTACATAATGTTAGCTTTAGCTTCTTAAACAGATATAGCTTGCTGCTATGATTATTCTGTCAAATCATCCAAATAATATACTTTTTTCCCCCTCTTCTTTTAAAAATAAATAAATAATTATTTAGGCAAATTCCCAAACTGGTGAAGGAGATCTCTGCTAACAAGAAGCATTCTGATGGGAAGGTGCGTTCTTTTTCTTGTTCAGGATCTCTTTCAGGTTTAAATTCTCTCTGCTCTGGTTACCATTTCAGACTTTTGTGTGCTTTTTGTTCCCAACTTCAGATTTCAATAGGAGCTTTAGGCCAGCTCATGAAGCAGATGCCCTCGTTCCGTAAACATGTCTCTCAGGTACGTAACACCTGATACCTGGCCCTGTCTCTGTGGGCCGGCGTCCGACACACTCCTGGTTTCGCAGTATACTTCCTGGAAGGTTTTCTTTCACTGCTGTGATGTGTGATCTGTGGAGTCGGCGCCATGCCCTGACCTCAAGCAATTTCCCCCTGAATTCTCTAACTAATAGCCTCCGTGATGCTTGCAGAGTGGAAAATGTGTGTAGTGTGTTCGTTGTGCTAAAAAGTAATTGCACTCAGTAGACACAGTTTACTCTATGCAGCTGGACAGGATGTGCCATCTGAAGACGTCGGGGTGTATATGTTCACGAAACTTTAAAATGGCTGCTTTTATGTCTGGTGCAGTTCAGTGATGTCAAGTACCTCGTCCTCAAGTGCACAAAGTATAGTATACAGTGTGGTACAAACTAGGCTGGTTACGTTTTCCATTTTTGGGTTTCCGTGACATTTCTTTACAGCTTCGTCGTTGAAACTAATATTAGTTAACCTCATTCTGTTTCTTCCGCTTCTCAGAAAACGGTTCATCTCAATCTAGCAGAAGGCTGCATGGAAAAGTTCAACAACTCTGTGGAAAAGCTGTGCAAAGCTGAGCAGGTACGGCAGAAATACCAGCATTGGAAAATCAATGCTTTAAAAAAAATTATAATGGTAATTTTTAATATTGCTGCAGAAACACAAACTCCACCTGTCACAAAGAAATAATTGAAACAGCAATGGTGTGGAAGTATGGAAGTAATTTCAAGTTCTGATTTATTTGTTTCTTTTTTTGTTTTTAAACTGAGGTAGCAGATTACCTTGTAAGGGATTATGGGATAGCAGATGGTGAGAAGCTGAGCAGCAGACACAAAAAAAAAGTTAAATGATAAGTCTCCTGCATATGTCATGCACGTGGTTAGTAAGTTTTATGTTTCAGCAGTACCCGTTGCTTTATCTAGGAAACGTGGGAAAAGAAGACATGACATTTACTTCGGGTTCATGCTGACTTGACCTGCTTTAGCCTGAGAATTCCTGCACCTTGATCTTGTGAGCCAATAGAAACTAAAAAGAAAAGGAAGTAATTGTCCCCATGGACACTTTTGTCCGGTGTCCCCTTTTTAATAGTCTTTTGTTAATGTATTCCATGGTTTTTGTGTCCGATTAAATCAGCAGAACTTTCTAGCTGGGAGCATGATGTGATATTTTATTTGTTTTTTGTTTTTTTATGAGTCCAGTCTTACTAAATCCTCCAGCTGAGTTTGTTTGTTTAGTTAGTCCTTATCGTACATTTCTGTGTCTGTAGGACCTTGCTGTCGGTGCTGACATAGAAG
The DNA here is from genome assembly GCA_012411365.1 of Ameiurus melas. Classification (NCBI taxonomy): domain Eukaryota; kingdom Metazoa; phylum Chordata; class Actinopteri; order Siluriformes; family Ictaluridae; genus Ameiurus; species Ameiurus melas. Next base: position 20,932,392 of record CM022768.1, on the reverse strand, counting down.
GTCAGAAGGTGAAGGACCCTATGAGGACACTGCTGCCCATCCTGCTGCACCCCCACAGCACCCATGACAAGATCCGTGCCGTGCTGCTCTATATCTTCAGCCTCAACGGTGCGCTGCCTTGACCCGTACACCGCTTTCTCGCTATTAATTTCCTGCTATCTATCCAACGAGAGTAGAGGAAGCTGCAGCCTAAATAAGCTTTTACAGTTTTCCAAATAACCAAAAAAGGGAATAAAACGGTATGGTTTCTTTCACAACATCTGTAACGTTAAAGGTATTTAACGTTAAAAACGTGGTATTTAACCAAAAAAAAAATTCAATTTTCTCAAAATCCACGGCCTCTAACACGTGTCCGACCTGCCACTCAAAAGTTTGTGCACCCCTCCTATAGAAAAAAACAAGTTAAAATTGTTTTATATTAAAACTTATTCAAGTGTACCTTATGAAGCTTTGCCCACACACTTGTATTTACTCACCCAGGAGGCTTTCCTTAATCTTCCCAAATAAGCCGAGCTCCTCACTGCTTCAGATGTGATTTAGAGGAGGGGGGAGTTATTAAAAATACATCTTGATCATGATTTATTCATGTTAACAAAATGTGATTTGTGTGTGATTTATTTATTTATTTATTTCCGAGTGCAGGGACGACAGAGGAGAACCTGAATAAGTTAATTCAGCACGTGAAGATTGAGGCGGAGCCAGAGTACATCACCAACTGGAAAGATTTAGGGGTGCCCATCATCAGCTCAGTGAGAGATTCTCGCTCTTTTCTAACTGTGTTAATTTTGATTTCTCGAATGCTCTCGATTTGCAGATTCTCTTCACGTATGCGTTTCTGCTTTTCCACAGCAGAGTATGTTCTCTTTCCGGAAGCCGACCAGAAGAGATCGGTCCCAGGAGGAGGTGTACAACCTCTCAAGATGGACGCCGGTTATCAAGGATGTGATGGAGGTGAGCTGTACGCTGTTCTCCCACCCTGGTTCTTATTTTTAGCTAGTGTGGGAAAGGAATCACACACAAAAGGGATAAACACTTGGCACGTACTGCCAGAGAAAAATAATCAGCAGAGGCGAAATGCAACTGTAATATGTAAAAAACACACAAGGAAATTTGATCGTAGTAACGGCGTCTCTCGTTTTTGTGTGTGTGGCAGGACGTGGTGGACAATAAGTTGGACACGAGAGATTGGCCGCACCAGTCCGAGTGTCCGTCTGCATGGAATGGATCTCGAGCTGTGAGGTAAGCCAGCGATCGGTCATCTTAATCCATGTTTTCACACCCGTTCTGGTGAAAATGCATTAACCGTTAATGTAAAACAAGGGGATTCGGATACAATTTATATACAAGTTCAGATCTAAGCTTTGGTTTCATGTTTATCGGGATATTCGTTAGTGCAAAAGGGGGAAAAAATCCTGAATTTAAATCGATATTTATTTATTTTTTTATATATATATATGATAAGAAAACTGTAGGTGTGCTCATGTACATCTCTCTCGTTTTCTCCCTCATGCTCACAGAGTCGTGAGGTAAGGTTGGTGACAGTTTTGCATTTCGTAGCTCATTTACATATACAGAGGTGTGACCATAATCATGTAAACCAGCTGTGGTGAATTGTTCCAATACCAGTTTAAAAAAATAATCTCAATAACGAAGATTAGGGAGTAGAAAGACAAAAATTAAGAAGTTTTACTGATCTGTGCGTGATTAGCACCAGTGCCTCCTAGTGCCCTACAGTGTGTTTCTGTATTGTTTACAGCTGCGTTATATAGATGAAAACGGTTTTCCTTTATCAGAGCGATTTGTGTCCGTCATCAAGTGGAATTTTTTCTGCGTTGTAAACATTTAACCTATCTAACATTTTAGAGGTCGACAGATTTTGCCGCTTTTGCCGATTTATCGGAACAGAGAGCCATTTGGGAAGGGTCCGCTGTTGTTCTACATTACGAGAGCGGCCTTTAGAGGTGAAATAAAAACTCGCTGACCAATTTTATGTTATTTGAAGTGCTGTTTTATTTATTTATTTATTTATTTATAATTCAATTTGGACGTCTGTTTTCGTTTATTTGGAGTGTTGAATTTTGGTTCAGTTTGGAGGTATATCAATAGTTTTTTCATATTTATCAATCTTTTCAATTGATCAAAATTTATCAGTAGTTAATATATACATTATTTACATATTTATTTCATGGTACTGTCAGTACTGTTTATTTTTGTACTAAAGTTCAACAATATTTTACTTTGAGTGTTGTGTTTTCATTCAGTATCAATTTTAAAAACTATCGCTCGATTAATCGTATATCGATAAACTCTGCTATCCGTCGACCTCTAATAACATTTACGGTATATCAAGTGTCCGTGAGAAGTGATTGGCTCCGCTTGGTTTATCAATAAACTAAAATGTCACGATTCTTCCTCATATCTTTTTACTGTAGCGCACGGCAAAAATATAAGCCGAGCTCCCCGGACGACCACAGGAGCGGCTCCCGCCTCATCATCTTCATCCTTGGTGGAGTCAGCTACTCAGAGATGCGTTGTGCCTACGAGGTCTCCAAAGCAAAGTCCTGTGAGGTCATCATCGGTGAGTACATACCAGGCCCAGCCCATCCTGAAGTGTTATTATTTATTTATTAATTGTATTTGATTTTTTACCACAGCAATTCTCCAACACTAACAGGTTTTTATTTATTACACATGTGCACTTCACACTATTTATCCATTTCTAGTTACAGTAACGTCATGGGACGTCCGATTAAACCAATAGCTGTAGATATGGTGTAGATACGTTTTCTGTAAGGAGATGTTTATTTAACGTTTGTGGAAGGGGTCTCCAGTGTTGGCGCAGAGGTACCTCCTATTAGTCAGAGGTAAACTTTTGGGACCGTCTTCATGATTGATTTTTTTTTTTGTTATTTAATTTTTTTTAAGAGAAAAAAGAGAGGCTGATGAGGGAACAACTGTTTATAGCTGCTAGAATATAAGGGACACATCTAAATGTAACTATAAACGGATAAAACATCGTAACTGTTGGCAGTTTGCTGTGGTGTAAGAGAAACACTGGGCGTGCCATTGTAGGAAAATAATCAACGTTAATGTGGTACCACTCCACGTCACATCACCCCGTCGTTGACTATTTTCCTGTAACAACATGAGAGTATTTTATGTTTAACCCACCTTAAAGTGTATAATTCAATACTAAGTCAAACTAATGGAAAAGGTACATGGTTACAAGTGTCCTGAGGTTATTTATTTATTTATTTATTATTTTATTTTTTTTATCTTCCCGTCTTGGTGTGTCTCTGCAGGTTCAACTCACGTCCTGACTCCCACCAAACTGCTGGAGGACATTCGAGACCTGAGCAAAAAACCCATGGAAACTTTCACAATAGTGGACGAGAAAGCCAACTGCTGAGCGTCGGGACGTTGAAAACCCTCAGGCTTCCTGTCCTCATCCTTTTCCTGCCTTAACCCCTCCCACCACCCCCACTTCCTCTTTCTCCAAAGCATCCAGCACTGTGTCTCTGCCAGAGGATTGAAGGGAATTCGGATGTGATCGTTTTTAAGGGCCTCCCTGAGTTCCGTTCCACTCTACAAACCTGGGACAGGTAATCGCAAGCTATGAGACTACCTGCCTCAGGCGTAATAGAAGAACGTGGATGGACCGGAAGGAGATCCGCGAGCACTCAGACCTCTTCATACAGCTTGAACAAACACCAGACTCTAAATGTTTGACGACGATTCCAGCTGTGATTAGTTTATATGAGAAAATATCAGGTGTGTGGTTGGGTTGACATTGTTCAGGTTGTGTGAAGATGGCCATTAAAGGGATGCTGCTGTGACCAAGCCAACGTGTACACCATTTTCCTCAACGTTTGGCCTCTGCCCTTCGCTTCCTACGAGGATAACCGTAGCAAAATAGATCGTGTAGTATCGGTCTCACCTGAAACGTGTTTTTGTAAACATGCGTGCAAATCTTCATATACATTCACAATTGTGCTCTTTTTGTAAAATATCAGGAAGAGATTGTACTTCCATTGCGATTTTAATTTTAAAGTGGAAGTACATTGTCACCTTTAGATTCTAGTTGTTCAGAAGGGGTGAATTTTTCTATAACGGCATCTCTGACAATAGTGCAGCTGCAAATCGCAGGTTTTTGTTGCCGTTTCTATGTGAGGAGTCTCCAGTGTCAATGCTATGTAACGGTGGTAAGTTTACGCTTTGCCGTGATCGTAACCAGAACCCACAGGTTTTTCCGAATTGTTCTATAACTGGATGACTATCTTATGATAAAAAGCCATGGTCGATTGCTGCGATATTAGAGGAATAAAATGCCTCAAGACATGCCGTTTGAGGAAAATCCTGTTTTTAAATTGAAATGAAAGTGTGATTCATTTTGTCCAATATGGCTGCCTCTAGACCGTTACAGAATTCATTTACACCGTCAGATCCGTTCACGTTAGAAGAAGAGATTCTGTGCTAGAGAGATTTCTATCGCTACATTAGCTTTGTAGCAAATGAATCAAACACCAGATGTGAGATTTTTGGTGTAAATTTGACTTTTCACATCAGCAACTCTTTAAGATGCATTAGCGTCAGTTCGAAGCCGGTCATTCCTGTAAGTATTTAGTAGACAAATTGTGTTAATGATCGCACCGTCTGTGCTTATTAACCTCCATGTATTTTCTACATTACACTAAATTGCGGTTAGAGTTCATACTGCTGCGTTTCTTCCGTGTCTTTTGTCCCGTAATTATCTCTGCACTGCTTTGTGTGACTACTTTTGGGTAACTATGCGCACTTTGATTGAAAAGCAGCGCTGTCGCATCACGACCTGGTGTAACTGGAGTCCAGATTTAATATATCCCTAATATGTGCTGAATTCTGGGGCTGTACCATGGAGCCTGCTTTAGTCCTCCAGGAAAGAGATCTGCACCTCTAATTATGCAAAAATTATACTCTTTTACTACTTATTCAGTCTGATCACTAAATTCCCCATTTTGTAAAAAGCCTTAACCAAGAACATAAGCACAAGTTGCCTATATATTTAGTGATTTGACTGAAAATCAGTAATGCACAGGATTACGCTTCATAACCCCTGAAATCAGCCGAAATGTTTAGTGGCTGATATTTCATTGTATTTTTACATATAACACATTAAAGACAGGATCGTATCCCACAACCAGCTCTGGGCCTTAACTCGTGTGCCTTGATTGAATTGCATAACAAACTGTACATATATGTATGTCTGCAAAGAATAACCATATTTGTGTTTTGCTTCATTGCAGTTGTGCACATGAATGAACTTATTTTTTAACAAATGTAATTATTAACACAACTTTCTGTTGAACAACTGACAAGTAAACGAATGACGTGGTTCAAGTGTCACATGGTGTTGTGCTTTTAAATAACGAATCATTCCACAGTGTGTGTTGATTGATTTATTTCAACAGCAGCATGTTCTAATATGGTATCGTTGAATGTTGTCGGCACGGAAAAACGTGTGTAATTGTAGACATGCTGAAGTTTTCTTTAAGGAGATGTTTCATTTTTGGAAGGAGTCTCCAGCGTCAGCGTGTGTTTCTTGGTGTACTACGTGAAGCTCATTAATCCTGTGTCTAGCTTTATACCTGTTCAATCATTCAGAACCGTCTGATGAATATTTGAGTGAGAAGGAGATGCTGTAATTTGTCTATTTTAAGCAACGTCTGTCTCAATCTGGCCATCCAATTTTGGTTTAACATTAACTATAACTATACAGAACTGCAACAGTGGTCATTTCTGCACCATCATAAAATATTATTATATCAAAAACTCTGTCTGAAATCTAGATCTGCCTTAAACACTGGGAAACATGTTCAGATTTATGGGCTTGTCGGAGCTACAGGCTTTGTAAGATGGCACTATATTAGAATACATGAGCGCCACCTTATGCTCAAACCTTTCCACTGATGAAGATTACAAAGTTGAACACACACACGGCTGTACAGAGTGATTGTTCATAGATGTGCTTTTTGTGTTTTCTTTTTTTTTCTGTTTGTATGTAAAAAAAAAAAAAAAAAAAAACATTTCAGTACATTTGGCCATACTGTAATGGCTATAATGGTAATGGCAATTAATTAACATTGGTTAAAAACCTGCCAGAACTGAAGTCTGTTAAAAAAATTTAAATTAAAAAATAATCAAATAAATATTGAGTAGTGACTGCTTTGGTTAAATACAAATCTATTTGTATAATTATTTCTTTGTCAACTACATCCATGATACTAAATTGTATACTTTGTTTAAAAAAAAAGTAAATGATATGACAAATCATGTAGAAAAAGGTTTTTTTTTTTAAATTATTCTATATATTTCGATTAAAAAAAGGATGTGTTCATCAGAAAATGGCGTCCAAACTGTAAAGACCCCAGTCTTTAAATAACTCATACAAATGTTTAAATATCGAGAATATAAAGAAAATAGCCGAACATAGAGAAACTACTAAGCGGATGTTCAACCGTTTAATATCATTTTAATTTAAGATCAAATCACTGCCGTTTTAGAAAACAGAAGTGACGTCATTACCAGGAGACGGAAGTAGGTGCAATTTGTAGTCAGTAACTTTCTACGCGCGCGTACGTGGGTCTGAGCGCGAGCAGCATCACCCAGTGAGGTGGCTGTTGGAGAGCGTCTCTGTGGTCTGAGCTGCAGCTGGTCACTGAGCGGGTTAGAAGAGGAAGAGGCCGGTTTCAGCTCCACTCTAACTGACCCTCACCTTTAGTTCCGGTCTCTTTCCGGGTTTCCTGATTCCTCAGAGCTGCTAACCTGAGGCAGTAGTGGCAGTCTGCGGAGTAACGGTAATAATAAGTGTTGGCCTGGTTACGTGACATCTCTTTGTGACCTGTTAATAACCGATTTGTTTTATTTTAATAATCTCATTTTACACTGAAAACAAGGAGAGACGATGCATTTACTGGGTCCGTGTTGTACAGCACGAGACTGTCGGCTGGGTGACTTCGCGCATGCGCACTGATTTATTCGGGTTTATTTTCTCTTTTCAGACGTGAAACTCGTGTTGAGCCATGGTGAGTGATCTGGAGCTCAAACACGTACAGTTAAATCCTTGCCAGAATCTCTGTCTGTCTGTCTGCCTGCCTATCTGTCTGTCTCTCCTGCTCTGTGTGTCTTTCTCACACTCTCTCGCACTATCTGTCTCTCTTTCTGTCTGGCTCACTCTGTCTCTCTCTCTCTCTCGCTTTCTGTCTCTCTCTTTCTCCATCGGTCTCTGCCTGTGTGTGTCTCTCACTCTTTATCTCTCCCTTTTTGCAACCTTCTCTGATTGTGTCTGTCTGTCTCTTTTTCTCTCATTCTGTCTCTCTATTTTTTTGTCTGTCTCTTTTTCTCTCATTCTGTCTCTCTATTTTTGTCTGTCTCTTTCTCTCATTCTGTCTCTCTCACTCATTCTGTTCTATTTGTCTCTCTTTCTGTCTGGCTCACTCTTTCTCTCTCTCTCTCTCTTTCTCTCGCTTTCTGTCTCTCTCTTGCTCCAACAGTCTCTGCCTGTGTGCATCTCACTCTTTATCTCTCCCTTTTTGCAACCTTCTCTGATTGTGTGTCTGTCTGTCTCTTTTTCTCTCATTCTGTCTCTCTCACTCTATTTGTCTGTCTGTCTCTTTTTCTCTCATTCTGTCTGTCTCTCTATTTGTCTCTCTTTCTCTCATTCTGTCTCTCTCACTCATTCTGTCTCTCTATTTGTCTGTCTGTCTCTTTTTCTCTCATTCTGTATCATGCGCTCTCTCTCTCTCTTCCACCTGTTCTCTCATATTTACTCTGTTACTTCTTCCGTCTTGCACAGCATGGTCGAGTGAAGGTAAAGTCCACCGCTCAGCAGGAAGAGGAGAAGAGGAAAGAGCGAGAGAAGAAGCTGAAAGTGTACCTGACGGTTCGAGATGCCATCTTCAAGAAGGTCAATCATGAGCCGTGGAAAATGATTTCCCACTATCATAAATAATTCTAATAATAAGTCCTTTTTTATTTTTATTATTATTATCATTATTGTTAAATGTGCCCAAGCTGCAGCAGTAACAATTGTCACCCTGATTCTTATCTCTCTCTCTCTCTCTCTCTCTCTCTCTCTCTCTCTCTCTCTCTCTTGCTCACTCAGAGGAGTAATAGCGAGCTGGATGAAGAAGCTCTCCAGCTCACACAGCAGCTCCTTTCTTCCAACCCAGACTTTGCCACACTGTGGAACTACAGGAGAGAGATCCTTCTGCACCTGGAGACTGTCAAGTGAGATAACTAGAGCTCCCAGCATGCTTTGTGTGTCTTTCAGAAAGCAGTTTTTTTTTAATCCCTATCCTCTCTTTCTAGAGAGGAGGAAGAGATGCAGAAGCTGTACGAAGCCGAGCTGCTCTTCATCGAGGCGTGTCTGAAAGTGAACCCCAAATCGTACGGAAGCTGGCATCACCGCGGCTGGGTGTCGTCCCGCCTCCCGAGACCCGACTGGAAGAGAGAGCTCGTCCTGTGTGACCGCTGCCTCAGTCTGGACGACCGAAACTGTGAGGGGGGGGCAGATGGTGGTGGGGGGTGTAATCTTTCTATTTAGGGTTATAATCAACAGTAAATAAAAACATTACACACTTTGCTGTAGCTGAGTTTTTATCGCATAAACATAAACACTTCACTTTCTAATCCCATCTTTCGTAACAGTCACGTCTTAGTCTCGCTTTGTTGCGCGTTCATCAATGAGAGTGTAAAATTAAAGGAGCCGTTTGTGATTTTTCAAGCTGTCTGTGACAGCTTACACGACTTAAAACACTGGTTTAGTGAGAATTCATGCCTCCTAGGTTGCGTTTTAAAGGAAAGCTGTAGTGCTGGGGAGCTCTTTTCAGGATGGGGGCGGAGCTTATTTCAGGGCCAGAAAAAATATACAGAATTCACATTTTAAATGTGTCCATTATTCAGCAGTGTTGCCTTTTTTTTCTTTTTTTTTAAATAAGTTATTTCGTTTCCAGATATATGATGATTAAAGGTTGAGCAAAATGTTGAAACTTTACAAAATGCAGTTTTAAAATTATAAAAAAAACTTTCAGTTAATGGATCAGTGTTAATCCAAACACTTTAATATCCAGTACCTCTTTTTGTCGGTCGTTCTTGTCCTAATGTTCTCTATTTACCTCTCTCTCTCTCTCTCTCTCTCTTCTCTCTCTCTCTCTCTCTCTCTCTCTCTCTCTCTCAGTCCACTGTTGGGATTACCGCCGCTTGGTGGTGAAGGTGTCTGGCGTTTCTGTGGAACAGGAGCTCCAGTTTACAGATCGTCTGATCGGCTCAAACTTTTCCAACTACTCCAGCTGGCACTACCGGAGCACACTGCTGCCTCTCCTGCACCCGCAGCCCGCTCCGGTGCCAGCCTGCCAAAAACACACACGCACTCCCACACTGCCCACGGCCTCACCTCAGACACACGGGCACCGAGTGTGTGAGGAGCAGCTGCTAAAAGGTCAGAGCTCAGACACACACAGTGACAATTTCACACAATGTCCAGAAGAGGGCATTTGTGAGCTTTTATTGAATTATTTATTGAGTTGATGATTGTATAAAAAAAAAACAGGTGTAGACTTCTGAAAGACATGAATTCATATCTCGGAGAATGTTTTTGTTTCATTTAAGTGTTAATGTCACTTCTTTTGTGTCTAGAATATGAACTGGTGCAGAATGCCGTCTTCACAGACCCAAATGACCAGAGCGCATGGTTCTACTATCGCTGGCTCCTGGGGAGAGGTGGGTGGGTGTGTGTGTGGGGGGGTATGGTTGGGAGGCGGTTGAAGGTGTGGAGGGGTTTACTTTGGGGGGTGTGAATGGTGTATGGTTGGGAGGGGGTTATAGGGGTGTGTCTGTGTGGGGTGGAGGGGGAGAATGGTGTATGATTGGGAGGGGGTTGTAGGGGTGTGTCTGGTGGGGTGGAGGGGGAGAATGGTGTATGGTTGGCAGGGGGTTGTAGGGGTGTGTCTGGTGGGGTGGAGGGGGAGAATGGTGTGTGGTTGGGAGGGGGTTGTAGGGGTGTGTTTGTGTAGAGGGGATGTATGGGGGTGTATGTTTTGGGAGGTGGGGGTGTAGATTTTTGGCTTGTTGATGATGATGATGATGATATGGTTTCTTTCCTCTTCCTCCTCCCTGTGCTAGCCGAGCGTGAGGAGGTGATTAGCTGTGTGTATGTGAGCAGAGAGGGAGAGCGAGTCGCTGTGGCTTTCTCCAAACCTATTAACGTGAGACATTTATGAATTTAGAGTTTTGTATTATGTAATATCACTTCAGTAGAGGAAGGAACTTAATCTCTCTCTCTCTCTCAGGTTGTGAGTTTGATGTTGGTGTTAGATGGTCAGCCTCAGCAGCAGTTGGAGTGGAGGAGTGTTCACCCTGGATTTCGCCACAGCCCCGTCTGGGTAATTTTGCTTCCTCTGTTTATTCACAGCAGCTGATTTCAGTTCAGTTGATTGTTTTGAGCACGACGATACTGTACTAAAATAATCCAAGAAGAATAATTAAGCAAGGGACGCGTTTCTGAAAATCGGAAAACACAAACGGAACATTTGAACAAAAAACAGAACAAAAGCTTTTACTAAATTAAGTCACCAGATTATTAAATTCAGTAATTTGTGGATGATTTTAAGTCTGTTCTCTCTCTCTCGTCGCTCTCTCTCTCTCTCTATCACACACACACACACACACACAAACGCAGTTGTGCGAGCTTCCTCCTGGCTCTATCAGCGACATCAACAACGAGCACAACCTGACGGTGCACTGGATGGAGAAACACACACAACGAGAGTGCGCTCTCTATACAGGTGTGTGTCTGAGAAGAATTATTTTATTGGATTATATCCTATACGTTATTTACGTTGAGCAGAAATAAAGAGCGGCTATATTTTAAGATGCTTTTATTTCAACCTGAAAAGCACAACACAACCCAAAACTGAAGACATTCATCATCTTTAAGACGTTTATTTATAGCTTTTTCCCGTCAGGTCGGACGGAGAGTTGGTGCAGGGACTCCGCCACGGATCAGGAGCTCTTCAGGTACACACACACACGTGTATACAGTAGATGCCAAGCAATACGAAAATGCTGTCACATATAGCAATAATGATTTTGAGGAGGTAACCTAAATGATAGTCCTGCAGTTAGTGGTGTGTGTGTGTGTGTGTGTGTGTTAGGAGTGAGCTGTCTGTGGAGAAGACATCAGTTCTCCAGTCTGAGCTCCAGTCCTGTACTCAGCTCCTGGAACTGGAGCCTCAGAATAAATGTGAGTCCCTGGTGTGCTCGATATTATACATTTAATATATAATAAAAAAAAAATGTTCTTGGGCTGTATTGCCCTTACACCCCCCCCCCCTTTTCTGCCTCCCTCAGGGTGCCTGTTAACTATAATCCTGCTGATGAGAGCTCTGGATCCTTTAGGCCACGAGAAAGAGACACTCGCTCATTTCCAGACACTGAAGGTTTACTGTATTTTTATGTAAAATCTTAAAAACAAGGTTCTGGTTGATATTGTGAAAAAACAGTTAATAATACACTTTTTCACACGTGTCGCAGTCTTCAGTTTCTAGTTTTCTGTAACAGGTTTCTTTTAAGTGTTACACCAGTGCGTAATGGGATTTATATATTTATTTTTGAAGTGTGTAGGTGTTATTCTAATTTATCATTTATGTAAACACGTCTGTAACTCTCTTGCAGGAAGTGGACCCCATGCGCAGCTCCTACTACAGCGATCTCTGCAGTAAGTTTCTGATCGAGAACACTATCCTGAAAATGGAGTACGCCGAGGTACGGGTCTTCAGCCTGTCTGATAAGGTAACAGTCACACAGCAGCCGTGATTTCCTTTTATTTATATATATATATATATATATATATATATATGTGTATGTATGTATGTATGTATATGTATCTCTTTAATCCATCCAGCTGTCTCGCATCCTCAAAAAGCGCAAACGTTTATGCTCGTACCGCTATTGGCAGGTTTCTCGTTAACGTGTCCGCACAGGATTAACACAATTACAGCAACATCTGAGAAATTGCTGCCAGGATCACAATAAAAAAAGGTCCAGTTGTGTACCTTTTTCAAGTGCCGTATTCACATTTTCAGGTTTAAAGATAAATACGGACGGTTCTAAAGGTGCGCCCTTTTCTATTTTTCTTTTTTTTTTCTTTTTTTTTAAATACGTAAATATCCAGCTCTGTGACTGCGTACTGCACTCTGTGAGCACCTTAAACATCTTTTATGTTGTACATTTTTACAGTTTACTTTTCTCTCTCTCTCTCTCTCTCTCTCTCTCTTTCTCACACACCGAAGAACCTGAGCACACTTTGCCACCTGGACCAGCTCCTATTGGTCACTCATATCAATCTCTGCTCCAATCAACTCGTGAAGCTGCCGCCGCAGTTCGCCATGCTGCACTGTCTTGAGGTAAACTTTCTATTTGTTTAAGGTTTTTACAAAGGAAATATTTTGGACTGGCTGTGTAACAACGGTTTGTTCTTTGTGGGTGTGGGGGGGGTCTCTCTCAGGTTCTGGAGGCTGATGATAACGCCATAGAGAATCTGGAGGGATTGTACCATCTGCCCAAACTGGAGGAAGTGTCTTTGAAAAACAATCGTATCCTTTTTCTCAAACCGGCGATGATGAGGTTTAATGGGATTCCTGGATTCTCAAGTCTCAAGGGGCAGGGCTATACAACACAGACACTCTTGCATAACTTTTATAGGTTTTCACTGACACATGACGACAGACAGAACAAAAGCATGCTAGGTGTGATGGATTTCTAGTTAAGTGGATGACATGACTGCTCATCGTTAAAAAAGAGGAGTATGACTATTGGATGAGAGTGATTGTCATCTTACATGCCAGGGCACGTCTAATCCCACAGGAGTGCTGCCATTGCTGCTGTCTGGGGTTTTTTTTGAGTCATGGCACAGCCTCCAAAGTTGATGAACAAGTACAATTTTTCACACAAAGCTCCTTGGCCACTTTATTATAAAAGCGCAACGGAACCAAAACACCTGCTGACGAAGACAGACGTAAAATAATCTAGGCTATCGGAACGCCTGTATGTGGCTCTGTATATGGCAGTGGCTCTGTGGTAACCCGTGCGCCCCAACACACCTTATTTCTAATCATTATTGTCTGATTATTAAAGTTTAGGGACATTAGGTGAGTCAGGTGTGTTAAATTGGTGCAAGTTGGGTTGGAACAAAACCCTGAAACACATGTTTAAGTATTTTTTTTAACTGGACGGGTTCAGGAAATTCAAACTCCACATTGACACACTGACGTAACACAATATCGGTCTGTAAAGTTTGTAAAAATGATGCTATGGAATTTAATATTTTCTCAACCCGGCTGACAGAAATCTCAAAAATCTCCGACCTATCGCCGCTCGCAACGTGTCCGAAGCTCACCAGGCTAGATATCCGTGGCAACCCGGTCACCAAGACCGCCGATATCGAGGCAGAGCTAGCCAAGCTGCTAACATCACTTCCTGACCTTCTACTCTGAAACTCCCAAGGATTGGGTGCGTGTATAAATATTAATGAATACCACAGCATTGTTTAATTCTGATTGGGTGTTGATTTATTTTCTGTAACAGCAGCAAACAGGTTTATACGAATGCACCTGTTGTAATATGTCGTTGTTTCTATAGTAACAGCTCGTTCACATGGACTTACAGCAGACGCTCCACATAAACGACTTTAGTAATCTTATATGATCCTGGATGTGGAAGGAGTCTCCGGTGTCAGTGCTTTGAAAAAGTTTTGACTTTATTGGGGGGAGGGGGGTGTTGAGAAGGAGGGGGAGAGAGAGATATGCTGGTGAAGGAATGATTGTTTACAGCTGCTGTAACAAAAGTGGTATCAGGTACTAAATTGGTTAGATGTTCCATAATATTAAATGTAATTGTAAATGGATAAAAATTGACAATTGCAATCAGTGATGATTTGCTGTGGTATAAGAGGAATGAAACACCTCAGGATGTGACGTTCTAGTAAAATAATCAAATCTGCTTCACGTCAGGCAGCATGATCATTTTCCTGTAAGAGCGTGCCGATGAGTGTTTTATTCCTTATGTTTCAAATTCTGCATGCTGAGACGATGTGCTTTACCGTGTGTGTCCACTGACATTCCTCATTCCTTCTTTATTAGGAAAATAAGGAGAGGTTGCTCTATGATGTAATGATCTCTAATGATAAAGGAAGTGTTCACAATGGAGTCTGAGTGAGTTACATCTACTCGACTGAGCCAAACATGATTGTACATGATACATGAGTATCTGAGACGCTTAAGTAGGAGGAACAAAGAGTGAAAGAGTGCGTGTACGCATACACTAAAATTTACATGTTAAACCCACGAATAAAGCATCTCGCACTAGTCTGGGTCATGTTGCGTCTTTTATTTACTTACAGAATCATGGTATGCAGCTCCACACCATCACCTGCTGCTTCAGGTATGTCTACATGGAGGAGTCTTCAGTCTTTTCTGCAAAGTCCCTCCGCAATAATTTGCTGATAAGATTGCAAAAAGGCGCAGTTGTCCAAACTGTTCTCGAAGGGGCCAAAATAGACCACATCAAGAAAGCGGACGGCCGTTCACCAAATTATTATTTTAAAGCACCAATATAATTTTATTTTAGTGGAATGACTGCAGGCCAATGTAGCTGTGACATTCAAGGCGATGTTCATAAATTCATGCTTACTTTCAGGAGAAGTGACCTTGTCCACACCCTCTTAAAATATTTTTCTCCTTTTGATTAGTGTGACTAGGAGGAAGGACTAACAGAAACTATTCAATAGCATCATTAAATAGCTGTGGGTTCACTGTCAACAGAAAATTACCAGACAAGATCCGTGTATTGAACTACCAGTACTTTTATTGTTATTTTATGAATTTATTTCTAAGTTTGTGTGCATATAGTAAATAAATTATATGTAGCAACGTGACTCGTTCGTTCTGTACCAGCTACGCCACCCCGAGAAAATGGGGAAATAACCCAAATAAAGACACGCAAGTACGTTCCACTTACTCCACAAGAGGCATGGGTTTCCATACAAAAATACATTTTATTTTGAAATTAAAAAGACTGGCCAAGAACTATTTTAAAAAGGAGCAGCCAACAGTCAGGCATTGGTTAAGTAAAACAGTCACAAGAGGCAGTTAATCATAGGAGAACTGAGGCTTCCTGTATGAAGGGCAGGCTAGTATGACAGCACCAGCTATACAAAAGGGAAAAGCACCCCACTAATCAGAATTATACCCACAAAGTTCACTGCAAATGTACACAGCAATAATAACGACCCTTAAATAAGTACAGCCAAAAGGTGTAGCAAAGAACTCCTCCCAACCTCAGGAAGCACTCAGCTCCTACAAAGGGAAAACAAAAACACAACAAAATCAATTACAATATGCTCAAAGTAGACAAAGAAAAGAATACAACAAAAAGACAAACTTACTGTCACAAACACAGACCCTCAAGCTCAAACTGATTACAGGTAGCAAGTTTACCAAGACTGACCAAAACCACTACTACCACATACAGTGAAGGAAAGAAGTATTTGATCCCCTGCTGATTTTGGACATTTGCCCACTGACAAAAAAATGATCAGTCTATAATTTTAATGGTATGTTTATTTGAACAGTGAGAGACAGAATAACAAGAAGAAAATCCTGAAAAATGCATGTCAAAAATGTTATAAATTGATTTGTTTTAATGAGGGAAATAAGTATTTGACCCCCTCTCAATCAGAAAGATTTCTGGCTCCCAGGTGTCTTTTATACAGGTAACACGCTGAGATTAGGAGCACACTCTTAAAGGGAGAGCTCCTAATCTCAGCTTGTTACTTGTATAAAAGACACCTGTCCACAGAAGCAATCAATCAGATTCCAAACTCTCCACCATGGCCAAGAACAAAGAGCTCTCCAAGGATGTCAGGGACAAGATTGTAGACCTACACAAGTGTGGAATGGGCTACAAGACCATTGCCAAGCAGCTTGGTGAGAAGGTGACAACAGTTGGTGCGATTATTCGCAAATGGAAGAACACACAAAAGAACAGTCAATCTCCCTCGGCCTGGGGCTCCATGCAAGATCTCACCTCGTGGAGTTGCAATGATCATGAGAACAGTGAGGAATCAGCCCAGAACTACACAGGAGGATCTTGTCAATAATCTCAAGGCAGCTGGGACCATAGTCACCAAGAAAACAATTGGTAACACACTACGCCATGAAGGACTGAAATCCAGCAGCGCCCGCAAGGTCCCCCTGCTCAAGAAAGCACATATACATGCCTGTCTGAAGTTTGCTAATGAACATCTGAATGATTCAGAGGACAACTGGGTGAAAGTGTTGTGGTCAGATGAGACCAAAATGGAGCTCTTTGGCATCAACTCAACTCTTTCTCCAAACACAGGTTTGGAGGAGGAGGAATGCTGCCTATGACCCCAAGAACACCATCCCCACCGTCAAACATGGAGGTGGAAACATTATGCTTTGGGGTGTTTTTCTGCTAAAGGGACA
The DNA here is from genome assembly GCA_012411365.1 of Ameiurus melas. Classification (NCBI taxonomy): domain Eukaryota; kingdom Metazoa; phylum Chordata; class Actinopteri; order Siluriformes; family Ictaluridae; genus Ameiurus; species Ameiurus melas. The sequence continues at coordinate 20,915,851 of CM022768.1, read as the reverse complement.
GGACAACTTCACTGCATCAAAGGGATGATGGACAGTGCCATGTACCGTCAAATCTTGGGTGAGAACCTCCTTCCCTCAGCCAGGGCATTGAAAAAGGGTCATGGATGGGAATTCCAACATGACAATGACCCAAAACACATGGCCAAGGCAACAAAGGAGTGGCTCAAGAAGAAGCACATTAAGGTCCTGGAGTGGCCTAGCCAGTCTCCAGACCTTAATCCCATAGAAAATCTGTGGAGGGAGCTGAAGGTTCGAGTTGCCAAACGTCAGCCTCAAAACCTTAATGACTTGGAGAAGATCTGCAAAGAGGAGTGGGACAAAATCCCTCCTGAGATGTGTGTAAACCTCGTGGGCAACTACAAGAAACCTCTGACCTCTGTGATTGCCAACAAGTACTGAGTCATGTTTTGCAGAGGGGTCAAATACATATTTCCCTCATTAAAATGCAAGTCAATTTGTAACATGACATGCGTTTTTCTGGATTTATTTTTTTTGTTATTTTGTCTCTCACTGTTCAAGTCTATAATTTTAATGGTAGATTTATTTGATCATTTCTTTGTCAGTGGGCAAACGTACAAAATCAGCAGGGGATCAAATACTTTTCCCCCTCACTGTAGCAGTATCAGCACAGTTGATAAGGACTGTTACAACACAGTTGAATTAAAGAAAATCTCAGATCTCAGTGACCGCCAACACAAAACAAAATAACAAAACAAAATAAAGCCAAATCGGAGTACGAAGCAACATAAAACAAATCAAAACGTCAAGCAACAAAACCAATTAAACAATCAAGCAGCATCAAGCAGCATCAAGCAGCATCAAGCAGCATCAAGCAGCATCAAGCAGCATCAAGCAGCATCAAGCAGCATCAAGCAGCATCAAGCAGCACCGTGACTCCGTGAGTGAGGGGGAGGCGCTATACCGAAATGACCACATCTCACTCAGCCCGCCTTAACGCATGCCAAATCAAGGACCCTAAGAACAGACAGGTGTTACATCCTCAATTTGTAAAGCATGCTAAATAGTTTAGCTCGAGTAACAGAACTAAAGGACATGGTACATACAAAAGTCATGACAACGTCTTTAATAGTTGTGATGACAACAGCTGGCGCTCCGACGGGAGCAAAGTTAAATTACCATACTACACAGTTGGGAGCCTTGACGGCACATCGCACCTGCACACAGTCTCGGTAGCCCAACGTCACACTAAACAAGTAAAGCGCATGCTAAATGGACAATGCTAGCATCACACAACAAAGCTAAAAACACATACTTCTGTAGTCCATAGCAACGAAAGGAAGGGGCGGGTTTTCAACCATGACGCATTCTGGGAGGCATAAACAACCACTTATATACTGTGGTAGGGAGGGAGCCCATTACCATGTTTCTATTTCTGTAAAGCTGCTTTGAGACAATGTCTATTGTAAAAAGTGTTATACAAATAAAATTTAATTGAATTGGCCAAGTAGTTAATAAGGGTGACGTTTTAATCACAACACACACACACACACACACACACACACATTTTATATATATATATATATATATATATATATATATATATATATATATATATATATATATATATATATCTATCTATCTATCTATCTATCTTCTTTTCCACCCACGCTAAGTAGCGTATCGGGTGACGAGAGAGAAATCCCTCCCATTGTTTCCATAGCGGTTAGGGTTTTTACGGGGACGGGTTGCTATCCCGACGCCCAACCCTCCCTTTTGCATCCGGGCTTGGGACCGGGCTTGGGAACCGACACCCATTCATACACTACGGACAATTTAGACACGCCAATCAGCCTACCATGCATGTCTTTGGACTGGGTGAGGAAACCAAAACCCCCGCAGCACGGGGATAACATGCAAACTCCACACACCCACCCAGCGGGACTCAAACCCCGGACCTGTGAGGCAAACGTGCTAACCACTAAGCCACCGTGTGCCCATATATATATATATATATATATATATATATATATATATATATATATACAGTATCTCACAAAATGAGTACACCCCTCACATTTTTGTACATATTTGATGATATCTTTTCATGTGACAACACTGAAGAAATGACACTTTGCTACAATGTAAAGTAGTGAGTGTACAGCTTGTATAACAGTGTAAATTTGCTGTCTCCTCAAAATAACTCAACACACAGGCATTAATGTCTAATCCGCTGGCATGTGCAATGTCCAAATTGGGCCCAATTAGCCATTCCCCAAAAAGAATTGTTGCTCTACATAAAGATGGCCTAGGCTATAAGAAGATTACGAAGACCCTGACACCGAGCTGCAGCACTGTGGCCAAGACCATACAGCGGTTTAACAAGACAGGTTCCACTCAGAACAGGCCTCGCCATGGTCAACCAAAGAAGTTGTGTGCACGTGCTCAGCGTCATATCCAGAGGTTGTCTTTGGGAAATGGCGTATGAGTGCTGCCAGCATTGCTGCAGAGGTTGAAGGGGTGGGGGGTCAGCCTGTCAGGGCTCAGACCATACGCCACACACTGCATCAAATTGGTCTGCATGGCTGTCGTCCCAGAAGGAAGCCTCTTCTAAAGATTGTGCACAAGAAAGGCCACAAACAGTTCGCTGAAGACAAGCAGACTAAGGACATGGATTACTGGAACCATGGAACCAAGAGCAAGGTTGGGTTGACGCTTGGCAATCTGCAACAGATGCTTCAGCGAATAACTTTGAGATCAACATTACCCAAAGACAAATTGGTAGGATTTTGGGCATTTCACCTTCTACAGTGCACAATATAATTAAAAGATTCAATGAATCCAGTCAAATCTAGGTGCATAAAGGGATTTTTTGCGATTATCATCCAGGTAGTTGGAAAGCACTAATATTTTATTACTATCCCGAAAGTTGGAGCTTGAATCGAAAACAAATCAGTTTAGATTTAGACTGAGTTTAAGATATTCTCTGTATTTGGGCTGTGTTTAAAGCTGGCAAATTAGGAAACATTTAACCTTTACAGGTCAGACAGGATGGAAATGTTTGGTATAATTGTCATTTCTTTATCTTTTAAAAAGTTCACACCCTGTATTTGAAACTCTTCACTGAAAGGGAGGGACAAATATGCAGTGAAATATGTGTGTGTGTGTGTGTGTGTGTGTGTGTGCTCTGTAATCCACCCAGAGCCAAAGAGTCAGGTAAGAGCAAATCTTGATAGCTGTTTTGGTGAATGTTTACCTGAATGGCGAGGAGAACCTTCCTGAGATGACACAAGGGAGAAATCTTGAAATGAACCAGATCAACAACAAAAAAATGGATGGAAACAAAATCATCATTTTCTGAGTGACACCAGATCGTACTCTCATTTTGAGCATTCATGATTGAACAGTGATAAACAGACGCCTGTGATTGGATCGTGTTGCTCTGAACAACAGGATAGAGAAGAAGCCGGACCAGTATAAGTATTAGCTCATTTCAATTTAGTCTGTCTATTTATTTAGCCATGATGTTACACTTGGTAAACTACTTAAAATTTTTACTTTTAAGTGCAAGTTTCCCAGTGCAAAACTAACTGCATTAAATTAAATAAATACATCTGCGCTATTAAGGAAAAAAAAAATATATATATATATATATATATATATATATATATATATATATATATATATATATATATATATTATCTTTATATTCTTGTAGAAAGATGTCAGTAATAAATATAACGAGATAGTCGTAACTGAACTGTCACTTCATTTATCAAAGTGCTGACACAGGGGACGTTAAATAAAGGTCTGCTTATTTAAAACGTTTTTTAATTGGGCTTGGGTAAGCTGTTACTATAACGCATATAAGACATTAATATAAACCTATAATTTGCAGCCACAGTCCCGTCATAGCTGCTGTTACAGAAATCAGAAACAGTACCCACTTTTAAAATCTCTGAAAACCTTTGAACAGAAGAAACACATTTTAAAAGTTTTTAAAAGCATCATTAAACTGGTGAATTAATATACATTAGTGTATGATTACCTGTCACTATTTAAGTTATATTTATGCTGTATTGACTGTGCTGCTTTACTCCTAACCCTGTACATTTTAATGGCATTTTAATTGTAAAAACATTTTAAATGGTAAAATCAAGGAGGTGTGGTCTGGGCATGGTTTGGTAATGATCAATTTGTGTAATTATATCTGTATGCACTGTTTCCTTGATCATTAGGTTTCCAGTCATCTGAGACGGCAATGTTTTTCTAATAGATGTGAATGATATAATAAATGTGCAGTGGGATTACTGCATTGTGATTCTCATACATGAATTTAGAATGCATCTGTGAATTATATTACATTTCCTCTATTCCACATATGAGTTTGTTTTACTTTGCCTTCATTAGAATGTCTGCAAGAAACAGCAATCTTGGCCGCTTCCCCACTGCCACTCGTAATGATGATTTCATAAAGCCACCACTGACTAACTGTAAGCAGCAAAGAACTGATAGATCATTTGTGTGCTTGAAGTCAAGTAACTTACTGTATGTGCATATTCAAGTAAATATCTCATTCTTTTATTCTCTCTTTCTCTCTCTCTCTCTCTCTCTCTCTCTCTCTCTCTCTCTCTCTCTCTCTCTCTCTCTCTCTCTCTCAGATGGTCAGTTATCAGTGCGCTCCATAGACCTCCTCAAGTCCAAAACAGGCCAAAACCGCCTGGATCATCACACGGACCGTTACCAAAGCGACAACCTCATCATCCGTCGAGGACAGAGCTTTCAGATGTGGATCGAGCTCTCACAAGCTTTTGACCCCAAATCTGACAAATTAACCCTCGAGTTCAAGCTAGGTAAGGTGTACTGAGAGGCCATTTTTCATACATTTATACTTCCTACGCTATGATGATGAACAGAATTGTTTGTGTGTATGTTACAGGCCTTCTTCCAACGTTATCAAAAGACACCCTAGTGACTGTTCCTCTGGTCGATAAGTTAGAGAACAAGAGCTGGGAGGCCAAGATTATCGAACAGAAAGACACCAGGATAAAACTGTCCGTCAACACCTCTCCAACTGCTCCCATTGGTCGTTACGAGCTCAGTGTGACAACATGGACCCCTAAAGGAAGTAACACATATCTTCGCAAGCCTGAAAATGATATTTACCTGCTGTTTAACCCCTGGTGTGAAGGTAAGCATGGGCAGAAATATGAAATATACTTCTATCAATTCCAGTACACATTTCCAGAGCAACAGCACTGTTTCTCCCTGCCTGACGTGTTCAGATGACTCAGTGTTTATGGATAAAGAGGACGAGAGGAACGAGTATGTTCTGAATGATGTGGGAACACTCTACCTTGGAAGTGACAGTCAGATTGCAGCCAGAAACTGGATTTTTGGACAAGTATTACTCATTTCCCCTACTCCTTCTACCACTTCACCTCATTCTCACTTCATGTTCAAAGTTATTACTACTACTTACTTAGGTGGTATTTACAGACCGAAAGTGTTTGTGATTTTGAGAGGAAGTGTGTCCTATACTGTAGGCAGGATAATCCCAACTGTTAGCATTGCTTACTGTGAACTAGTACACGTGTGCTGTAATGCCATCCCATTATTCAAAAATTAATATTGAGGTAATATATGCATTTTTCCCCATGCTTGTTTGTGTTGGAGTGTAACTGTGTGTCCTCCTGTGTGCAGTTTGCTAATGGGATTCTTGCAGCATGTCTGTTCATACTGGATAAGAGTCAAGCACGTGCTTCAGGCTGGGGAGATCCCGTTAATATTGTCAGACTTGTGTCAGGAATGGTGAGTGTCTTTTACAGCCATAAAAGCCAACATTGGTGAATGTATAATCATTATTACGGCTATATACTGCATTCTTAAATATTACATACACATTCGCGTACACATTTATATTCACAGAACATACAAGACAGCAATTGCATAGTTTCTTGAATTTAGAAAAAACCTATGAATGACCCTCAGTGTCTCTGATTTCTTGGTGCCAGGTCAACTCTCCTGATGACCAAGGTGTGGTGGAAGGGAACTGGACAAGTAACTATGCGAACGGGACATCGCCAACGTTGTGGAACGGCAGTGTGGAAATTCTGAGGCAGTACCACAGAACTGGAGGAAAGCCTGTTAAATACGGCCAGTGCTGGGTCTTTGCAGGGGTCACCAACACGGGTATGAGTACATATCTTTTTATTTTTCCACTGAAAGTTTCTCTCTAGTGTTAGTTTCTTTATTCATTATTGTGCTTAAGGACATTTTAAAATTACCTCCATTTTGACACATTTCTCTCTCTCTCTCTTTCTATCTCTCTCTCTCCCTCTTTTACCCCTCTCTTTCCCTCTCCTCCCAATCCCAGTTCTCAGGTGTTTAGGCATTCCTACCCGCAGTATCACAAACTTCAGCTCTGCCCACGACACTGATGTTTCCTTGACGACCGATGTGTATCTTGATGAGAAAATGAGGCCCATTGAGAGCCTCAACAATGACTCAATTTGGTACAAGCACACACCATTCTCATTTTCCACATTTCACAGCCATCATGTGCAGTGGTGTAGTCCAGTCTGAAAGCAAAAAGAAAGGTTTCTACTCAAAGCTTCTGCAGCCCAGATACTGTATGCGGTGGCTGGGGAAAACCCTTCATGGAATGAATATTTGAAAATGGTTTCACTAGTTGTGAACACTACATGTTTTCCTGAACTGTAGTATAATTCTGAACGTATCTCAGCCAGAATTATATTTCTTTGACTAACACTGTCACTCTCTCTGCAGGAATTTTCACGTGTGGAATGAGTCCTGGATGGCCCGGCCTGATCTACCATTAGGCATGGGGGGTTGGCAGGTGGTGGATGCCACACCTCAAGAGACAAGTCAGGGCACGTTCTGCTGTGGTCCTGCTCCTGTGGCAGCCATCCGTGATGGACTGGTCTATCTCAAATACGATGCTCCCTTTGTCTTTGCAGAGGTAAGGACAAATCTTTCGATTACAGTAACGGTAGAGCTGTCAGTACTGCCACTGTCAACTCCAAAGACCAGGACAACGCAAAATTGAGTCTGAACTCAGGGCAAGTGTAGATCAAGTCCAGTTAAATCAAGACTGAGTTAAGATCAAGAACAAAAACCATCAAATCCTTTTTTCAATGCCTTTACTTAAACTAGTGGGGTTAATTTGTGCATTGCACCAATGACTAGCCTGTTTTCCAGCAGAAGAAACTTTTGGATGAAACCAAGACCATATTTAGCGAGATCAATACCCAAGACCATGACAAGTCCAAATACAAACAGAAAACATCTCGAGGCTAAACCAGAGTCCAAGACCAGACTCGAGAACCAAAAACATGAGAACTCACGTCAAACAGCTCTAGTTAAAATGCTTTGGTTGTCCCTCTGGGGGAACCCTTTTGCATAGAACTGTGCATCAAAGTGTTTTTCTATCACCCTTCCACTTAGAACCCTAAAACAATGAACACTGTTTGGAAGCTAAGAACCCGTAATTATCCAATGAACCTCTAAAGAATCCATGAATAACTGTTTTTCTCCAAGAGTGTAGGTATTAAGTGACCAAGTTTGTGGTACTCTGACTCCAATCTCTGACAGCTATAGTGTTTTGGTACTAGGTACACTTTGAGAAAAAAGGTTTCCTCAAAGGTTCTTTAAGGGTTCATTGGATAGTGGAAAGTAATATATAAGTAATATAATATATGTATAATAATATACAAGAGTAAGAAACCTCAACATTTGTTTAGTGGGCCATCATCACAGCGTTTGTGTGTTTGTAGGTGAACAGTGACAGGATCTTCTGGCAGAGACAAGCTGATGGCACCTTCACTCAGATCTTCTCTGAGAAGAATGTTGTGGGCCGCAACATCAGCACCAAGGCAGTCGGTTATGACCGCAGAGTGGACATCACACACCTCTACAAACACCCAGAAGGTAAAAACACTCACCACAAACCTTCGCCTATTTTCTTTCCTTCGCAATCCTTTTTTGCTTATATGGTTATTATCTTATTTATGGTCCCACCTTTCTGCTTTTCATCATTAGGATCTGAAGAAGAACGAATTGCTGTGGAAACTGCTTCCCTCTACGGCTCCAAGCCTAAAATCTACTCCCATGCTGTGGCCGACGATGTCAAATTACAGGTCGCCGTTGAAGGGGAGGGGCCGTGGGTGGGTGAAGATGCTCAGCTGTCCTTCACCGTGAATAATGGCAGCTCTGCAAAGCGCAGTATCAAGCTCTACTGCCAGGTGGCGATCATGTACTATACTGGAGTGCTAAAGGGCACAGTGAAGAAGGATGGAATAGCGGTGACGCTCAAACCCAATGAAGGTGGGAGATTATGTAGCGCTTACTTTACATTAGCGTGCACACACACACATACAGCTTCATGTTAGCTTCTGTGCTGGTCACAGAGAGGTTCTGAGTTCAAATCCCAGGACTGACAATGATCTGTTGTGTTCCTGAACAAGGTCTGTAACCCTGAGTTGTATACTATTTGAGCAACTTCAGACTATGTTCCTCTCTCTTGATCCTCTTATAGTCCAGACACTAAAGTGGACCGTTCCATATGACTTGTACAAGGACAAGCTGGTGGACCATGCGGCGCTGATGCTCACTGTGACTGGACGAGTCAGTGAGACCAAGCAGGTTCTGGCCACCAGGTTCAACTTCCGCCTGCGGACGCCCGACATCATCCTCACCGTAAGTCCTCGAGTGACTCCCATTTTATGTTTTCTGTTTACAAACATCTGAATTTCTACTTAGCACGTTTTATTATATTGCTTATGTAAGAAGATCTACATTTATAAAGTTATTTATTTTTCCAGAATAAAACACAATGGGGTTTCCTACAGGGATATAAGTTCATTATTTTAATAGTGCTGTATTATAAACTAGAAACAATGTCTGGATTATAGTTGTTTCAAACCAAAGCAATACCTAACTCAGTATTGTTTCTTCCTTGCTTTCCAATCAGACACTGTTTTACCTAGAATTTCAAAACTTTCTTTTGACCTTGGTGCTTTTGCTGCTTTTCAAGTGATGTTTTACTTGCAATTCTGCTTTACAGCCTATAGGTCAGCCTGTGGTGGGGAGAGAGATGGAGACTAAAATCACATTTAAGAATCCACTGACATGTGTCCTGACAAAAGTCATGTTCCACATTGAGGGCTTGGGCTTGCTGAACACAAAAGACATCCTCTACGGGTAAACCACACTAACCATTTAACCTCATTTAAAATATCGATCTACTTAGCGGTGCAATATTTATGAGCTAGTTAGGTATTTGTATGTACAGGAGACATGTTTCTTGACCAAAAAAATATACTGCGTTTGTCTAGCTGGAAATTTTGACAGCTTTCTAACTAAGCTAAAGAAATGACACAAAGGCATGAATTATTTGTTTTATTTGACATTGTGTTGAACATTAACACAATCTTTCCTTCTCACCCAGTGACCTAGGCAGTCTGGCGACCATCACACTGACGGTGAAGTTTACTCCCACCTTATCTGGTCTGCAGAAGCTTCTCGTGTCTCTGGACTGTCAGCAGCTCACACACGTTCACGGTGTTGCCGAAATCCTCGTCAATGAGAAGTGAAACATCACAAGAACGCAAACTCAAATGCACTAATACAACACACTCACCCCTTTCTACCTGGACACTTGCACAACTGAATGTTTTCTCTAGTAAGATCAGTGAGATTACCAGCTGATGAGCTGAATCAGGTGTGTTAGAACAACTGTCACAAAAGAGCCCAGATCAACTGTCTTGATTTCTGCAAAAGAATATAAATGTATACAAAGTATTATGCTTATATGTTGGTCTTCTTTACTTATCTTGCTACATCCTTCTAATCTGTTTGACACTGAAATACATTATTCTGATAACTAATAAAGCAAAAAAATGTCATTAGATCTGGGTGCACTGTGGTTTAATGGTTAGTATGGTTGCCTCACAACTCCAGGGTTGGGGGTTCGATTCCTGCTGCTGCCCAGAGTGTACCTTTCACTGCCTGCTTTCGTTCTCCTCTCACTGCCACTTATTATATCCACACAATCCCAGTTTTGCATCTCAAACACTGGGTGCCATTTTCTTTTTAAATGAAAGAAAATGTTGCTGTTGATAATTGCACCAAACATTTACTTAATTAACTACTTCCTTCCAGTAAATACAGGCTATATGCTTTCATATTTGCCACACTTCTAGCTGTAAACAATGTCAGGCAACATCACACCACCTTGTTGTTGATTATTTTCATATGAAGATCCCCCCTTTTTTTCTTTCTAATTGTATCACACTACTGGTTTTGAAGTATGGCAATGGCATTAATTAGTGCAGTTGGTGGAGGACTGTACAGTAGTTCTTACAGTCTTACAGTCTTCTACTGTTTAAATGTCCATGGGACGGAATGGTGAGCAGAAGCAAGTGAGAAACATAAGAATATTCTCACACTGCTCTGAGGGTGATTGTTAACCCAAACCGCTTCTGAATGCTGTACAAACAGAAGATGTATTTTCATTGTGGTCCTCATTCAAAGCCAGGGTAATTAAGTCTTTCTTGTCTTTCTTGAATGTAGAAGGAACAGAATGTACAATCACACCCAGAAACTACAATTCCATGTAAAAAACCACAACAACAACAACAACAACAACAACAAAATACCCAATGAAAACCTGACATGCCTTTGCTAAACAAACATATATTTTTTGTGGCAGAGAATATTTAATTGACACGGATTAAAATACCTGTTGCTGAAACATTTTCTTTCACTTTAATGGAAGCTCTTCAGCCGTACCTGCATGACTTTATGCATTGCTCTGCACTGCCACATGATTGGCTGGCTGGATGAATGAAGATGTTCTTGTAAAAATGGTTGGTGAGTGCAGACGTAAAACATTAATAAACATACAGTAAGAAAAAAAGGTCAGAACTCGTCGATTAATGTTAAAAACATCTGAAAGTAATAAATTTAGCGTTTTTAGAGCCTCCAGTGTCAATGCTTTGTAGCAGTGATAAAGCTGTAACTTACAAATTCAGTTTAGTTCAGTTCAGTTCTGTTCAATTCAGTTCATTTCCGTTCAGTTCATTCCCGGTCAATTCAATTATTTCATTTCAAATCAATTAGTCCGGTTAAATTAAAATCAGTTCAGTTCAGTTTAATTCAGTTTAGTTCAATTCATTTCAATTCTGTTGAATTAAATTTAATTCAGTTAAATTCAATTAAGTTCAGTGCAATTCAGTTCAATTCGATTAGCATGCCTGTAATTGCAGTTACAGTATTGCGGAAGCTTTGAAATGACAACGAATATTTTATACAAATAGGAATAAAAACTAGAATTTAAAAAATGAAGACACATAAGTGTGTCTGTCTGACTGTCTCTCTACAGTGCACTTGATCAAACTCAAACTTTGAGCAGTCATCATCTCATAGTGCCTCTATCCAAGATATCACCCATTTAGCACAAATTTAAAATGTGTGGCGGCCTGGGAAAACCCTTTGCATGGTCCAGTTTGAACATATGCTACATAATATAGTTCTGTAAACTACAGTCCTAACTTCACTGACACCAAAAGTAAAGCTAAAATCTGCCTATGGGAGAAAAAATCACAGCTAAAGAGATCATTCCAATTCAGATCCCCTGCCCGATTTTATATTTATAACCTTCTCTACTGTGGAAAAAAACATCACTGCTAACATTGTAAAGAATTCTAAGAAAATCTTGTCTGATACATAATGTGCTGTGTTCTATTCCATTTAACACCTCTACATATAAATACCAGGAAATAAAAGCTGAAATTCTAAACTCTCTTCTTGTATTCATGTTTTGATCTTAAATCCAAATGTCTTCAGTCTACAGCAAAAAAGACACAATGAATCGGCCTTGCAGTTCCAATAGTTTTGTAGGGAGATGTATATATGAAACATATATTCACTATAACTTCAGCAAATCGGATTCTGGGAGAAATTTTCCAAACGGATCCCAACTGGTATATATTTTTTCTCCCAGTCAGCAAAATGTGTCCTCATCCGAAATCTCCATACAATCAGAATAAGCATGAGGCATTCCTTTTCTTTAATCAGGTTTATTAACAACAGATAGAGTGCAAATACAAGGATGCAGGAAGAACATCAGAGTGCACCAGTATATACACATAATACTGTAACCAGGATACTCTAATAAACAAAATGGGAATATTGCATGAATATGTTGTGATCTGTTTCAGACTATAGTTCTGTGAGTTGAATGGTGATTAATAAGAGATAATAAAAAATAAATAAAAACAAGCAGGGTGCCATAGAAATCAGGGCTAGTTCTTGTAATTGTATATATAGAAATCAAGCCATCATAGCATTTTCAGGCATAGCACCAGTTATCAGTGTTGTGAGCTGGAGTTAACGCTCCCCCTGGGTTTTCACTTCTCCTTGACGAAGATTTCAGCGACTCCGTGAACCTGTGTGATCTGCTGACAGTCCAGAGAGGCGAGAAGCTTCCGCAGACCAGATAAACTGGGAGTAAACTTCACGGGCAGCGTGATGGTCGCCTGACTGTCAATATTGCTGGGTGACAAAGAAAGATTGTGTTAATGTCAATTGTCAAATCTGTGCATGATTTTATTTTTTATCATTTAAAAATTAAATAAAATTGAAATGATTAGGAGAGTTTTCAAGCAGCCAGAATTCATGGTCAAATTTCCGGCTAGTTGAACGCATTACTCAGCAAAATAGTTTTGTATGTTTATTGGTCAGGAAATGGTCTATTAAAATAAATAAATAAACAACTTAGTCAATGAAATTGGACATTTCATTTGATATGACTTCTAAATGATGTTAAATGGCCAATGTGTTTTACCCAAGGAGAATGTTTTTTGCGTTCAGCAAGCCCAAGCCCTCGACGCGGAACACGACGTTCCTCAGGACGCGTAGTAGTGGATTCTTAAACGTGATTTTAGCCTCCATCACTCTCCCCACCACAGCGTCTCCTACAGGCTGTAAAGCAAAATTGCAAGCAATGCATGAGTAATCTTCGTCCTTTTGACCAAGCAAGAGCACCCATGTTCTGCATAAAACTGCAAACCTCTATGTAAAACAAGCATCTAAATGGGAAAGCAACGAAGAAACAATATTGCATTAGATTATCCAGCTGTTGTTTCCAGCTAATAACGCCCCTCCGTTGAATTCTTGAATCTGATTGGTCAAAAAGTGTTCATGAAGACCAGTTTGGACAGTAGCTTCGATTCCTATTATTAATGCACTCGTTTTTATGCACTTGTTGATATGGTGAAGTTTTCTGTAAGGAGATTTTTAGATAGCGTTTGTGGAAGGAGTCTCCAGTGGCAGCACTTTGTAAAAATCAGCATGTTTCCCGTCACGGGAAAGTCATCAGGACGGAGGACTTTACACTTTGCGGTGTCTTGATAACATGATAATAATCTGCATTTTTTGATCTTATTAAAGTAAAGAGAGAGAGAGAGAGACTAATGAGGGAGCGATTGTTTCTAGCTGCTATAACGTACATGAGAACCGGAAGTAACGTGTTTTTGGAAAAATTTTAATTGTTGACAATTTGCTGTGATATAAGAGGAATAAAACACTTCAGGAATTACTGTTACTGGAAAATAATTTACCACTTCATCATACCACCTCACAGAAGGACTTTTTTAATTGCATGTGGATTTTCTTACTCAAGCAATACAGTAATAACACTTTTAGGAGAATCCTAACAGCAGACTACAAAGTCACACATAGTGCTAAGTCCTGCTTTAAACCCTGAAATCTGTAAGCAGAAAACATAAAATGGGAGTCACTCGAGGACTTACGGTGATGATGAGGTCAGGCATGCACAGGCAGAAGTTGAACCTGGTGACCAGAACCTGCTTGGTCTCACTGACTCGTCCAGCCACAGTGAGCATCAGCGCCGCATGGTCCACCAGCTTGTCCTTGTACAAGTCATATGGAACGGTCCACTTTAGTGTCTGGACTATAAGAGGATCAAGAGAGAGGAACATAGTCTGAAGTTGCTCAAATAGTATACAACTCAGGTTGTTCAGGAACACAACAGATCATTGTCAGTCCTGGGATTTGAACTCAGAACCTCTCTGTGACCAGCACAGAAGCTCTGTCTGTGTGTATGTGTGTGTGTGTGTGTGTGTGTGTGTGTGTGTGTGTGTGTGTGTGTGTGTGTGTGTGTGTGTGTGTGTGTGTGTGTGTGTGTGTGTGTGTGTGTGTGTGTGTGCGCTAATGTAAAGTAAGCGCTACATAATCTCCCACCTTCATTGGGCTTGAGTTTCACTGATATTTCATCCTTCTTCACTGTGCCCTTTAGCACTCCAGTATAGTACATGATCGCCACCTGGCAGTAGAGCTTGATACTGCGCTTTGCAGAGCTGCCATTATTCACGGTGAAGGACAGCTGAGCATCTTCACCCACCCACGGCCCCTCCCCTTCAACGGCGACCTGTAATTTGACATCGTCGGCCACAGCATGGGAGTAGATTTTAGGCTTGGAGCCGTAGAGGGAAGCAGTTTCCACAGCAATTCGTTCTTCTTCAGATCCTAATGATGAAAAGCAGAAAGATTGGACCATAAATAAGATAATAACCATAGAAGAAGAAAAAAGAATTGCAAAGGAAAGAAAATAGGCGAAGGTTTGTGGTGAATGTTTTTACCTTCTGGGTGTTTGTAGAGGTGTGTGATGTCCACTCTGCGGTCATAACCGACTGCCTTGGTGCTGATGTAGCGGCCCACAACATTCTTCTCAGAGAAGATCTGAGTGAAGGTGCCATCAGCTTGTCTCTGCCAGAAGATCCTGTCACTGTTCACCTACAAACACACAAACGCTGTGATGATGGCCCACTAAACAAATGTTGAGGTTTCTTACTCTTGTATATTATATTACTTATATATTACTTTCCACTATCCAATGAACATTTAAAGAACCTTTGACGAAACCTTTTTTCTCAAAGTGTACCTAGTACCAAAACACTATAGCTGTCAGAGATTGGAGTCAGAGTACCACAAAATTGGTCACTTAATTAACTCTTGGAGAAAAACAGTTCTTCATTGATTCTTTAGAGCTTCTTCTGCTGGAAAACTGTCTAGTCATTGGTACAATGCACAAATGAACCCCACTAGTTTATGTAAAGGCGTTGAAAAAAGTATTTGATGGTTTTTGGTCCTAAGCTTAACTCAGTTTTGATTTAATTGGACTTGATCTGGACTTGAGGCCTGAGTTCATACTCGGTTTTGACTCAATGTTCTTTGGTCCTGGTCTTTGGACTTGACAATGGCAGTACTGACAGCTCTACCGTTACTATAATCGAAAGATTTGTCCTTACCTCAGCAAAGACAAAGGGAGCATCGTATTTGAGATAGACCAGTCCATCACGGATGGCTGCCACAGGAGCGGGACCACAGCAGAACGTGCCCTGACTTGTCTCTTGAGGTGTGGCATCCACCACCTGCCAACCCCCCATGCCTAATGGTAGATCAGGCCGGGCCATCCAGGACTCATTCCACACGTGAAAATTCCTGCAGAGAGAGTGACAGTGTTAGTCGAAGAAATATAATTCTGGCTGAGATACATTCAGAATTATACTACAGTTCAGGAAAACATGTAGTGTTCACAACTAGTGAAACCATTTTCAAATATTCATTCCATGAAGGGTTTTCCCCAGCCACCGCATACAGTATCTGGGCTGCAGAAGCTTTGAGTAGAAACCTTTCTTTTTGCTTTCAGACTGGACTA
Organism: Ameiurus melas; assembly: GCA_012411365.1. NCBI lineage: Eukaryota > Metazoa > Chordata > Actinopteri > Siluriformes > Ictaluridae > Ameiurus > Ameiurus melas. The sequence continues at coordinate 20,900,130 of CM022768.1, read as the reverse complement.
CACCACTGCACATGATGGCTGTGAAATGTGGGAAATGAGAATGGTGTGTGCTTGTACCAAATTGAGTCATCGTTGAGGCTCTCAATGGGCCTCATTTTCTCATCAAGATACACATCGGTCGTCAAGGAGACATCAGTGTCGTGGGCAGAGCTGAAGTTTGTGATACTGCGGGTAGGAATGCCTAAACACCTGAGAACTGGGATTGGGAGGAGAGGGAAAGAGAGGGGTAAAAGAGGGAGAGAGAGAGATAGAGAGAGAAATGTGTCAAAGTGGAGGTAATTTTAAAATGTCCTTAAGCACAATAATGAATAAAGAAACTAACACTAGAGAGAAACTTTCAGTGGAAAAATAAAAAGATATGTACTCATACCCGTGTTGGTGACCCCTGCAAAGACCCAGCACTGGCCGTATTTAACAGGCTTTCCTCCAGTTCTGTGGTACTGCCTCAGAATTTCCACACTGCCGTTCCACAACGTTGGCGATGTCCCGTTCGCATAGTTACTCGTCCAGTTCCCTTCCACCACACCTTGGTCATCAGGAGAGTTGACCTGGCACCAAGAAATCAGAGACACTGAGGGTCATTACATTTACATTTATTCACTTAGCAGACGATTTTATCCAAAGCGACTTACAAATAAGCAAAGCGATATATCAAGCGTTCATTCATAGGTTTTTTCTAAATTCAAGAAACTATGCAATTGCTATCTTGTATGTTTCTGTGAATATAAATGTGTACGCGAATGTGTATGTAATATTTAAGAATGCAGTATATAGCCATAATAATGATTATACATTCACCAATGTTGGCTTTTATGGCTGTAAAAGACACTCACCATTCCTGACACAAGTCTGACAATATTAACGGGATCTCCCCAGCCTGAAGCACGTGCTTGACTCTTATCCAGTATGAACAGACATGCTGCAAGAATCCCATCAGCAAACTGCACACAGGAGGACACACAGTTACACTCCAACACAAACAAGTATGGGGAAAAATGCATATATTACCTCAATATTAATTTTTGAATAATGGGATGGCATTACAGCACACGTGTAATAGTTCACAGTAAGCAATGCTAACAGTTGGGATTATCCTGCCTACAGGACAGACTTTTTCTCAAAATCACAAGCACTTCCATCCATCCATCCATCTTCTATACCACTTTTTCCTTTTCAGGGTCACAGGGAACCTGGAGCCTATCCCAGGGAGCATCAGGCACATGGTGGGGTACCTGGACACCGTGCCAATCCATCACAGGGCACACAATCGCATGCACATTCATACACTACGGACACTTTGAACATACCATGTCTTTGGGGAGGAATGCGGGGGGTGGAAACCACCGCAGCACATTGAGAACACGTAAACTCCGCACACACACGGTGGGAATCGAACCCCTGACCCTGGAGGTGTGAGGCTAACCACCAAGCCACCGTGCGCCCTTCACAAACACTTACTGTCTGTAAATACCACCTAAGTAAGTAGTAACTTTGAACATGAAGTGAGAATGAGGTGAAGTGGTAGAAGGAGTAGGGGAAATGAGTAATACCTGTCCAAAAATCCAGTTTCTGGCTGCAATCTGACTGTCACTTCCAAGGTAGAGTGTTCCCACATCATTCAGAACATACTCGTTCCTCTCGTCCTCTTTATCCATAAACACTGAGTCATCTGAACACGTCAGGCAGGGAGAAACAGTGCTGTTGCTCTGGAAATGTGTACTGGAATTGATAGAAGTATATTTCATATTTCTGCCCATGCTTACCTTCACACCAGGGGTTAAACAGCAGGTAAATATCATTTTCAGGCTTGCGAAGATATGTGTTACTTCCTTTTGGGGTCCATGTTGTCACACTGAGCTCGTAACGACCAATGGAAGCAGTTGGAGAGGTGTTGACGGACAGTTTTATCCTGGTGTCTTTCTGTTCGATAATCTTGGCCTCCCAGCTCTTGTTCTCTAACTTATCGACCAGAGGAACAGTCACTAGGGTGTCTTTTGATAACGTTGGAAGAAGGCCTGTAACATACACACAAACAATTCTGTTCATCGTCATAGCGTAGGAAGTATAAATGTATGAAAAATGGCCTCTCAGTACACCTTACCTAGCTTGAACTCGAGGGTTAATTTGTCAGATTTGGGGTCAAAAGCTCGTGAGAGCTCGATCCACATCTGAAAGCTCTGTCCTCGACGGATGATGAGGTTGTCGCTTTGGTAACGGTCCGTGTGATGATCCAGGCGGTTTTGGCCTGTTTTGGACTTGAGGAGGTCTATGGAGCGCACTGATAACTGACCATCTGAGAGAGAGAGAGAGAGAGAGAGAAAGAGAGAATAAAAGAATGAGATATTTACTTGAATATGCACATACAGTAAGTTACTTGACTTCAAGCACACAAATGATCTATCAGTTCTTTGCTGCTTACAGTTAGTCAGTGGTGGCTTTATGAAATCATCATTACGAGTGGCAGTGGGGAAGCGGCCAAGATTGCTGTTTCTTGCAGACATTCTAATGAAGGCAAAGTAAAACAAACTCATATGTGGAATAGAGGAAATGTAATATAATTCACAGATGCATTCTAAATTCATGTATGAGAATCACAACGCAGTAATCCCACTGCACATTTATTATATCATTCACATCTATTAGTAAAACATTGCCGTCTCAGATGACTGGAAACCTAATGATCAAGGAAACAGTGCATACAGATATAATTACACAAATTGATCATTACCAAACCATGCCCAGACCACACCTCCTTGATTTCACCATTTAAAATGTTTTTACAATTAAAATGCCATTAAAATGTACAGGGTTAGGAGCAAAGCAGCACGGTCCGTTCTTAACGTCCCTTGTGTCAGCACTTTTATAAATGAAGTGACAATTCAGTTCTTACTATTTTGTTAAAATTATTACTGGCATCTTTCTGCAAGTATATATAGATTATATATATATATATATTCTTGCAGAAAGATGTCAGTGATAAAGTTAACACACACACACACACACGCACACACACACACACACACATTTATTTATTTATTTATTTATTTATTTATTTGCCTTTATAGCTCAGATGTACTTATTTATTTTACTGCAGTTAGTTTTGCACTGGAAAACTTGCACTTGAAAGTAAAAGTTTTAAGTAGTTTACCAAGTGTAACATCATGGCTAAATAAATAGGCGGACTAAATCGAAATGAGCTATTACTTATACTAGTCCGGCTTCTTCTCTCTCCTGTTGTTCAGAGCAACACGATCCAATCACAGGTGTCTGTTTATTACTGTTCCATCATATATGCTCAAAATGAGAGTACGATCTGGTGTCACTCAGAAATGGATGAGGTTTTTTCCTTTCTATTTATTTTTTTCTTTTTTTGATATGGTTCATTTCAAGATTTCTCTCTTGTGCCATCTCAGGACGTTTCTCCTCCCCATTCAAAATACATGTATAAAGATTTGCTCTTACCTGACTCTTTGGGTGGATTGCAGAGAATAGTGGACTGAGGTACCTTTCTCTCCTGGGTTTTATTCTCCTCTCACTATCACATCCCTGTCTAGAATTATATATATACACACACACACACACACACACACACACACACTTTCAATGCAAATTTGTCACTCCCTTTCAGTCAAGTGCCTCAACTACAGGGTGTGATGTCTTTAAAAAAATGATGTATTATAATTATACACTTAATTCATTTTCCACCCAGTCTGACCTGTAAAGGTCAAATACTTCCTTATTTGCCAGCTTTAAACAAGCCCAAATACAAAGAATATGCTAAACTCATATTGTGGGGATTGTTAGGATTTCTGAGTCTGAATCTAAACTGATTTGTTTTCTATTCATTCATTCTAACTTTCTAGATCATTATAAAATATTTGTGCGTTCCAACAATCTGGATGAAAATCAGGCAGTTGTAGGAGCTGTAATGGCACAAATTTGCTTTTTAATCATTCAGTGCACCGTAATAAATACATTTTATTGCCATGCAAAAAAAACACTGCATGGCCAAAAGTATGTGGACACCTGGCCGTCATACCCATGTGCTTCTTCTCTAAACTGTTGCTACAAATTTGGGAGCAGACACACACACACAAAAATGAGAATACTATCAGGATTATTTTTTTTTCATTTACAACTGTTGTGGTTAAAAATATACATATACATAAAATAAACGTGAGGGAGACCGAATAGGAGTAATAGGTAATTTTATTGACAATCAGCAGTGAGATGCACAATTTGTTGGCGGGTGCTCGAATCCAAATCCAGCCCTTCCAATAAATGGGCACCTAGACACATAGAGGAGGTATTAGGTGGATATTGATAAACAGGATTCACATTTTGGGATTGATTATGGTTTAATAGTCACAGAGAAGGAGAGTTAGGGAGGCGCACACACATAGATAACACACACACACACACACACACTCTTGCGTGTTCAGGGTCAGGCATGCAAACATAGCACACACACACTCTCTCTCTCTCTCTCTCCGTCTCTCTCTAACACCCCCTCCTGAAGGACCGAAAGCACACACAACATTAGAGCTTGACAAGAATAAATAGTATTGAGATATTATTAGGATAACTTAATAATATTATGAAGTAGGGAGTACAGTAAACCATGTGCGAGTAGTATAACCATATATATTTATAATAGTTAAATAGAAATATAAAACAGATATAAAAGTAAATAATAAACCAGAAAATAGGGATAAAAGGTAAAAGAAACTTACTCATAATACAGAGGATAAAGATTCTTGTCTCGCTGAGATGGGTCGGGCATGCTGTAGACATGGGCCTTAAATGTTTGGTAGAGAACCGTGAGGAGCTATTTATACGAATAGCTGCGTCACACTGCACCTGTGTGACCAAGGTCGTGCTCCAAATTGTTTACTTTTTCCTCTCTCATTGCTTCAAATTGTTTTGATTTCTCGCTATCCGGCTTCCAAACCTAATGGTAAATTTTTGAGAAGGTTTTTTTATCCTCATGGTAATCGTGATAAGCCTTTTTTGCAACCTCATGGTTATCTTAAGTGGATTGTTTTCTGTTCTAATGGTAACTGTTGGGGAGGGTTTTTTAATCCTCATGGTAAATGTAGATGAGCTCTTTTTAACCCTATTGGTAATGAGATCCTAATCTTTCTGAAATTTATTGGTAATATTCTCTGTACATAAGCTTTAAATACTGGAGCTTAAGCTCCAGTTATCAGATCATTTCTGGGAATTCTCATTGGTGTGGATCTCGTGTGGTGGACTGAAATAAAAACTGGACCCTTGCCTTTCCTCACTTATGGCTAATCGTCTCTTTTTCTATCTCAACTGGGTTTACGGATGTGAGTATTTGCTTTTAATTTTAATTGTCTTTGGGTAATAGGCTAGATTAGGGCCTTCACAACCAAAGAAATAAATCTTTTGACATTGCGCAACATAGACAGCTGCTTGATTATAGCTCTCTCTTGCCAGTCGTGGCTCCCATGAGCAATCCTGGTGCATGCGCAAATACATTTTGGTAGAAATGAACACAAATTGTTCTTTGAAATGCTTTTGTTAGGGTGACAGAATGTCCTCGTCCTTTATTTCCTGGACATATCCTTTTTTTGGACCTTAACAAAGCGTTTGGCCAAGAATATGGTCCCCCTAGCTTTTGTGATGTTTTATAATGTTACCTGCATCTGGGAAATCAATCTTTTATTGATTTATTTTATTAAAACAAATCCAAACATTGGACATGTTTTTAAGCTCTAAATAAAAGTATTTTAGATCATACTGCTTTACTCTTGACTTTATTTACACGTGACCCTGAAGCAATCTGAAAATAATCAGATTATGTTGCTTTCATATTGTGATACTTGGATTATGTTATTGATGACATTTTTTTATTATGAAGTCATTTTTAACTTTTACGCAATACATCCCAACCCTCCCAACCCTGCCCCTAACGAACAAGTATGTGGACCCGTCATCAAATATTTCAGGTAGGTTCCTGAAAACTGCTCTTCCCTTGATGATACCTGTGGGTGTTGGTTTTTGGTGTGATTCAGTAAATGATTCCAAATCCCATAATCACCCAGTTTACATAATTTTTTTCTGATTATGGACTTTTTAATTACTCTTTGTCACTCTAACTGCATTCGTCTGCCTCCATCCCTGTCTGTCTCACTCTCTGTACATTTTGCCATCCCAGTTCTCAGGTGTTTAGGCATTCCCACTTGCAGTGTAACAAACTTCAGCTCCGCACATGTCCTTCGCCTCCCATCTGTCTTTCTGCACCACCAACTTTTCTCATTTTTCTAACACATTTGAAGCTCTCTAAACTAGGTGATTCATTATGGGATTTTGAATACTTTACTGAATCACATCAAAATCCAACGACCACAGGTATTATCTAGAGAAGAGCAGTTTTCAGGAACCTCCCTGAAATATTTGATGATGGTTCCACATGCTTGTTCATTAGGGGCAGGGTTCACTGTTAGCTCACATTTCATATCTACTTAACAATTTCATTACAACATACTTAAATTATTTACGTTTGATTGAATTAGATTCTACTAATTCATAGACATATTTCAATGTATGGATAATTTTAAGTTAAATGGAAACTTGTTATAAAATTAAAATAAAATAAAATTATTTAAGTTTTGTCCTGTACATGCCTCCCCACTGTTTTTTTCTTGTGTTTGCAAGTGAATTCATGGAGCTGTTGATGAATTGTTAGAAAATATGTTTCAGCCAGTTTTTATTGTTTCTATTATCCATTAAGAGGCTGTTTGTGAGTAATACAAATATAGTTTGAAACCATTTTGAACGTTTTCTCACACTTTAACTTGAACCAGGAGAGTTCAGGGGACATTTTTTCGTCTGTTCATTTTAACTGTGAAAAATATTGTTTGAAACCATTTTGGATGTTTTCTCCCGCTTGAATCACTGCCAGGTGAGTTCGGCAGACTTTTTTTTTGGCTGTTCATTTTTATTGGGCCTTTTTTTTCCAATCGTGGTGCTGTTTGTGAGTAGTTAAAAAACAACAACATTGTTTTCAGTTTTTAACTACCTAGTTTTTCGCACGTGGTGGACACCATCCCGCTTGAAGTCAGCGACATTTTTTCGTCTGTTCATTTTTAACAGTGAAAAACTGTTGAAATAAAATAATATAAATAAATATAAATAATTAAATATAATTTAATGAATTTAAAGTTTACTTAATTTAACTTAAAAAACTAAATTGAGTAATTGGACTGAGCAATTGATATTACAAATGATTTTGAGTTAAATCAACTTCGAATTTAGAGCATTGAACTTAAAAATAATTGTTGGAAGGGCTGGAATGTTTAAGTTAAGTTCACTTAAGTTATCGAGTAAACATTACTTAATTTTTTTTAAGGCAACCACTTTCCTCAAATTTTTAAGTACAATCAACTTATCTGGATTTACAGCGTTGAGAGGGTTACTTTTAAAATGTGTAGGTACCTCCCAAAAATGTAGTTGAATAAATGGTGTGCTTGCTGCATTTTTGGGTAGATTAAATTGAGACTACACTTCCCATAATCCTTTGTTTCGGGATGAGTTGCAATTTATTTCAATGGGAGTAGTTCAAGCCAATGGGTTGCCTGTTTAATTAAACTCCTAGCCAATCGGAGGTCACCTTTGTTGGGGAGTGGGAAAGAAGAAGAAAAAAAAAAAAAAAAAAAAGGGAAAGGAGGGGAGAGGTAGCGAATGGAGAGGGAATGACATGCGGGGCGAGAGCGGAAAAAGAGAACCGGAGTTTTAACGCAGAGATGATGTTTGTAGACTAAACTTCTATTACAGTAGTGGCACAAATATCATTTTATTCAGCGAAAAGTCGAGAGCAACTAGCAGGTCGGTAAATTGGTGAACTGTAAGTTTAGGTGAAGTGCAGCTAGCTTATCTGCGTTTGTTTGTTTTACACTAGCTTGGGAAAAACAAAGCTATGTACAAACTGTAACTCGTGGACGTTAAGCTAATGTCTTCATGAGAGACGGACAGCTGTAACCGCCAGCCACAGTTTCACAGCAAACTGAAGGACGAGGACTGTGGAGAACTGTGCTAGGTAGCATGGTAGCTACATTTGTTTGAGGAGGGACTCCGTCGCTGAACCTGTGTGAAGTTGGCCCCCCCACCAACGCAAAACGTCAGCAAAATAGTCTCAATCATTTGTGCTTCGTTTGTGCTGCTTTGTGCCGTTAAAATTTTCGTTTGTGCTGCTTCGGTTCCGGAGATATTCAAAGGAATATTCAAAGGTCATTCTGTGGTCACCCAGCCCCCCCACATGCTCCAAATTAACCCAAAATAGTCTCGATCGTTTGTGCTCCGTTTGTGCTGCTTTCGTTTTTAAGATATTAGACATTTAATTATGGCGCGGTGACGTCACCAGCCCCCAACATGCTCCAAATTAACCCAAAATACTCTCAATCGTTTGTGCTTCGTTTGTGCTGGTTTGTGCCGTTAAAAGTTTCGTTTGTGCTGCTTCGGTTCAGGAGATATCATATCATCATTTGTTCAATAAACAATTCTCTTTATTTCATTCACTTGTCTCTCATGATTGAACTTTTCATTTATTTATAAGGAGAATAATCTGTTACACTTCACTCCCACCACTACGTGTGACACTTCTTCTCATGGTGCTCTTGTGGAAATTAGTGTTGTTAGCATAGGAAAAGTCGACACAGTTACTAAATAAATGTTCTAGCCAGTGTAAGTCCAATTTTTTAACACTGTCAGTTAGAATATTATTAGTTAACTTCAATCATTTATAATGTTTAGCTCAAAGGAGTCGCCACGATTTCTACTACTGGGACACGTTACTTCAATGCATGTAATATTATTCCCCAACATCCCCAAACTGCCAATAAGTGGTGCCCTGGTTCCCCAAACCCAGTGTTTCCAGCATAGACTCCATATCCACCGTGACCCTGACCAGGATAAACCACTTACTGAAAATGAGTGAGAAGCTGTGACAGAAATCCAGCTGCAAATCATGGGTTTATATGAATGCGATCATCCTAATATGCTAATTCACACGAACCTCTACAGTACACCAGATGCTGCACATTACTAAGACGGAGGGATAAATGGAGGGAAGGTGTCTCCAGTGTCAGTCCTTTCGGATGCTCCTTTAACGCAAACGAACACTTAATTCAATTCTGTCAAACACACAATTCAGTTGAATGTCCAGAATGATTTTTCCTGGATTCTGAATGGCGGATTTGAGTGTATACAAACGATTATTTGGACAAAATAAATGTTTTAAAACATACTTTTATTAGGAATTAGAATGATACAAACTCCCATCTGTATAATTATTACACAATTTCAGTCATAATTCAACTACAAAACGTGTACAAATAAAAGAACCAGTAACAAAATGTTATTTCAAAGTTCAAATAAGTAACAAGTATAAATAAACATTATAAACAATAACTAGTGCATGATGAGTAAAATAACACATTGAAGCCAGAATTTCTGGGCTTCTTAACACCTAGCACCTAAACACAAGAGGATGATAGAAATTGCTGGGGGAAATGCCTGTGTAATGTGAAATGAAAGCATTTTAGAAGCGTCTTAGTGTTAAGCATGTCTCAAGGAAAAGATACGTTTCGATTTCGAGCAGTATTTTAATCCACACCAGATTTTAAACAGGCGGATTAAATCAGCCAGTACGGTGACTGCTATACCCACCGATATACAGATTATCGAGATTGTTCAATAAGTTCTATAAATAAACAAACAATACAATATTGTTTTGTACCATGTGTGACGCAAACATCCAGGCTTGCAGGCAGGGCTATTTCTAGCACTAAGTAAAATATGTAGACTGTTCAGGCCCCAGAGCCACCAGTGGGCAGTGTAAGAATGTAGGATGTTTTTACATTTATGCCAATTTGGCAGACGCCCTTATCGAGCATGACTTATATTTTTCTCTCTCTTTTTTCTTACACAACTGCAGTTGAGCGTTAAAGGCCTTGCTCAAGTGCCCATTAATCATAGCTTGGTAGTGTTGAGATTTGAATTCATGACTTCTGATTCTGATCACTAATCCAGCACCTTAACCACTGTGCTACCACTGTATCTATCTATCTATCTATCTATCTATCTATCTATCTATCTATCTATCTATCTATCTATCTATCTATCTATCTATCTATCTATCTATCTATCTATCTATCTATCTATCCATCCATCCATCCATCTATATCTATCTATCTATCTATCTATCTATCTATCTATCTATCTATCTATCTATCTATCTATATATATATATATATATATATATATATATATATATATATATATTTTTAATAAGGGAAGGTTCTGAGCTCTTATTTCAAACAGATGAAAAGACAAGTCTTTTCTTTAAAGTGCATGCCTAGAAAACTACTTTGAATACTTTACAAATGACTCAGATATAAAGCGATCTTACTGCATACTCGGGACACCAAATTCATGACAAAATGTTCCAGCAAATTATGTACATGCACAGATGTTATTAAAAAAAATGGTTGCGTTTTTTTTTTGTTTTTGTTTTTTAAAAGAGAGGACAAAAAGTAAAGTATTACTGTGCAAAGCAAAAGTGCTAGATTTTGAGCTCAAACAATACTACATGACGCAGTAATAATCTTGTACACTAGACATTTCAGACGCTTGTAGACTCCTAGTGAGAAATCTCCTGAGTGTTTGAGTCGAAACGATGAGAAAGGGGAGAAATGAGAAAATTATTACATTCTTCATTCGTCTTTCGCCTCCTGGGTCTTCACAGTCATAAGATCAACATTCCTGTGACCGAGTATGAACATGTGAGAGATCTTGAATACTGTCTTTATTTGACTTGTTGCTTGCAAACCTGCCTTTCTCTTCCCTAAAACATAAAACATTCAGCATTACCTTTGCCCCGAGCAAAAAACCTGTGCATACTTTAATGTCCTCACCTAACCATGAAAAATACACTGAAATGTTGCTCAACACTCATAGTATCTTGACCCACTTGGGATGGGGGGCAGGTATCTGAGACTGACTCATTATACACTAAATATCTAAATCTAACTGCGTGAACGCTCCCAGCACTTCACGTCAGGCCACATCCCACAATATTTTTCATCTAACAGCATGCCTTAAATCTAAATGCACTGCTATATCAGAAATAAAGGTTTTGTTCTAGTGAATTCCGAGCTCCTGTAGTAAAAAATGCCAGATCCTTACGCTTGCCCATTTTTTGGTCTTTTCTCTGCCTCAGTATGCCTGGCGAAACCATGAGGAATCGGGTCGGTCGCTGGCCAGATGTTACACTATACGATCAGGAATCAATGAATGCGGATCTGGTGCCAGAAAAGAATACGGAGAAAGAGGAAGGGAAGTGTCAAAGGTGGTTTCGCAAAATATGCTCATGCTGCTGTCGTCAAGCCAGAAAGGAACCGAATATTCAAAGGTCATTCTGGGGTCACCCAGCCCCCCCACATGCTCCAAATTAACCCGAAATGGTCTCAATCGTTTGTGCTTCGTTTGTGCTGGTTTGTGCCATTAAAATTTTCGTTTGTGCTGCTTCGGTTCCGGAGATATTAAAGGAATATTCAAAGATCATTCTGGGGTCACCCAGCCCCCCCACATGCTCCGAATTAACCCAAAATAGTCTCGATCGTTTGTGCTTCGTTTGTGCTGGTTTGTGCCCGTAAAAGTTTCGTTTGTGCTGCTTTTGTTTTTAAGATATTAGGGATTAAGTTCTATGAGATGACGTCACCAGCCCCACACATGCTCCAAATTGACCCAAAATGGTCTAAATCGCCGATTTTTGATGACTGTCTTTTTTATTTTAACAATACAGTTGAAGTAACAAGGTAAAATCCAAACGACAAATCACATTAAATAGTCGCATTCACGTAATTGTTACCTAACCACTGTGCATTTTCAACTTTTAAGAGACACAGCGGATCACAGGATGTGTGAAATGTAACACGAACTCCAAGATAAGTGTTTTTACTTGTTTCTGTATATGTTGTTATGAGAATAACAGTCGTAATATTAACATTGTCATAAAGAAATAAATACACGCACCATAATCTGTTTGCTGTAGCTCTGTTTATACATACATGGGCCTTGTGTGTATATATGTTTGTATGAATGTATGTGTATATATATATATATATATATATATATATATATATATATATATATATATATATATATATATATTCTCATTCATTCTCATATGTGTGTGTGTGTGTATTGTGAAAATATTTAAATTTAAACAATGCAATCAGTCTTTTGTGTATAACACAGCATGTGGGCATATTTTGTTTTTTTCTGACATTCCTGTCACTCCACTTCTCAGGTCATCATACATCTCCCAGACACATGGAGACCTCCTGCAGTAGGCCACATAATGTCCAAGAGCATCCTGGGTTAAGCCTCCTCTGAAAGCAATGACTGCCCTTAAAGTAAATCTCTCTCCTTGGAGCATCAGATTTAAGGGAAATTCTCACACAGAAAATTCTGTGGAGGTGCTTCCCAGGTCAGTGTCAATCCACAGAAGTTCTCCCAGACTGTAACTGTGAGAAACTTTACCTGCACAGAGCACTTTTCCTGAAGTAGAGTCTGTCTTGAATGCAGAGGGACACTGTGATGGACTTTGGATTGGCCTGAGGCAGGGGGACTCCGGAAGGTTAAGGCCTTCTTCCACCGTGGTCTGAAGATGTGCCATGCCAGAAGCCTGCAGTACAGCAACTAACATGGGTACCATGTGCAGCTGTAATTAGCATTGCATAGCTCCATTGGCCATACTAGTATTAACAATGAGTTTTCTGTTCAAGAAACATCGACGATCTTAGCTCTTTGAAAGTTGTACCATTATGATTGAAGTTAACTAATAATATTCTAACTGACAGTGTTAAAAAATTGTACTTACACTGGCCAGAATTTTTGTTTAGTAACTGTGTCGACTTTTCCTATGCTAACAACACTAATTTCCACAAGAGCACCATGAGAAGAAGTGTCACACGTAGTGGTGGGAGTGAAGTGTAACAGATTATTCTCCTTGTAAATAAATGAAAAGTTCAATCATGAGAGACAAGTGAATGAAATAAAGAGAATTGTTTATTGAACAAATGATGATATGATTTCTCTTTTAATATCTCCTGAACCGAAGCAGCACAAACGAAACTTTTATCAGCACAAACCAGCACAAACGGAGCACAAACGATTGAGTGTATTTGGGGTGAATTCGGAGCATGTGGGGGGGCTGGATGACCCCAGAATGACCTATAAATATTAATTTAATATCTCCGGAACCGAAGCAGCACAAATGAAACTTTTATCAGCACAAACCGGCACAAACGATCGAGACTATTTTGAATGAACTTGGAGCATGTGGGGGGGGCTGGTGACGTCACCGTGCCACAATTAAATGTCTAATATCTTAAAAACGAAAGCAGCACAAACGAAAATTTTAACGGCACAAACCAGCACAAACGATCGAGACTATTTTGGGTTAATTTGGAGCATGTGGGGGGCTGGTGACGTCACCGCGCCATAATTAAATGTCTAATATCTTAAAAACGAAAGCAGCACAAACGAAGCACAAACGATCGAGACTATTTTGGGTTAATTTGGCGCATGGGGGGGGGCTGGGTGACCCCAGAATGACCTTTAAATATTCCTTTATTATCTCCGGAACCGAAGCAGCACAAACGAAAATTTTAACGGCACAAAGCAGCACAAACGAAGCACAAACGATTGAGACTATTTTGCTGACGTTTTGCGTTGGTGGGGGGGCCAACTTCACGCAGGACATCGCTGAACCTGCGTCGCTGAATTAACCTTCTGGAACCTCACGTGCAGCGGATTCATTCTCAGCTCGTGTCAAGTCGGCTAGTTCTTCTGTTCCAGAGGCGTGAGTAACGGAGAGGTTTTAGTAGCGTTCATTAAAGGAACCGAGGAGGGTTTTGTTTGTATGTGCACCAACTCATGGGCCCCAACAGAAAACCCAAGCACTTGGTGAAGGTTCTGATCATTTAATAAAAAAGGGTTTAAGTGGTAAAATCCAAACTGTACTGTTCCTGGTGTTTAATAATTAAATACATGTATACAGTTTGAAGTTTTTTGTTTAGCATAATAAATGTTTTTATTTTTGTAATACATACTACCTGGCTTTACTGAACTTTTCTTTTTTTTTATTTAATAAGGTATATATATATATATATATATATTTGTCATAGTTATATTTGATATTTGTTTCTGGGAAATAACCATATCGCTCATAGTGTGTGAGTGGGGTGATTCTTCAGTGGAGGCACCGTGCTATTATTCTTGATTAAATAAGTAATTATACATTTCTGCCTGTGATAACATCATCGACTGGTAAATGGTAAATATCTAATATTACATTTCCGGCGCCAGGAAGGGGTTACAAATTTATTGTGTAAAAGTTGCAAATTACATCATACAAATGTCATCAATAACATAATCCAAGTATCACAATATGAAAGCAATGTAATTTGATTATTTTCGGATTGCGTCAGGGTCACGTGTAAATAAAGTCAAGAGAAAAGCAGTATGATCTAAAATAGCTTACAAGAACTTGTTACTTCAGAAATAAATGTTAATTGCAAAGGAAAACTATTTATCCCCTATATTTCTCTGTGCTCTGTTTTCAAGGGTAACATTTCTTTATAATGTTTTAAAAATCCTGTCATCTACTTGACATCTACTATCACTAATGTTGTACACACCTGTATGTCTTGACAGAGCATTCAGTTTCACTCACCATTCAATTATTTTACAGAAAAAAGATGCAGTGATAGTGAATGGTGACTGAGGGTATCTTCTGTCTTTCTGCCTCACATCTCCTTTTGTGTCCCAGTGAAGATAAGTCATACAGGTTTGGAACAATCCATACAGGTTTGTTCGATTCAGCTCACTGAATCGAAAGTAATCCAGGTTAAATTTAGATTCAAGCTTATGTTATACTGGTGAAATTTGACAATGTTTAATTTAAAAATGTTAGTGTGTATACAGTTGCTTTGTTCTGCATTCATTTTTTTGCATTTATTTATTCATTTTCATTTGATTCATATTCATGCATGTGATTCATTTACATGTAACTCATTTTCATGTGATTCATATTCATGTGATTCATTTACATGTAACTCATTTTCATGTGATTCATATTCATGTGATTCATTTACCTTTTCTCCCCTCCCTTCCCCAAATATTTCATTGAGAAAAAAAAAATTATAATAAAAAAAAATAAATTAAATTTTATAAACAATAAACAGTTGCTTTGTTTATCATTTGGTTTCATTAGATAGATTAACCTCAAGTAAAGTACTCCTGGAGTAAAGGGTAAATATGGTTAAAAAAAAAAAGAGAAGTAAATTTAACATTAATTTTTGGTAATTAAAAGTCCAATATGAATTAAATTCAATTAAAAACATTCCATAAATGTAGCACATTTTTTTGTTAAATAATAGTTTCATTTACAATTATAACTACAATTTTTTTTTGTGCTTTTCACTAAGGATTGCTATTGCATTGACTTAGGATGTTAATTATATCTACTCAATTTTATATGTCACAGTAGTAAATGTACAGTGGTGTGAAAAAGTGTTTGCCCCCTTCCTCATTTCCTGTTCCTTTGCATGTTTGTCACACTTAAGTGTTTCAGAACATCAAACCAATTTAAACAATAGTCAAGGACAACACAAGTAAACACAAAATGCAATTTGTAAATGAAGGTGTTTATTATTAAAGGTGAAAAAAAATCCAAACCATCATGGCCCGTGTGGAAAAAGTGATTGCCCCTTTGTTAAAACATACTATAACTGTGGTTGTCCACACCTGAGTTCAATTTCAATCAAGGCATCACCTTAAATAGGAGCTGCTTGACACAGTAAGGTCCACCAGAAGATCCTTAAAAGCTACACATCATGCCGAGACCCAAAGAAATTCAGGAACAATTGAGAAAGAAAGTAATTGAGATCTATCAGTCTGGAAAGGGTTATAAAGCCATTTCCAAAGCTTTGGGAATCCAGCGAACCACAGTGAGAGCCATTATCCACAAATGGCGAAGACATGGAACAGTGGTGAACCTTCCCAGGAGTGGCCGGCTGCCCAAAATTACCCCAAGAGCGCAGCGACGACTCATCCAAGAGGTCACAAAAGACCCCACAACAACGTCCAAAGAACTGCAGGCCTCACTTGCCTCACTTAAGGTCAGCGTTCATGCCTCCACCATCAGGAAAAGACTGGGCAAAAATGGCCTGCATGGCAGAGTTCCAAGGAGAAAACCACTGCTGAGCAAAAAGAACATCAAAACTCGTCTCAATTTCTCCACAACACATCTTGATGATCCCCAAGACTTTTGGGACAACATTCTGTGGACCGATGAGACAAAAGTGGAACTCTTTGGAAGGTGTGTGTCCAAGTATATCTGGCGTAGAAGGAACACTGCATTTCATAAAAAGAACATTATACCAACAGTAAAATATGGTGGTGGTAGTGTGATGGTCTGGGGCTGTTTTGCTGCTTCAGGACCTGGAAGACTTGCCGTGATAAAAGGAACTATGAATTCTGCTGTCTACCAAGAGATCCTGAAGGAGAATGTCCGACCATCTTATCGTGTACTCAAGCTGAAAGGAACTTGGGTTCTGCAGCAGGACAATGATCCTAAACACACCAGCAAGTCCACCACCGAATGGCTGAAGAAAAACAAAATGAAGACTTTGGAGTGGCCTAGCCAAAGTCCTGACCTGAATCCTATTGAGATGTTGTGTTATGACCTTAAAAAGGCCGTTCATGCTCGAAAACCCTCTAATGTAACTGAATTAGGACTATTCTGCAAAGATGAGTGGGCCAAAATTCCTCCAGGACGCTGTAAAAGCCTCATTGCACGTTATCGCAAATGCTTGGTTGCAGTTGTTGCTGCTAAGGGTGGCCCAACCAGTTATTAGGTTTAGGGGGCAATCACTTTTTCACACCGGGCCATGATGGTTTGGATTTTTTTTCACCTTTAATAATAAACACCTTCATTTACAAATTGCATTTTGTGTTTACTTGTGTTGTCCTTGACTATTGTTTAAATTGGTTTGATGTTCCGAAACACTTAAGTGTGACAAACATGCAAAGGAACAGGAAATGAGGAAGGGGGCAAACACTTTTTCACACCACTGTAGTTATTCACATCTACTCACATTTACTCAATTCACAAGGTAGATTTCAATGGTTACAGTTAACGCTCTACCAGCAGAAGCGATTATTGACCCAGGCAAACAGTAAGTGGTAAGTGTTTCTTTCTGGATTTTTTAGTTGGAACTAGTTTTAGCACCGATTGTCAGAAGCTGTAACTGTGCTTCCTTGTTGCTACGAGCTGTATCCTTGTTGCTAGATTAAAGCAAATTCCAGTACTTCGTTTCGGCGGGAGTTGCTCGTTCACGCGACTACTCTTTGTTTTTCTAATTAAAGAGGCATGCTCAGCTGAAACACATCACTACTTATTAATTAAGAAACGGTGAGGCGGAAGCGTCAGCCCTTGTCGTGTGAAGACCTGCGAGTCTACCTTCGCGAGTCCATCGCGCAAGGACACAGACAAGACACCACACGTGCTGCTAAGTACACTTTTTCTGCAGGTTCCATCTCATTCTCAATCGGACTTTGGAACTGCCAATCTGCTGTCAACAAGGCAGATTTCATTTCTGCATTTGCAACCCATTCCAATCTCAGCGTGCTGGCTCTGACTGAGATTTGGATCCATGCTGAGAACACTGCCACACCAGCTGCCCTGGCCTCCAACTTCAACTTCTCCCATACCTCACGCCCCAACAGACGAGGGGGTGGTGCAGATTTGCTTCTCTCCAAAACATGGAAATTTACCTATCTTTCTCCCTCTTGCTCATACACTTCCTTTGAATTTCATGCTGTTACAATCACTGACCCTGCCAAAATGCACTTTGTTGTTTACCGTCCTCCAGGTCAACTGGGGAAGTTCATTGATGAATTTGACACGCTACTGTTCACCATCCCAGATGATGTAACTCCTCTTCTGGTCCTTGGTGATTTCAACATTCATCTAGACAAGCCACATGCAGCTGACTTTCTTGCTCTCCTTCCCACATTTGACCCCAAGCAGTTCATCACACCAGCAATGGACAAAGCCGGCAAACAGCTTGACCTCATCCTCACACGTAATTGCACCACACACAATCTTCTCATTACTCCTCTGCACACCTCTGACAATTTCTTTATCCAGTTTTCTATTTCTCTCCCCTCACCCCCTTCACTGTCTCCTCCTTCTATCTCTTTTCATCGCAATCTTCGCTCCATTTGCCCCTCACATTTCTCCTCCATTGTCACAACCTTACTTCCCTCTAACAGCCACCTTTCCTCACTTGACTTAAACACCGCAACCAACATGCTATGTTCCACCTTAACATCTTCTCTTGACAGCATATGCCACCTAACCTCCAGATCTGCTCGCACATCACCCTCTAGTCCTTGGCTCTCAGAAGCCCTGCATAGCAACTGGGCCAAACTAAGAGTATCTGAAAGGAAATGGCGCAAATCAAACAATCCAATTGACCTAACCAATTACCAGACACTTCTCTCCTCTTTTTCCAATAGCATCTCCATTGCTAAAGCCAAATACTTCCAAGATAAGATTGGTAGTTCTCCCAACACCCGCATTCTTTTCAAACTTTTTCCTCTCTTTTCTGTCCCCCTCCTCCCCCTTCCCCTACCTCTCTCACTGGAGTCGACTTTGCAACTTTCTTTTCCAGCAAGGTTACATCAATCAGGAACCAGTTCTCAACCCCAGACATGCATAGACTGACTCCTCCTCCACGTAACTCCCAACTGACTTCCTTCTCTCCCCTCTCAGAGACTGATGTCTCTAAACTCCTCCTCTCTAGCCGTCCCACAACCTGTCCCCTTGACCCTATCCCTTCTCACCTTCTGCAGTCCATCTCTCCCACACTATTACCTGCACTTACACACATCTTTAACACATCCCTCTCTACTGGCACATACCCTACCGCATTTAAGCAAGCCCGGGTTACCCCACTGCTTATGAAACCATCACTCAACCCTGCTGTAGTTGACAACTACAGACCTGTTTCCCTCCTCCCTTTTCTTTCCAAAACTCTGGAAAGAGTCGTTTTTAATCAACTCTCTAATTTTCTCACACAGAACAACCTCCTGGACACCAAGCAGTCTGGCTTCAAGAGCAGCCACTCCACGGAGACTGCTCTGCTTTCCATCACTGAAGCCTTACGACTAGCTAGAGCAACCCCTAGATCATCTATTCTCATCCTACTTGACCTCTCTGCTGCTTTCGACACTGTGAACTATCACATCCTCCTATCATCTCTCTCCAACCTGGGCATCACTGGAACGGTTCTACGTTGGGTGGAATCCTATCTTTCTGACAGATCCTTCAAGGTATCATGGAGCGGAGGTATTTCTGAAACTCAGCAACTCACAACTGGCGTTCCACGGGGGTCAGTTCTGGGTCCACTCCTCTTATCTATCTACACTACATCTCTCGGGCAGGTGATTGAGTCTCATGGCTTCTCCTATCACTGCTAAACTGATGACACCCAGCTCTATTTGTCCTTCCAGTCTGACGATCCATCCGTCTCTGCACGCATCTCTTCTTGCCTGTCGGACATTTCGGTCTGGATGAAGGAGGACCATCTTCTGCTTAACCCGGGTAAATCTGAGCTTCTTGTCATCCCAGCCCATCCCTCAATCAACCAGAACCTCACTGTACAGCTTAGCTCACTAACACTCGTGCCAACCAGGACGGCCAGGAACCTTGGGGTGATTCTTGATGATGGCTTGACCTTTACAGACAACATCCCAGCAACTGCAAGGTCCTGTAGGTTCATCATGTACAACATCAAGAACATCCGACCATACCTCACCAAACAGGCTACACAGATACTAGTCCAGGCTCTTATCTCTAAACTAGACTACTGAAACTCACTGCTTTCAGGCCTCCCAGCCAGCTCCATCAAACCCCTTCAGATGATTCAGAATGCTGCAGCGCGCCTCGTCTTCAAACAACCCAAGACAACCCATGTCACACCCCTCTTCATCTCCCTTCACTGGCTTCCTGTAGCTGCCCGCATCAAGTTCAAGGCCTTGATGCTCACCTACAAGACCTTGTCAGGTCCAGCACCCTCCTACCTCAACTCTCTCCTGAAGGCCTACGTTCCCTCTCGCAATCCGCGATCGACTAGCGACCGACGTTTAGTAGTTCTCACTCAACGTGGCGTAAGGTCCCTTTCCAGAACCTTCACCCTTACTGTTCCCCAGTGGTGGAATGCACTTCCAATCTCAATCCGGACTGCAGAATCTCTCACTATCTTCAAAAAACAGCTAAAGACCCACCTCTTCCGTGGACACCTAACCAACTCCGGGGGAACCCACAACGCACTTACACCTCTACTCTGTACACTTTGCTTCCTCTGGTATTCAATTAATGGATCTTGTATAGTAGCACTACTTGTATTGTTCTCTGCTTGATATATCGCTTTGCTTATTTGTAAGTCGCTTTGTATAAAAGCGTCTGCAAAGTGAATAAATGTAAATGTACCATGTACCATTGCTTCTGGTACAGAAGTTTGAGAAGCCCTGCCATAAAGACAAAGCAATATACTTTATTTCTTTGGAACTTTAATGTAAGGCCATTGGTTTTGATGAAAGCCTCACATGAATCATTCAGCACTGCTTTATATGAGATTTATTTCAGACTTCGAGACTGTGTGTATCCTTTTAAACTTTTTATTTAAATTCCTTTAAAAAAAAAAAGATTTTGAATAAATTAAAGAGAACAAAAGGTGACAACTTTTTCCAAACACATGCTTGCAAGTCTTCTAATGCAATAATATATAGAATAGTTTGTATGGCATGTAACCATAAAATTTGACAGGTCTAGGTCAAAGGTCAAATAGATAAGGGTCAAAGGTCATGATCATAAAAATAGATATAGCTATGTCAAATCGGGATCACATACATTCCTGACACACACATTACCACACCTGGAGCGGCCATGTAGGTCCCCATCTGTTACGGATAAACATAGACACACTGTTCACACGTAGGACATAAAATATATATATATAGCTATGTTAAATCGGGATCACATACATTCCTGACACAAACGTTACCATACCTGGAACGACCATATGTTCTCCACACACGTTGCACACTCTGAGGTAGTTCATAAATATATATATATAATGTAGCGGGATGGGCGATTCACAGAGACGGAAGTAGAGCAAAAAACTCAGGCTTTATTCTTGGTTTGGTAGAGTGTAGGTCCGGGGTCGTGTGTGTAGGTCTGCGGGGCCGGGCTGGCGCCGTGACGCTCGCGGGGGCGTGTCAGGGGAATCCCGGAAAAAGCCTCGGGGTTCTCGGGCAGTCCTTCAGCGCTGCACGTCGTCTCGGTCGGCGCCTTCCGCCGAAGTGTATAGGAGTGAGAGTGAGAGAGAGTGAGTGAGAGAGAGAGAGAGAGAGGTCAGCTTTTTACCAGGGAGTACGGGTGAATACCTGTACGAGGATCTCTTTCGGACGCCAACCGTTTCAGTATTTCGGTACTCAGCTTTCCCAGGGCGGAAGGGCGTCCTTTTATTTCCGCCCTCCGGGTAGGGATTGGTGGAATTCTTCCGTCCGATCCTCCAATCCCCGGATGGTACGGCATCGGTGGGTCCTCCCCGGCATGGCGTCCTTTCCGGTTGACGCAAGGCCCACCGCCGGGCTGCCTGCTTCGTGCCGGTACGGCAGTTGGAATAGGAGCAATTCTCTTTACCCTCGCGCCGAGTGTCAGTCCGTCGCGACAATAGTTATGTTAAATCTGGATCACATACATTCCTGACACAAACGTTACCATACCTGGAACGGCCATGTGTATAACACATCCAACCAGAAATACGACACCCACACAAACACACACGTGCACGTACAGACAAACGCATGCATACGAACCTGTTTATAAATGTCGAGCATCCCTCTAGGTTTTATAATACTCTGTACTTAGAACAACGTGTGAGAGCTTACAACATGGCTGATGTTTGTCCTAACGCGCCGAAAAAGCTCAACCTTTTTTAGAAAAAGGCTATATGTATTACACACACACATCCAAACAAAAATATGACACACAAACACACTTTCACATTATTTAAAAGGAATTTAAGTGTTATGTGCTAAATTCCCATAATTGTGAACACAAGTTGTTAAGTTGACAATCATTGTTAAAATTACGTTGCTCCATTTAGATTGTCTGCAGTAGAATGCAGTCTTTTAAACCAGGAAAAGTGACTGCCTTTAAGTTGTATGACAATAGTATGTAAAATCCAGTGTGATTTACATTATGAATCTCATACGTAACATCTCTGCAGGATTTATAGACGTTAAAGCACTGAATGAAATGAGCAATATAGACAAAAAAGAAACACTCTTGTGTCTTCTACTTTTATCTCTCTCATAGAACTATCCACAATCCAAAGGCTGTGGAACTAGAACGCTACATGTGCGAATGACAAAAGATTTTAAAATAAAATAAAAAATGTATCAATACATGAAATTAGATTACACAATGTAGTTGAGGTTTACATGAATAAGCAGAAATGTAATCATGCTTATCTTTCCTATAGCACAAATGAAAAGCCCTCTCTAGATGAGCGTATTTGTCAAATGAAACTTTTTCGTCCTTATCCACTGCTACGGTAAACTAAGGAGTAGATATTCAAATTACACTGCTAAATATGACTAGCATTAGTTACGTGTAGTGGTAGTGGTGCAAACTAGTCCATCAAATGTATTAGCAGGTGTAGCCTATACACGAGTACACTATTGGTCATATCACATTTGAGAATATCCCCCAAATGCATTCCTTTAGTAGAATTTAATTGTAAGGGAAATGAGACACATTGTAATGTCCTTAGTATTTGTTCAGTCTACAGGTCCTCTAACACTCTGTTAAATGAATAAATGTAAATGTACTACAACGTAAATTTTGTTTTAAATCAATTAATGCAGAAATTACACACAATATTAAGTTGATGTAATTATCAACATTTTGAACACAACTCATCAAAATGATGTGTACAACTTTAAATATTTTATTAATTCAATAAATTAGAATTTTTATCTTGCAACCACACATTAAATTTAGATTGTGGGGGATTGTTTTGTATAGCTCCGCTGTTAGAAAATACATGATGGTTGAATGTGAACATAAATGAGCAGAATGTAAGCTTGTGAAATAAATGAAACTTTATTGATTACATTTTGAGAAAATGGCATGACTTTGAATAAAAATTTACTGAAATAAATACTCTACAACTTTGATATACCCGATGAAATGTAAAAAGGAAAAAAAAGTTTTTACATACCTTCTAAATAGGTCCCTTTAGGAGGTAAACGTTTTAAAGACGGGTTTTGTTTAATAAGAACGTTGTATATATGCCTTCTCAACATAACCCTTTAGGATGTAAAATGTTTAAAGTGTTGCTTAAAAGAATCGATAGTTTTGTTTAAACTAGAAGACACGTTTTTCGGCGCGGTCCTGTAGGCCTATACACACCGTCCTACACATGTGTTTTCCGGGGTGACCGTTCTGAAGTGTGTGGGTGAGAGAGAGAGAGAGAGAGACAGAGACAGAGACATGTGTTTCCTGGGGGTTTGCTGACCAGAATGCTTACAGTGTGTTTAATGAATTAAGGGATGAGTCGTGTGTTTCGGGGTTTTACGATCCCTACCAATGTGTACATTTGTGATTTGAGTGAATCTTTGTTTCTGAAATGACTTCTGTGGTAATGATCAGTTTGTGTAACTAATCTATCAGAAAAGACTAGACCTGGTGACTGAATGTGGTAGATGTATTAGAATTGTGGACATGGTACGCATGTGTAACTCCATATGTGTATGATCTCTGTGTAATCCTTCTGTCAAGAAATGAACAGACTGAGGTATGTGAGATAATTGAACTATTTATTGGCTACGTTGTTGAGAAAAACACTGATGTGTAAAACATTTCTACAGTCCTTCAAGGCTGTATGATGTCGTTGTTCTTTTATTGAAAGAAAGTCAAAACCATCAGTGTTATTCGTTGTGGAGACTGAAGTGACAATATGTCTGAATTAAATTAAAATATGCATTACATATCCTACCTTCTAACCAGGTTATTTTAAGGGATGAAAAACCTTTTTAAAAGACGGTATTTTTAAAGAACTGTGCATTTGGTTTAAACTATAAACAAGATTTCAGAAAATGGTTCGCCAACGAGGATACTTATACGGAACTGTTGCTAAATACATAAGCTTTTGTCTATGCTTTGACATCCCATGTCCCAGCAGTACATTTATGACCTCCAGTGACCATGTGGGTATGTGAGAGAGAGAGAGAGAGAGAGAGAGAGAGACAGGTGTTCTTTGGGGGTTTTTGCTGACCAGGATTCTTACAAATGTGTTTGTTAACGAATTAAAGGGAGTCGTGTGTCTCAGTGTTTAAATAATGGTTAAGACGTTGTAGTTAAAACCGAGAAGAAACTCTGCAACTATCTGTTACAATGTCTGCTCCAAGAAATCCTAATACCCTTAGAAGATTGCTGTGTATTCACAAACAAGTGGACCTGTTGAAACGAGAAAGGACCTGACTTCTGCTCCAAAAAACAAAAACAAAAAAAAACACATGAAGAACCAAGAGGTTAGTTTTACAATTTATTCATGAAGGTAATGTAAAGACGATGTTGTTTATCCCTGAGCAGGGCGTAAACAACTATAAAGATCATGTCTTAAGTCCGAGGGTTTAGTTAGGAGGTAGAAAAATATTTAAAGATGGTGTTTTAAAAGAAACGAGTGTTTCATCTACAATGGTAAAAAAGGAAAATGGTTGTACTAAAATATGAAATAAATCGGTGGAGATACATTGAGTACATTTCTGTTCCACAGTCTATAAGGATCCCCAAACTTCATGTAGTGTGAAAAATATATACACCCTCCGTGACTACGTTACTTAAGGTTTAAACATTTTTATTTTGTGATGGCAGCAAGAGAAAACGGTTGTGCATTTGGTATCTGCTGATTTTAGAATTAGGCCCAACTGTCAAACATGTTTTGTGTATGGCTTCGTCAGGCAAAGATCACGATGGTATGGCAGGAGTATACAAGAGTAATTGGAGTGATCTAATGCTTAGGACTTGTACTTCAACTCGGGAACGTCCCACCATGGTGTTCAGTGAGGCATTATCTAAAGTACATGTATATAATATAGATCAGATCACCAGTCTGTCTTTACCCGCTCCTGGTCTGCAGTCAAAATTATTACTGTTTATTTCCTTGTATGGGTTTATGATAGGGAGCAGTCATATACACTGCAAGCCAAAGTTATAGAAGCAGTCGAGTTATTTTAAAAGGGTCGGGGGAAAAATAACAGTTCAGGCATATTTCCAACAGAACAGAATATTAGACATTTAGTGTAAACTAGTGTAAAAAAAAATTATCTGAAATATTTCAGTGAAAATTGGTCCGTATTTAATGCATTATATTAGAAATTATAGTACAGCCTTTGTTAATCAGTTACCAACTCATACTTTATAATAATTTGTTTAGGAGCATCTGAATCTGGCAAATTACTTTTATTGCATAAAAGTTAATAAACAAATTATGAAGAAATGACTTGTACACTACTGATATCAAGTCAAACCATTTTGTTCAAACGTCAGCATGACGTCAGCATTCCAGTTAAGAGGGCTGAATGGCAGACCTTGTTAAATAACATTTTATGTTTCTTCCTCATAATGTGTTATATTTTATAAATATATTGTTATATATATTATATTACTTTTTGCCTTTTCTTATACGTCGACATGGGAGAAGAGGGGATCAATGCTGGTGCGAAGGTGATCCTGCACAAGGACATGTCTTTGTAACTGTAAGTGACGAGTCAACTTAATCCTTCACGCGGTATTCATAAGGTGCCATACGTTTCTGCTACTCTACGGATCATGCTGACGTTTTTTCATTTCATTTCATCCCAGTCTTTTCTTGAATCAATACAATACTTTCAGAACATATATTTCTGAGTTTGATTAAATCATTCTATTGCTCCTTGGGATTCAGGCTGGCACTCAATACACTATTTTTAATGCAAAGTTGCTGCATAACAATTGGCACCCTGTCCAGGGTGTTCTCCACCTTGTGCCCGATGCTCCCTGGGATAGGCTCCAGGTTCCCTGTGACCCTGAAAAGGATAAGCGGTATAGAAGATGGATGGACGGATGGAGTTGCTGCACAACTTGGGTGAAGATCTTACTATGAAGAACATTTGCCTGTTTGTGCAACCTTTGGAAACCCAAAAGTAGAACATAAATTTAATAATGCTTGATAGATGGGCTTTACACAAAGACTGCAGAGTGGAACAGAATGAAATCGGACCAAACAACAGTGCAATTCTATACCTCGGACGCAACATCAGAACCACAATACCTGTATGTCCCAACAGAGAAATTGAGCACACTTTCCAACATAAATGTCTGTTTATCTTTCATGTCACTGGACACAGACACAAACACTTAAATCCAGAATCATAGTTGGGTGCTAGGAAATCATCAGACAAGGGAGGAGACTGAACTCAAGGTGACTGCTTCTGACCAGTTTTGTGACAGTTAAAACCATGAACATTTCTCAGTTGGCCAAGAAGAAGCACCAGGATTTTGAAACTCTTTGGAAGCAAGACTTGATTTGTAAATAGAACCGGTCATTTATATACACAAGTCTCTATTGGAGGCTGTTGTTAAACGCTTCCAACATTATTAGCTCACAAATCTTATGAAAATTATTAGTTTTTGTAGGTTTAGGCCAATTGTCAAACAGTTTTTTCCTCAGATTAGTATTTTGATGCAGATGCAATGACACATTCAATTCAATTCAATTTTATTTATATAGCACTTTTAAGAAAAGACAGTCTGAGAATGCAGCTTTACAGAACTCCAGATACTGGTGATTTAGATCCATTATGTGCAAGATAGAGGAGACAGTGGAGAGTAAAAATGCATGAGAAGACATGTGGAAGAAACTTTGAGAGGAACCAGACCCAAAAGGGAACCCGTCCCCTTTTTGGATAAAGTTATTATGAGTCATTACCGTATACTTCCACAAGTGTAAACTATAAAACCAGACAGTAATGAGAAATGTTGAAATGATCTCCAGTACAAGCATCAGCATTATTTGGGTGATTCAAAGCATCCGAACATCCGAAATAATTTTTACCAAAACCCAGATCTGTATCTTTACAAATGAGAAACTCTATTAAGAAAAGGCTTAACTAAACAATCAGGTTTTCAGCCTGAAAAGGGAGGGGGAAGGGGGGGTTCATTCCCTGTTGTCTTCATCATTCTAGGTACTAAGGAACAACCTGCTTATTTTGCTCAAAGCAGACATGGATGATCATAATATACCAAATATTCACTAAGATAACTGAGCTTGGAGCTTTTTTATGTACCTACTGGAACATCCAGCTAGAAAGGTATTACAGTAGTCCAACATATAGGCAACAAAGACAAATGTACAGAGCAGTATGATTTGAAGCTAATCATTTGAGGCTTATCCATCCCTCCATTTTCTATACCGCTTTATCCTTTTCAGGGTCACAGGGAAACCTGGAGCCTATCCCACTGCACCTTTGTACCAGTTATGGATGCACATGTGAAATTAAACCTTTGAATCTTGAAAACATTTTAAAATAATGAGACAACAAAAATTATTTGGTAATGATTATTGTGTAATTTATAGAAGAAGAAAAACTGATGCAACTGTAGTTGTATTTTAAACAGCTGTTTTAAAAATTCCCAATTCATGAAGGATAAATATATTTTGTATTAATAAATCTTGTGCCCTTTTCCATGCAAAGCGTTGTACAGTCTGATCAACTTCCATACCTCTCCACCTCCATGTTGTCAAAAATCAAATCAACCCACAAGAGGGCCGCTTCCACCATTACCCCAACCCAAGGAGAAAGGCACAGATTAAAAGGTATGAAGGACCACTGCGATACTGCCATGAGAGAATACACCAGTCAGGTGAAATGTACCTGCAACATAGTAAGAAACTGGGCCATGATGTTGACTTTTGGCTTCATGGCCAAGTAAGAACTTAGAAATTTCCAACTTGCAAATTCTCAGTAGGAAAGATCAGTTTGAACGGCTTTTAAACTAACTCATAATTCCTAATAACTCCTACTCAGAAACAATTCTCAGTTCTCAGTTTTTCGAGAGCTCTAACTTTTCCAAGTTTCAATTCCATGACATCATTGTGTTGGCATGATGGTGCACATAGTGAAATTAAGAACAACAAAGTTTACTGTGTGATTTAAGGTCCAAGTTTGAGTTTCTGTTTATATTTGAAACTGCTTAATTCTAGGTCTACTAAATGAATAAAATGTTAATTTCTGCAAGATTTATTATTATTATTTTTGATCAAACTGCTCTTTCCTGTAATTTTCAGTGCCATTAACAGTGAACTAACCAAACAACACTTCAGTCTCAGTCTCAGTTGTTGTATATAATATATGTATACATATATATATCCTAATAAATTTTGTGATATGCATTTGCAATATTGTAAAATAAACTGATTAAAAAATAGGAGGACAAAAGGACACAAAGTAAAATCTGATTTCATGCACTTCTTCACTTCTCTTTCTTATCTTGGGCATATATTTTTTGTCGCGTTCATTTGATTTTTCTAATGTGGGAAGTAGGAGATTTTGAGTTTATAGTTGGCATGACTACAGAATAATCCAGTGCTTTATTTACAGAATTAAAAGTCATCCCCCCCCCCCCTTTATTTTATTTTTTTAGCAATAATTACCTCTTTCATCTTTACATTACATTATATTAGGAATTTATTGTGTGTGTGTGTGTGTGTGTGTGTGTGTGTGTGTGTGTGTGTGTGTGTGTGTGTGTGAGGATCATGTATTTATTTATTTTTCACACCAAGTTGTTGAGGCCCACCGGGCGCCCCCTGGCGGCCACCACTTTGAAAACCACTGGTCTAGATGCAATGGATGGATGAAACCCTATTAAAATATAAAACTATTAATGGATGTATATGTGATATATTATGGTGGCATGGTATTTGTTATGTTGTTTTGTTTTTTTATGTTTTTGTTTCTAAATACTACTTCACCAATTGTGCTGGAGCATTACTGTGATTTTACTTAATCTGCTCATACATCCTTTTAGAAAAGATTGATTATGAATTTGGAAAATACTGAAATTTCTCAATCCTGTTATTGTTGTTATTGCTATCAGAATGTTACTCTTAATATGTAGTGCATTTTATTTTGTCTACTGTGTTCATACAATATTAGAATGATATTAATGCTGAAGTTGGACAATATTTAAACTCCTTTTATCACATTGATGATTTACTAGTGCCATGATGAGTTGTGCTACAAATACATAACAGTGTCGGCGTGCCATTGAGGATGAACGTAAAGGGCTAAAATGTGTCCCAAATGTCCAAACATGTCAATAAAAATGGTTTTCTTTCAATGTTTACAAAAGAACCTTTTTAACTTTGTAAGTATTACATAGTCAGTATGTGGTGGGGAGTTTTGTTTAATTAATGTCAAGAAAGTTTAGACTAAATAGAAAATCAGAAACTGCGCCCATGTGTTTAAATTCACCCTAATATTTTCTGAAAACTTTTCTACTCTTTTTCATCTGAATTCTGTTGGCTGCTATATCACATTAAAGGTGTGTGGGGGGGGCTGCTATTTTAACAAGGATGTGTAGATAGATAGTTGTTTATTTTTATCTGAGATTCTAAAAGTGGAATCTGTGAGATTTATCCAAAGCCTGTGACTGTGTTGCAATTAGGTTGTTTGATGTAATTGTTTACTGATTGTTTAGTTGTTATTGTTATAAGCCTAATTTATATGGCCTGAACCAGAATAAATTATAAATTCAAAACTTGATTCTACTTTTAATTTTAATATAACTTTGAAGTGCTTTTAAGATGATGCACAGTGTTTCAAATCTACATCTGAATAAGTGAAAAAGGACCCATCTGCCACCAGATGGCATGTATCAAGTAGGTAACTCTGGACTTCATTTCCCATCGGCCACTGCACTGCACTACATATCACATGACCACCTGCACCTGACTCACATTTGATAATGAGCACACTTGTGTATATATAACCACTGTCTGCACTGTTTCTCTGTCTTTCGTTTGTCTTAGACTTCCGTGTTCCATGTTACCGTGTTTCTTGATCTTGTTCGTTTATGTTTAGTTTTGCCACAGTATTATGCCAAGTTGTCTTAGTGTATTTGTTTTGTTGTTTGTTTAATAAACTATTTTGAAAATCTGCAATTGCTTCCGAACTGCAACCATGAAACGTGACACCAAAAAGTTTGGGCCTTCTTGTCAATCATTTGTAATCGTCAGATACGCTTAAAATACACTTCAAACAGAAAGGGAGCAGTTGAAGAAAAATAATTTTAGATATTTGAACTTCATCTGCTGAGAAATCTAGTTATGGTAAAAAGAGTTCGAGTGAGTAAGATAAATGAAAATTAGCCAGTTAGAGAAGGCAGATATGTCCTGTCCTTGGGGTTCTTAAGTTTTGGTTTCGTTGCTTATCCTTGAACCTACAGTATGTGTGAAATGAAAAAAAAAATCAGTAAATGACACTACTGTAGCTAGCTTTTTCGTATCACCTGCTCATTTCTTGTGTGTAGGTGATCTGTGATAATCTTAGCCAGACTTGTGCATGGGTTAGCCTGGGTTACAGCTGTAGATCTTGGCCCTGGGCCAAGGGAGAATTCCAAATTAATCAAGCTATGGATAAATATTTAAGATTTCAGCCCAGAGATCTGACCCCCATCCCCCACCCCTTCCCCCTCCCCGGTCCCCTTTTGCTGCTCTAACAGCTTCCACTCTTCCAGGAACGTATTCAACTAGATTTTGAAATATGGTTCTGGGAATGTTTGGGGGGGGTGGGTGTGTCGGGGCCGAAAGATTTGGCATGCAGACAGTATTACAGTTCATCCCCAAAATTTTCATTCCGGTTGTGGGAAATCTTAAAGCTATAGCGTACATTACATTACAAATACATTCTAGACAATTATGCTTTCAGGCTTTGTGGCAACAGTTTGAGGAAGAACCACATATGAGTCTCTGTCTGTTTATAATCTCTACAGTATGTGTGAGATGAAAAAAAAAATCAGTAAATGACACTACTGTAGCTAGCTTTTTCGTATCACCTGCTCATTTCTTGTGTGTAGGTGATCTGTGATAATCTTAGCCAGACTTGTGCATGGGTTAGCCTGGGTTACAGCTGTAGATCTTGGCCCTGGGCCAAGGGAGAATTCCAAATTAATCAAGCTATGGATAAATATTTAAGATTTCAGCCCAGAGATCTGACCCCCCATCCCCCACCCCCACCCCCTCCCCGGTCCCCTTTTGCTGCTCTAACAGCTTCCACTCTTCCAGGAACGTATTCAACTAGATTTTGAAATATGGTTCTGGGAATTTTTGGGGAGTGGTTGGGTTTCTGGCAAGAAGATCTGGCATGCAGACAGTATTACAGTTCATCACCAAAATTTTCATTCCGGTTGTGGGAAATCTTAAAGCTATAGCGTACATTACATTACAAATACATTCTAGACAATTATGCTTTCAGGCTTTGTGGCAACAGTTTGAGGAAGAACCACATATCAGTCTCTGTCTGTTTATAATCTCGATTGCGTCGTAAACTTTTGAATTTAGTAGTTGTGATTTGTTTTGTTTTTTATATGTCATGTACATACCACACAAATACACATTTCTGTAAATAGGATATTGTAAATAGTGAATAGTATGCAGTCAATGCCATTTATGTTTCTTGTTTTCCTACTGGTTTTGGGATCATGCAAAGGAATGGAGGAAAGAAATTGTATATTTCTCTCCGTTTTCTATTTTTGACTGGCTCGGTTAGTTACTTTATTTTAATGGGTGCTTTCAGCAATTCAACATCAAGATCTTCTGAACTTCTGAAGCCCCCATTAATAAGGTCTATAGCTTTATAGACACAGGATATGGCCAAAACTATTTGGACACCCCTCCTAATTACTGGAGCAGTGGAAACATGTTTTCTGGAGTGATGAATCACACTTCCCTTTCAAAGGGAACTTCGACGTTGCATTTAGCAGTATGGGAACGCCTTGCGCGTGACCGGTATCTGAAGCTTGTGTAAAATCATGCCTCTACTTATAGGCCTGCCATGATCATGTGACGTGGCAATTAAGCACGTCGCATGATATATATATATATGGCACCTGTGAACCACGCCGCCAGCCTTATTATCTTCAGCGAGACTGCATGTCTGTTGTTTGTGTGACAAAAAACGCTTCATTTCTACTCGATATTTTCTCAAAATCTCTTAACTTTTCTATCCCTTTTTAAAGAAAAAGAGAGGTAAGTAATGAGCGAGAAAGAGTTAAAGAAGTGTGTAACGTGCTCCCGTTTCATCACGGGGGGAAAAGTGCACACTTTCTTGGTGAAGTGTTAGTGGTGTAGTATGCGATGGCAACCTCGAGAGGCTGCGCATGGTAACGCTACATTAAGCTACATTAATACTTCACACTGCAGAAACTCCCCTGTTTTCCAGAAGTTATGACAAAATCTCACTTCTGAAAACCATGCTTAAGCCATAGTCATAACTCCACGATGTTGGATTATTTGGCCATTGTGGGAATGAATGGCATGGCTATTTAGCTATGCCCGAGGTGGAGGAGGCGCTTGCTAGCTACCTCTCTCCACCGATGGCAGGTAATTACAGGGGCCGGCTTGCATCCAAGGTGGCATTGGTGGGGCGCCACCGCAGTAGTAGTCTTGCTTGTGGGTCACTGCAGACAGTGACAGGGTTGCAGGCCTACCAAGCAGACCTGCTGAGTGAGCTCGACTTATGGCAAAGAAAAAGTTGTCTCAAGCTCATCCGGGTGTCCACGAGTGGAACCTGGGCCAGTACTAGTATGGGGGAAACCCAGAAGGCGAGTATGGCAGCCCGCCAACCCCCGCAGACAGCCAGGGGAACCGGGCGGCCACAGTCGCGGTCTGCTGTTAGGCCTGATCTGAGAATGGTCATAAAGGCCAAGCAGGCAAAGATGAGCGGTCCTGAAGGGCTGTGGAGGGATGTATCCGGGGACATGAGGTTGTTAGGGCAGGTAGCCCCCAGTGCTACTGTAGGGCCTCCCATAGCCAAGGTGGTCCCCAAGTTTTCGTGTTCCCTGGTCAGCAAGCTGTCACAGGGCAACGGAAATCTGATGCTTCTCTCCAATAGAATGTGGAATAGCTAACGTCACTAGGAGACCATCGGGCAGCGTGCAAGCTACGGCCAAATGTGTCTCCATGGGTTCTGTCTACCATAGAAAGGGTTACCGGGTCCAGTTATAGCTCGACCCCCCCGTTCACAGGTGTGCTCACCACAGTAGTCAGCACAGACCAGAGCCCGACGTTGACGCAGGAAGTAAGCTCCCTTTTGGACAAGGGGGTCCTGAAACATGTACCCCGTTCTCTCAGGGAGGGAGGTTTACAGCCTTTATTTCCTGTTCCGCAAAAAAGTGGGAATATGCGGCCAATTTTAGATCTGCATCATCTGAACCGTACTCTTCGGACATACAGGTTCAGAGGCTGATGTTCAAACTTATTGTGCCACAGATCCAGTTCGAGATATGTAATGCATATTTTAATTTACTTCACACAAACTGATCATTACCACAGAAGTCATTTCAGAAACAAAGATTCACTCAAATCACAAATGTACACATTGGTAGGGATCGTAAAACCCCGAAACACACGACTCATCCCTTAATTCATTAAACACACTGTAAGCATTCTGGTCAGCAAACCCCCAGGAAACACATGTCTCTGTCTCTGTCTCTCTCTCTCTCTCTCACCCACACACTTCAGAACGGTCACCCCGGGAAAACACGTGTAGGACGGTGTGTGTATAGGCCTACAGGACATCGCCCGAAAAACGTGTCTTCTAGTTTAAACAAAACTATCGATTCTTTTAAGCAACACTTTAAACATTTTACATCCTAAAGGGTTATGTTGAGAAGGCATGTAATACGCACGTTTCTTATAAAACACCGTCTTTAAAACGTTTACCTCCTAAAGGGAACTATTTAGAAGGTATGTAAAAACTTTTTTTTCCTTTTTACATTTCATCGGGTATATCAAAGTTGTAGAGTATTTATTTCAGTAAATTTTTATTCAAAGTCATGCCATTTTCTCAAAATGTAATCAATAAAGTTTCATTTATTTCACAAGCTTACATTCTGCTCATTTATGTTCACATTCAACCATCATGTATTTTCTAACAGCGGAGCTATACAAAACAATCCCCCACAATCTAAATTTAATGTGTGGTTGCAAGATAAAAATTCTAATTTATTGAATTAATAAAATATTTAAAGTTGTACACATCATTTTGATGAGTTGTGTTCAAAATGTTGATAATTACATCAACTTAATATTGTGTGTAATTTCTGCATTAATTGATTTAAAACAAAATTTACGTTGTAGTACATTTACATTTATTCATTTAACAGAGTGTTAGAGGACCTGTAGACTGAACAAATACTAAGGACATTACAATGTGTCTCATTTCCCTTACAATTAAATTCTACTAAAGGAATGCATTTGGGGGATATTCTCAAATGTGATATGACCAATAGTGTACTCGTGTATAGGCTACACCTGCTAATACATTTGATGGACTAGTTTGCACCACTACACGTAGCTAATGCTAGTCATATTTAGCAGTGTAATTTGAATATCTACTCCTTAGTTTACCGTAGCAGTGGATAAGGACGAAAAAGTTTCATTTGACAAATACGCTCATCTAGAGAGGGATTTTCATTTGTGCTATAGGAAAGATAAGCATGATTACATTTCTGCTTATTCATGTAAACCTCAACTACATTGTGTAATCTAATTTCATGTATTGATACATTTTTTATTTTATTTAAAAATCTTTTGTCATTCGCACATGTAGCGTTCTAGTTCCACAGCCTTTGGATTGTGGATAGTTCTATGAGAGAGATAAAAGTAGAAGACACAAGAGTGTTTCTTTTTTGTCTATATTGCTCATTTCATTCAGTGCTTTAACGTCTATAAATCCTGCAGAGATGTTACGTATGAGATTTATAATGTAAATCACACTGGATTTTACATACTATTGTCATACAACTTAAAGGCAGTCACTTTTCCTGGTTTAAAAGACTGCATTCTACTGCAGACAATCTAAATGGAGCAACGTAATTTTAACAATGATTGTCAACTTAACAACTTGTGTTCACAATTATGGGAATTTAGTACATAACACTTAAATTCCTTTTAAATAATGTGAAAGTGTGTTTGTGTGTGTCATATTTTTGTTTGGATGTGTGTGTGTAATACATATAGCCTTTTTCTAAAAAAGGTTGAGCTTTTTCGGCGCGTTAGGACAAACATCAGCCATGTTGTAAGCTCTCACACGTTGTTCTAAGTACAGAGTATTATAAAACCTAGAGGGATGCTCGACATTTATAGACCGGTTCGTATGCATGCGTTTGTCTGTACGTACACGTGTGTGTTTGTGTGTGTGTGTGTATGTGTGTGTGTGTCGTATTTCTGGTTGGATGTGTTATACACATGGCCGTTCCAAGTATGGTAACGTTTGTGTCAGGAATGTTTGTGAACCAGATTTAACATAACTGTATATATATATATATTTTTATGACCATT
Source organism: Ameiurus melas (assembly GCA_012411365.1). Lineage (NCBI taxonomy): Eukaryota > Metazoa > Chordata > Actinopteri > Siluriformes > Ictaluridae > Ameiurus > Ameiurus melas. Next base: position 20,864,353 of record CM022768.1, on the reverse strand, counting down.
TATTTCACAAGCTTACATTCTGCTCATTTATGTTCACATTCAACCATCATGTATTTTCTAACAGCGGAGCTATGCAAAACAATCCCTCACAATCTAAATTTAATGTGTGGTTGCAAGATAAAAATTCTAATTTATTGAATTAATTAAATCTAAATGGAGCAACGTAATTTTAACAATGATTGTCAACTTAACAACTTGTGTTCACAATTATGGGAATTTAGTACATAACACTTAAATTCCTTTTAAATAATGTGAACGTGTGTTTGTGTGTGTCATATTTTTGTTTGGATGTGTGTGTGTGGAATGCATCAGAATGGGGGGTTTTACGGTGTTGACCTTTGACTTAGGCCTGACTCGGAGTGCTTCATATTCTATGTGAAGGGACAGAGAACTTGAAAAGCAAATCGAGTTTCAAAAAAACATCACGTCCTTTATCCACATCGAAAAAACCCCCCGGCTGTACATCCGTTTGACATTACCCAATATTGAATCTTTTCATGTTCTAACATTTTTTCTATTCTTGCCAAAAAAGGGTGAGCTTTTTTCGGCGCGTTAGGACAGACATCAGCTCGTTCACCCACATCAGCCTTCATCAAGATAAGGTAACAGACGATGAGTAATGCGGTTTCTGCACTGTTTATATTACGAAAACCTGATTGAAGTGCATCATTTAACATATTATTCTCGCTAACGCATCTGTGACAACACAGCTTTCTCAAGAACTTTTGAGATCAATTTTTGAAATCTGTGAACAATACACACAAAATACCACGATGGTGAACCATGTTCTTAAGTACAGTTACAAGAATACATGTGAAATATCATATTGGACAGACATTTTAAGCATTAAACCATTAAACCATCAAAGAGATTTGATTACATGGATTATCCAGCTCTGGATGCTGTTTTTGATTCAGTTCAATTCAATGTGATTTGTTTAGCGCTTTTAGCAATGCACATTGTCTCAAAACAGCTTTACAGTAACATTTAAACACAGGATAGAGATTTTAAGTGTGTGAATTTCTCCCTATTAAGCGAGCCAGTGTTGATGGTGATGAAGAAAAACTCCCTAAGATGATATGAGGAAGAAACCTGGAAAGGAACCAGACTCAGAAGGGAACCCATCCTCATCTGGGTAACAACAGATAGTGTAAAAGTAAAATAAAGTTCATTATGGTTTTTATATAAAGTCTGTTTGTTGACCTAGTCCACTGTTCACTAAAGGAGACCTGATATATTGATGTATTTGATCAATACATTCTCACAGCGGTGTGGTTAGGAGATGCGATGCCATATTAATAAGCGATAAACATACAATCTATTCACAAGGGTGAGGCTAATGAGTTTGGGTTTGGAAGAATATTTCATAAAAAGGTTACTTCAAGAAAAATAAATATTAACAACTAGATCATATAGATAATGGAGTAATTGTGAGACATTCTTGTTGTGTCATGTTAAAAAAAAAAAAAACAGTTTCAGTTTGAGACACCTAAATGGGAGGGGACATATCAAGAATTAAAGGGCGTGTCTGTAAAGATGAAAGTGTGTGTGTATGTATATATATAGGTATCATCAGCAGTGAAAGGTACCTACTTCTACTGTGACCTCCTGCAGTAAACAAGCTGAAATTCTGTCAGACCCAAAGACTACAATCAGGTACGAGTGACTCTTTACACATGCTTTGTAAACATTGTAAAGTAATTTCAAGTCAAATTTAAGTACATGAGGGGAAGAAAAAAAAAAAAAACCTCAGTAAATCTTTATGTCTCAAGCTCTCTATTCTACCAGAGACCTAATGATGGACACTTATAGAAGTGTTTGACGAAAGTGCTTGTCAAATTAGTAAATGTACATCATTGTATAGTATATTGCTTATATAATATATGTTGCTTTGAGTTTCTTTCTACTTTGTCTTCCCTAGCATGTGTTACAGAAGTGAGTATTACTCTGAGGGCCGCTTCCCAGAAAGGTTCTGCGATGTGGGACAGGTGTTCGATAACGTGGTACCCCAGGTGGTCTTTCCTGGTAAGCAGCATAGAACTGCTTTGACCACCATGCATTATGGAAGATTATATGTAATTTGAAAACTTAAGCTAATATTCAAATTATCTATCTCTCTCTCTCTCTCTCTCTCTCTCTCTCTCTCTCTCTCTATCTCTCGCTCTCTCTCTCTCAGATGGTCAGTTATCAGTGCTCTCTGTAGAACTTCTCAAGTCCAAAACAGGCCAAAACCGTCTGGAACATCACACGGACCGCTACCAAAGCGATAACCTCATTGTCCGCAGAGGGCAGAGCTTTCAGATTTGGATAGAGCTCTCACGAGCTTTTAACCCCAACTCTGACCATCTGCAGCTCCTGCTTAAACAAGGTCAATTTTTTATTAGTTAACAATTAATGGTATCTTGATGACTAGCTCATGGGCATTATGGATAATATACATCCATGTTTTTGTGTGTGTGTGTGTGTGTGTTTGTTTTACAGGCTCTCTGCATAAGTCAAGAGACATTGTAGTGACTGTCCCTCTAGTTAACGAGTTTCAGGGCAACTGCTGGCAGGCCAAGATTATCGGACAGAACATCAGTAAGATAAAACTGTCTGTCATCTCCCCACCGACTGCTCCGATTGGTCAATATGAGCTCAGTGTGATAACAGGAGCCAGCACATTCAGTCCCAAGCCTGAAAACGATATCTACCTGTTGTTTAACCCTTGGTGTGAAGGTAAAGCATGGGCAGAAATATGATATTAGCAATCTGTGAATTTCACATGAATTCAACGATCCTAAGGAAACAGCTCTATTTCTCACTCTCTGTCACTTTCAGATGACTCTGTGTTTATGGATAATGAGGACGAGAGGAACGAGTATGTTCTGAATGATGTGGGGATTATCTACAATGGGACGGAAAATCAGATTGGATTCAGGACGTGGAACTTTGGACAGGTATTGCCCAGTTTCCCCAACAGCCATGTCATACCTCATACCTCTAGCTGTCCTTACCTCCAAAATGACTCCAAAAGTTCTTTTGGTACAATTTCTTTATTTTTTGGTATGTATTCAGACGGTTATGATGCTGTTGCAGGGCAAGGCAAACACAAAATTATGTGAATGGTTTTGGCTGAGCTGTATGTTCCCTCACATGCTCAGCAGTTCTTATAGCTTATATAGCTTATAGCTTATATAGCTAATAGCTTCACTAACTTAAAGGTCCAATACATGTTACTTGTAATTAATAAAAAATATCATATGTATTATATGCATATGCCTATGTTGGAGTGTAACAGTGCATTATCCTGTGTATAGTTTGCTGATGGGATTCTGGAAGCGTGTCTGTTCATACTACGGAAGGGTCAAGCCCCTGCTTCTGGTTGGGGAGACCCCATAACCATCACCAGAGTTGTGTCAGCCATGGTGAGTGTCTTCCACGGCAAAATATAAACGCATTAGTGTATAAATAAACTTTAATAATAATAATAATAATTTATAATGACACATAGAAGCCCTGTGCTGTGTGATGGTTAGTGGAGTTACCACAGTACCAGCCTCCAGCAACAGAAAAGATAACTTGTTTGCCAGTATTAAAAAAACGATGTTCAATTACTGATTTATTTCCTGCAAATCATACCGTGACACGAATATTCCCACACATCATCCAGTTTTTAAACATTTCTAATTGTTGTTAGTATGAAACTTATTTCACCTAGCATAGAGGGGATAGAGTTCTATACTTAGAGTGTGCACCTTAATAATGATCAAAAACATGGTGACATGGCCTAATGTATAATGCTACATACTGTATTTACATCGCTCATGTAGTCTGTGCACACTCAAGTTGAAAAATAACTTTGCTGTGTCAAATATTTACAATAGAGGTCAGCTTGAATTTGGCGAAGAATGGAACAGTATCAAACCTGAAGTGTGTATGATAGGACAGGATGGAAATGATGCTTAACAGCTTGAATTTCTCACTGCCAGGTCAATACTAATGATGATCAAGGTGTGTTAACTGGTAAATGGTCAGGTGACTATGCAGACGGCACTGCTCCGACAACATGGAGTGGCAGTGTGGACATTCTGAAGCAGTACCACAGAAGCAAAGGAACGCCTGTCAAATACGGGCAGTGCTGGGTCTTCTCAGGGGTCACCACTACAGGTAATGGTTCACCATATAATGTTTTTTTTTATACTGAAAGATGTTCTGTAGTATAGTTTTTTTTCTAGTTATGGACTTTTTAAATTATGTCCTCTTTCTCTCTCTAACTGTATTTGTCTCTCTATATCCCTGTCTGTCTCGTTCTGTGTCACTCTCTGTCTCTCTGTACGTATCACCATCCCAGTTCTCAGGTGTTTAGGCATTCCAACTCGCAGTGTCACAAACTTCAGCTCTGCACACGACACGGACAATTCCTTGACCACTGACGTGTATTACGATGAGAACCTGCGATTGATTGACAATTTCAACAAGGATTCTATTTGGTACAAACAATCCCAATCTGATTTCCCACATTTGAAGTCGTTATGTGCAGAATTTGTTGTAGAGTCTGAAATTAAAAAGGAAGCCAATTTGTTCCGTGGCTCTTCGTGTAGAGAAACTTTGACATTCTCGACAATATTTAGTTCTGAAAACACACTAAACAGACTAACACTTAACAGCATGGGAATCTCTCTCTCTCTTTCTGTCTCTCTCTCTCTGCAGGAATTATCACGTGTGGAATGACTGCTGGATGGCCCGGCCTGATCTGCCACCCGGCATGGGCGGCTGGCAGGCTGTGGATGCCACACCTCAAGAGACGAGCCAGGGAATGTACTGCTGTGGCCCTGCACCAATAGCAGCCATTCGTGATGGACTGGTCTATCACAAATATGATGCGCCCTTTGTCTTTGCTGAAGTAAGGACACATCTTTTAAAAAATTTAGATCTTCCTTGGCTTGAATGTTGAATAATACATGTAAGAAAATCCTTCGATCAGTAAACAAAAGAATCCTAAACATATGTTTTTTAGATAAAAATAATTTACAATAGAATAGGATAAACATACCCTTTTTTTTTTTTTTTTTAAAAAAAAAAAAAAAATTTATAAATCCTAAACGTTCTGAAATCAGCAGTAATCGTTGATTGTATTCATGTGTTTGTAGGTGAACAGTGACAGGATCTTCTGGCAGAGACAAGCTAACGGCACCTTTGCTCCGATCTGCTGTGAGAAGAAGACAGTGGGTCATCACATCAGCACCAAGGCAGTCGGCTCTGACCGCAGAGAGGACATCACACACCTCTACAAACACCCAGAAGGTAAAAACACTTTACACACACCTACTCCAGCGTCTTCTTATCCACTAATATATATATATATATATATATATATATATATATATATATATATATATATATATATATATATAATTTTTTTTTTTTTTTTTTTTTTTTAACATGTTTTTATTTCCTGCTTTCCACCTCATCTTTAGGATCTAAAGAGGAGAGAATCGCTGTGGAAACTGCTTGCCGCTACGGCTCCAAACCCAACACCTACTCCTGCGCTGTGAAGAATGACGTCACATTAAAAATTGCCCTGAATGGGGAGGAACCTCAGCTAGGTCAAGATGCTCATCTGTCCATCATTGTGAGTAACGGCAGCTCTAACAAGCGCAGTATCTTCCTCTACTGCCAGGTGGCAGTCATGTACTACACTGGAGTGCAAAAGGGCACTGTGATGAAAAAGGATACATCTGTGGATCTCCAACCCCATGAAGGTACGAGACTACTCAGAGCTAGTCTACTTACAACCTAATGTTTTCATGAACAGCTTTATTGTTGTAGCCTTGGCATAGATTAAGTGTCTCTGTCTCTTTTTTCTGCTATAGTTAAGGCACTTGAATTGACCCTGCCTTATGACCAGTACAAGGACCAGATTGTGGACCAGGCGGCGCTGATGCTCACCGTGACTGGACAAGTCAGTGAGACCAAGCAGGTTCTGGCCACCATCTTCAACTTCCGCCTGTGCACGCCTGACCTCATCATCACCGTAAGTCCTCGAGTGACTTCCATTTGAAGTTTTCTACTTACAGCCTTCACTTCCTTAGCATGACTTGTTGATGTACTACGCTGGAATGTGTCCATCTGTCGTTTTAAACACGTCTCCATTCAGGTGTTTATTTTTTTAATTATGCCGCTTGTCTCAGAAGATCCAAATCAGTCCCTGTGAATGTACAGCTGCACTACCGCCAGTGCTGCTTCTACAGAAAATGAAAAATCCAAAAATCCAACATTACTCGAGAACATCGGCAGTAGGAGTGCGCCACACGTTGTTTCTTTTTCCCGTTCCTTTCATTCCATGCTTATTTTATATATAGGTTTTCTATTTATTATGCGTGAACTTGGAGCTCCTGTTTTGTACGAACCGATTTTCTGGCCCACGAATCGTAACATTGTCACATGTGCAATTCTGCTTTACAGCCTGTAGGAGATGCCGTAGTGGGGAGAGAGATGACTGCTAAAATCACATTTAAGAATCCACTACAACGTGTCCTGAGGAACGCTGCATTGCATGTCGAGGGCTTGGGCTTGCTGACCTCAGAAGTGATCAACATGTAAACCCTGCACTTGCTTATTATTTAGCTGACTTTAGAGGTTTTTTAATACAATGAACAGTCATTTCACTAAACCAATTTCTAAAACAAAAAAAGACTGATTACAAAATATACTTCACAATGTTCAGAGCCTCCTTTAGGTTAATATGTTTATGGCTAAGCTTGGCAAATGATACTTCTGACTCGATGTAATCATTTACTTCAGTTTGGCAGTTTGTTTCGAAGCTTTCATGCACACGCTGTTCAAACTGACCGTTCAATCGTTCCTTCTCACCTAGTGATGTGGAGAGTCTGGCGGTCATCACTGTGAAGGTGAAGTTCACACCCTTCTTATCCGGTCGGCGCAAGCTTCTCGCGTCTCTGGACTGTCGGCAGCTCAGGCAGGTTCACGGTGTTGCTGACATCCTCATCAAGTAGAAGTGAAATACTTGAAAAACCAAAGTATATGTATATGTATGTACTACTATACTCTCATAATAACTCTATTACTGTAACATCAGCCTCTTTTTCTTACATTGGTATCTTTTTGAAACTGTATATCACGGGGAAAGTACAGGAACTATGGAAGTCAATTATAATTCAGGTTGGGAATGCAAGAAGTAATTCAATTTGACATTAAAAGAAAAAAAATTCCACTATGAAAGCATCTCGATTCCTGGTTTGTATTTGTTGTTTTTGTTGTTGTTGTTGTTAAGTAATGAATGAATTTCTTTTAAAATAAATTCTTACCAACGCACAGGCTGTGTAATATCAATTTCAGTACGCACACATTTGTTAGTATTTTATATCTGATTGTAAAATCGAACCATTAAACATTAGAGGAAGAGGTAGTCGTTTGAGAGTCTGAGTAAAAACAACTAGGCTAAAACATTTGCGTAGGTACAGAAATAGAAAACGTATATCAAACACCTGACTGTGGGACAAATTCCATATGCTTGGCAAGCTGTAAATTTTGTCCAATTATACTTTTTGCGACGATCGCAGCAAACTTCGGGAGAGCGCATTTGAACACTTTACTGGAGTTTGATCACATCACATCCGTAATATATTTGCCTACGTGGCGTACGTATATAGCACTCCCAGGCACATCATGCATGAAAACTTCTGTATGAAATCAGCAAGGTGAATTTCAGGCATGAATGAATGGCTGCTATGGTTCCTGTACAGCAGCAGATGTCACTGTGCTCTCGGTTTTCAATGAGACTAAGCTTTGGCTCAGTTACTGGAACAATCAGGAAGAAGCATCAAAAGTTTCACAAGGCTTCATCCGCCAATCACTAAACACGTTGAAAAAATCTACATAAAATCTAGCAACCATCACCAGACTTGATAACGATAGCAAACAATGCATGAACTAAGCAGGAATGAATGAGTAGTTCTTTATTAAAACTTTTCTCGAAACTAAGCAGGAATGAATGAGGACTTTGTACAACACACACATGCTCTTCAGGTTTATTTAAGGTTCGTAGCTTCCAAAAAAGGGTACCCTGTACCCTAGAGGAACCCTGTACCCTGTTATACTCATTGCGGTGATGGCAGCAACACTTTTACAATACAGTTCGACAGCTCATAGCTAACTGCAGGAACTATACAAGAACTAAGCAGGAATGAATAAGTAGTTCTTTATTAATAATTGTCTTATTTTGATTAACCACTACGAAGTTCAGTATTAACGATGCAGTAATTACTGAATAATGCACTGTTTGCTCATTTTGCATAACACACAGTAGATGATTTTTTTAAGAAAGAAAATCACATTTAGTGTTTTATAAAGCGGCCTGGAGTGATGAATGTATGATCACTATAAATTGGAACAACAACGATAAATGTGTGGTTGAGCCGTCTGTTATAAAGGAAACAATGAAATTTATTCTCAGTCTAAAGCATTTTGATGGCGCAGTGGTACCTGTGTTCCCAGTGTTCCCAGTGTTCACCATGACCCTGACCGGGACAAAGTACACATTGAAGATGAATAATTGAATTCCAGTGTAGCACGTCACGTGTACGATCTCCCAGAGTCTACTGGGTTTTTGAGCAGTATTTAATACAGATGTGATTTGGTGGTTATCATACAGATGTGATTTGGTGGTTATAGAACATCTGGTTCTGTATGTCTGCTGGCTCAGAGCTATCAAAATGACCGAAAAAATGGAAGGAATGTAAATAATTAATTGTCCTCGCTGTTTAGACTAAATATTCCTTTAATAAGGTTAGACCTAGTATTTGTGACACTGTTATGACCAGACACCGGGATAAACAGAAGGAGTGAATGGGTGTGTAAACACAATGAGGAAAGTCATTCATACTGTAATTGCTTCATAACAATGAGATCACAGACAAAAAGAGAACTCAGACATCATGTCATGTTTCTGGCACGTTCTGTAACTTTTAGTTCGTGACTTTCCCTTTTTCACCTTCCAACGTCAATGATACTGAATAAAATCACATCAAGTACTTCACCCAAGCTTTGTTTCTATGGAAACCAGCTACTGCACTTCCCACAACACTCTTAGCAAACATATTTCAGTCATGACATCTCACCATTTTTTTTTTGCTTGCACAAATTAATCTTTATTTGAAGCGTACCTACACAGGCCATATTTAGAGATATATAACTTTAATAAAATGATACAGACTGCGATGGACTGGCACCCTGTCCAGGGTGTACCCCGCCTTGTGCCCAATGCTTCCTGGGATAGGCTCCAGGTTCCCCCTTGAAAGGAGTGAGCAGTTGAAGATGGATGGATGGATGAAAACGATACTGGAGGTAATTTTTTTTTATTATTAATGCAAAGTTTATTACCAATTCAGCATCATAGCATTATACCATCATTCAGCCTGACATAGGAGCTTCTCTATGTTTTTTAAGAACCAGGAACAGTAATTACAGTTTGCAAAAATTTATAGGAGGACATTCTTAGAAGATATTTCAAGAATGTGCTGTTAAGAAATACAAAGTAGTTCCAACACAAGGACATATCTTTATACAATATATATATACAGTGGTGTGAAAAAGTGTTTGCCCCCTTCCTCATTTCCTGTTCCTTTGCATGTTTGTCACACTTAAGTGTTTCAGAACATCAAACCAATTTAAACAATAGTCAAGGACAACACAAGTAAACACAAAATGCAATTTGTAAATGAAGGTGTTTATTATTAAAGGTGAAAAAAAATCCAAACCATCATGGCCCTGTGTGAAAAAGTGATTGCCCCCCTTGTTAAAACATACTATAACTGTGGTTGTCCACACCTGAGTTCAATTTCTCTAGCCACACCCAGGCCTGATTATTGCCACACCTGTTCACAATTAAGGCATCACTTAAATAGGAGCTGCTTGACACAGTAAGGTCCACCAGAAGATCCTTAAAAGCTACACATCATGCCGAGACCCAAAGAAATTCAGGAACAATTGAGAAAGAAAGTAATTGAGATCTATCAGTCTGGAAAGGGTTATAAAGCTATTTCCAAAGCTTTGGGAATCCAGCGAACCACAGTGAGAGCCATTATCCACAAATGGCGAAGACATGGAACAGTGGTGAACCTTCCCAGGAGTGGCCGGCTGCCCAAAATTACCCCAAGAGCGCAGCGAAGACTCATCCAAGAGGTCACAAAAGACCCCACAACAACGTCCAAAGAACTGCAGGCCTCACTTTCCTCAGTTAAGGTCAGCGTTCATGCCTCCACCATCAGGAAAAGACTGGGCAAAAATGGCCTGCATGGCAGAGTTCCAAGGAGAAAACCACTGCTGAGCAAAAAGAACATCAAAGCTCGTCTCAATTTCTCCACAACACATCTTGATGATCCCCAAGACTTTTGGGACAACACTCTGTGGACCGATGAGACAAAAGTGGAACTCTTTGGAAGGTGTGTGTCCAAGTATATCTGGCGTAGAAGGAACACTGCATTTCATAAAAAGAACATTATACCAACAGTAAAATATGGTGGTGGTAGTGTGATGGTCTGGGGCTGTTTTGCTGCTTCAGGACCTGGAAGACTTGCCGTGATAAAAGGAACTATGAATTCTGCTGTCTACCAAGAGATCCTGAAGGAGAATGTCCGACCATCTGTTCGTATACTCAACCTGAAACGAACTTGGGTTCTGCAGCAGGACAATGATCCTAAACACACCAGCAAGTCCACCACCGAATGGCTGAAGAAAAACAAAATGAAGACTTTGGAGTGGCCTAGCCGAGTCCTGAACTGAATCCTATTGAGATGTTGTGGTATGACCTTAAAAAGAGGCCGTTCATGCGCGGAAACCCTCTAATGTAACTGAATTAGGACAATTCTGCAAAGATGAGGGGGCCAAAAATTCCTCCAGGACGCTGTAAAAGCCTCATTGCACGTTATCGCAACGCTTGGTTGCAGTTGTTGCAGCTAAGGGTGGCCCAACCAGTTATTAGGTTTAGCGAGACGCTACTTTTCACACAGGGCCATGATGGTTTGGATTTTTTTCACCTTTAATAATAAACACCTTCATTTACAAATTGCATTTTGTATTTACTTGTGTTGTCCTTGACTATTGTTTAAATTGGTTTGATGTTCAAACAGAAACAAGTGTGACAAACATGCAAAGGAACAGGAAATGAGGAAGGGGCAAAACACACTTTTCACACCACTGTATATATATTATATATATATATATATATATATATATATATATATATATATATATATATATATATATATATATAGATAGATATATATATATATATACACACACACACACACACACAAATTCTAACAGTTTCAAATAGTTAAGCTGTCTAAAGTAAGCAGGAATCAATGAGGACTTTGTACAACACACTCACTCGTGTCAGGTTTATTTAAGGTTCGTAGCTTCCAAAAAGAGTTCTATCTGGACATCAAAACATTTCTGTTGTAGGTTAGAACCCTGGAGGAACCCTGTTCCCTGTTCAAACAGTACTCTGTACCCTAGAGGAACCCTGTACCCTGTTATACTCGTTGCGATGATGGCAGCAACACTTTTACAATACAGTTCGAAAGCTCATAACTAACTATGCAGGAACTATGCGGGAACTAACAGGAATGAATAAGTAGTTCTTTATTAATACTGTTCTTACTTCGATCAACTACTAAGGAGTTCAGTATTAACGAACAGTAATTACTGAACAGTGCACTGTTTGCTCATTTTACATAACACATAGTAGGTGATTATTATTATTTATTTTAACAAAGAACGCTTAATAAAGTAATAAAACCTCAATGGTAAGAGTGTTGTAGCTAAGAATGATCATTATACAGTATATTTATTTATAATATTTAGTTTTTGGTAGTGATCATTTTTTATTTTTTTTTAATGTTCAGTTCCTAAATTTGATGTACATCATTTCTCAGCATTTGGACACTTGTACTAATTAGTGGCACTATATATCATGTCCATGATGTTACATTTTGATTTCACTGACCTCATTCATTCATTGCCAAACGTGTTCGATTACCAAGCACTTGCTGACGTCTTTTGCTGGCCCTTATTGCAAAAAAGATGACACACTGACAAGTTTGTGCATGGCCTGAGTGTTGTCATTCAGCTGAATCACTCGAATGGAGATAATGAACACTTTATTACGTCATGATGTTTCTACACTTCCTTGTTTGCTCTGCCGAACCTCTTTGAGTGCTTGAGTGACGTCATGCGCTTACAACCGGAACATGTTTCACACTTTAACATGTTTCACAATTAACACCAAAAGAAAGAAAGGTGAAAGAGTCTTTGAGTTTATTATGAGGTTTCTTTAAAGTTACTTGTGGACGAATAGGTTCTGAGTCAAATCTTTGAGTCAACACTTTTCCGTGAACCTGGGATTTGAAAAATCCCGAAATACCTTTTTGGGAAGGTTTTTGAATAAAACTTTGAATAAAGTTTTTTCTAATTTGTTGAATATGTAGAGGTTTGACATGTTTAACCCCAATGCTAATACCTGCATATATATATACCTATATATATATAAATATACCTATATATATATAAAGCTTATTTTTAAAAATTTTCCCCTACCATTTTTGTTATCTTTATTTTCAGATGCTATCCTCCCTCTAGCAATGACACATTTGCTCTTATTATAACCTTTAATTAGACATGCTGGTTTCAAACAACTAGTGAAATGTTCCTTAATTAACTTCGCTGTTTGAACCTTTGTTTTGTGTCAAGTCTTACTAGAGCCTTATTATGCTGTTTTTATGTGTTGTTCTCCCCAGTCGTGGTTCAAAGCCGATATTCAATTATTTGTGCTTTTATATAGCAAAGACGTCCAAAATCCCAAAATTATATTTGTTCATGAATGAATAAAATCCAGAAAATCTATATATGTAGAAATCGTGATATTATATCTGATGTCATACGTGGAGACACTAAACTATGTTGCCAAGTTACTGAGCTACTGAACCAATTAATCAATTAACAAATAATTAACAAATAACATCTAATGTTGCATTTTTCTTTACATAAATCACCTCAGAATCCAGTGAGTGACCACAGCAGAGTGACCTAACTTCCAGCTTTTATATATATATATATATATATATATATATATATATATATATATATATATATATATATATATATATATATATATATATATATATATATATTTATATGTATGTATATGTATATATATGTATATATATATAAATAAACAAAAATCAGTACAATACACAGGGACTCAAAATCACCATAAATAAAAATGACTGAAACTCGCATTCAAAAGCTAAGATTTTTGTGTTAGCAATGGCAACTTAAAAGCCACAATGAACACAAAAACTGTTCAGTGATGTACTGAAGATGCTGTTCTCAGGACGTCTGGATTTTACCCACAGTAAAAGTTGCTGATGTGTCGGTTCAGGATGTAGAAGAGACAATTGTTGTAGTTGTACAAGACATCAAGCTAAATATGGATGCAAAAAGACCTACAGGAAGAACGCAGTCTATGTATAAGAGTATAATAATAAGAAGAAAAAGAAGTAGAAGTAGAAGTAGTAGAAGAAGAAGAAGCAGATGAAGAAGAAACATTTATTTGTAGTGCATACATGTGGTAACTCAAAGTTCTGTACAATCAAGTGGCACAAGGAGAAAATAAAAGCAAATGTTCAAGAAAAATATAAATCTAAAGATCCATAAGATAAGTATAAAAATAAAGTGTAAGGAGATTAAAACATAGAGAAATTTAGACTAAAGTCAAATGTATGCAACTATAAATATCAAAACAAACAAAGGAAGTACTTTTGAATTCATTCCAAATTAAAAACTTGTCAACAATAATGTTGCTGAATGAGCTTAATGTTCCATCATTTTTTTTAGTGATGTGAAATGTTCACACTAATTATGTGTGTCGGTGTGTGTGTGTGTGTGTGTCGGTGGGTGTGTTTGTGTGAATATAAATATGTTCAGGCATGTGTTAGTGAGAGAAGAAGAAAAGCAGGTAGCACCAGGCTGCTATTTTCTCCTGTGAGAAACACACAGAATACAGTCAGACACAAGAACTGCAGAACAACAGTCAGGTAAGAGCTGATGTTGACTTGATTCTCTTGTGTGTCTGCAAAGAGTGGAAGTGTTTTCATGACTATGAGCTGTGAAAACCAAGATCTGCTGATCTTGACTTAGCCAATTTCGAAATACAAGCATGTCAGTGAAAACCAAGCCAATACTTTTGATCATGTAAAAGCTACCTTGTTGGTTTTTAAATAGAAAAGTAGTCAAACCAAGTTATTTTCTATTACTATTACTAAGAATAACTCAAACTAAAAGTATATATATAAAAACCTATTAGGTTGTTATTCAAGCCTTGAAATCTTATTTACAAATATTTACAACTTATTAGATTACCGTTTAGATCTACAACCTGCATATGCATTCTGTAACTTCCCTGTGATTTATGATTATATGTACAGAAGAATCCCCTCCATGCCGTGCTGTTATAGCAAAATCACTGATGGGGTGGTATGATGATGCAGAGTTACACGTTTTCTCATAATAGCACGTCCCAAAGTGTTTTATTCCACTTCTACCACAGCGATTTGTTTTACTTATTAAAGAACATGTGCTTTTTATCCATTTAGAATTATACTTAATGTTATCTAACTTCCACAAAACAAGTGGACATTACTTTACGTTACATTACAGTAGAAGGAGTGAGAAGGAACATCTCATTCCTTCTCACTTGAAGTTAATAAGGCCAAAAATAAGCAGCTTTTCATGCACACTTCTGTCTTTATTCATATAAACCCATGATTTGCAGCTGGATTTCTGTCACAGCTTCTCACTCATTTTCAGTAAGTGGTTTATCCTGGTCAGGGTCACGGTGGATATGGAGTCTATGCTGGAAACACTGGGTTTGGGGCACCAGGGCACCACTTATTGGCAGTTTGGGGATGTTGGGGAATAATATTACATGCATTGAAGTAACGTGTCCCAGTAGTAGAAATCGTGGCGACTCCTTTGAGCTAAAACACTATTTAGTGTCTCAACCTTACTTCCGAAAGACGTTAGCTATGTTAACTACGCTATGTTGTTACTGACGTTTGACATGCAGTGTAAAAAGGTATAGCAGTCAACGATAGAAACTATTTTGAATACTTTACAAATGACTCAGATATAAAGCGATCTTACTGCATACTCGGGACACCAAATTCATGACAAAGTGTTCCAGCAAATTATGTACATGCACAGATGTTATTAAAAAAAATGGTTGGGTTTTTTTGTTTTTTGTTTTTTTTTAAAAGAGAGGACACAACGTGAAGTATTACTGTGCAAAGCAAAAGTGTTAGATTTTGAGCTCAAACAATACTACATGACGCAGTAATAATCTTGTATACCAGACATTTCAGACGCATGTAGACTCCTAGTGAGAAATCTCCTGAGTGTTTGAGTCGAAACGATGAGGAAGGGGAGAAATGAGAAAATGACTACATTCTAAATTCGTTTTTCGCCTCCTGGGTCTTCACAGTCATAAGATCAACATTCCTGTGACCGAGTATGAACATGTGAGAGATCTTGAATACTGTCTTTATTTGACTTGTTGCTTGCAAACCTGCCTTTCTCTTCCCCAAAACATAAGGCCACAGAAAGTGACACTGACATTCAGCATTACCTTTGCCCCGAGCAAAAAACCTGTGCATACCTTAATGTCCTCACCTAACCATGAAAAATGTTGTGTTTGCATTTTGAAATGTTGAAGTGTTTCTCAACACTCATAGTATCTTGACCCACTTGGGATGGGGGGCAGGTATCTGAGACCGACGCATTATACACTAAATATCTAAATCTAACTGCATGAACGCTCCCAGAACTTCCTGTCAGGCCACATCCCACTGAGTATTTTTCATCTAACAGCATGCCTTAAATCTAAAAGCACTGCTATATCAGAAATAAAGGTTTTGTTCTAGTGAATTCCGAGCTCCTGTAGTAAAAAATGCCAGATCCTTACGCTTGCCCATTTTTTGTTCTTTTCTCTGCCTCAGTATGCCTGGCGAAACCATGAGGAATCGGGTCGGTCGCTGGCCAGATGTTACACTATACGATCAGGAATCAATGAATGCGGATCTGGTGCCAGAGAAGAATACGGAGAAAGAGGAAGGGAAGTGTCAAAGGTGGTTTCGCAAAATATGCCCATGTTGCTGTCGTCAAGCCAGAAAGGAACCCGAGGACATTGGCATTGAGCTCAATGTTGAGAAAGAGGAGGATGGAAAAAAGCCACCAGAAGAAACTCCTGAAACGAATGGTGAGGTGCTGAATGTAGTGCACCATGGGAGATGCAGTTTATACAGAACTTTGTCACTTGTTCTCAGATACAAATAACTCTCTCTCTCTCTCTCTCTCTCTCTCTATTCCAGAAAATCTGTTATCAGTGCACTCCATAGACCTCATCAAGTCCAAAAAAAGTGAAAACCGTGTAAATCATCACACGGAGCATTACCACAGCGATAACCTCATCGTCCGCCGAGGGCAGACATTTCAGATGTGGGTAGAGCTCTCGCGACCTTTCGAGCCCAAAACCGACAAACTGCACCTTGAGCTCAACCTTGGTGAGCTTTATTAGTCAATATTCAGCCATGAATCAGTCAGTACTCATGTTCTGTGGTCTGCTACACACTCAAAGTGACACAGCTTATTTAATGAGTTGATTATAAGTGATTTTCAAGTCAAAAATTAGGAACACAAACAACACCAAAGATTAGACATCATGCTAATTTTTGAACAACCTGATATTAATGTAATAGTTTACTTAAAGTCAATGTAATAATGACATTTTTCATTTTATGGAATTGTTCGGTTATATTAAATCATTAGATTTATGAAATAAATGATCATACATGCATCACATAATTATAAGAAATTGTTAAACTGTGTATTATTAATAGAACTTTTGAATTGCCCTTGTTTAGAAAGGCAAATGTACATGTTTATGTTATAATAAACGCTGCCTTCTGAATGGAACAAACAGTATTTAAACTATGAATACGCAAACGAAAACCCAGGCAAACAGCCAGAATTAGCCAAAAGTAAGATTTCTGCCTATAACATTTTAGAAAACACCAATATATTTCACAAGAACAATATGTATTTATTGAGCCACTTAATTATGAAGTATTTATTAAGAACATTATAAGCAGTTAAATATTTGATGGGTCTCTATTGTGACGAATTGAAGATATTTGCCCTTATTCATGTCTACATTTCTCTCGTTTTCATTCACTTGACTAGTGAATGAATCTTTGTGTTATATTTCCGCAATGATCATGTTGTGCAAGGAGTCGGTTTATCAGTTGATGTGGTAACATCTGTCTGCCTATAAATGTCTAAAAGTGAAAGAGAGAGACAGAGAGAGAGAAAGAGAGAGAGAGAAAAACAAAATGTGGGTGGAGTTCATGGCGTGGAGAAATGAATGGTGGGAATTAGACATGGGTGATGTTTGTTTTCTTAAGCACTCCTTGCTGAGAGAAGATTGTAGGGTGTGTTATATCCAGTCTTGCAATTTAGTGGTGTATCTAGATCATCGTTTATTTGTGTTGTCATGGAAAAACTAAAGTGCAGTAACATTTGCACCTGACCTCGGAACTGAGATTTGGAGATTAGTTTGGATAATGTGGATCGTGAAAACTAAAGCAGATCACCACACATGCTTGTTACTCGGATGTGCTAGTTCCTGTGCGGTCTTGTTATCTTTTCTGTGTGTGTGTGTGTTACAGGTCCTAACCCGGTGGTATCAAAGGGCACTCTAGTGATCGTTCCTCTAGTTGATGAGTTACAGGACAATTGCTGGGAAGCCAAGATTGTTGAGAAGAAAGGCAGCAAAATCAAACTGTTAGTCAACTCCATGCCGACTGCTCCCATTGGCCAATACAAGCTCACTGTCGTAACTCAGACTCCCAATGGGAATAGTACTTCTGTATATAAACCTGAAAACGATATCTACATGCTGTTTAACCCCTGGTGTGAAGGTAAGCACTGAGAGAGAAAACGCTATAAATCTAATACGTCCCATTCTAATGTTTACTTTAGTACGACAACAAAAATATCAGAAATTCAAGAAATATGATGGGATAATGAGCATACGCTAAAATTCAATTTCTCTCTCTCTCTCTCTCTCTCTCTGTCTCTTGCTATCTCTCGTTCATTCTCAGGTGACTTGGTGTATCTGGATGATGAGGAGGAGATTAAAGAATATGTTCTGAATGATGTGGGAAGGATCTACTATGGTACTGAGTCTCAGATTGGAGAAAGAACCTGGAACTTTGGACAGGTATTAACCATAATTCACTACCTCCTCCTACATAGTGTTACTTGTGTTAACCCAAAATTGACCAGTCAGAGGTTCTGAAAATGTTGATTGATTTCTTTTGGCACATGTCCAGAATACCATAGGCTAAGGCTAAGCATGAACGCTCTGAATCAATTAAAAAACGAAGGGGAGGAAAGTATAAAGGAAAGAGAAGTGCATTACAGTGGAGATTCTCTGCATGGTCGTGTCCATGGAGTTGAGGACTTGTCATGTCCATGGGGAGCCAGACGACTGACAGAGTTCAGAAAGTCTGCATGTGGAAATCTCTTCCATGGCTATGATGTCTAGGAAGCAGATCTTTTAAAGTGTGGTGGTTGGCCCACTTAGTCCTGCCCCAGACAATGCTCTTAATATCATCTGGAGAAATATGAAGTGACAGGGGAAAGGTCTAGTAGTGGGTCCTTGCTGACATCCAAGGTGAAAGCAAACCAAAACTCAATGAGTTTATCAAGTCAGACACATTGATGGTACCATCAGGTATCCACACCATTAATATCCAGCTGATGGAACCCTGAGTCTCTGTAATAACTTCTAGAGAATTATCAAATCGGACACACAGTTAAGTATCTTGTAGACATTACAGAGATACTTGTTTCTATCAGGTTTCAGACTACCATCAAAGTGGGACCCAGGACCAGAACCTGATCTCAGGGCTGGGTCTCCTGTGGCTGGGCATGTCTATGCTGGCCCTGTGGTAGAATCTGGTTAGTCTGGGGTTCTCAAGCATCTAATTACAAAGAGTAGCTTGAAAGGAAGAACTCAGTGGAGACTTGGATTAGAAGAACAAGAAGAAGGGAGTTAGGTCACAGGATACAACACAGGTTACACCCCAGGGTAGTTGGTGGCATGATTAGGAATGCCAAAAATACAAGGTCCTATCCTATCCTGATGAGGATTAGGTGGTACTTTTCCTGGTACAGTTCTTTGGCCATTTCTTTCAGAGGTTGTACAATTCTTTTTATGCATATCCATGAGCTTCACCAGCTGTCAGAGCTGGCTGGGTAAACTTATGTTGGGATTTGGGAGCTCTGCAACGCTTTGAATTAGACATCCAGATGCTGGTAAAATCTTTCTCTGAGTCTCAGCATCACAAGATATAATAAATCATGTTGTAGTCGACATCATGACATCAATTATCACAAATAATTGTTGAGAGTATTCCCTTCAGGAGGAGAATAACTACGTAGGTAGCCAGTTTTATTTGGCCTCTTTTTTCCTTCTGACCTAAACATTACAATTCATTTTGCATAAACAGTAACAGTGTGTTAATATTGGTAACTATTGTGTGAAAATGTACTATTGGCAAACATCTGTACTGGAGTCTGTGTATCATCCTGTGTGCAGTTTGATGATGGGGTTCTGGCAGTTTGTCTGTTCATACTGGAAAAGAGTAAAACCCC
Organism: Ameiurus melas; assembly: GCA_012411365.1. NCBI lineage: Eukaryota > Metazoa > Chordata > Actinopteri > Siluriformes > Ictaluridae > Ameiurus > Ameiurus melas. The sequence continues at coordinate 20,844,574 of CM022768.1, read as the reverse complement.
TGCTTCTGGGTGGGGAAACCCTGTTAACATTTCCAGACTTGTGTCAGCCATGGTGAGTGACTATTACAATAAAGCCATCAATTATAACCAATATGAATAAATGCATAATATGTAAATACGCATTACTTCTACCATTACGCTGTTTAATTCTCAAATCGGTTTGATCAGAAACTATTAATACATTTTCAACTCAACAACATCAACTCACAGCAATGACAAATTTATAGGAGAGCAAATACAGGTTTATTGTAATGTCCTCATTCTAATGTTATCATTTCCATAAACCTAGTTATTATCATTGTTTTTAGCTATATGTTATCGTTTACTTAAATAGGGACTTGTATGGCAGGCACCGTTTAATCGTTAATACAGTGACATTTTGTTTGTCACATAATACACGTATTCACAAGTAATGCTACATGCCTTGAAACATAAGAGGAATATGAGGTATAAGAGGAACTGAGTTATTTGTTATTTTTAAGCTGCAGTTTGAGCACGCATGTCTGAACATCGGAAAAGGACTTCGGAGAATTTCAGTTCCTGAAAAACAATAATAGTACTTAATGACACCTTGAATTTAGCAGAACTGTAAACTCAGTGATGGTCTAGTACCAATTCTTGAGTGTATATGAAGGTAAGATCTGGGTGTAACCCTGTACTATTTTCTCGGGACCCAGGTCAACTCTCCTGATGACCAAGGTGTGCTGGAAGGCAATTGGTCTGGTAACTATGCAGATGGAACTTCCCCAACAGCATGGAGTGGCAGTGTGGACATTCTGAAGCAGTACCACAAGAGTGGAGGCGTGCCTGTCAAATATGGGCAGTGCTGGGTCTTCTCAGGGGTCACCACTACAGGTAAGGGTACACCAAGTGTTTGTGTGTGTGTGTGTGTGTGTGTGTATGTGTGTGTGTGTGTGTGGGGGGGGTATTAATATTATTTGTTGTGTTGGGTGCTGCTTTAATTGTCTCATCGTCCCCTGGTTTCACCATCTCTCTTTCTCAGTTCTCAGGTGTTTAGGCATCCCCACCCGCAGTGTCACAAACTTCAACTCTGCCCATGACACAGATGTTTCCTTGACAAATGACGTGTATTTGGACGAGAACATGGAGCCAATTTTTGAGCTCAACGGCGATTCTGTCTGGTACAAAAACGCACACCTTCCTGACTTTCCACATTCCACAGCAGTTAATAATAAAATACAAGGACATATTTGTGAATTATTTTCACAGTAATTAATGTAAGCAATGTATGATTTTACAGTGGTTTCTAATGCGCATAGTTCCATGCAGAGTTCAGCAACTTTAATGCCTGGATTTCTGGTCTGGAACTAAAACACTCTAAAATGCTCAAAACTGTTCAACATCAGGCTTTATTTTCCATCAAATTGATGAGAAGTGAGCAAAAGGTTGTTGTTAAATATTAGGACTACACAATATTATGTATCCATAGTAACTACCAACCCGTTGACTCCTAAGTCCTACCTGCTCTGTTGTCAACCACTCAACAAGTAAAAACGTGTCCCTACTCCCCAAAAGCTGAATATCTCTAATGTCTGAAAAGTCTGAACATGCACAGAAAGGATAAGCCCCTAATTACCTTTACTGACTCTCTCCCCCTCCTTATCTGCAGGAATTTTCACGTGTGGAACGAAGCCTGGATGGCTCGGCCTGATCTGCCGGCTGGCATGGGAGGTTGGCAAGTGGTGGATGCCACACCTCAAGAGACAAGTCAGGGCTCATTCTGCTGTGGTCCTGCCTCCGTGACAGCTATCCGTGATGGACAGGTCTACCTTAAATATGACGCACCCTTCGTCTTTGCCGAGGTTAGGAAACACTAGAATTAGAGGCTGTTGTTAGCTTGTCCAAGTTACAAGGGCAAAGAAGTGTGGAAACTAAGAAAAAGTAAAAGGCCTGGAAGTAAATATTATGATTCTGTTCGATTTTCCAGCCAGGAAGATGTACTATATTGCATGAAACATAGTCATGGCCAGTCATGAGATTAGATCTACGGACTAAAATTTTTATTATAGTTTATATCTTAAATCTTGCATCATTATATCAGTCAAAGTCGATATTCGTGATCGGTTCGTGTCATGTTTCTTCCGAATACTGAACATGGTAAAGAAATGTTTCGTTCAAACCAAAAAATAAATAAATAAACCCACTAAACTTGACGTGCGTATTTTGTAGGTGAACAGTGATAAGCTCTACTGGCAGAGGAACACTGATGGGACCTTCTCTCAGATTTACTGTGAGAAGAATGCAGTGGGCCACTGCATCAGCACCAAGGCAGTTGGCTCTAACATGAGAGAAGACATCACTTTACAGTACAAACACCCAGAAGGTGAAAACCCTGAACACCGACCACTCCCTCACACACACACACACACACACACACACACACACACACACACACACACACACACACACACACACACACACACACACACACACACATACATTATCTACCATACAAAAAAAAACCCACACATCCCTTGAGTTACTTTCAGCCTTAATGACTTTTCAATTTTGTACACACAAAAGATATGCTTCATCATTTGCTTGGCAGATATCTGCATCAGCGTCTTAGTCAGAGTAGAAACAGCAAAGATAAGGCTTTTTATCTCTGGGTGTAACATTTTTTTTATCATTTACACTAGGATCTGAAGAGGAGCGAATTGCAGTGGAAACTGCCACTCGATACGGGTCAAAGCCCAACATCTACCCCTCCGCTGTGGTCATGGACGTCACGTTAGAGGTCACAATGGAAGGAGAAGGGCCTCGGATGGGAGAAGACGCACAGCTGTCCATCAACTTGAAGAACAACAGCTCTGATAATCGCAATACCATCCTCCACAGCCATGTGGTAGTCATGTACTACACTGGAGTGCAGAAGGCTTTGATAAAAAAGGATGACATAGTGGTGGAGCTCAAACCCAATGAGAGTGAGTGACCTAAAATTTTCAAACTCATCTGTTTGTTCTGCATTACAAACCTTCATTTGTTCTTAAATACTTACATTAGTCCTACAGATTTGCATTTGGTACATCCCAAAAACTACTCCTCCTTGTCAACAAAACAGTACTCCCGAAAGATTAATGCATCCAGGAATTATTTGGAAAAAAGTGCCCACATGCAATACCGCATTCTAGGTTTCCTAGATTATTTTTAGTGATGAACAGTGGAGTCTCAAAGCTTGCCTTTGTATCCATACAAGCTCACCTCCTCTAGTGTATATTAACGGTCTTTCTCTTGATCCGTCCATAGTCCAGACACTGGAATGGACCCTTCCGTATGACCTGTATAAGAATGAGCTGGTGGACCAAGCAGCCCTGATGCTCACCCTATCTGGCCGAGTCAGTGAGACCAACCAGGTTCTGGCCACGCAGTTCAACTTCCGCCTGCGCACGCCTGACATTATAATCACCGTAAGTCTTCACATGATTCCTACTGAAGTAAAGTCTGTCATTAGCACTATACTGAAATTTGTCCATTTGTAGGATTCTTGAGTAACGCTTTCCAAACAAAGCACTGTCCGAAACAAAAGTGTTTTGAATATACACTATGCTAGTGCAATCCAAGACAAAGAACAATCCCTACAGTTTTTTCATCACGTTCCATTTACAGAAGATTTATGCTGATCTGCTTTCCACTGCTTTTTCGAAAGTGGTTTTTGTAAAAGATTTCGTTTTATTGTATACTGACATGAGTGTAATTTTGCCATACAGCCTGTAGGGGATGCTGTAGTTGGTAAAGAGTTGGCAGCTAAACTAACCTTCAAAAATCCACTACCACAAGTCCTGAAAAAGGTGAAGTTCCGCATGGAGGGCTTGGGCTTGCAGAAAGTCAGAGAGATCTCCTACGGGTAAGTTTGTGTTTTTCGTCTACTCTATAAACCAATGAAAGCAATTTATTGATCAACTGATTCATTAATATACCATTTAATATTCAGATTTTCTTTCAGATTGATTTCATTTTATCATTTTTACATTTGATGCATAAATCATTTGCATTTGACATCGGCACATTCTTTCCTTCCCACCCAGTGACGTGGGCAGTCTGGCGACCGTCACCCTGACGGAGAAGTTTATTCCAACCTTGCCTGGTCAGAGGAAGCTGCTAGCCGCTCTGGACTGTCAGCAGCTCACACAGGTTCACGGCGTTGCCGATATCTTGGTCAAGGAGAAGTGATAACAGACAGGAATGCAAATTGACACGCATCATGTACTATGCCTAGAAGCAAAAATAAGAAAATGAAGTAGTGAGGATAAAGGTAGTAACCATATACCATAACACTGTATGCAAATGAGAAGATTAGAAGGTTCAGTGCTTTTGTAACATTTCCTAAATTCCTGTTCTAGTGAGATCACAACTGTATTATACACTCTAGGTTCATGATTTCACACCACCTGATAGTGGGAAAAAAAAGGTGAATCTAGAAGTCTAATGGATTATATATCAAAGATGATCTACAAGCTTGACCAGCTGGTCAAACCATTCTGGGTTTTTTCAGACAGGATTCCAAGTTGAACCATCATTAGCAAGCTAAGAATCCTTACCTATCCAAAGAACCCTTGAGGAACCACATTTTCTAGGCATGCACTTTAAAGAAAAGACTTTAAATTTGTCTTTTCATCTGCTTGGAATCCTTCATGTAAGAGCTCAGAACCTTCCCTAATTAAAAAAAATTATATATATATATATATATATATATATATATATATATATATATTATATATATATAGATAGATAGATAGATAGATAGATAGATACAGTGGTAACTCAGTGGTTAAGGTGCTGTATTGGTGATCAGAATCAGAAGTCATGAATTCAAATCTCAACACTACCAAGCTATGATTAATGGGCACTTGAGCAAGGCCTTTAACGCTCAACTGCAGTTGTGTAAGAAAAAAGAGAGAGAAAAATATAAGTCATGCTCGATAAGGGCGTCTGCCAAATTGGCATAAATGTAAAAACATCCTACATTCTTACACTGCCCACTGGTGGCTCTGGGGCCTGAACAGTCTACATATTTTACTTAGTGCTAGAAATAGCCCTGCCTGCAAGCCTGGATGTTTGCGTCACACATGGTACAAAACAATATTGTATTGTTTGTTTATTTATAGAACTTATTGAACAATCTCGATAATCTGTATATCGGTGGGTATAGCAGTCACCCGCTGCGCGCTGATTTAATCCGCCTGTTTAAAATCTGGTGTGGATTAAAATACTGCTCGAAATTCGAAACGTATCTTTTCCTTGAGACATGCTTAACACTAAGACGCTTCTAAAATGCTTTCATTTCACATTACACAGGCATTTCCCCCAGCAATTTCTATCATCCACTTGTGTTTAGGTGCTAGGTGTTAAAAAATTAACACCCAGAAATTCTTTTTTACTTTTTTTTTCTTTTTATTTTACTCATCATGCACTAGTTATTGTTTATAATGTTTATTTATACTTGTTACTTATTTGAACTTTGAAATAACTTATTGTTTTGTTACTGGTTCTTTTATTTGTACACGTTTTTTAGTCGAATTATGACTGAAATTGTGTAATAATTATACAGATGGGAGTTTGTATCATTCTAATTCCTAATAAAAGTATGTTTTAAAACCTTTATTGTGTCCAAATAATCGCTTGTATACACTCAAATCCGCCATTCAGAATCCAGGAAAAATCATTCTGGACATTCAACTGAATTGTGTGTTTGACAGAATTGAATTAAGTGTTCGTTTGCATTAAAGGAGCGTTGTGTGTTTTTTTCATTTCAGTTGCTATACTGGCTTTAAGTTGTACAAAGTCTCTTATATTTTATTTCTCAGTTGTACAGAATGTAGGTCATACTTCAGGAATTTCCCATAACACATGTTACCAAATCAAATCAAGGATCAGTGGACTCATGTGATGAACATTTATTTAAAAAGGGAAATGTGACATTGATCATTAAAGTAATAAACTGTACACACACACACACACACACACAGAGTTTAATCCACAGTGTCACAGATGCTCTGCACCACAGCATTGAAAGCATCAGGCTTATCAGCATAAACATGATGAGGAGCTCCTTCAATAACCTAGAGTGAGAGAGAGAGAGAGAGAGAGAGAGAGAGATTATATAAATAAATATTTTATCATTTATGTCAAAAAGGGCATTTCTAATTGTTCCAACTCTTGTGGTGCATTCTGGGTAAAGAATATCTCTGCCACTGTACATACACTCTAAAATAATGACCGTCACATATCATTAGTATCTCTCGTTTTTATATCATACCATTGTATGTGTGTAGCTGTTCGGCCTGAGCTGGGCTACTTGCTCTCCTGTCGCACTGTCCATCCACGACTGGCCTCCATACACCAGGGTCACTGGGAGATCAGGGGGCAAGAGGTGAACTCGGTCCAGCATGGGCCTCTTGGCCCAAAGCAGGGAGACGGACATAGCTCTAAACCCGACCTCACCACTGGGAAAGAGAGAGAGCGACAGAGAGTGACAGAGAGAGATAAATCACGTCTGTTATAACAGCTATAAACAGCTGTTCCCTCACCAGCCTCTGTTTTTTCTGTCTCAAAGTTAACCAGACAAAAAAACAAACAAAAAAAACGCAGTTTGACACAAACTCCTTCGTCCTGAAGAATGTCCTTTGTCCAAAAACTTGTTTTGTCCAAAAGCAGCGACATCAGTAGACATACTGGTGGGGGGATGGGAGGTGCAGTAAAGGATAGAGGAAAATTTGGGCTTTTTTGTAGTGTGCGATAAAACCCCAGTTGCCCACTAGCCTATAAATATAAATCTAGAATATCTAAAATATTGATCAGTAGTGTATAATAAATGTCAGTGAGATAGCATGATAAATGTGTTCATATTAAATTGTACCTGGGACTCTGAGCATTGCAGTGATAGATGTATTCCATAATGGTATCGTCCTCAAAAAGCTCCTCGAAGTTCCTCTTGAAGTCTGGTCGAACTCGACTGATTAACTTTGGACCTATGATATAAAATGAGAAGATAAAGAACGAATTAGACACTGTCAAGTTCCGTTTTTGACTACACATCTCGCCCGTCTACTCTAACCTCACATTGCCTCTTACCCCATGGCCCAGTGGCCCGAACCACAGCCAAAGGGTTGAAGAATGATGCCATGGCTATGATCATCTCCACCCAGCGTGGGCATCCCAGACTTGCCACTCCCTCGCGAGGCACGGGCTTGAAACCCCAGGGGTCCACCAGGATCAGGTGACGAACTCTGACAGGGTGAAAGGGATGAGGTGACAAGAAAGAGAGGTAGAAATACAAGAACACTGTAATGTATGTTTGTCTCCCCCCATGCTTCTTTGTTCCTGTCAGTACCAGTCAAGTGGGTGTGGCCTCCTTAAAGAGGGTGTGGCAGCTCCTTAAAATATATCCTTTATCATCCAGGTTGTCATTCTTTTATCCTTCTAACCCCAAAATCACACAAACTGTCATAAAACATAAAAATCATGTTTACTAAAGTGAAAGTTTCTCATGCAGTGTGTATTTAAATATTTAGAGCTAAAATTGTTACAGCGAGAACTTCTGCTTTTTCTTTTCCTCTTTCACTGTGGCTCTAAACCACCTGACCACATGAGCCTGAAGTGTGCACATTCCAATAATACACTCTAAAATGCAAACAGATACGTTGGCTTGCATAAATATTTACCTCCCACCCCATATAACGTGTCCACATTTTGTATTGTTACAACTTGGAACTGAAATGGACTTTGGAATTATGCGTCATGTAGTAGTATAGGCTGTTTTGTGTAGATACACAAAATAGCCCATACTACTACATCTGACTGCGTACGCATTCACCAGTGTTGTTGTGAAACACTTAAATTAGTTTTAATGACATTAACAAGTCAGAGGATTAGTTGAATGGAGTCAACCTGCATGCAATTAAAGAGTCACATGTAAGTAGGAAACAAGTCTCCGACAACGTTCTGGAAAAATACCAATGCCAAACATTGAACATCCCAAGGAGAACCATTAAATCCATTATTAAAAATGTAAAAGAACGTGACGTAACTGCGACTCTGCCACGAAGGAGGCCACCGACCAATAGTCAGTGATCCTGTAAAAAGGGGATTAGTCAGAGATGCAAACTAGGCTTGACATGATGCTACCACCACCATATTTCACTGTCAGGATGACATCAAAGTTCAAAGGGGGGGATGATTACTTATGCAAGGCATTATATCTTGAGCTGCACCAGTGTCTTGATTTCCTGTCAATTTTGTCACACTATTCCACTGATATAGTGGAATACAGTATGTATATGTGTACGGTACGTATATGTGTGTATGTGTCCGACACAAATTACACCATCAGCTCACCTATCAGGATACTGTATGGCATAGGACGTTGCCAGGTAACCCCCTAAGCTGTGGCCCAATAGGATCATTTTTTCCAGGCCCAGTGCCCGCCTCCAGTGTTCAATAGAGATGACGGAGTGCTGCTCGGCCTGGGCAGGGTCCAGTGGGAAGCGAGGGCGGGAGCTGCGTCCGAATCCCAGCAGGTCAAAGGCGAAGACTGGACGCGATCGACATAAAGGGTCCAGGTTCCTGATCCACAGACCCACGCCTCCTCCGAAGCCGTGTACCATCACCAGTGGAGTCCGTGAGCCTGCAAAAAGAGAGCCCAACTTTTTTAGATGAAGCTAATGTTATTTTTATCTATTCGTATTAATCGTCTGCTATTTAATACTGTCAATCCAGGTCATCGCATATATAGTGATTATATATTTTATAATATCCCTTACATGTAATTTTTTTCTTTCACTACTAAAAAAACAAATTTTTATGGATAATTTATGGATAATTATAGGCTCCAAAGCCCTTGGGTGATCCTGATAGAAGGCATATGTGACTTTTAACACTTTGAATTACTCTTCAAAATGATCATCTTGTTAATATATGGTATACACTACCAATCAAAAGTTTGTGCACCCCTCCTCATAGACTCTCTTCATTTTCACTATTTAATAATAATGATAATAATAAGAATGTTCATATTAATAATACTATTAAGAATAACAATTAAGACATTAACACAGTGAATAAAGAAGTAAGTGTTAAAGAAATCAAAAACTAATTTATACTATAAATTCTTAACAGTATTCCTCATGAAGCTCTGCAAAATTTCGGCATCTTCTCACCCAGCTCCACGAGGGAACAGAAATGATCCATTAACACAAAATGCAGAGTCAGACTGAGAGCCTACATGATTTTGGAGCGTCTCTGCGACTTTTATGAGTAACTGTCAGAGTCCATATTCTGTCCTGAGTCGGCAGGGAGACATAACGAGCCCACAGATCATTCTGGACACCTGAGAAAAAAGGAAATAAATATATATATATATATATATATATATATATATATATATATATATATATATAGAGAAGAGAGAGAGAGAGAGAGAGAGAGAGAGAGAGAGAGAGAGAGTTACAGTGAAGGATACTAGAGCTGGGTGATATGGCTATACAGTATAATATTAATATTGTGATAAATTACACCGACATTCTATTATTACCGACTGTTACTGAGACGTAAGTGATTGGGCATTATGCTTGTACCAAATGTTTCAAATGTTTTCTCCTGTTCCATATACCATAGAATTACATTAAAAATAATAATAATAATAACCCTATTTGCTGTACTTTTAAGGAAGCCAAAATGTTGCAATATCCTGTATGTCTATATATATCTATCTGTCTATCATAATATATTTTGTCCTTATTGTGCACACCTATGTAATACGATTTTCTAACAGACACCGAAAATGACACAAATATTAATGGAGTTAGTAATGTGTCAAGTTAGGGACTGAGACGACTCTTTGAGCCGAATCTTTTGTGTAAACATCGGGAGCTCACTCGGTAGTCGGGAAGCAATTAAAAAATTTGTAATGATTTATTGATCATTTTAAATATGTATGAGAAAAAGCCCTGCTGGTGAAAAAAATCCAACAGAAACCCTCATAGAATTTGTAATGGTTGTAATAGGAACTGTACTGGTTGTAACGGAAACTCTAATGGTCCCTGTGGCTCTCTACTGGTATTTATGTTTATTGGTAATTTACTGGTAATTTATTGTATTTATTATATATATATATTTATGTATATATATTGTATTTATGACTAGTGGATACCATTAATGGTATGTGATTGTGCCCTGCGATGGACTGGCACCCTGTCCAGGGTGTACCCCACCTTGTGCCCGATGCTCCCTGGGATTGGCTCCAGGTTCCCCGCGACCCTGAAGAAGGAGTACGCGGTAGAAGACGGATGGATACCATTAATGACTGGCAATGGTAATGGTCTGAATGGTTAACATCATTTTGTAGTGAAATCCATTAGAATTTAAATTAAGGTTTCAATTGTTTTAGTTTTTGTTTCAGCAGGGAGAGTAGATTTTTTTTTTTTGCTGAAATTTTAGCACTAATCAGTCACATTTCCATCCATCCATCCTTTTTCTGTACTGCTAATCCTACACAGAGTCATGGGCGGAGCCTGGAGAATATCTCAGGGGACTCTGGGAACACAGTGGACATGGTGCCAACCCATTGCAGGGCACACCGACACACCCACTGATTCACACACTACGGACAACTTAGAGGTGCCAATCAGCCTACAACACAAGTCTTTGGACTGGAGGAGGAAACCGGAGTACCCGGAGAAAACCCTGGAAGCACAGGAAGAACAAAGGCAAAGACAAAGTGCATCGCCTAGAATACTATTTTGATCATCACAAGGGGGATTTCACTGAACAATTCAAACGACTGAAGACCAAAAACGTCTAGCTGATCCATTTGGGAGTCGACTCTTCTTGGTGAGTCGAGTCGAGTGATGTGACTCACTGACCGAAAAGACACGACATTCTCATCCCCGATGTGAGCAATATGAAAACTGTAATCACTTACGATCTAAGATTTTCGTCTCGGTGTTCTTCAGGAGGGAAAGTGAAGTTGGACGCCAAGACGGCCACCAGGCACTGCGTGATAATCTGTGTGTAATGTCATACAGATTATAGAAATAAATAAGACAAATAAGAATTATTATTTTTTTTTTGGAGCTGAAATCAGTTGATTAAACAAGACAGCACTTATACGAAGTTTGTAACCTCGTTACAAACCTGGTGACTGCTCAATAAAACTGATTCCTCACTTTCCAAAACTTACTTTTCATCGCTTTCGGTCTCGTCATGCATGGCGTTAAAAGACAGGAAACTGATGTAAATATTACATTCAGCATTAACCCGCTTGATGAGTCAAATTGATAACAGATCCACTGGGTGAGTGAGTGAGTGAGAGCACTATTAAATCCCCATGCTGTCAGCAAACACTGGTTTTGTAAGAGTTCTCAGTCAGCTGACGGTTTAACACAGGAAGTTCGTGATCATACTGCAGACTATCCGGATGCTAAATGGTTAACTCCGAGAGCGAAGTGCACTTGGTGAAAAATTGAATGCTTTGAGAACATTTTTAAATGGATGTAAAATTATCTACAGTCTATAATATATATACTAAAAACAAAATGTTAAAACTCGAAACCTGTGTGGTCATTATTGAAATAGATTACACTTGTATTTATTTAGATATTTTTGTAATATCTCCCCCCCCCTCCCCCGACGATGCTGTCATTCAAAACTTAAACACACTCTTTTTATGTTTTAGTTTTCTATAATAAAAAGATATATTTGTTTAAAAATATATATAATAATCTTGTGCAGCTGGGCGGAACTATTTATCCGAGCTCAGATCTCCGTAACCCTTGGGGAGGTTTAAAGCCGTGGCACCCGTTACTTGAGTGAGACCAGTGCGCATGCGCGTTGACTAACGGGACACGTCAGGTTCTGAGCCGGATTTGGGGAAAGCTGTGCGAGCTGCTAGAGTCCAACTCAATTCAAAATGGCGAATTCTGTGATTTCCGTGATCTCCAAGTTTATAGAGGAGTACGCCAGTAGCACGTCGGCTAAATTAAAGCTAGTAGACGCATATTTGCTGTACATCCTGCTTACAGGCGCTTTCCAGTTTCTTTATTGCCTGCTGGTTGGTACGTTTCCGTTTAACAGCTTCCTGTCCGGCTTCATCTCGTGCGTTGGGTCTTTCATTCTTGCAGGTGAGAGTTGGGATAAATATGAGTTTAAAACCACATTTAAACCACATTTTACTCCTTAGACTCTGTTTTTATGCAGGCTGCTCAGTCTGAGACTACATGGACGTTTTGGACTTTACCCATCTTAAATGATGGCCCAGGATGGAGATATTTTCAAATATATTACTGTCAATTTTTTTCCTGGCCTCCAGCTCCTCCTGTCTGTAGAAGCAGATGTTATCTGGGTGGTGCTTCATCCTCAGCACTGACATTCAGTGCATTTACATGGACAACAGTAATCCACTCTTAACCTCATTAAGAAACTACTACGTAAACAGCAATTTTTACTTGCCTCAATCTAATTATCGAGTAACCATTCTCAAATTAAGCAATAATCTAATTAAGACAGGTGGAGTATTCCTGTTTTAGTCGCATTATGGACGTGTATTACAGACATGTAAACACCTTAATCACATTCTGAACGTCATGTGAGAGTTTTCACCGCATTTTGTGACAGGACACGATCACACACTGCAGTTTTACGGCGAACAAGAGAGTTCGGCTGCATCCCAAACCTCATACTTGCCTACTATATGCCTGTAGTGGGGAAAAATACATGTATCTTGGCTACTATAGACGGTAAGTACGCGGTTTGTGATGCAGCCCACGGCTTCAAGCAGTTGTCCATTAGCACGTACAGCATGATAAATAATTAACTGCATTAAAGCGTTCGTAATAAATAAATAAATAAAAACCACCCAAAAATGTATACAGTACGATAGCGAAGATGAACTGTATGTAGATGTGTGAAATTCTGGAGGGATGTCGGACGGCGTGGCGCTGTGACGTAATGACACGGGCTGTTAATCTAATTATGTTCTATAACATGTAAAACGGGAACATGACAGGAGTATTCTAAAAGCAACTCATGTAAACACCTTAATCATATTATCTTATTCAGAGTAAGGTCAATAATTAGATTACTGCTGTCCATGTAAACGTAGTCATTGATACACTGGTAGTGTGTTCTCAGCAGTGATGCTGCTCTTTTTAAACACCTCATTCTCACTGCTGGATTGAAATACCACCAATATTAACAATTTTCAGCCAGCAGCGTTTCTGAGGTCAGACACCGAAGAAGGCCAGAGGATGATTAATACGCAAGCTGGGCCTTGTTTGTCAAGCTGGACGTGAACAGATTTGTGTGTAAATTGTTCGATATGAGCGTTTACACAAGAAATCTGGTATTGGTGAAAATACTGCAATTTCAGAAAAACGTTCGCAGCATACTCCATTCGCACGTGCTCCTGTGTAACGTAAACCTCGGCTCGAAAGACTTCGAATCAAAGTATTCGCATGGATAATTACAGCACTGTTATATACGAATTATACTGTTGAGATTAAATTCAACAGTTTAGTCGTTCTTTAATTGTGTTTTTTCCCACGCATTTTAGAATAATAATAGTCATCAAAACTCTGGTGTAACACAAACAGAACTATGGGAATTATGTTGTGAGAAACCAAATCCAAAATAAATCGGAATCATTTAGTATTTTAGCATCTTGAATAGACACGCTTTTCGCCTAGCATTTTCCAGAAATGTATTCTTGCCATTTTCTCAACTGATTTCTTGAGGAATCCTGCTGAGATGCTTTTTTTAAACAGTATTAAAAGAGTTCCCACCTACACTGGACACTTCTCTCCAAGTCGTGTATGTGTATATATATATATATATATATATATATATATATATTTATTAGAATAAATAAATAGAATAGTAAATAGAATGTAAATTTTTTTTACGAATGAAATGAATACGTTGGCGTGATTATATTTTAGTCGAACATTTGATCATACACCCTCAGATCTGAAGGTTTTTAAGATTGTGAGAAACGTTTTAGTCGAGTGTCCACAAACGTTTGACCGGCAGTGTACGTTTACAGCGTTTAGCAAGCACCGTTATCCGGAGCAATTTATAGAAGAGCTTTGGAGTCTCGATCAGAAACGAGTCCTCGTGTCAGTTCACTAGGTCGGGGACTAAGAGCAGCATCGAGAAAGGTTTGTGATAACCAGCCTTATTGCTAATAATTAAAGAATAATTTTTTTAAATACAGAAAATGAGCCAGTACACCCATAAATGAAGACAAATAAAACAAATCATTCAGTTATGTCAAAAGAAATGGTGGTGTATAAACGGAGAATGAACCGGTCTGTCTGCGTAAACAAATGTCCCGGCTGATTTAGTGCTTGCTTAATATTATACTGATATATTATTATATATTTGTACTGGCATAGAAGTGAGTCAAACTAACTTCCACTTCTTCTGTCTTTCAGCCTTTACCCTGATCAGTCATTTCGTACTTCCAGTTGTCTGTGCACGTTAACTTTTATGGAGTTTTGTGGGTGTCACTACATGCACGTGAGCTGTGATGGGAATGCGCTTTGCATTTTACGGGTGATCAAGATCTGCACGCGAGTACGAAGAAATTGCGTTTCCGAAAAATTTAACCTACTCAGTTCGGCTTACGCGAGCATTTGCGCACAACTTTACTAAAAGATAAAAGATGAATGAGGCCCATTGTGCGTTAAGCTCTAGTCTCGCTCGTGCAGTGTTCCACTCCAACGTTTAACCCCTTCCTACATGTATCTACAGAAGCTCATCGATTTCCACCTTGTTTTTCAGTTTGCCTGCGTATCCAGATCAATCCTCAGAACAAAGCCGAGTTCTTATCCATCTCGCCGGAACGAGCCTTTGCCGACTTCCTTTTCGCCCACACCGTGCTCCACCTAGTCGTCATCAACTTTGTCGGTTGAGGGGGATGCCCTTGCTAACGTGAATTGCATGGTAAGATTTGTAATATTTATCGTGCACTATGTCTACATAGGAAGGCAAGTTATAAATATATAAGCAGTCTCCCAGGTCAGGATAGTCGTATTTTCCGGTTTATTAACCAGTAACAGGAACTAGCTCATTCCACAACGTGAAATGAACCCGTAAACAGATTTAACAAGTACAGTGCGTCATTGTTTCTTTCATAAATAAGATTATATAATCGTTGGAAATTGCTGTGGTATAAGAGAAATAAAATACTCAGGATGTGCGGTTCAAATTCGCGATGGTAACAGTAACTCTCGCCGTTGATTATTATTCCAATAAGCATGAGCATGAGCATGTCCTGAGATTTCAAAAGTTCCAATTTTAAACGCATTTTATTCAGGAAATGTACAGTTGTGCAATAAATGTCACTTAGTAAATCATTATATATATATATATTTATTTAAAATGTTAAGTGTGATGTCATGTGAATGAGAGTGTATTATATTGTAAGCATTCACGGACTAATAAATTCCTCTTTCTTCTTCCAGATTGTTGAAGAGAAGTGACCAACCCAGTAGTCACCTTTCATCTCTGGTGAATGACAATGAAGAATGAAACACATTAAACCTGCTCTCTTTATATGATTAATACATTAATGCGTCGCCACATTTCCAAATCATACGATGCTACAATGCCTTCCTAAACAGATCATTCAGAAAAAAACTTAGACCTTATTTAGTCACTCATTAGTAGGAAGTGTAAAACTTGGCTTTCAACTTTTTTTTTCTTCTTCTCTCTTTTTGCCGAATCAACCATAACCAAGTAATCAGTACTCTGTCACCTGGTTGTGGGAAAAAAAAGTTTTGTATTTGTTGATCTTTACAAATAAATAATATGAAACAAAAGATTACTGTGGTTCGTGTGACTTTTGTGTGAATGAATGCAAACGTACAGTAAATACAAATGTAAAATGAACTGCAAGAAAAGCGAGATTGTCGATTTAAGTTCCTAACATGAATGTTCGGTTCTGGATTAAAAATCTAAAGTTTGGAAACTAATTTATTTCTCTCTCTCTCTCTGGGTTATTCCCTTCTTTTTAATGATTTTTTTTTCATCCTGTTCTGCTGCTATGATTTCTTAATAGGCACATGTCTAATACACTTTCTTTCTCTTTTCCTCTCACTTCTTTCTCATTTATTCCTTCTATTTTTATTTTATTTTATTTATTTATTAAATTTTTCCATTCTCTCATTAATGGGATTTAATGGGTTTAAAAGCTTACTGTGGTTCTTGTGACTTGTGAATGAATGAATACATATTCAAGAATGTAAAATGAACTGATGCTCTGCAAGAAAAGCGACGCGTAAGATACCTTCAAGTGCGACCACAATTTAAGTTCCTGACATGAATGTACAGTCGGTTAGGTTCTGGATTCAAAATGGGAAATTTGGAAACATCTCTCTCTCTCTCTCTCACTCTCTCTCTCTCTCTCTGTGTGTGTGTGTTTATTCCCTTCTTTTAAATTTTTTATTATTTCTTTTGTTTCCCCTCACTTTCTCATTAATGGGACTTTTAAAAGACATTTCTGACTCGCTATTCACTAAATGAATGACCTTTACCCTTTCATCGTGAAGGATGTAAAGAATGGTTTCAGTAACTATCTGTTCTGTTTAAACGCTACTTACCTACCTTTTAATAGTCACCAATATGCCTTACATCTCTAATATCAGATTTATATATACATGTGTGTGTGTGTGTAAAAAAAAAATAAAATAAATAAATATATATAACACATTATATAACACAACACGAAAATACCAAAATACATCAGGTTACTAACCAAGCACTTAATATTCCCCGTGGACTTCCGAAACGTTACAGCAACCAAACTGAGAAACGGTAGAATTCGGGGCGCTCTTGAAGGTTGCATTACTTCCGAACGCCACAGTAAACGTCACGGTTATTGTGTTACTGCGCATGCGCATACGTCTCCGACTCACTTCCGAAACAAACCGTGCAAGGTGAAGTCCTTATTGTTGATATACATACCGTGTTGTTTTTGGAATTATAAAATATTATGTTATAATTCTAATATTATTACGCTGCTGAGCTGTTGTTAGTTTAGTTAGAGGTTTAGAGTGGACATTAACGTTACAGATTAGAGCTGGATCTAAAATGGCTCATTAATTTTTTTATATGATGGATATTGCATTAAAATAGATGCATAGGTCTGAAAAGGCTCGCTAAATATCAGATATATACATTTATAAGACTGCAGGATAACACATCCTTTACATTTAAACCTTATATATATGTATTTAGCCATCAAGGTAAGTATAAATGTATACCGTTTGTAATCTGTGTAATCGTTATCTATTAGTTAGGTTCATCTAAAAAACAAACTAATCACTAGTATTTTTTTGTTATGGGAAATAAACTAACACTGATCTCGTGTGATGAAGAGGAGTTTCTTTTACCACACTATAGCTGATTATTTTCCTTCATAAGAACACATCCTGAAGTGTTTTATTCCTCTTACCCTTCAGCAGTTGCAAGTTTTTATCCATTTCGAATGACTTTTGTTAACAGAAATAATCAATCGTGGGTTGTTTTGTTTTTTGTTTTTTTGCCAATTGTACTAAATTAATCGATATCTTCTGGCCAATCAGAATCCAGAACGGCGCCAGTGCTCTGGCTTGGTTCTACATCCGTGGAATAAATACCCGTTTGCTGTTTTCTTTGTTGTCTCTTTCAGCTTGTTCCTGAGAACGTTAGCACATGTGTTGCTCTTCTGCGTCATGGCCTCCACCTCTGAGGAGAACGTCCACGTAGAGGAGGTAGTGGTGGTGACAACGCCGGACAGCTCAGCTCAAAGTCCGTCAGAGGAGGACATGAAGAACATGCTGGAGACCGCAGACCTGCAACAGTCCGAGTGAGAGACGCGCAACTTTGTTTCTCGGCAATCCAACACTCTTCCAGCATGGCCTGGGATATCTCTAGCCTGTTCAGAGCTTCCTGATTTAGTCATCAGCACATCTGGTTAATAATCCGTATAATAAAAACAAAAAAAAAAGTCACTTTATATATTGCTTACAAAGTCGTTTGGAGAAAAGGGTATGGTTTTTTTCAGACTTTCAGTTGCTGAGTTTGAACTTTTCATAGTGATGAGATGGTGAAAAGGATGTCTTCATTTTAAATGCAACTTAAGTGTCAGCCATGACTAAAAGCAAACTTGAAGTCTTTAATCTTGTTTAAAACTTTTCTCAAGGTTGGCTTTTCCTTTACAGGGCGGATAACGTGGAGCAGAGTTTAGAGTCTGAATCCAGTCCCGCCATCTCTCTGCCTAAAGAAGCAGTGCTTGGTGAGACGTGATTACAGGGGTGCTTGGAAGTTTGTGAACCTTTTAGAATTTTCTACATATCTGCATAAATACGACCTAAAACATGATTTCACACGAGTCCTAAAAGTAGACTAAGAGAACCTGATTAAACAAACGCGACAAAAAATATTATACTTGGTTATTTATTTAATGAGGGAAACGATCCAATGTTACATATCTGTGAGTAACAAAAGTATGTGAACGTCTAGGATTAGCAGTTTACGTGAAGGTGAAATTGGAGTCAGGTGTTTTCAATCGATGGGATGACGATTAGGTGTGAGTGAGTGAGCGCTCTGTTTTATTTAAAGAACGGATCTATCAGACTCTGGCATGACCTAAGGAGATTTCCGAGGACCTCAGAAAGAGATTGTGTACAACTTGAGGGAATTTAAGACCATCGGACCTCAGGAGTGGTCGACCAAAAGCACGATCGCTCCAAGAGCAAGACGTGTAATAATCCGTGAGGTCACAAAGGAACCCCGGGTAAAATCTAAGCAACTAAAGGCCTCTCTTCCTAATGTTAATGTTCATGAGATGAAAGTTATGAGTCCTAGACAGCACCAGTGTTCACTGTAATATTTAAAAATGTGCTATAAGTGCCTAATTAGACTGATTGACTTGTTGACTTTTATCCGATAAGTTTGGATCTGGATCGTTCCTATAATTTAAAAAATTTTCTCAAGTCACCGTTTTTTAATTAAATTTTTTTTAAACTACATTCGCTTAAAGATATCCTTGGTAAGATGTTTAAATTTAGAGACTTTTGAAAATGATTATGTTTAAACATAAATGATAAAACAGAGTACGTAGTGTTCGAGAACATTTGACTGGTGGAGTTGATCCGAATCTTGTTCACTGGGTCTTTATGGTGTTGTTTTGTTTTTTCTTTCACTTCCATTGTATTCCAGTATAAAGCAGAGCACTTCGTTACAGTATGTGATGTGTACATGGAGGTGGTGTGTAATTATAAATCTGATGTTGTTTCCTCCACTCAGTGAAGCTTTCATCAGACATGGACGTGGAGACAGACATCCTTTATCAAATAACCTGCGGGGACAGCAAGGCCGACCTGGTGTGGAAAAAATTCGTCTGCCCCGGCATCAACGTCAAGTGTGTGCAGGTGAATGAGTCACGTGCTCACGTCACAACACGACGTCGCTTTATTGACACAAGAGGTTTCATAAAGCAGGGTTTGTGAGTGCCAGTAGAACATTTAGTCGCTTACGTAACCATCCTCGAGCTCTCGGCCAGTGCTGATGTACGAGCAGATTTACATTAGTTATTCGCACTAGCTGTATCTTGTTTAATATCAAACAGCAGATCTGCGATATCAGTAGCTCCGCTTCCCTTTATTCCCTTTAATCACTTTATTAAATGTTTAATAAAACACTTCAGGATGTGAGGTTACTGGAAACTAATCAACTGTGCGGTGGTAATTTTTTCCGACTTCTGTAAATGTTTTTCTGCTTCGTGAGGCCTGTAAAGCCTTTCAGAGAAGAAACAGTTCAATCTTTAGTGTCTTGTTGATCGATTGCTCAGGATAAATAAGACCATTTTTCTCTCGTCACACAATGATTCGTGCTGGATATTGACCGTGACGCTTGAAATTGCGATTTTTCTGTCACGCTTACGGGACAGCGTGAAGCTCATAAACTGGTCCCATCAACTTTAATGCTTTATGTTCCAGTTCAACAATCATCTGATCAGTCCAAAGGAGTTTGTCTACCTGGCTGGAAAATCCACTCTGAAAGACTGGAAGAGAGCGATACGGCTCAACGGGACAATGTTAAGGTGTGTCACTCTAACGGTAAAGCTATAGCGTTGAGAAAATGGACTTGTTTACATCTGGAGCGAGTTCGATATGGATGTGTGTTACTCCGTATAAAATGTACCACCGTCATGCGATTGCCGCTTTTAGGTGTCACTTCAAGCACAGAGACGCTTAGTAAATATATAACTATCACATTCACTCAAAAACGTCGTCTTATCTTTATAAGATAACACATTCACATTCACTCTGCTCCCCCCTGGAGCAGAGTGGGTTCAGGGCCTTGCTAAAGGGCCCAACAGTGGCAGCTTGGCAGTGCTGGGGCTTTAAGCCCCGACCTTCTGATCAGTAACCCAGAGCCTTAACCACCAAGCCACCACTGCCCTGCCCCCCCAAAACGTTTCTCATTCACTGTGTTATTGCGTATTCGTTATTTGATAGTATAGGAAACAGTAAAAATGATAATAATACATTTTTTAAACGAGGCCTTATATGACCAGTGGTACACAGACCTTTTAACTAATAGTGCAAATACATAAAAAACATGAATAAGCACTTTAGGACATGATGTTCTAGGAAATTAATCAACGATGAGTCACTGTTACTATACCAGAGTTGATTATTTTCCCATAACAGCATGTCCTGAAGTGTTTTATTCCTCTTATACCACAGCAGTTTCTAATGATGTTTAAAAAAAAAGTTTTATTTATTAAAGAATATTACTTAATACTTTTTATCCTTTTTTTCCCCGATACATTTAATGTTGGGAATGTCCACTAAACAATGTAGCTCCCGTTCTCACTTGCGTTATAGCAGATATAAACAATCTTAATAAGACAAACAATAGAGCTTTTCATGCTACCAAGAAATCGCTACGCGCGTTGAGGGAGGAAGTGTCTAGTTCCTAATTGTCATGAATGAGGTACAATTGTAAAACTCCTGACTCTTTTGTGGTTTTGTTTTTGCTTTTGTGTGAGCTGATGATGTTTTCTGTCCTGTAGGAGGATCATGGACTCTGGCGAGCTGGACTTCTACCAGCACTCGAAGTTGTGCTCCAACACGTGCCGCAGCACCAAGATCGACCTGGTGGGGACGCGAGCTTCCCTCAGCAGCCAGGCATCCACCGAGACCGCTCCGACTCCATCTTCTACTGATGGTACCACTCTGCTCTACACGTATCTAAATTTCAGGAGTCACACTGACAACAAACCCTTAAACAGTTCACTGTTCTAGTGTTTCTTTTATCCTGTAAACGGTACAGTGGGGTATTCTCATTGACGTTAACATTATTTATGACCATCGTGTTTGTACTGTGAGCGTAGGTGATTCGTTGAAGTATTGCTAATCGTGTATGTTTAACGCGTAAACAGTAAACGGATCTACGGCCACGTTTACAACGGATACCTCAGAAGACGGCACCGAGTGGGTCACGGCTATAGGAGGTGAGTGAAACAATGAGTGAAAATGCTGACTTTAGTCATTAGTTTTTCTCGTGTGTTAAAGTTCTCTATCAGCGTGCGCATGCAGTACGGTGAAACTCGTACTATTCGGATCGTATAAGCTTTTCAGAGTAACGGTGCCGGAGGATACGCAATTTCTGTACAAATCACGGAGATGAGCACGATGAGAGCTTTGTTTGATTTAATGCATGTTCACGTAAACATCTACATTCAGCCTTCCTTCCTCATTTTAATACAAACTGATTTTGTTCTTTGTTATACTGTAAGCGTTGTTAGTAGGTCATGACCATAACGAAGACGATAACGTACCGAAAACCCACAGAAAGAGTCACTTCTCTGAATATTTTATCGTTCCACATTTTAAAACTTCGCTTTAGTTTCAACGGGAGACATTAAAATAAAAAAGGGTGAGCATATTTTTTTACAGATGCATGGAATTAGACAAGATACACCAGTAATACATACTTATCCAACTTTACTCTTAAAGCCAGACCCGTACGAATAGGATTTTATTTAAAAAAATATATTTTTTGGTTTTTGTTTTATCTGATCGCAACTACTTCTGTTTGTTCTCAGAGGACACCATGACGTTCTGGAAAGGTCTGAAGGACGCCGGTCTGCTGGAGGACATCGTGGAAGACCTGCAGAAAGAGATCGAGGAGATCCTCAAAGGCCTGGAGGAACGTATCCACGAACCCCCGCTACAGGTCAAAGGTCAGTGGGCGTCTCAGTATCGTCAGAACAGAAAGGTAGAGAAAAGAACCTTGCACAGTTATGCGTTTATTTTCTATAGGGGTGTAACTATATGTTTATGGTCTTAGAATTTATACAGCTTCACAAAAAAGTCGAGTAGTTAGAAATGTACGCTGCCCTGGGGTTTCTCACTGCAGTTGTAAACTTGCAAGAAGACACAGGATTTAAATGAGACCCGTAATACCGAATTATACCGTTATTTTACAGTATTTCTGCCTGTTGCACTGTGTGAGAAAATCTGTGCCTAGGCAAGATCTAAATGTAAATACATCGACGGTTTCTTAAAGTTTAAGCGTTAAAGTACGTAAGGTAGAAACCACTGGTCGGTTTTGCCAGAAATCCTCCACAGTGACATCGGACATATTCTCCTCAGATCGCTACACACTTGTTCGTTAATTCGTCACGTTTCTCATTTCTGTAGATGCAGCTCTGCTCAACAATATCGTTCAGAACTTTGGGATGCTGGACCTGGTGAAGAAAGTGCTGGCCAGCCACAAGAGCGAAATGGATCGCTGTAGAGAACAGTACACTCAGAGCTTAGCAGGTGAGTGACGTGTGATTGGGGATTATGGCCCAAAACCCTTGAGGCTAGTTTAGACGCAAAGGTGCCAACATTTACGATTTCACCATGTGTGATTTCGGAACATATTTGATTTGTGTGGTTCCTGTAGCTCTGGAGCGGCAGTGCGACGAACATCGCAAGCGTGCCAAGGAACTGAAGAGCAAATCTCAGCACCTCAACAACGTCCTCATGAACCTGACCCCTGTGGCCACACCCCCAGCTCCCAAACGTCCCCGCCTCACCCGCGCCGTCTCCGGACCTGCCTCGGTCATGGCTCCGCCTGCTCAGCCCGCCCAGTTCACTCTTCCCTTCACCCAGCTTACAGGCATCCCATTAGACAAATTCCTGTCAGCCATGGGAGGCTCCGCCCCTAATCAGGCACCCTTTATAGGGAGCTACACAGTCCTGACCTCTCCAGGAGGAGCAGAACTGCAGCCCGACACGTCCAATCTCACCGTGCTGAGCTCGGATGTAGCAGGAGGCTCCGCCATCCTTAAAGTTCTCAGTCCTTTTCAGCTGGTCACACTGCCCACTCTGGGAACCGGAGCCACTCTGCAGAACCTGGCAGCACCAGCAGGGGGCAGCACTATCGTGGCACTGCCTGTTAGTACCTCTGCGGTGGAGACACTGGGAGCTCAAGCAGACGAAACAGCAGACGTGAACGCCGAACAGCAAAGCAAAGAGAGTCGATAAGACTGATGTCATTTTCAAAGAAAAAAAAATTTTTTTTTTAGCCTTATTATAAAATGTGTGTGTGTATGTGTGTGCTTTTTTTTTTTTATATTTCATGACTTGCACTGAAATCCTGCATTTCTTCCATCTCATGTTGGATTGCTAAAACTATGTTGTTTATATATTTATTTTACTAGTCTGCCACGTCCTTTTTACACCGTTACTTATTCAGCGTCAGGAAAAAAACTTCAGCAACGGTGACGAGGGACATTCAACTTGAGATTTTCTCGATCCCTTTGCAAAGTAGCTGTGATGCGATAAAGCGACAAGTCCAAAGCATTGGCTTGTATGATTTCTCAGCACAAATCTTTCTGTGTGATCTGAGGTGATTCCTACACTGCAGTTAGTTCCTGCAAAAAAAATCTTATCCTGTCTCATAACCTCTCGTTAAACATGTATACGATAAAAAGTCACACTTGGAAGGAAGTAGCACAGATCACTGGAGCCTCTCGTGTTTTGTACTTTGCTCAAAGATTAGGACGTAACGTACGTCAACCGATTTTCACACTGATTAGAGCCTTATTTATTGTGTTTAACTTGTTAGCTTTAGAATTCATATATTGCTACTACCTTTATCTCAGTTTATCTCAACAAACTACAAGCAACATGAGCCATGTGTTTACGTTAATGTGAACGCAGGGTTACTTGGTTCATCGCAGTCATGGTCATAAAGCGCAAGTTCTTGGACCGCATCGAGCTCGAACCCTCTGCAAAAGGTGTGTACACACTTGGAGGAGAGCACTGACGACTTCCAAGCTACCAAGTGCAGAGTCCATTTCATTATTTCTTTACTTTTCTGTTTAAGGTACCTTTCTAAATTTCACACTTGTTTATATGAGCAAAAAACAACAACAACTGAGGTGTTTTTATTTTATTTTTATTTCGTGTGTTTAAGGTATTCATGTGTAAATATATTGCTGTATTGCTACTACAAATGCCTTTGTAGATTTTGTGTTACTGATCAGTGTTATTTCGTGGCTTTTTGTCTTATTACATAAAAGGATTTTCAAGGAAATCTGTCGAGTTCTTAGAATAAAGTGTTTGTTTATTTTCCGGGATGTGGCTGCAGTGTGCGTTTGCACACCAAAAGCACATCCTTTTTTTCTATTTTTAAGTGTATTTTACTCTCGGCATGTGTAAATGGAGGGCGTTAAGAAAGACCGCACTGATGGGAAAGGTTTAGGGTGCTCAGTGAATAATTTATCATATGGTTTCATTGGAACAGCTGTACCAATTCTCATTCATGCGATTATCCAATCAGCCAATCATGTGGCAGCAGAGCAGTCTGTATACTTATACAGATACAGGTCAGGATTTTTAGTTAATGTTCACATTACACATCAGAATAAGGGGGAAAAATGTGATCTCGGTGTGTTTGACTGTGGCATGGTTCAGAAACTGCTCACCACGTTGGATTTTCACACGTAGCAGTCTCTTCAGTTTACACAGAATGATGCAGAAAACAATCCTGATGAGAGAGGTGAGAGGAGAAACGCCAGACTATTTTGATCTGACCGGAAGTCTGTAGTAACTCAAATAACCACTCAAATGAGTAGATAAGTATCTCCGAACAAATATGTTTTTTTTGGGGGGGTTTTTTTAGGTCTGACGGCACAAACGTGTCTTTTTTTTCTCTCTTTATTTTTCCCCATCAAATAGGGTAGGGGTGACACTAGACTGCATCTGTTCTGTCCACATTCGTGGTCCACATTTCACTGTAGAGGGTTATGAAGTGTGTGTGATGTGAGTTATAGCATTATTTCACCTAAAAGCCCAGAGGAGGATTAGCTACTGTCCTAAATTATGAGAGACACAGGATGAGAAAAGATTGCTCACCAGGCTCAGCTATTGTGTAGTAGATATTCCTATAGATGCACTCATACACACAAACTCTCTCTCTCTCTCTCTCTCTCTCTCTCTCTCTCTCTCTCTCTCTCTATATATATATATATATATATATATATATATATATATATATATATATATATATATATATGAGAGAGAGAGAGAGACATTTAGAGATATATAGATATAGAGTATGTATGTGTGTATATTTTATATAGAGAGAGATAGAACATATATATACTCTACCTACACATCTTAATATTAAATAGAGCTTAATATTAAGGTGTGCATGAATAGTTCCGAAAGCATGTTTGAGTAAACATTTCTCTCACACATTGACTAGTACAGTTTCTTTCAGCATAATTCATGTGTGCGCATCCTTTGATCTCTGCTTGTGTGTTTGTGTGAACGCGCGCGCTGGTGCTCTTCTCATCGTACATTCCCTTCTAAGCATTATGATCCTCTATTGATCACATCCCACCTTCTTTCTTCAGCAGAACACAGAAGGAAAGTGTGACGTGTTTGAGGAGCATATTCTTTGCGCATATTCTTTATGCGCATCTCAGTAGGCATCTCAAGAACATGTCTGAATATGAATAAGAGGTCAGTGTGCAGGTTAATTACATCTACAGCACAGCACACGAATGGTATACAGGTAATGCAAAACAGGAATTTCGTCAGAACTTGATAAGCTCACTGATTCTGATGACTATTTTTACATTTGTGGGCATTAAATCCAAGCTGTCAGAAATGTTACAACTAATGAAAGCACCCAGGAAAAGAGCACGGTCGTTATCTTGACTTTTAAGGGGTCTTTGGTTGTCCTTAAGAGTTCTAGGTCGAAGCCTACCACAAAATATTTTCCTATTTATAATTTAGGGAACTCTTAACCACCGGATGAATCTTTAAAAACTAAGCATGTGCTAATCCATAATTTTGTAAGTAGGGTTTTAAGTAGGGTGTGTGTGCATGTTGTCCTGTTTTGGTCTGTCGTCCCATCCGGGATCTTTTTCTACCTCCCTGGATGGACTCTGGATCCAGAATAAAACACTTAAGCGTTCTTTGATTGTCTGTCTTGGGAACCTTAAAATCTTCTATGTAGGACCTTGCAACAAAAATGTTTTCCAATTACAAATGGTAGCAGGTGTACAAACATTTAGAAAGAGACGAGCCCTTAACTATCTAAAGAACCCTCGAGGAATCCATTGTATCTGAGAACATGTTAATCAGTTATGACTGTTGAGAGTAGACTGTGTTTATACATTTTTCATGCCTTACATCTAGAGCTCTTGAGGGTTTTTTGATTTGTCTTAAAGGGAACCTTTAAAATGTTCTACATAGAACCTTACAACAAAATGTTTCTCTATTACAAAACCATTTAGGAAGTGATGACCCTTTTACTATCCAAAGAACCCCTGAAGAAAGTTTTTGATCAGAGAATTTACTGACTGTGACAAGGAAATTGTCTATACATTTCATGTTTTGTTAAATCTAGAACCCTTGGGGAGTTTTTCTTGGTTGTCCTCGTGGGGGAACCACTTAAACATTTTATGTAGAACCCTACAACAAGAGTGTGCTAATCCACTCAAATTAGTTTGTGTGTTTTTTATACACAAGTATACATGCTGTTCTGTTGTTGACCAGCAGGTGGAGCCACAAGATGTTTTTTGTTTGTTTATTTATTTAACTTAGTTATCATCTTTTTCAGGATCCTCTTAAGTAACACAAAGTCTGGCAAATCAAGGTCTCGGCCTTTATTATCATTTCAAAACAAGCATTAAAATACAGCACGCATCGTATTTGTTTACATCTAACAGCAAAAATGGTGGAGTCATTTTAATACATGAAGGCCGTAAAGAGAAGGTGGTACAGTGGATACGGGGTCCAAACGTTTAGCAGCATATTTTTTGGCTAGTACAACAGAAAGTCATGAGACTTCATGAGCCTGTATAAGTTCAGCTACTTTTATTTTCTTTATTTTTCTTTTTTTTTTAAATACAAAACACCCTAAAGACCAAATTCGTTGTAAGAAGAAGGCTCCTCGTCGGATCGCACGGAAATTTTAAAATGGCGCCGTAAAAAGCCGCCATATCTCTTTTGGTTGTCCCAATTTAATTTAGGACGGATTCTTCTCATGAAGCCTCCGTATCTCTTCTGCAGCTCCTGTTGGCCAGGTTCTTCTTCAGACTCGCTTCTTTTGGGAACGAACTTTCTCCGGAAGCCGCCATAACGTTTCACCTCGTTCAGAGGAAACAAACTGTCATAAAGTCCCATTTCGTTCTCGGAGGTAACGTCTTCCCCTTCAACGTCCTCAGTCAGCTCAGGTGCGTTTCTCTCGATCAGTTTTAACATGACGTCGCCGTATTTCTTTGCCAGCAACCCTTTTTCTATAGCGTTCCCCCTCCATGGCGAATTGAGCAGGTTCTTTCTGTTTTTCTCGATCCTTTTGATGAATCCGCCATAACGCTTGACCGGGTTCGACGTCGCTGGCTCCTGCGGGTCGTCCTCAGGTCGTTCCAATAAAATCTTCTCGCACCGATCCAGCTCGCTGCTAGATGTAATCGCACCTTCACACTCTAACGTACAGGTCTGATTGGGAAAGTGGGGTAGGGTTTGGGGGTGGAGAAACATTGGATAGGATAAGATACGTAAGAAAGAAAACAGTCCCAAAGTTCATTGTTTTCCTATAACAGCATTCCTGTTGTTATTAATTATTCATTATCTCAACTATAAACAGTAGTTCTCTCTCTAGCCTCTGTTGTTTTCCCTCTCTTGAAGTTAATAAGATGGAAAAACACAGCCTGTTAAGATTACTGCGAAACCGGAATGTGTTGAAAACCTTATTGACAGTTACAAACCGCTGACATTGGAGGCTCCTTCCATATTTTTTCAAGATTGTCAAATAAATATCTCCTATGGTGGGTACCCTTAAGCATACACATTTTGTACAATTAACATTTCCACTAAAAGGTCATTACGGTCCAGTTATGCACTTTAAAATTCATAAGCACACTATATGCGCATTCCCCTAAATTGTTTTAATAGCCATACAATTGTTTTAAAATAGAATATTTATAGCAGTTTTAAAAATAATAATAATAATAATTATAAGTGAGTTGCAACACAAATACAGACAATACCAGTGCTTTAACCTTTAAACTTTTAGTGAGTGAAAAGGCAACATTCTCAGAAATATTCCCTTTCTTTTGCCACATCATGGGTATTTCTTTCATACCGTTAGTGTGTATACTTTTTCCGTCTAAAGTGATCATAGCGTACCGTTGCAGTTAATGTAACTAAACATTTCATTAGCTTTTATACTAAATCCTACAGTATGTGCACCTTTCCAGGTAAAACATAGGCTACACACCAATGCTTCAAAAGGTACAGTACTCTTGAGTCTACCACCCAACTGATAGCAATAGAATTACCCGTTTTCCTAAGAGGGTACAGTATTGAATGAGTTTTATCCCATAGCTTTGGCAAAATCCAATCTAGGCTTTAACCCCAGTAAACAGGGGGGGGAGTGGAAAATCTCTCTACGATGGATGGATCTAAGAGAAAGAAACGGCTGGAGAAACCCATCCTCCTGTACGTTTTCAGAAAACAAGGGTACTAAACTGTACCATTCCTGGTCATTTAGGCGGTACCCTTAAGCAGGCACCTTTTGTACCCATAAAATTTACACTAAAAGAACATTATGGTCCAGTTATGCATTTTAAAAATCGTAGGTACACTACCTATATTCCCATTCCCATAATATGAAAATACATATTAAAGATACATGAGATAACGGTACTATCTTAGCAACAAGGAAACATACAATTTGGTACCCTTTTTTTCCCCCTGAGAGTATAACGTTTTCCTTTCTAAAAAAATAAAATGATGAAAAGAGACTGGATCCTGTTTTTTTTTTAAAGTCCTAATCGTCCTGATTGTTTTCTTCTCACCAACATTTTGAATTGCTCTGCTCAGCAACAGGTGCTTTCCTTGACGCAGCACAAGGATCTTACCAGCAGGTTGAGCGGTGAGTCGGAGATGTGCAGGGCGCATCTCAGACACTGTTCAGAGCAATCAGCCCAGGATAGAGAGGGCAAACTGAGCACCAACACCAGCACGTACCACTCCATCTTATTTCTCCTGAAGATCCTGTATAGAAGAGCAGGAAATTTGGAAAAGAAACACTGTTAGTAAGAATTCTTCTGCTCTTAAGAATCAACCTCTGATTCAGGATAATTCTTTAATTATAAATAATAATAATAATAATAATAATAATTATAATAATGCAAAGATGACCTAGTTGAAAACAGGCAGTGCTTTGATCTTAAAATCAGAGGGTTCAGGTTTAATACTGCTTGTAAATTAAGGTACACCCATGAGAGAAATCTCTCAAGTGTGCAATCACAGTGGATATGTAGCTACAAATCATGCGTAAATGTTACTGGAGTTAATTTACATGTAATGTTTAAATAAAAAACGCACACTATACAGATTGTAACCTATTCTTGGACAGAACATGGTACTAAACGGTTCCTTTTCTTGTCGCTAGGTTCGTTCCAGCAACCTGTAGTTTGTATCTTTTACATAGAAAGGTGTGTTTAGTGCGCCTGTAAAGGCTGTAAACTAGCCTACAGTATATGCGCAATTCCAGGTAAGGTGCAAAAGATGCAACCCGGTGCCTTTTTATTTAAAAAAAAATATATTATCCTTTTTTAAGATCTTAATAATCTTAAGATCCAGTGCTGAAAATAAATGCTTAACGAACAGAAGTGTGAAGTTCAGAAAATACACGAAAAACTGCAAACTGATGTACGTCTTTATCTAAACTCTAGAACCCCAGACGCATAAGAATAACAAGCACTACTTTCTTGTTTGTTGGATATATGATTGAAACAATAATAATAATAATCGGCCAATCTGAGAGTAGGTCAAACATGATGTACACATCAGTGTATTCAACTATAATTAGAAATAAATAAATAAATAATAATCAAACGAATAAGGAACATTACCTGGTTTGTTCACTCCCTTGTTTTTCACCAAGTGCTAATGCAATTCCTAGGAAACGAAACAGTTTGCGAGTAGTGCGACTCCCTCTGCAGGCTCGTCTCTCCTCTGCTCTCCTCTTTATTCTTCCTTGTGCCCGCTGCCCACCTTCCTTTCACCCACTGGCATCACAGTGCCCGCCTTCATCTGACCAATCGCACAAGAACCTAGCGCCCACCAACACCCACACACCCACACACACACACCGCACCACCCTTCCCTGCGCGCTTTTTACGCACCCTCCTTTTTACGCATTCACTTGACACACAAAGGATCCTGTCGACCCTTAAGGAAGTGTTGCAACGTTTTGCGTAGCAAATTTCCCCCCTGTGTTTCAGTGTTTTAAGTCGGTCTTTCTGTGAGAAATATACACCTACAGGGTTGGGTTAAGTCATAGCAGTGTTACAGATAAACTCAGTGCGTTTGGAGATGTCTGTTCATGACGCAAAGCATTTGACTGGTTACACTGCAGTTCGTGATTAGTAATTATGCTATTAGAAATCCCTACCCGCATGTTGAACCTATTTAATAATGGGAAGTTCGGTTCAACTGACCGAGTCGATTCTTTTGAACTGATTCGTTCGATTCATCTTTGGCAGGAAGAATATGCACTCTACAAACAATTTTCAATTTTATGCAGTAATGATGTATGATTTATTTATAAAACACATTTACAGCCATTTGCGCTGACCAAAGTGGTGTATATCGAATAAAATAGTGTAAATCAATAAAATAAGACCTAAAACAAATAGTAAGATAAACAAACAGCAACACAACTGCAAATCAAATGTATACAGCTTACTTGGATTCATGGTTTGTTCTTGCAGTTTGTATGTGATTTGTTTAATAATATTCTATGTAAGATTAAAACATCAAACAACAGTGTGGTGTGTTGCGTCTTGATGCGAAGGATAGTTATCACCAACACAAAGCTGATTCTTTTCCAATAATAGCACGTCCTGAAGTGTTTTATACACTGGATACAGTGGAGACTCCTTCCATAAACGTTAAAAACAACACATTACAGAAAATGTCACCATAGAAACGATTACACAAAATTTTTATTATTTAATCTGGAGTCCCTGGGACCCTAAGCCTAACATTAACCGTGGGACTAACCCTAACCCTGACCCTGACAAAAAGCTAAGTGTGTTCTTAAATAAATGAACAAAAATGTCAGCACTGGCAAACTGCCAGGGTTTTGTTTGTTGGTTGGTTACTTGTTTATTTAGTTGGTTATTTAGATGTTTAGTTGGTTGGTTTGGTTGGTTGTTTAGTTGGTTGATGGTTTACTTCTTTGGTTGGTTATTTAGTTGGTTAATTAGTTCTTTAGTTGTTTGATTGTTTAATTAGTCGATTGGTTGGTTGTGTAGTTGGTTGGTTGCTTGGTTAGTTGTTTCATTCCTTGCTTGGTTGGTGTGTTGCTTAGTTAGTTGATTGTTTAGTTGTTTAGTTGGTTGGTGTTTGTTTTTGATCTTTTGCTGTTATTAGAAAATAACCAACTTCATCACACCACACCACTGCTGATTACTGTCCTACGACAGCTCATCCTGGAGTGTTGTATTCTTAACGTAAGTGATGTTATACAGCAAAACTAATGTTTACAAATGGCTTTGTTTTCCTGGTCAAGAAAAAAAAACCTGACACTGTGAAGCCAATGTCCATACATAAACACAAACCTGACATGTTTCTCGATGCTTAGAATTTGTTTTTATTTGGGTTTATATTTTATTTTACTATGATTGCTTGCTATCTATATTTCTGATCTGGAAAAATGGAGGGTGTAAAAAAAGGTGTTGTTGAAAAGGATTTCACATATTCCAACAGCACAGCAAAACAACTTTTTACATCCATTCTTCTAGAGTGAGATGCTCCATTCATCCTGTATTCATCCTACAACAACTGGCATCAGTATTAAATCCAGTATCTACAATCAAAAAACATGGCTGCCATTATTCATCTGAGCTACAATAGTTACAATGAAAACATTACAATTTTTATAATACAAATTTCATAACATACAGCTGTGTAACACTTAGCAGAAGAAAACTCAGAGAGTTCTTGATGAAAGTCAAAGGTTAGAACCAACAGTGACATCAGTATACACTTGCACACGCAACACGAGCTCCGTATGTATCAAGATGGAGTCCTGGTGGCCCACTTCCAAATTGCTTTGGAAAGTTTTATCGCTTTTCTGTTTTTGCTCAAAAGAGGTCAAGAAGAACAATTTCAGATCATCATTGCACCATATTTTAATAATATAAAATAACAAGGTGCATGATTATTGCCCCATCCTCTTAATAATCTGCAAAAATCTCATGTTGATTCAATATGAATCTCTAATGAGTTTCTAGGCAACCTCTCATAAGGACAGTGTGGTTATTATATCTCTCGCTGATTGGAAAAACAAAACCATCTTCGCAGACATGACGTAAAAAACCTTCACTTTTGATAAAGGTTTTGATGATGGACTTCCTGTGAGAGATCTGCATTCCACCGTGCTCTAGTACATGTTTTGACTCTTTATAACACTTCCTTTGAAGAGTTTCTTCAGTGTTTTTTTTTAGTGCTCTTAGTTTTTGTTTAGTTTTCTTAGCTTCCTGGAAAGTTCTACTTGTAACCCTTTCTGATAAGATACATTGGTGTAGGGTTCTCATAGGGTCTACCTATTAAAATACACTCAAAACACCTGAAACTAGAGCAAAATAACTGAACACTGGAGAAGGGAGAATTTTTTTTCATCAGAATGTTTATCAGTGTCACCGTGGTGCAAACGGATTTCTGATTTATCCTCTGCTTAAATCCACCTTTCTCACTCCCAATGTTTACTGTATAACTTATAACAGTAATAAAAGATTCTTGTACATCTGGAGACACACGGTCAGTATGATGCACTTTTTCATTGTTTATGGACATTTATAAGATGTAATTTTGATTATTTGCTTTAAAACAAATACTCAGGTAGTGGAGAATTTTTTTAACTAGACCTAGACCTACTTCACTCTCTCTGTCTTTCTGTCTCCTTCTCTTTATTCCTACATGGATACATCTTTGTTCTTTGCACACCAAAAAAAACAAAAAATATATAATAATAAACACTCAATATTGGACTGTTTTCCCAGTAATGAAAGCCATCGTATCGAACTGAAACATCTCTGTGACTCATATCATATTGAACTGTTGACAGCTTTGGTTCACATATAGTGGCACACAATATGAGTTCAGAATGAATGAAACAGACACCACTAGTCAAAGTACTCCTCGTCATTATGGTGAGATCTGAAGTGTGAGGAAAACACACTGACTCACATGCGAACTCCTTCGTAATGAAAGCTCAGACCGGTTTTATTTTGGGGCAACGAGAGGATAACGATCACATATGTACACTCGTGTATATAATTTTTCGGTAATTTAATTAAAAAAGTGGAACTTTCATCCATTCTAGATTCATTACACATAACGTGAAATATTTTGAGCCATTTTCTTTTGTATAAATATTGATGATTACAGATTACAGCTCACGGAAATCAAAAATCCAGGATGTCCAAATATTAGAATAAAATAACTTTAAAGCCTATTATAAAGGGGGAGGAGCCAGTCAATGTGTCCCTCCCGACTTCCTGTTTCAGTGGAAAAGTAATTGTGTCAACATCTTGAATAACGCCGCTCGCTTCAAGGTACTTCATGGGGACTTTAAATTCAAACAGTGTTTGTGTTTACCTAAAATAGTCACTGAATTAAAGGCCACAACAAAAAAAGATTCAATAATTTTCACAATTTAAAGATTTTCTAATTCCCACTATGGATTGCATTTTTTGTGATATTATACTGCAAACCTATGCACTGCTCTACTTACAGTGCTGAGAAAAAGTATTTGCCCCATCCTGATTTCTTCTGTTTTTGTGTATATCAGAACATTCTCTAAAAAGGTTTGAGGACCATCGAGGAGTGTTTTGGCAACAATCAGACGAGCATTAATGTTCTTCTGGGTTAGCAATGGTTTTCATCTTGCCACTCTTCCATGGATGCCATTTTTGCCCCGTGTCTTTCTGACGTTCTGATGTTCATGCAGACATGAAAAATGACCTTTATTGCTGCAAGAGAGGCCTGTAGGTCCTTTGATGTTGTCCTTGGCTCTTTTGTGACTTGCTGGATGAGTAGTCACTGTGCTCTTGGAGGGTCTATTCTGGAAGGTCTATTTAAGTGTTGATTTAATCAAACAGGGTTTGCAGTAATCAGGCCTGGTTGCGTCTAGTCCAGCTCAACCCCGTTATGAATGCAGTTTCATAGATTTGGGGAATTATACATTTTCACGCAGGCCCAGTTGGTATTGGAGAACTTTTTTGCTTCAATATACATATAAACATTATCATTTAAAAGCTGTATTTTGTGTTTACTCAGGATGCCTTTGTTTTATCTTAGATTTTGTTTTAATTTCTGAAACAATTTAGTATGAGACTTACAAAAACAGAAGAAATCAGGATGGAGGCAAATACTTTTTCACACCCTCCCTGATTCATCTCGATGCTTTCTGCACATGTGGCTCACCTGAATTCTGTAGATATGTACCTGTGATCATAAAGACTGTCCTGTGCTCATCCGCAAGTCTTCTACACCTGTACACTGTACTGATGTATAATATAATCCCAGAAGAGGTTCCCTTTTGAGTCGTCTTGGGGAGTTTTTCCTCGCCAACACTCACCGCTACAGAAATCTACGTCTGAAAGATCTTTTGTGGCTTGGATCGGGTTTTATTTTACATGTAAGCAGGTCAGATAAATAAACCTAATCGTATGTTAGCACAGCAATCAGTCTGTACATGATTTTGGGGAGATTTTTTTTCTTGTGATTGTTGCGGCCAAATAGTCTTGATTTTGCAGCGGCTTTTTGTAAATTTTGCAACCTTTTTTTGTGATATTTTTGCAAAAAGCGACTTGCATTGTCGAATATTCGACTGCACGAAATAGTTTTGCACGGTCTTTTCCCCCTCATGCTTGTCAAAAACTGAGACCCTTTATCTCTACTCATGTTTGAAGCAAGTGAATCGAAGAGGATTTTGGCTGAATGCGCATTGTGATGATGTCACATGATACATTTTAGCCCACATTTTCGGAAAAAAATCTGAAAACGTTTCGAAACATCTGCGAATATTTGCAAATATTGCTGCATTTTCTTCATTTCGCGTTAATTCCTGTGATCGCAAAACCACAAAATCTTGAAGGGACTGAGCAATTTGCGCTTTAAAGGGGGAAAAATACAACTTATTAGCGGATACTAGAACAGAGCGATAGATGAATGGACGAACGTGTGATGCGAGGCTTAATGAAGCGTCACTCATGTTGTGTCATACTTGGAATGAATGAGTGTTGCACAGGAAGCCCTGAGTAGCCTGGAATATAAAGCAGAGAAAGGAAGTAAGTGTGTGTGTGTGTGTGTGTGTGTGTGTGTAAGTGAATGAAAGAATGAGCAAGGAAACTGAAACATTCTTCCACGTGTTCAGGATGTGATGAGTGCAGCTCGGACCCCTCCTCTCTGTTTGGGTCGATATAAATCATTAATCCCTTGTCCAAACATAATCCCAATTACCGACGTGGTCACTTCTGCGAAGGCAGGAGGTTTATGCGGTCAGCTGCCCCACCACTTGTGTTTACAATCCTCCGCCTCTTAGCTACAACGGTATCTCCACCACATGGGCTTTCACACAGCACAACTCATACTGTCCTGCCCGTCACCCTGCGTTCACACTCGTGTATATTCAAAAATGTCTTCACTGAAACGGATCCGTTACACACTATGTTGGAGTATGAGGAGTTCCTCGGACATTCCAGTCACGTTCCAGTAAAAGGTGTTAAGGATTCGAAGAAGGAAGATATCTATACTGAGTGCTGTGTACATCACTGTATATATCACTCTACCCAAATAATGAGCCCGGAGATCATGTTTCCAGAATCAACATCCCATTGGTGTTCCAGGAACAGCATTTATTATTTCCATTTCTATTTCCATTAGGACACACCTCCTCTCCCCTCCTCCTAATTCTCCGAATCCTGAACTGCTCAAAATTTCATACTTCACCTGTGTTGCCAAACCAGAGACTTTCCAGAAGAATTTGGATATTTTTTTTATCTTTTTTTGTACTCTGTGGGCTGCCACTTGGCAATTTTGCATATTTTAGATCACAGTCATGGAGAACATTGCACATTTTTGCATTTTTCCTGCTTTAACACATACACTTCAACTCAAGGAGGATTGTTAATTAGATGAGTAGTTGGATTAGGTGTGTCAGAAGTAAGGAAAATCCTCAAATGCCCAGAAGCAGGGTTGTTGAACTGTGAATTAGATTAGACTTTTTAAGATAAATATGTATTGTGTACTGTATGTAAATACACTATATGGCCAAATATTTGTGGAGTTCCCCGAGTTCCCTTTGATAGAGACCCTCCAGTCAACCATGTGAAGGATAATGGTATGGAAAATGGACCACAGGGTTTGGGCACATAATTGGCAACCCAATGCCAAAACAAGCACTCTGTCTACATAGTTAATGTTAAGCCCTTTAAATTTCCTCCCAGTTAGGTAAATAATTATCTACCTTTGCATTTCAGTTCATAAAAATGTAACAAAACGCTTCATTTTAATTTTTGAAATAAGATTTTTTATTTTAATTTTTCCAAGCTGCACCTGCACCAAGTCGAACTTGGGGTTTTAGTGCTTGGCTGGCTAATCTACATACTGCAATGCTTAGCTAAGTTAACAATAGGTAATGACATGTACAATCTGCCCTATTCTGACTGGATTAGATTTTAATGTGGACCCGGGTTAACTCCATCATTAGCAGGTGATTTTTATTTACATGTCCAGATGTTGGTCTGCAGTGGTCTAATGATTTTAGGTCACCCAGATAGCACAGTCCAATCAAAATAGGGATTATGATGCGTTATAAGGTCTTGGTTTTGCCCTGAGAGTATTGCATCAATAATCATGATCTTCACTTAAGTGGTGTTTGGTACATTGCAGTTGTTGTATTTTTTTGTTTTTGTTTTTTTGGGAGAGCAGATTCTTCTTCCTTTCTGACCTTGACTGCAAGGCAGAGTTATTTAGCCACATTCAGATGGTTGACTCATACCTTCTTTGGTGCTTAGATTTCTACCCTCATGGTCTCTGGACAAATGGTTGTTGAGACTCCTACATATCCTCTAGACCCTACATCTACTCAGTAAATTTAAGGGATCCATATCCCTTATATGAGAATCTGGAAAAAAGAATTGCAGCTCTAAATAAAGATGGCCTAGGCTATAAGAAGATTACCAAGACCCTGACACTGAGCTGCAGCATGGTGGCCAAGACCATACAGCGGTTTAAGACAGGTTCCACTCAGAACAAGCCTGGCCATGGTAGTCTTTGAAAAATAAAATTACGAGTGCTGCCAGCATTGCTTCAGAGGTTGAAGGGGTGGGGGGTCAGCCTGTCAGTGCTCAGACCATACACCGCACACTTCATCAAATTGGTCTGCATGGCTGTCATCCTCTTCTAAAGATGATGCATAAGAAAGCCCGCAAACAGTTTGCTGAAGAAAAGCAGACTAAGGACATGGATTACTGGAACCATGTCCTGTGGTCTGATGAGACCAAGATAAAATTATTTGGTTCAGAGGGTGTTGAGCATGTGTGGTGGCAACCTGGTGAGGAGTACAAAGACAAGTGTGTCTTGCCTACAGTCAAGCATGGTGGTGGGAGTGTCATGGTCTGGGGCTGCATGAGTGCTGCCGGCACTGGGGAGCTACAGTTCATTGAGGGAAATATGAATGCCAGCATGTACTGTGACATACTGAAGCAGAGCATGATCCTAGCATGTATTCCAGCATGATAACGACCCCAAACACACCTCCAAGATGACCAGTGCCTTGCTAAAGAAGCTGAGGGTGAAGGTGATGGACTGGCCTAGCATGTGTCCAGACCTAAACCCTATTGAGCATCTGTGGGACATCCTCAAATGGAAGGTGGAGGAGCACAAGGTCTCTAACATCCATCAGCTCCGTGATGTCGTCATGGAGGAGTGGAAGAGGACTCCAGTGGCAACCTGTGAAGCTCTGGTGAACTCCATGCCCAAGAGGATTAAGGCAGTGCTGGAAAATAATGGTGGCCACTCAAAAAAACACATAACGGGGAAAGAAAAAAAGGGGGGGGTTTTAAAACAAACACCCACTTAATTTAAAAAAAAAAAAAAAAAAAAAAAAAAAAAAATCTCACTCAAAAAAAAAACAAATTTTCCTGGGATTTTTT
This sequence comes from Ameiurus melas, assembly GCA_012411365.1. Lineage (NCBI taxonomy): Eukaryota > Metazoa > Chordata > Actinopteri > Siluriformes > Ictaluridae > Ameiurus > Ameiurus melas. Next base: position 20,805,816 of record CM022768.1, on the reverse strand, counting down.
TTTTTTGTTTTAAAAAAAATTGTTGTTTTTTTTTTTTTTTTAAGAAAAAATTTTTTCTCCCCTCTTCTTTTTTTTTTAAAAAAAAAAAAAAAAAAAAAAAAAAAAAAGTGAGATACTATGAAATATATATATATATATATATATATATATATATATATATATATATATATATATATATATATAAAAATTTGTCCAATACAAATAAAAAAAGACAAACCTTATGATGGAGCGTACTTACTTCTTCACACAATAATGGAAACGGAAATATCTCCTTTGGAAACTACTGTAATTATCCAATTGCCAAATGTGTTTACATTCTGACATAAAATGTGTCGTGACTTCAGTCAGCTTTATTTATGTTTTGAAGTCTTAATATGATCAGTGACTCCATGACATAGACAGAGATACATTTAGCCTTAGAGCCAACACCTGAAGACTACGTGTTGTGAAGGTAACCATAGCAGCTGAGGAGATTCTGTTGTTGCTATAAATAATTATAGTGGGTGTTGCAACTTTTACTTTCTCATATTTTCCCTTCTTATCCTCCTGAGTCCTTTGTGTTAAGCTACTGTAGATCATTGACACATTTTTACCCCCGTACAGGACTAGCACATGATGTAGCTACACACAACATGGTCATTTCATGCTTTTTTTTTTCTTTCCTTAAATATATTTTGGTTGCCTAATGGCACTTAAGCTATTATTTTGGTCAGTGACATTTCTTATATCCCTTTAGCTAAAGTGCAGATGTTTGTTTATTGCTTCTGCAGCCTGTCTTACATGAATTTGTCATTATGACGACATCTGAAGTGTGAGGAAAACATAATGACTCATGCAAATTCGTGTTAATGTAGCTGCCAGCACTTTTATTTCAGAGGGAGGTTGTGTAAGACGTGTGTAAGCAAAACTTATTTTCACATCTGAGAATGCTGAACAGATCCTGGCATGAAAAATAATTCTCAAGCTCGCATTCATTGGATTGGGTTTTTTTTTTGAGGAGATGTTGAGGAGCCTTGGTTATTAAGAGTTGTCACACTTCTCTTTTGTATCTTTGGAGAGCAAGGTCGTTTCTGATGTTCTATTTTCATCTGTGAATAAAAAGCTGTTGTTTATAACTCGTGCTTTTCTCTTCCCTCTGACGTTGCCACTGTCATTAAAGCGTCAAATGGTTTTATGGATTTTGATTAGCAGCATAAATGTAGAAATGTACAGAGAACTCAACATGTTTTGTTCATTGCTGGCATCTTTCCCTCTGAAAAAAGGTTGAGACGAACATATGCAGAGACCACACTTCTTCTTTAGCACACCTTCTTTAATGGGACTGATAGGTGCTGAGGCCACACCGCCTTCATTAGAACTGACATGGATAGACGCAATTAAGACAGAAGGTAGAAGTCATGTCTCCATCACTAGAACTGCCATATACAGACACCACTCCACCTTCATTGGGACTGACACACAGTGACGGTTACATAAGCCATGCCTCCTTCAATGAGACACAGAGGCCACACCTCTTTCAGAGACTGAGGAGTTCGACTATGTATAATACTTTTCTTTATTGGAGAAAAGTGTCAGATAGAAATTGACAGAAAGGCAGATGTAAAAGAAAGAAAGAAAGCAAGAAAGAAAGAAAGAAAGAAAGAAAGAAAGCAATTAAAATTAAGTCATGCCCCCTTCACCATCTCTTCACTGGGGACTGGAGGTCACACTCAGACAGGAAGCGCAAGGGCGTAGGTTTGGTCTGAATATTGGTAGGGACACCCACCCACAACAGAAAAAAAAAGGACTGATTGGTTTATTAAAATATATCACATCACATTAAGATCTGTATTTACATTTAAATACAAATTATACAAAGCAACAGATCAAAGTCTAAAAGAAAGTAAACTATGAAATTATTTGTTAATGGAAATGTTGCATCCAACATCAACATTGTTCATGATAGTCATTGGTGTCTATTTAAACAATCCAAACAGATGCTACATCGGTCATTGACAGGTATGAACTGTTGGCAAATATCTTTAAGATCTACTTGGTCAAAAGTCGCTTGATGTACATGGCATACAGCTACATTTTTAAGGCGCTGCTAAGACATGGTAGATCTTAGACAATTATTGAAACCTTTTGTGCAGAAGGCAGGGTCATTTTTTTATGGTGGGTGCTTTGACACACTCAAAACAAATAACCTTTTTTTGTGTTGGACTTTAGTGAAGTCATGAATACTGACTGTACCAGTTCGCCTAAAACCGCAAAATCTTGTTTGTAAGTTGCTGTACTTAGAAATTTTGGATCAGGCTCGTATGTCTTATTCTCCATGTCCATGACACTGCTAGAGGATGACTTGCTTCAGGATCATCCTGACTCACACTGACTGTCTCAAAAGGGAAAACTAAATTTAACCTGGTCTGTATCAACATTTTCAAATTATTCTTTTGCATCCCGTGTTATAATAACTTGCAACTAATTTAACATTAAAATAGGTAGACTATGGTACTTACAATACATGCAAATTAGTCATTTACAATTAATCTGTATTAGCATATGAAGAGTTCATTTGCAAAAACAGACATCCACCATTTTAATTCATTTTCATAAATATATATTTTTTTTAAATTGTGCATTCCAGGTAATACAAATCAAGCAGCAATTGGGTTGTTTTGATTACATTTATTTTCACTTAATTAATACAACCCAATTTGATTGATATTACCTGGAATGTACAATAAAAAAACATTATTTTTAGCTATTCATAAGAATGGAGATATCTGAATCTGTTTCATCCTGCTGCTGCGTTTCCTGCATACTGTAACGGATCGTAGTTGGAGGCGGATGCAGGTGCAGATCAACACTCAATTGAACTTAAACATACAACTAATAGCAAACGTGGTCTTTACCGGACAACAGGAAAACATGCACAGAAACAATATATCCTTCGTAGCATGGAAACAGCATCCTCTAACAATCAACTACTACAATTAATACTACCGCAACAACTAACAATAACGAGTAACGTGCTCAGTAAACTCAGGCTCTTAAATACCAAGTGCCATTAACTAAAATACAAACACCTGTGATAGATTGCGGTGGTTTAGCTAGCGCTCAACCCGGAAGTGAGTGAACCAAACAAAGTCACGTGACTCGTCCAGGGTCGAGACATACCGTGATACATACAAACTCATTCATTAAATGATGATATTTTCATGGGATTTCTAGACTAAAATTCAACTCAACATAATTTCGTATATGCAACTATTTTATGTTCCAGCTAGCAACCTGACTGCTAGCCTGCAGATGACAGAAGCCAGGGTTAGCTTGCTAGTTAACACTAGGTAACGCGGTTAACTAACATCAAATGACATTACTTTCCGCAGTGCAAGGCTGGTGACGTTTGGTCGCTAAGAGGTTTTCATTTTAAATCAATGTGGCTACTAGACAGTTAGTTTACTACCTATTAGTTACGCTTTGGGTGGGGAAAAAAGCTCCTGATGTCTTCTTGTTTTTTTGGTGGCATGATATCTACAAAGTACAAAACGTGTTGGTATGGGAAAATACTTTATGTATGCTGTGCCATGCAGGCAATAGAGGAAAGTAAAGTCATTTGAAAGACTAAATTTTTGCCCATGCTTGAGGTATGGACTGAAAGCCTTCATACTTTACTTACCATTAGCTGCATTTACATGGACAACAATAATCCATTCTTAAACCAATTAAGACAATACTTTGATTAAGAAACTACTATGTAAACAGCAATTATTACTTACCTCAATCTAATTAAGGTCATTCTCAAATTAAGCTCTAATCGAATTAAGACAGGTGGAGTACTCCTGTTTTAGTCGCATTATGGACGTGTATTACAGACATGTAAACACCTTAATCACATTCTGAACGTCATGTGATAGTTTTCACCGCATTTTGTGACAGGACACGATCACACACTGCAGTTTTACGTTTTACGGCGAACAAGAGAGTTCGGCTGCGTCCCAAACCGCATACTTGCCTACTATAGGCCTGTAGTGGGGAAAAATACATGTATCTCGGTTACTATGTAGACGGTAAATACGTGGTTTGTGATGCAGCCCACGGCTTCAAGCGGTTGTCTATTAGCACGTACAGCATGATAAATAATTAACTGCATTAAAGCGTTTGTAAAAAAAAAAAATTCATAAAAACACCCAAAACTGTATACGGTACCACAACGAAGATGAACTGTATGTAGATACGTCAAATTCTGTAGGGATGTTAGACGACGTGGCGCGGTGACGTAATGACGAGGGATGTTAATCTAGTTATGTTCTATAACATGTAAAACGGGAACATGACAGGAGTATGCACGTTTGCACGTAAGTTGAGTCTTCAGATAAAGAAAGCTACATGACTTTCCTTTCCCTTCTTAATATCTCTTCTACGCTCTCATTTTTTCTCCCTTTTTCTAGAACTTGCTATTTGCTTCTATTGAACAGTAGGGGGCAGCAGTCACCCCTCCTTTTGTTCTATGGCATAACTTCAGCATTATTTTACAGAATATGTCCTCACCATCAACATTGCACGTATCTTACACATGATCTATGAGATTGATCATCTCAAAATGTTTTTTTTTCATGCCATCATTCGCTGCAGCTGAAATCTGAATGTAAATAAAGATAAAGATAAATGAAGTGCAGAGCACTTGAGAAAAGCATCAGACAAATAAATAAATAAACTACTTTTACACTTTAGCTGTAGAATTGACCATTTTTGAGTCGTTGATAATGCAATATGGCAGAGACACCAGAAAAAATCTGGCCTTTTCTGTTAAAGCAGCAGTCAGATTGACCAAACACGAATAAAATTGCCCTTGCAGGAAAAAAAACCCCAGATTCACTGAAGGGGAAAGGTCACAGGACGTGAAAAACACATTTTCAGTTACATTCGCTTTGTGCTGACTTTATCTTGATAAACCTTGAGCTGGTAATGTATACGTTTTCAGCCTTGTGAGCCAAAACAAAAGAATGAGTATTTTGCATTTCAGTATTGATGAATAGGTTCAATAATTAAGTTTAGTGGAGGGTACAATGTCCTACGAATACATCAACACTGAAGTTATTGGCATCGCCATATTGAGATAGCTTGTGTAAGTTTGTACACTTAGCAGGTTGCTAAAATCCAAACATTTCCACAGATTAGAGTTAAAAATCAAGCTAAACACTATGTTTTTATCATTTAACATGGCGTAGACTGACGCCTAAATGAGGGTTTTTGTTGTTACATAACAATAAATAAATAAATAAATAAAAGTTTTTCTCGTTTTTTTCCCTCTGTGCCTGATTTTCTTCTGAGCAAATGTTTGGCTCTTCATCTGTGTACATTTCTGAAAATGAAACCTGACCCTGTGTGCGTAAAATGACGAGCAATCCTTGCTTGGTGAGGTATTATTTTGTTAGATGTATTTACGATGAAGAAAACATGACTGTATCTCCTCTCGGGAGCCTCGCGAGATAAAGGCACAAACATGCTATTATGAATTTGAACAACGTGAATGTGGTGTCCTTCAGGTTACCGTGGTGACGGAAATGGCATTCGGAACGAGGCAGAAGTGAGAAAAAAGGAGGAAGAAAGTAGGCATGGGAGAACGAGAGGACAAGAGGAAGCCAGAAAGAAAAAAAACAGTGTGTGAGAGGCTGTTGTGTTGTGGCCCTGAAAATGTTCTGCCTGCATACAGAGAGAGAGAGAGAGAGAGAGAGATTGAGGAAAATTAAAATGTAAGGGGGATGAACAGTCCTTGAAGATTGACCAACCCATGAGAAAAAACAAAAGAGTTGAGTCTGAGAAAGAAAAGTACATAATTTTTTTTGTTCCCAAAGGCACCTTACACTCATCCAAACTGCATATTGATGAATTTAGAGATACTGATGCTCCAAGTTGTTGAATCTGTCAAATAAGAGGTCATGCTTTTAATAAATAACGTTTAATGATGCACATTAAATAGCCAAACGAGATCAGTATACATAATAAACTGACACCTCTGTGTAACTGTTTTCTAACAAGCTCAAAGAATACTACACATTGTGTGTTATCATCACGACATTCCTATATAGCACTTTAGCGAGACGCTCAAAAAAGGAATGATTCAGCAAAAAAAATTAAAGGGCACCCATTATGGTTTTGAAATGTGCCTAATAAAGGTCTCATACTATAGGTGTACGTGCATCCAGGGTCAAAACACATTTTAATTTTCTCGTAATTTACATTGCAGCATTACCTTTTTCCCCCCAGTGTCACGGATGACTGTTCAAGGATACGCTCACTCTAAACTTTTCCTTTCAGAGAGCATACTCTGCTCTGATTGGTCAGATGTCCCAGTCCATTGTGATTGGTCTACCGCTTACAGCGCGTGTCGGAAAGGAAACGCCCACTACCGTAAAGAGTTTCAGATCCGTTTCAGTTTTTCAGAATTGGTTCCTTCTTAAAGACTCTATTTGTCGTACGCTTTGAAACTTTGCAGATGTTTTTACATTCACAAACGGCTCTATAACACACTACATGAAAAGTCAAATTTGAAAAACCATAATAGGTGTGCTTTAATCTTCTGCAATGTTGACGAAACAAGTGAGTTTCTCTAATCGCTTACAACACTATACTGTACACTGCTCATTTCTGAAGACTTTATATGACAGAAGATGTGCAAATGTTACAGCTTTACCTCTGATTGTTCTAAATGTTATAGTGTTACATACACTACTCAATAGTTCAATAGTTTGTGGACACTTGACTGAAACGTTTCTCATAATCTTAAAAACCTTCTGATCTGAAGGTGTATGATTAAATGTTTGAAATCGTTGTCCCAGACAAAAATATGATTTTATTTACAAAAGATTTTTTTTTAAATGGATGTCTCGGAGCAAAATATTCCGGAAAGCAGCCAATAAATGGCATATGTGGAAACTCTTAAAATTGAATACATCTCAGTGGAATTCCTCAAGAAATCGGGTGAGAAAATGCCAAGAATACATTTCTGGAAAATTCTAGGCAAAAAAGGGTGTCTACATTGAAGATGCTAAAATACAAAATTATTTTGATTTATTTAGGATTTTTTATCACAACATAATTCCCATAATTCCATTTGTGTTACTCCAGAGTTTTGATGACTGTATTATTATTATTATTATTATAAAATGTGGAGAAAAAAATTAAAATAAAGAATGAGTGTCTAAACTTTCGATCCTTTCCACCTTTGGAAATGGGATGGTTTTATTACAACCGAAATTTACAGCATTGTCATAACTGGTGTATTTTATACCATGGCCTTTTAATGAATAAAGCAGCAAAAAAAAAAATTTAATTTCTAAAATACAGATCTAACAACCTATATTATAGAAAGTATACAAAATATAGAAGTGAACAATTTTGCTCTGACTTTTTCCTTCCAAAAATCACTATTTTGTGATTTTAAAAAAAAATTATTATTATTTTAAAAATATTTTTTTACACCATAACCATTTTCACTTCTTTGTACTGTTCATACACACGCTGTTAAGGGTTTCGTGCTGTACCGCACGTGCCCATCCCTCACGTGAACTTCCATGTTGCTGAGAAGACGGACCATTTTTTGTTTCACGGTGCACTCAAGCGTCGATTAAACATGTTAAATATCACATTTAAACGAAAGCTCGACGTTATAATGTTGTTAGATTGTTTTTAAAAACGAAACTACGCTACATTTTCGCGGGTCTTGTTTAAAATTAAAATGGAATACGTTTAAAATACTGTATCTACTACTGTATCCCTCCCCCCATTTAAAAGAAAATAGATTTACCCATCCTAATTGCAAATAGACGACTTCGTGCATTTTTAGGTAGATATGGTTTAACTATACAACGCTAAACGTTTTGACACATGTTAAGCTAGTTCGCAACGATTAGCAAGTTTTATTCAGAAAACGATTGTATAATTAAATTACCCTATAATTCTTTGTATGAGCTTAACACGTGTCGGAGGTTGAAATCGCTTTCGTTTGTCCCCTCGTCTTGTGTTGAAATGGTACGTCCCGTTGTAAGTCACGCCCACTTTTGGTCGCTGACGCTATAGTGGAGAATGGTTCTATTATTGTTTACGTCTGTGCGTTTTGAACGTTGTTATGGCGACTAAAAGAGAAAGTAAAGAAAATAATGAAATGGCAACAAGTAGCTCCCAGTCAGGAAAGTGATGAAAACTGGTACTTAAACGTATATGTTCGGAAACTCATGGAGTTACGCAACGCGACACGGAGGCAGTTAGTGTTGAGGAGCGGGAGGCGAGGCTGTAAAATATCCGCCAGCATGAAGCGGGACGCGGGGAAAGTTTTGAGGTCGCTCCCGCTGCACGTCAACGAGCCCGGCGACGCGACCATCGAAGAGCCCTGCTTTACCTTGAGCTTGTCCAAGCAAGCCGGCCTCGAGAACGCCAGCGTGGTCATGGCACCGCGATACACGCTGCTCCGGGAGGTGGGTCGGGGAAGCTACGGGGTCGTCTACGAGGCCGTGGCCCGAAAATCCGGCGCCCGCGTGGCGGTCAAGAAGCTCCGCTGCGACGCGCCGGAGAAGGTCGAGCTGGCCCTGGCTGAGTTCTGGGCCTTGGCGAGCTTGGACAAGAAACACGAAAACATCGTCCAGCTGGAGGAGTGTGTGCTGGAGCGGAACGGCATGGCGCAGAAAATGAGCCACGGCAACAAAAGATCCAAACAGTATTTAAGATTAGTGGAAACTTCATTAAAAGGTGAGCTCATGTATGCAACTTTACTGTTACGCAACCAGCTGGAAGCAGCAACCCTGCTCATAAACACTCTCTCAACACTCCAACACGGGCTGTGTAATAACTAGCCCGAATCCATCATCTACATGAGAGCACGCGTGTATATCTTATTCATTATTATAAGCTTAACAGTGATCGAGAGAGCTTCCTGTTTCTGCACTTCCTGTATGTGATGAAGTGTGATACTCCATCCAAATTACCTGCATGATGTTTCTGTCCTGTAAGCCTCATGCATGTGGTGTTAAAGTGTTCAGGATTATTGTGCATATTGTTATTCATGAACATGTGACGGGTCGTGGTGTTTTATGTTATGCATGTAATGTTGTGTAAGCTACCTAAACTGAGCTTGCATCCTGTAAGGGAACATGGTGTTCCTGCTTTCTCACATTAACCCTTTCCTTCCCAGCTCACTCCCATTAACCCTCCCATCCCCTGCCCCCTTTTCTTCCCAAGAGTGTTCCCTCTCCACTCTCAGATTACATGATCATAGTACTTCGAATAATATCTTCATTTCATCGGGTTTTAGATCTTCATATCGTCTTCATCAAATTGTTTCAGAACCTTTGTTTGCGTTGGTCCCCCCCAATAATTTCATGACTTTTCATTGAAAAGTTTTCCTTTTCCCAAACAGTTCCGCTTTCAAATCCGTAAGCAAAGCTCCGTAAGCTGTTACGAGGCCTTGGTAGTGTTTTGTTACATTGACTGTGTCGTTCTGACGTAGTTCAGTGACAGGGATGTGAACACGCACGTACCTTACACACTAAAGAAAGACTACAGTCACTCCAGAGCTGTCAAACTGGACCATCTTTCTAGTACAAGAACCATAAAAGCACCTGAAACCACTCTTGTGTATCATTTCATTACTAAAGCTTTCATTAAAGATGGACTTTTAGTTTTTAACAAATGACTGTTAATATGTGATAATGTTTACAATATGCATAGCAGCAGATCTTCAGAGTGTTTTTCAGGTTCATTCAAAACAAGACTTGATAAAATACCGGCTTATCGGTTTGACACCAGATCTGAAATCCTCAGAAGAATGCTCATGGCTTTCCCCAACTCTGCAAAACTCGGCTTCGCAGGATGCACGGCCAGGCCGAGTAGATACAGTTGGGTTGTTTACCAAACTTGTTAGTTCAGTCCAAAGTGTTCCTTTCGCAACGTTCCCTTGCCACTTCCCCAAGGGTGAATCCCAACATCGCCATGTTGGACTCGTTCCACTACCTTTTATTTGTTGAAATTAAATTTTCTTGCACGCCTCCTTGGAGGCCCGAGGGACGGGCTAGCCGTCAGAAGCCAGATCAGATGCAATTTCCTTTTGAAAACAACAAATATTTAAATGTCAAGATGGACGACTGGTTTTGATTCCAAGGTTCCAACTGTTTGCAGCTGGCATTACAGTTGTAGTCATTTTCTAAGTTAGGTAATTAGCCTAGCAAGCCAGCTAATTTGGAAGGAATTTAGATACATGGCTCCAAGCCGACAGTATCACGAAGCAAGAATGTATTCTGTACCATTGAGAGCGTGTCATTTTTGATTGCTGTCTAAAAGGTGCCATTATTTTATTTTATCTTTACGTTTACAGGTGAGCGTATTCCCGGTTATCCAGAGGAACCGTGCTACCTCTGGTTCGTAATGGAATTCTGCGAAGGTGGTGACCTGAACCAGTACATCCTGTCACGACAGCCCGACCCAAGAACCAACAGGAGCTTCATGAAGCAGCTGACCAGCGCCGTGGCCTTCCTGCACAAGAACAACATCGTCCACCGTGACCTCAAACCCGACAACATCCTGATCTCGCAGAAGTTCGGCGCTCCCGTCATCAAGGTGGCTGACTTCGGTCTGAGCAAGGTGTGCGCCGGTCTTGGGTGCGTAGAACGTGGGTCTGAAGGACATGTCGAAAAGAACGTCAACGTCAACAAGTTCTGGTTGTCGTCAGCATGTGGTTCGGACTTCTACATGGCACCCGAGGTATGGGAGGGCCACTACACGGCCAAGGCAGACATCTTTGCACTCGGCATCATCATTTGGGCTATGCTCGAGCGGATCACGTTTATCGATGGCGATTCCAAGCGCGAGCTCTTGGGCACGTATGTCCGTCAAGGCAGCGAGATTGTGCCGGTGGGCGAGGCGTTGCTTGAGAACCCCAGGATGGTCTTGCACATCCCACAGAAGCCACGCAGCTCAATGTCCAATGCCATCCAGACGCTTCTGCACGACATGTTGGCCGTTAATCCGGAGGACCGACCAGACGCCTTCCAGCTGGAGCACAGGATGGGCCAAGTCACGTGTGCCACTTGAACCAGACCAGATGAACGTCAAGATAAATTTCAGGTGGGTTTTCTGAGACACTGACATGTCATTATCAGATACTATATAGACTTCCAGAGGTTTGCTCATTTTAGGTGGTTGGTGGGTGGGACACAGTCTTTAAATTAGTTTCCAAAAGTTCTGTTCAAGCAGGGTTGGTCAGATTTGAGACAAAGTACTACAGAGTTTACTGTAAGCTCCTTACATACCTCATTGAACGTTTCAGGATATTTGGGATTTCTGTTCGATGTTACCCTTTGCACCCAAAGATCCCAAAGAAGACACACCTCAGTGAGGTATAATCAGAACAGTGCTGTCAGTTATCATAAACTGGGTAGTGCTTGGACCCCTGTGATTGCTTGTACTGCCATATGTTTTAGCCTTCTAAACACTTTCGTGACCCTTGCAACCCTTTTAAGTCTTATAAAAGGTCAGACCAGTTCCAGAATAAGTTGTGCTACACCACGTCACTAACTGTACAGTTCATGTAAGGTTAGCCATCCTTCATAGGCCGAGGGCATGGCGCGAACTCGATGAGTCACATTTCTACAGCAGCGGACTAACTTTACTCTGCGCCAGGCTGCACATGTCTGCTCGAGAATTATTGCCTGACTTCATCTTGACATGTGCATCCTACATCTTTTATTCTTTGCCTATTCAGGAATTTCTGGTGCCGCCCTCTGTTATGAATGTACAGCCTTAATTAAATCCAGCTTATGGCTGTAGGGCAGAGTGTGTTTGACAACCTTTGCCCAGCTCCCTTTTTATGTTTGATCCTGAAGACATTTCACACATAATTAGATAAACTGGATCGGACACCTTCTTGTACAGAAGAACAGACTCTCGAGATAACTTATCGCGAAGATACATATGTGAGAGCTAAATTAGCATTACTAGCCTACAGTCGGAATCAAAATGATTCAATCCCATTGCGAGTCAGGTTTATTGTCAAAGAAATCAAACAAAAGCAATTGAAATAGTTTAACACAACGAATGCTTCATGTGGTTTCCACAAATTCAACTGAAAATGCAGCTTATAATGATTTCTCCAGTTTAAAAATTATTCAACTCCAGAATAGAATCCCTCGCAACACAAATATGCAAAACAGGTGTTGTCTCAAGCAGACCTGATGCAACTAATCAAGGGCTTCATTAGTTGCACCAAGTGTGCTTGAGCTGGAACACAGGAAATACTTGAGCTGGCTAGTGGCAGAAAATATATTAAATACCTGGACGGAGCAGAAAAAGGAAGCTATCAACAGCTGCAAGCAGATTTCTGAGAAGGCAGGTTGTGAAAAACCCTCGAGTGACTGCAAAAGACCTGCAGCAGGACTTGGTGCAACAGGCACAGAGGTTTCAGTGAGCACGGTAAGGTGCGTACTAAACGCAGAAGGTTTCCATACCAGAACTCAGAGACGTACACCACTACTGACTCAAAAGCACAAGAAAAGTCGCTCAAAATCATAAATTAGCCACAGAAATTTTGGGATTCTGTTCTTTGGAGCGATGAAACTAAACTGGAACTTTTCGGCACGATAGATCAGTGGTATGTCTGGAGGAAGAAGAATGAAGATAGAACACTTTGTCCACAGTCAAGCATTGTGGTGGCTCAGCGATGCTCTGGGGCTGCTTTGCATCCTCTGGCACTGGAAACATTCAGCGTGTGGAAGGCGAGATGGACTCATTGATGTATCGAAAAATCCTAGAAAAAATACGTCCTAGAAAAAGTCGGGCTGTCTGTGAGGAAGCTGAAGCTTGGGCCTCATTGGACCTTCCAACAGGACACTAACCCCAAGTATACCTCATATTTCACCAAGGATTGGTTGCAGAAGTCGTCCTGGAAGATTCTACAGGGCCATCACAGTCACCTGACTTGAACCCCATAGAAAATCTCTGGTGGGATTTGAAGAAGGTGGTTGCAGCACACAAGCCCAAGAATATTACTGAACTGAATTGGCTAAGATTCCTCAGAAGCGCTGCATCTTGTTTGCAGCAGGTTATAACAGTAAAAGTGCTCTACCAAGTACTAAAGATGCTTGCCATGATGCTTTCAATAATTTTGTAGCTTTTGAAGTCATTAAAAGTTGCATTTTTAGTTGAATTTTTTCAACTGAACTTACTCTTTACAGTAAGTGTTGGCATGTGTTACACAAGGAAGTATTCATGACATTTTGAGTGTTAGGGATAACTTTCAGGAAAAGATGAGGTCCCGGACATACTCCTTAATCATCAAATGTGGTGGATTCAATGAGATAGCTGATGATGAGAATCTTGGACGTGCATTTCCCAGATGGAGGAGGTTTGCTGAGCGCAGAATTGGCTTGCATCTGGACTAGTGTGATGGGGGTAAATTTGTTTTTGTTTGACTGGCTGGTGCTTTGAATGCTAGCAAACCCCTAAAAGCATTACTTTTGAATGTGCCATCATTATGGATTGGGTTTTACTTACATGGGCATGGATGGTACATGGTGGTCAGTCAGTATACACCCTTCAGTTTTACAGCAAACAAGCTTCGATTTTGCTTATTGCAGCTTTAAATATAGTCCAGTCGGTTTGAGGCCACACTCGTTTTAGACCATGCGATTATGATGTTTTCTTAAGGTCCCAATTACAGAGTTTATGATAACGTGCAACTTGAAGTTACAATAGACCTGCGATTAAAGAAAACGTGCATACAGCTTGTGGTTGTAAGGATATTATTCTGCCCGTAAGCATGATTCAGTTCAGTTTTGCCATTGCTGCTGTTTGTAGCTGTCTGTGAGTTTGCCATCCTCCTATTGGTGGATCGACAGTGTGTTTACATGGCCGAGTTCTTTCACTCACACTCTGGTATGTGGAGCAGTTATACAAGACTGCCCCAAAACTCCCTCGCTTTCATGCCTCTCTGTACAAACATGGAATCAGTCATCAGCCAGGACAAGCTGGTCTGTGTGAGCAGCACACATGGAGGTGTCCCGAGACAGGATATTTTCGTGTTATTTCTCCCAGGCCTGAGATAATAGGATAGAAATGCGAGTGAAAGAGAGATAATTGCTGTCGCCTATACAAATCCCCGCCCCTTAACGCAACACCGCTGCTGCTTGTCCAGCACCGAGAGAAACCGCAGAAACAGATTACCCGATCACGCCTGGAACATTCTGTCCTCAGACAGCCGTGTATTTTATGTATAGGCCACGCCACACGTCCGAGTTCTGGACGTGTATTACATAAAATTAAGTAATAGTTCAATTCTGTTTTATTTTGTGTGAGTCTATTATTATTATTATTATTAATAATAATAGTAATAAATGATACTAATTCCTATTTTCGTTTGGAACCATATGATTCAGATTCAGACCATATGTGGTTCTGACTCCTATAGTGACTACTAATCCGAGTATGACCATATGATTCCGATTTGAGAAAATATGAATCTGATCATTTGTTAACTTTTAATTAGATTATTATAGTGTATTATACCATGGTCTGTCTGAATGCTCGATTCTGATTGGCTGGAAGGTGTGCGTTCAAACTGTTTAATGCACACGGGTAGTTCCATAGTGTCCCTTAATTATGATTGAATTTATTTTGATATCGGTATAATAGCGATGCTTTCCCAGCCCTTCTCTCAGGCCTTTAACCACCGGGGGATTCATTTAATTCTGTCGTTTTTGTCCTCAGGTTTGAGAACAGCACAAGCGTCCGCTCGCTCAGCGTGACAGAGAACGGGAACTACGAGTCTCATAACTGTGAAGCGCGTGTCGGCGTAAGGACAGGAAATTAAAGTCTTCAGGATGTGATGGAAATCAGCCCGGGTCACGCAGATCCCATAAACGATTGTGCCTGACATTTCTGCATGTCTGGTCTTCAGTTATTTTAATTCCCCCCCCCCTTATTTTAAGCTTTATCGGCACTGTTTATAGGGGTTTTTTTTTTACATTATCTTTCGTTTCTCTGTCGTATTGATCATGCTGTTGTTCGGGACCAAAAACAGGAGAAAAGACAACATGTTGCACTTTGTACTCATTGCCTCTGCACTTCTCACTACCTTAAACAGCATCCGTACACAATCTTCCAGATTTTGGAATGCTCTTTGGGATGTTGGGCAACAGTCATTGAAAGATGCACTGTGAACGAAATAATCCGCAGTGTGTGTTTGGTCGAGCAACAGACTCCTGCTTCATAAACTCACTCCTGTGCCTTATTTAATTTTTGGCAATTTCACACACTTTGAACTGAATCCTCACTTATCTTGCTTCCTCACATGCACAAAAAAAGAGACCCAGTTTTCTATATTTGAGTATGTTTTATTTTTGTGTAGGG
Source organism: Ameiurus melas (assembly GCA_012411365.1). Classification (NCBI taxonomy): domain Eukaryota; kingdom Metazoa; phylum Chordata; class Actinopteri; order Siluriformes; family Ictaluridae; genus Ameiurus; species Ameiurus melas. The sequence continues at coordinate 20,790,438 of CM022768.1, read as the reverse complement.
ATTTGTAAAAATGCATATCGTAAAATTATGCATGCATCAATTATTTGTTCATTGTCCACAAGATCTCTTTGGTCAAAAAAACATAGCATTGTCCCAGACATCAGGTATGCCTGCATATATACGAGCGAACTACATGGCAACAACATGTGACATATATCACAATATTTAAATGTGCGTTAAAAAAAGTGCAATCAAAACATTAGCACTGAACTTTAAAACCTTCAAAAATTTCTATGCAACAGTGGAAAAAAACAAAACAGTCCACTTGCGTAAGGAAATTTTTGAAAACGTATGTTTTTATTTTTTCTTCAAACGTTTTCTGTCCACGTGAAATCCTCGAGTCACCAAAAACACAGCTTTTTGAAAAAGGGCGCATCTGGCTTCGTTCTGATAGCGGCCATGTTGGTGTTTTGACCTTCTCTACGCAGCTCTTTACGTTACTCTAGAGATTTAGATTTGTTTTTTATGTGCGTTCGTTATGTCTCATATATATATATATATATATAGCGCGCCACCTGCTGCTCACATTTTTGCGGTCTATCGAGAAGGTGTTCAATTGGAGGGGAATGTTTTTTTTGTTTGTTTGTTTGTTTTTTTTAATGAGGAGTAAAAAAAAATTTACTCAAACCCGTATACATGTGGATTTTAACGTCCAATCAGTTCCGTGTTAGTGGAGTTAGTTGATTTAGAGTTGCAACAGTTTTCGTTAAATGAATGTATGATTTTAGAATTCATCACAATGTCCAAAACGTGCATACAAGACCTCACAAACGCTCTTGTAGCTGAACTGAATGAAAACAAGTCCCCACAGACATGCCCCTACATCAATTGGAAAGTGTTCTCAGAAGAGTGGAGCGCATTATAACCAAATCTGGAACGGGAAGTTGAACAAGCACATACAGGTCTGATGGTCAGGTGTGCACAAACGTCTGTCCACAATGGTGTGTAAAAACTGTTTATAGTGCCGTCATGTATATTTCAAACAAACATCAGTTTTTATCGGCTTTTATTCCGTTTGATTCTTCGGTCGTATAAAGTGTGAAAATGGAACAAAATGAGCACTTTGGGGATTCAGTTTATTGTTTGTTACTTAAACCAATCTAACCTTTGGTTTGAGTACAAACACGCACAAAAAAATGCTGCTGTTGAAGTAAACAGTAAGCTGGAATTGTGCAATTCTGCTCAAATTTTAAACAGTGAGGACCAATCGGAAAATTAGTCAGTAGAGATCGTATATACAGAAGGAGAAGTTTCCAACCTGATTGGATTACTGAAGCACTCCGTGACCACTCTACTGCCCGGAATGTTCCAGACACCGTTTTACATCCGCTCACGTTTAAGATCATTTCCGATGCCGTGTAGATCGTTTGATCTATTTCCTCAGCGGTCAACTTTCACATCAATTCTCCTCAAAGGGGTGTGTGTGTGTGTTTTCTTTATTTTACTTGTTCGATGGTTCTACCTCATTTTTTTTTCTTCCTTCTTCCTTGATGTTCCTGATGGTTGGTTTTCGTGACACGGTGTCATTTGTCTCTTAAAGGGTATTAAAGGATTTCGGACGCAAACATGCGTCACGTTCGTTGTATTGGGGTGGATTAGGGGTGGCACGTTTTAAAGACTGATTTAGGAACGAGGTAGTTTCCGGGATTACAGTACTACGATTCCTCAATTTTTCTAGATCATCTGCTCCTGATCGTGCCGCTAACATCCGTTGCGCTCTCATCGGACCAACTGAATTATGCGGAAGATCATCAAACATTTCTTAACGCCAGTGCAAAAATAATCTACGCAGTTTCCTCTTCAGGCAAAGACGTGAATCGTGTGGAATATGTTAAAAACAATGCACTCAGGGTTAAAACATGCTGTTTTAGGAAAATAATCAACAACGGGGATCATTTTTCTATAACCGCATGGCAGATTTGAGCTATATTATGCTACAGTTAAAAAATTATAGCGCCACACATGACCTGGACGATCAATAGCTCTGGAAAGTTTTATTTTGGAAAATATAATAACTTTTTGGTTTTACTTTAAAACAGCGGTGTCCAATCTTATCCGCAAAGGGCCTGTGTGGGTGCAGGTTCTCATTCCAACCAAGCAGGAGCCACATCTGATTCCTCCTGTTGATTCCTCCTGCTTGGTTGGAATGAAAACCTGCACCCACACCGGCCCTTTCAGGATAAGATTGGACACGCCTGCTTTAATAGAAGCTGATGGGTTGACATTATTGGTTGTGTTGTGTTTTGTTTTTTGTTTTTTTTGGGGGGGTGAATACTACTTCCTGTTTACCTGAGGCCACCTATGTCTTTTCTCAACTCCTAAAGAAAAGACCAATTCACTACAGATCACGGTTACCAGGACGTCTTTCATCATCGTTAGTCTGTTACTGCATCAGAAACCTGATGCTCACGATACCTCACCCCACCGTCACATCGCATCCTAATCTGCCGTTTCTTTATGCCAGAATGAAAACTCCTCTGTTAAAATGTTTGCAGGTCAAACACAACTGGATAGCAGTGGGTTAAAAGGAAAAGGTGGAAAATTCCAGACATTTCATATGAACTGTTGTGAGCAGAGGATTTGGCACTTCACCTACAGATATTTTTTCCTGTTCATAAAATCATGGCTTAATGTACTTTATCACGATTTTCATGTCAGTATAATTTTTCAAATGCTATTAAACACTCGAGGTTTTTCTGAAGTATTTGTTCTAACGTTGTTGTTTTTTGTTCTAAATAAAAGACCCCCCGAATCTCTCTTAATTAATTTCATAATTTACATATACTGAAAATTGACATTTGAGAATTTTAACTGATATTTTTTTCAACTTGTTCCACATATTTATTTATTAATTAATTATTTTTTCATTTATGCAATCTTAGTTTTTTTGGCATAATATACACCACTTTTTTTTTATTTATTATTTTTATTACTTGTGATGGGGTATCCTGATGTTTCTTTCTTAACGTGCTAAACAGCTTGGTGTTAATTATATATATTCCTATGGGTGTGTAAACTTTTAGCCTGGACTGTTTATGCACTTGTTTACAAGTTAAAAGTTGATAGATTTAATAAAAATAAAAAAACTAGCTAAAGCAAATTAAAATTACAAAAAAGTTCTGATTTTAATTATCCATTGGTTTATTTGTTATACAAGCCTCTAAAGATCCACCCACAGCTTTTGCCAAATTAGTTATGTACTTGGTTATTTATTCATTAATTTGTTTATTTATTGTTTGTTAATTTGTCAGTGCCCTGTTGCCATGGTAACACTCCACAGTCGCACTTTTTTATTCTCCGAGGCACAGGTTTGCGGTTTCGTGCTCGAGCACTGTGCCAGTGTCGGCGCTAAATCAGCGTGTGCTTCGTGTTCAGTCACCGTTTTCAGGAGGTCGACAACCCAGTAAACACCAGCGGGAAGAGAATCGGCGAGGTCACGACGCGTCAGGATCGTAATGAGATTATCCGTCCTTGGAACAAAGAGACGTGCTGAACTTCATTATAATGAGAAGAAATGTTATTTATATAGTTCCAGGCATTTCAAATAGAGCTCAGAGTGCTTTAAACAGGAAGATTATTAACATTACACAAACATTTATAAATGGCAAAAAACATAAATACCTTAATAAATAGCTTTAAAAAGAAGAAAGAAATGGCTTAAAAAACATAACATTATGTGAAGGAAAACAGTAAAGCACAAAAAATTATTAGCACTATAGCAATCAGAAACTAAAGCAAAAGGGCAGCGATCATCAAAGTGCTCAAAAGGCAAATCATTTTTATAGCATTTGCACCATTATGATTCTAAACTATAGGGAAAGCTGGGTTTTAGGATCAGTGCTTGGATCCCTATCTCTGAGTTTACACTAGCAGGTAACAAGTCATGTCTCACCACGTTTGGTTCATGTGAGCAGGTAGTAGAACAATTAATCGAATATTGATCTTGATTGCGATTTTGACTGCCCATGTTTACATGAACATGATTGACTGTGATATTGACAGTTCATCCTTGGCTCATAGGAAACTCCGCTGCAGATGTCAAATCCAACACCAGGACTAGCCAAGATTGATTCAAGAGTCCAATGCTGCGTTCAACTAACACATCCATTCCTCCATTTCCCGTACCACTACACAGGGTCGTGGAGAGCTTGGAGCCTATCCCAGGGAACTCAGGGCACTAGGCAGGGGACACCCTGGACGGGGTGCCAACGCAACACAGGGCACACACATTCACATACTTCAGATAATTTGGAAATGCTAACAACACATGTCTTTGGATTGGGGGAGGAAACCTGAGTACCTGGAAGAAAACCCCAAAGCATGGGGAGAACATGCAAACTCCCCGCACATAATGTAAAGGCGGGAGTTGAACCCCCAACCCTGGAGGTGTGAGGCAAAAGTGCTAACCACTAAAGTACCCTGTCCCCAACTTTCAACCTCCAATTAGGAAAAATCCAAGATAATACCTCAAAATGTTGAATTCCTCCTCATAAACTCAGGAAGGTCTCGTCAAACCTGAGTTCAGCAAGTGACATCAAGTCAACATGGCCACTCACAGCATCAAAAGTAAACACATCAGAACTTCTTACCTTTAAATGAGTTGCACTGTGTATTCTTTATATCGACAGCATAAAAGTCAAAATATCCTCTTGTTAACTCTATACCACTGACCCAGTGTTTTGAAGAAGTAAATATAAAGCACTCGTCACAGTTAGCTTGATGCTAACTAAAGACATACACAGGAGTGTTTGTCGCCGTTGTTTCCACCTTTGTTGCTCCAACACGCGGAGGTCAACAATGATGTAATTCTGACTTCCTACTTCTGAGTTAAGTTGAATACAGCGTTAACGGGGTTGAAGCCAAATCAAGATCGAGTCGAGACTGAGACCAAAAACCAGCAAAGTGTTAACTTCAACTGAGTGACTTTATTTGTTTGTTGCACCAGTGATTTGACTGTTTTCGAACTTTGTCCATCCAAAAAGAAAAGACAACACAAACATTACTGTTATAAATTCACACGTACTGTAAAGACCAAATATACAGAGACAGAGACACACCAATACCAAGACTGAGCTCTGAGTCCTACAGTTCTACCGTCAGTCCCACTCCAGCATTTACCTTTAGCAAAGAGCGACTCTCTTTAATCTTTCTAGAACTTATTATTATTTCAAGTCTGCGTTCGGATCACACTTTGCCTCTGCTTTGTTTAGATGCCACTGTCAGTATTATGGCTGCGTTATCTTATCTAATCACGGTATCAATTAGTGCAGGACAGAAAGATATTTTTCAATCTGCATGCTCAGAAAAAAGAAAAAATAAGGACCAGTTACGTCCGTCCATCAGGACATTGTGTTCTTAATGGATATCTCTTTCAAGGCAAGTCAAAAAAGCTCTCACAAGTCGTGAAAAGAAGAAAAGGTGTGAAAGGTGTAGCTCATTTGCCCCCCATCTCTCGCTCTGTGTGTCAGTTTGAATCTTATCAAAGTCAGAATGATTCACGAAAAAGAGATGCTTTTTGAAAGAGATGATCTGAAAAGGCGCAAACCTAATGGAACAGGTGTATTATACAGAGCCGCCACGTTCTCAATCACACACCACGGTAGCACGAAGGAAAAGAATACAACTACGTCTGAAACACACTGAGATTTTTTTTTTAAAAGGTCAGAGAGCCATGTGTATAACTTCCTGTTTGGATACTGGCAGAACGTGAACGCAGATAATGAGCGATGTCTTAACGGTGACCTTGATGTCTAGACTATAATTAAGGACTCAATCACTCGGGCTGGGGGGGAGGCCGGGGGGAGTTATAGGAAAATATTCAGAAGACAGCATGGTGGGATGCGACTTGCTAGGAAGAAAGGCTCAAGCTAGAGCAGGATTTGTCCTAGGAACTGAAATTGTTCTCGAATATCACAGTTGAATTTTGGACCATGATTGGTCAGAAGGTGTTGATTAGTTTTCTATAACAGTAGCTCTGGGAGTAGTGCAGCTGTTTATATTAAGGCACTCGATCTGAGATGCACATGGTAGCACATGTCCTGGTGCTCACACATACACACACACACACACACACACTTCCAGAACATCTATGAGAGCACGAAGAGCAAGATATTGTATCATATCCTCTTAGTATTCTGATATCCAGACTAATAAAAGACCAAATTATGCCACCAAAATAAACACTTTACAGAGACAAAATAACCATCAACGATATTAAAGGTGGTTTTAGCACAAATTGCAAATTTATACAAATATCCTAAATTTATCTTACTGCTTCAGTTTATTTTTATTCCATTCGTTTCGATCAAGATTACAGATATGTTTATTTGAAATGATATATTAAGAAAGAAAGAAAGAAAGAAGGGTATAATGAATAAATGAATTGATGTGATTTGCAAAGTAGAAGCTAAATGAATTCGTTTTTTAGATTTATATAAAAATATGTACAATATTAAACATTTTTGTGCTATAGCTTTATATAAAAAAAATTCAAACGTGCTTTTAAATTTTTTTATTTACTATTGTATTTAAATGTTTAATATTGAAAAACAAAAATGAACACACAACTCGCTTGTAAGTAATTAGATATTAAATAAATACATTTGTGTAAGATTTATTATTATGCAATTATGTACGTATTTACATTACCTACTGAAGCACATGTTTCTCCACATACTGTGTATTAATGTATTTTTTAAAATCTTATTATTGTTACTTTTATAGTTTTACACTCCGGTTTCAGGTGTTTTATAGTAGCAGTACAGTATATTGTTGTGTTGACAGTGAGATTGTATGTAATATGTAGTATGTAGGGGGCTGAGGGCACTTTTACACTTGTACACTTTATGCCCCTGTCCCGCAGATACACATCTGCCCCGTGGCTCCATCTTTACCATCTTTATCACCTTTACCACCCACCTCTCCTTTCCTCTCCTTACTCCTCTCCTCTCCAGACCTGGGGCATCTCTTCATCTCTCCATCTCTCTGAGCCATGACTCTGACTTGGATTTAAAGAACTTCAGAACTCGTAGGAGGATTAGACGCTGATTTCAAGGTGACGCTGATGTTGTGTAAAAAAAAACGAAAAAAAAAAACAAAAAAAAAACTCTCCAAGCAAAGAAAGTCGTGATGTCTTGACTGGTGAACTTACCTCATATGACCATTTGAGGACCTGACCATGAAAGACGAGTGCAAGAGCGCCCCCTGTAGGCTCACAGGCTTCTATCGGGACCATGAGTTTGCACTTATACTAGAGAGCTGCTGCAGAGGTTAAACATCATATTTACTGGTTTTTATCTTATTTTCTTTCAACGATCTACCTATCTCTTTTCTCTTTTCTCACTACTGTCTGAGCATTTCGATTCAAAACAGAAACTATTATACAGTGTTTAGACGGTGAAAATATTGCACGTAATTCAGAAGAACGTTGACGCTTGTTCTTTACAACGCAAAGTTTCTTTGTCCCAGGTTCGATCCTGAGCCTGAGTTACTGTGTGACTCCACTTGTCTGTGTAGGTTTCCTCTATGTTGTCGGGTTTCCTCCTACCTCCCAAAAAACATGCCGCTAGTTTTATTAGCTTAGCTGCGAATGTGTATGATGTCCTGCGATGAAACTGCATCTCATCCAGGATGTATTCCCACCTCACATTCAGTGTTTCTCTCATGTGCTTGGTTCTGTATAAAGTCAGCCTCTCTGTAATCAAATTCTCACACCATATCCCAAGCAATGATGTTCATTTTGTTTGCAATTATCTCTTCTTTCAGGTTCTCTTACCATCCCACACCATCAGCAACATTTCATCCACACCTCCTGTGGGTTTTTTTTTCTTTCTTTCTTTTGTCCAACAGGAGCTATATCTTTCCCCCTGCAGCAGAATTAAGTCTGTGGCATGTTTACGACGTCGGATTAGCCCATTTCTCCATGTGGAAATGCACCACAGTCATCTTTATGACTGAATAAACATGTTTTATCTGTTCATACCGCCGTCTTATCCGTTCTGTGTGCTGCGTTTACACCAAGGTGCTGTTTTTCTCGTGAGTATATCTGCTGCCTGACTGTGGGGTTGGTGTATTTTTTATTTTTTTCCCCTCTGGCCTTGAGCGCAGGACGATTCATCGTCTTGGAAGAATCTTTTGTGTTGAGCAAATTGATTTATTTCATAAATAAAATGAGGGAAAATATTCCTACTTTATATGCAGCTAGGTTTTACCACCTTCTTGCATCGTCAGGCTTTGTTTTTGCTGTTGAGGTTGACATTACAAATGAAAACAACTAAACAAACCATGAATAGAAACAAAAGAATAGACATTTGAAATAAAACGTACATTCATAAACCTCTTACACAAAGTAATAACTATCACAGCTAAATCATTTTCAATATTTCAGGGTGTTATCTCATTTGGGTAAATATTATGTGTAAAATTACGAATTATATGGTGGAATTCTGGTATTTTTTTACATTATTCTTCAGTCTACATTATGAAATTGTATAGGAGGTCTAGTATAAGCATATTACATCTTTGGTTTCTCTGCTGTGGTTCTTTTTCCTCGTGGTTTTTCTGGGCTTTTTTTTCCGCATCATCAATTGTTGTGGTTTAAACATTAAATATTAAATATAGACAACAACTGCATTTACCACATGTGAACTTTTGATTTGAATTGTACTTTTAATTAAAGTGCAACTTTAGTTTTTTACAACTAACATTGGAAGGATGCATGTGAACCCAGGTTTGAGAGTCATAGCAAAGGATCTGAATTGTTTAAATGTGTGTGTGTGTGTGTGAGAGAGAGAGAGAGAGAGAGAGAGAGAGAGATTATGTCTGCACAACAGTGAAGCTGAGGGTTAAATAATGCATGGCAGAATCCACTGTGAGGGACGTAGGGGAATGACGTCTGATGTCATGGAACGTTTCTATTTCAATAACTACATACAAGTGTTTAATGTGACAGGTGCATTAGCACATCATCCTGCTGTATGTTACTCTCAGTAGGACAATAAATTGACTGAATTGGCGATTAACATTTACACCCACAGTGCAGATTGGACAGAAGGTATCGATCCGTTTATCTATAACAGCAGCTCTGACAGGTTTAAATATTTGTACATGATCTTTTCTATAGTAGCAGCTCATTCACAGAACGAAGAGCATTCATTATTCACAACAGATTATAATGTATGCATGTTTTTTATTTAGAAAAATGTTCTGCAAGGAGATGGTTTTTCCACCGACGGACGAGTTTTCGCTTTTCAGTTTCTCAGTAGCATGACAAACTGCGTTTTTCCCTCTTATTAACCGCGCGAGAGAGTAAAACAGAGAAGCTGGTGAGGAACCAATGTTAATAGATGCTATAATGTAAATGAGACCAGGAACTAACTAACATTAAATGTAACTATAAACGGATAAAAGGTCTGACATTGGTGCTTATTAATAAACTAATTATTGAAAATAAAAATAAAGTGTTTTAGTTCGTACTTAAACCTCCTAATGCAACCAAGTCCAACTTCCTTTACTCTGTTACAAGTATTTCATTTGTTAATTATACAGTGAGGTAAAAAAGTATTTGATCCCCTGCCGATTTTGTACGTTTGCCCACTGACAAAGAAATGATCAGTCTATAATTTTAATGGTAGATTTATTTGAACAGTGAGAGACAGAATAACAACAAAAAAATCCAGAAAAACACGTCAAAAATGTTATAAATTGATTTGCATTTTAATGAGGGAAATAAGTATTTTGGTCTCATCTGACCACCAGAGGACAACTGGGTGAAAGTGTTGTGGTCAGATGAGACCAAAATGGAGCTCTTTGGCATCAACTCAACTCGTCGTGTTTGGAGGAGGTGGAATGCTGCCTATGACCCCAAGAACACCGTCCCCACCGTCAAACATGGAGGTGGAAACATTCTGTCTCTCACTGTTCAAATAAACCTGCCATTAAAATTATAGACTGATCATTTCTTTATTAGTGGGCAAACATACAAAATCAGCAGGGGATCAAATTCTTTTTTCCCCTCACTGTATTAGTTGTTAAAAAAATCGTTAGAATAAGATTTTTCACAAATTCACGTCCTTTCATGCACCAGAAACAGTATATAGGAAATGTGTGTATTTACAAGCAGTTTGGAATTAGGGTTGTTCTGACACCGATGTGATGAGCTGTCATTATAATGTCTTTAACACCACATAGTACCGGTGTCCATGACGACGTCACTTCTGCAGCGTGAAGCGTCAGGACGAGGCCTGATGTACGATTCTCCTCGAGGCAAGTTCTCTCTTTGTGAGATTGACTCGACTCTGTGCCACTGCTCTCTAAAAATGCCAGAACATCAGTCCTGAGACAATAACACACCCACGCACCGCAACACAACAACCCCGAGGTGTCGAAACACTCAGCGCTTACCAAACAAAGACGAAGTATGATGGAGAGCTTGCTGAAGCTTGAGAACCCGTCTAGCAACTACAGTACAAACACACAAAAGATTGGTCGCTGCTGTGTAAAATTGACTTAGAAGAGTAGTGTGACCTAAAATAACTAAAAAATTTTATGAACTCAACACCATTTTCACCAAAATGTGTCTTCTTATTCAGAGATGGGTTACTCGTGTGCTTAATTTGAATTTCTGAGGAAAATAAAAACATGGTTTACAGGAAAAAGCTGATCAAGTGCTCATCTGCTGTTCTTACAGCTCACTTTAAAGGTGCAATAGGTGATTTATTTGATTTCTTACTGGTACAAATAACCTGGAAAAATACATCTAACATGCTAAAAAATAATTCTTTTTAGCATATTAATGCAGAAGTGTATTATGTGGCTGAGAAAACCCGTTTTGAAAACTGTCTTCTGGCCCAGAGTTCCTGTTTGTGTTTACATGCACCTGGTTTTACAGTCACTCCCCCAACGCTCCTTCACTCTGCCCACACCTCTGACTAAAATGCCAAGAATTTCGCAGACTTGGTTGACTTGGCTGTCAAGCAGTTGAATCACCAAGTGCGCTCAAAAGTGACACCATGACCATCCATGCTAATGCTAACTCTAGTTCGCAAGAGAATGCTAGTCGAGCCACCGTAGGTGGAGCTTTGTGTACGTAGGCAGGAATGTGAGTAAAAAATCAGTCGAATCTTATTTAACTGCACCTGTTCAAGCACATAATCCATCAAATCATCTTCGTTTTAGTTCCCTGGACTTGCAAAGTATTGCTCCTAGATTACCATTAATGACATTACTGCACATTTTTGTTTGTGTACACACTTTTCTAGTATAGATTTCCGCCTAGTTCTGGTATTGACTTCTGTCTAATCACTGACTTTGATTTTGGTTTGCCCTTTTGTATTTTTCTGCTTCGATAAACCCTGCATTTTTATTCGAACCCTGTCAGTACCTGTTAAGTTCTCATTTGTTACCAGTCACAGAACTAGAATTTGGACCTTACAATGGCTGATTCCTATTCCTACACAATTCTATCTAACCTGGTACAGAAGCATCGTGACACAGACTAGAGACCTTCAGAAATGAGGCACAGAGAGAACAGTGCTATGAAACTTTATCAGTAACTGACAGCTGGGTTTAAGTATTTGCTTTAGTTGCGTTCTTTATTATTTTTTCTTTCTTTCTTTTACTCTATAGTCATTGTTGTCTTCTCATTGCAAATAACCCAAAGTCTAAAGTTCAAGTGATGTGAGTAATCCAGCTGATATGGCTCATTTTCTCATTTGTGTGGTTCAAATGCAGGCTCCAGAGAATAGCCAGGAAACGGTGACATTTCCACCGGGCGTGTAGTCAGGCTAAATGTTAATTAGCCTTGTAGGGTCTGCTTAACACTGCCATAATATGACAACGGGGCATCACGCTCTTGCTCTCGGTTCTCAGTTCTCGGCTCAAGTGTTTATCAGCTTGCGGTTCTTTATTTCTGTAATTTGGTCTGAATATGGCTGGTGATTTGGCTATTGCTTAAGGGCCAACTTTAATCAGCTAAGCTAAAAGACAGTGTCGGGCATTAAAAAAAAATTTCTTTACATATGCTGATCAAAATGTAAGCTCTCCTGTTAAGCTGTGGATATCTGCATGTTAAATCATATATATGTAATATTGATTTCACTGAAATGTCCTTCAGGATGTAAAACAAAGGTTAGATAACATTCTTTTGTCCCGGGTGTATGCGGTTATTTGAGAAACTAATCAGGGTTTCAGCAAGATGGATTATTATTTGACTTGACATGACGCCTCTGCAGTTTTGACGCTTGTTGCAATCCGGGCTATTTTAAATTAGTTTGACCTTTAACTCCCAGTTCATCAAATTACCACTTTATCCTTGTTCAACTTCCTCGAGAGATATTAGACAAAAAAAAAAACTGGCTAAATATTCCTATCTATGTAGCATAGCCATGTTCAAGTTATACATCTGAATATGTGAATTCAAGGAAGATGGCTGTCTTTTCTCCCCCATTAGTAACATTTCAGTTTTCCCAATTTGCTCATTTTCCAGACAGCGTGGGCATTGTTTGTTTTGCTCCAATGACTGTACAGTTCTACCAAACAGCAATTAACAAAGACTTCACTCTAATCTCATTTTAAAGCAACCCTTAAAGTGGAAACAGGCGAACATAATCACAGCAATTTGATTAATAAAAGAAAACCCATATCGTGATCGATGGGTATTCAGGCTTTGCTAGAACTGAGAGCTTCCAGCGCTAAGTTAATGATGTTACTGCTGTTCTCAGTCAGTCGGCTAACAAACAGATAAGGAAAGTCTTAAATACGTCCAGGTAATTTTCAGGTTTTATACATGGTTTTAGAAACATGTGTAGGTCAGGTGAACACATCGTACACAGGAATGTGGGGAAATAAGTATGCGGACACTTTAGATTTTGTTGTTTAATATATGTTCAATGCATATAACCACTTCAATCTCACACACATAATGTGTAAGTTTTGACTTTATATTTATGAATATAAACCACACAGAAAAAGGATTCCTAAGCATAAACAAAGATTATGGTTAAATTGATAGTGAAGAAAAGTAAACAATAAGAAGCTATATATTCCTAACAATTTATGGACAACTTCATCCACTGTTCTTTTGTTAGATCAGATTGTAATGCCTTCTCTGGGAAAACTGAGGAAATGAGGCTGGCTGTGACTTAAAGATGCGTCACAAATGAATCATATGAAAATTAATAAATAAATCAATGAAAAAAAAAAGATGCGTCACCCACTGACTTGTACATTAGCCATTCGTTTAATTGTCCTTTATATACATTATTAAGCATTCCTGTCAAACAATTAGTGTTGAGATGGATGGCAAAGCTCATAGGTTTGTTTGTGTGTGTGTGTGTGTGTGTGTGTGTGTGTGTGTGTGGGTGGGTGGAGTAGAGTGAGGTGTCCTCAGATGTCTTCCCAGATGAACCATATTAGTAACCATCGATCCGGCCTCCAGACTTCACTTGAAGGAAGCTTGATGTCGTTTACACAGTATGTGAGCCATTATTAAGGTTCTGTCGCCCCCTACTGGATGCACTTCAACTTGCAATATTAAGAGCTTCAGTTAGAGCAAGTAAATTTAATTACTACGCAGAGAAAATGCATTGTTTATTATTTGTAGAATTTATTACAGTGTAGAACACAAACAGAACATCCTTATAGATGTCTTCAGTTTAAAGTAAAATGCCTGACTGCATAAAATGAAGGGGGAAAAAAGGGCTTAGGGTTAAACAAACAAACAAAAAAAACCTATCATGGAAGTAATGAAATGTTATTTAAATGTAATTACAAATGTTTGGTAGTTTGATACAATGTCATAACATGAAATGAAATGAAATCAAATAAAAACAAACAGAATTATACGTCTACAGTTAAGTATCAATGCTTTAAATAAAAAAAAAAAAGTTATATAAAATAAGCGCTGATGTCTAATAATACACAATATGTCCAGGCTTTCTGTCCAGTTTTTTTACTCTGTTCCAGTTTGATTTATTTTCCTAGAATACAGGACCTTATTTCATTTTCCAGCCTGGGTTTCATCACAGATTAGTGCATTGCAGTAAAACAACACGCGTTCATCACATTCGTTGCACTTGAACATACATAGCAAACTGTACATAAAAACAAATTCGTTATGATTTTCAATTCAATGAGTCATACAATGGTGTCACTCAACATTTCGCCATACACTTAGGCTGCAAATAATAATAATAATAATAAACTTTATTTTATAATCTAAACTGTAGTCATTTCAACTTGAGCCAAGTACCTTTTTCTAGTAAATTATACAAAGACAAGATTTTCTTCTCTAAACATGGTAAGTTTTAAACATAAATGTGCATGAAACACTAATGTGAATGCTATATCACAGTAAGGAAGGACCGGTATGATGTTTGAAATGCATTAAAGTCAGAAGGAGCAGCTGGAGCGACAGATGTCGCCCTCTGTAGTAGAAAAAAGGTATTGCAATAAGCTAATCGTAATAATTTTGACCATTTTGAAACTCGATTGGACAACTGAGAGTTATCTATTGAGAGAGTTGGCTATTAATACACACCCACTGGCTATTTATTCAAGTAATATGTCTAAATAGTAAAGACAACACTAATAGTATGGCTTTCTGACACCGTCAAAGTATTCAAAGATAGTATCTGTTTACAAAGTAAATATCTGCTGCTGTAAATATTAAAGAAATATTATGAAAGTAAAACCATATGTAAACATTATGAGAATATCGTGTACAACTGTCACGTTTACTGAGTGCAAAATGAGCAACGCGAACGAGTAAAACTTCTTTCCTTTGGCAGGAGTTTTGGATTAAGTGAGTTAGCGTTAGCCGGCCAGCTTGCTATGCCGCCTTGTGAGACTGCGTCAGATGTGTAACTCAGAAGACAAGACACTGTATGCAGTGCAAGCTAGTTGGTTAATATTAACCAGATACATTAAACAATGTTTTTTTTGTAACATTACAGACTCTCTACCGGACTTTGTGTGGCTCTGAGTCCGACAACGGTAAGCTAATGTTATAGCTAGCTAGATATAAAAGAATGTGGTGAACTCTAACTGTGCTAAATCTAATCTGAAGCAGCTCTAAAACAGGTGCTAACATTTGATGTGTGCACTGTCAGTTGGAAAAGACTAGTGGTAACGAATCAAGGCAACAGGAGGTACTCGTCCAAGGAACGTTGTCCATGATTCATTGAAATTTCCTGGGTACATGTTAAGATTTGTGGTATTATCAGTGTTCAATCATCAGAATATAAAAGAAACAATCAGACCATAGAGCAGACCAGCGAGCAGTAGTGTATCCACTGAGAGTTTTGTAAATCCTGAAGAACCTTCGAGCTTCGTCTGAGGTGTGCTTCTAGACCACGTGTCCGTAATCGATTCCTCCGTTGTACTTTCAATTTGAGCTGAAGGAAAGATGAGAATGCTATTCAGACTTTACGGCTAATGTTAGTATATTGGTATACAAGGCAAATATCATTAATGTGATAATGACTAAGCACTACGCTTATTCAATTCACTGTGAAAACTTGAGCAGTTCAAGATTAAGTGTCTTACTCAAAAGCTCTACTGCTATTCTCATGTTAGCATGTATTTGTTTTTTTCCATCATCCTGTTTTGTTTTGTTTTTGTTAAAATTCCTACATGGTTGGAGTGGAATGTAGAGCATGAGGGATGAAATCGGGATTTCACATCCATGCCAGTGTGAATTCCAGTGCATTAGGAGGTGCTGTGTATATAGTTACATGTATAAACGTAGTCTTAGACTATAAGCACTTCAAATATACTTTCATGTATAATATTAATTATATTATAATAATTTCTTGTATACATGCAAAATAATTTCATGTTGTTAATACTGGCAGAAACAAACTTTTCAACTCAGCTGGATGGATCTGATGTTTAACACAACATTCCTCTTTTCTCCATAAAGTAATTCATCAGCCAACACATGACTGTTGTCTAGTTATTGTGTCTTAGGGTTTGGACTGGAGCTAACGTAGCTACAAAAATTAAGAATCTGAATATGTAAAGAGAGTGATGCATAGGCGCTTTAGTCCTTCAGTCTGTCCAGCTCTCTCACCTGCGAATTTAACGCAAAATCAAACAAACTCTATTCCGAGGAGCTTTACCGCCGATTTTCCACAGATTTGGGCCAAGACGCATTCAGCCAAAGCCCTGTTCGATTCACAACTAAAAGGTCTCATTTACCAACAAGCATCACTGATAGCATCAGCTATCAAGAATTAAAATTTCACACTAATACCAGTGTTAAGACCATGACACATTTCATCTTGTACATCGCTAATTAGCCGAGCTGAGTCTTTGCCACAACTGAGCACTTTTAGGGCTTTGATCTTAACAACTTCTATGTTGGATTTCTCCTAAATATGACGTTGAACATCACTGTAAAATATTGTGTGTTTTTTTTTGGTTCTCTGAAATTGTTTGTCCTATTAAACTCCATTCTAAGTGCAAAAAGAACATCCCACTGTAACATCAACAACTTCTCACAGAAATAATGAAAATACAGCCACAGCTAAAAGATTAGCATCAGAATCACTAAACAGCACAAATATTTCAATATAAACATATTGTGATTCTGACTGGAGTGATAACAGGACATTATGCTAAGTAAAAAACTTAATGTAGTGTAAAAGATGCATTTGGAGGATATGATCTTACCACATGTGTTTTTTATGCATGCATTTGCCTCCTGTGGACATTTGGAGCATGGCTCTCCTTTTGCATATGGGTTTTCTTGCTCTACGTTCCCTCTAGAATCAGACAAGAGATTACACTTAGTTTTAACATGATACAGAGTTTATAGCTGAGATGAAAAGTGAAAAAACCTGCACACCACACACCCTCGTATATTAATATTCATCCCAGTGTAGAATTGAGGAGTCATTTGGGCAACAGGAAAAAAGCTCTGTTGAATTAACTTGGTTTTGATTTGTTCAGGTAAATTACATTTCTACATAGATTTTGAGCATAGTGTTGGGAATTTTGTACAAATAAAAATAAAATAAGAAAGTGTTTCATAATTTTTATTTAGTCAGGGTTTCAGTTTCTTGAAGGAAAAAAATAGGTTATTTTAAATCTTAGCTTTTCAACAGAATTAGAGTACAGTGCTTTTGTCCTGAAATGTGGACGATTGCTTCTGATTTAAAGTAACAAAATTTAAGCATTGACGTACGGTGGGTAATAGTTGCAGACCAGAAGTGTGGCGTTCTCGAAGTTTGTGAACTGAACCATCTTGCAGAAGTGTGAGGCACAGCCGATGGTGCTGCTCTTTGCCCACACTATCTGGAACAGCCATAAAGCACACAAAGTACAACACACCTGCAGTCAATTTATATCATGTACACCGAGCTACATGTTTATTAAATAAATCTGTATTCATTGGCTAGTTAACATACACTGTGAAAAAAAAGAAGGACGTGGGCCTGATAAGCTCAATGGGCCTCATTGATCAATCAATTAGTAAAGTGTAAATGTTGTCGTAGGTCAGACCGAGCTAAAAATCCATGTTAGATTCAAGAAAAGCATCTGACTTTCTTTGTACTTGCGCTTATGTTATGTTGTAACATATGTTGTAGCTTGTTGTATAATTAACACTTGAAAATTCCCAAGCGCATTCAAAGCACAGCTGATGCCTCTTTAGTCAAACCCACAGAACTCCATACAGCGAACTGAAAACAACAAAACAACGAGTAAACGGAGAACAAAGAGCCTAGAGCCTCTTAAACGGTGCATGAGTTAAATCTTCCAGTAATGCATCTTAGCCATTAGAGCGCCTCGGCTACCGTGGACAGACTAACTTGTCCTTCTTTTATAGGCTGCCAATGCTTTTTTGTCGGAATTGAACGGCTCGAATGATTTGACAAGTCGCTTGAGTTTCGCATTAGTGAGTCTCATTATACATAAATTTACAGAAGTCAAATATAGGGTACGAATAGAATATGAATTTTAATTGTAAACGCTCCTGTGAATGGTTTCCGTATCGTTTTGTTTTTAGACAGTTTGTCCAATGAGGTCCATTAAGTGTGTGTTTAAGTTCTAATGTTTAATGTATAAACTCGGAGGCACTCAGAATTCACTCTACCACTCACCTGTGTGTAATGTCCACACATACCTGACATGCATGTGTTGGTACCATAGTCATAATTTTTGCTTTCATCAAACCTGCCGATGGAAGACAAACATTGGAGAACCACTTAGATTAACAACATTATTTGATCCACATCCAAGAAGCACCAGAGATATCATAATTAAGTGAGTCACAGCTTCTTCCTTACCACTTAGCCATGGAGTTGTTGATGCTTAGAGGTTGCTCAGTGAGGAAGAGGTTTTCTCCCAGCTTGTTTTCCACTCCACGGTTGTGCTCCCAAATGCACTTAGCAGCATAACTTTGAGCCACAGAACCTAGCCCATCATCCCATGTCTATATGGCAACAAACACAGGATTCAAACATGAGGCATTATTATAGTTGCTTTTTAATTAAAAATCTAATAGGTCAGAAGGTGTCAATTAATTTCCTATAGCAGCAGCTGACAATACTGCAGTAGCATATCTCAGGATTATATGTGTGCTTGTTTCCGTAGTGTTGCGACGGACTGACACTCGGTGCGAGAGGAAAGAAAATCGCTCCTTCTCCGACTGCCGCACGAAGCAGGCAGCCCCGCGCTGGACCCCACACTAACCGGAAAGGATGCCATGGCAGGGAGGATCCGCCGATGCCGTACCATCCGGGGATTGGAGGATCGCACGGAAGAATTCCACCACTCTCTAACCGGAAGGCGAAATAAAAGGACGCCCTTCCGCTCCGGGAAAGTTGAGTACCGACTCACCGAAACGGTTGGCGTCCGGTACGATTCGAGTACAGGTATTCCCCCCGTACCCGCTGAAAAGGTGACTAATTCTCTCTCTCTCTCTCTCCATATATTTCTCCGCAAGGCATACGGCACTGGCCGAAACGACACGCAGCACTGAGGGACGGCTCAAGACAACGGGGACGCCACTCCCGAAGGTGAGTCCTCTATATCAATTAACCCTATGTCTGTTGTCGTCCACCAGGTGAACCGAGAGGGGAGCTTTGGTTGGGAGCAGAAGGAGGATGACCGCCTCAAGCACTGCTGGGCCCAAGCACGGGATGTAGAGCGGGTCGACCAAAACCCCGACCTGAGACTTCCCACCTCGTACTTCCTCGTCCAGGGTGGCCTCCTCTACCAACGGGCCTGCCGCCGCAGGGAGCAGGTAGATCTCCTGGTGGTACCACGGACGAAAACACCACTCGTCATGCACCTCGCCCATGCCCACCCGCTCGGCCGCGGAACACATTAGCAAAATTGAGGGACCGATTCGTGTGGCCCGGGATGAGTGCCGAGGTCCAGAGGTTCTGCCAGCGGTGTCCGCAGTGCCAATGCACCGCTCCCCGGAGGCCCCCGCCGGCGCCACTCATCCCTCTACTCATCATCGGCGTTCCCTTTGAGTGGATTGGCATGGACCTTGTGGGGCCCCTACCCAAGTCAGCCCGGGGCCATGAGTACATCCTGGTGGTCGTAGACTACGCCACCCGGTACCCAGAGGCGGTACCACTGCGCAAAGCCACCTCCCCCAACATCGCCAGGGAACTGGTCCTCCTTTTCAGCCGGGCGGGAATCCCCAAGGACATACTAACCGACCAAGGTATGCCCTTTGTCTCCAAGTTAATGTCTGATCTGTGTTGGCTATTGCAGGTGAAACACCTGAAGACGTCGGTCTATCATCCGCTGCGGCGGGTGGTAGACAAAGAAGGGAGGAACTGGGACCTCCTCCTCCCTTATGTACTTTTTGCCATCCTGGAGTGTCCCCAGGCATCCACCGGCTTCACCCCCTTCGAGCTGCTGAGGCTGGCGCCCATGAGGACTACTGGACGTCGCCCGCGAAGATCGGGAGGAACAGCCGTCCCCGTACCACTCGGTCGTGGAATATGTACGGGAAATGCAAGACAGGATCGACCGAGTGGCGCCGATAGTCCAACAGCACATGCGCGCCGCCCAGGAGGAACAGCAGCGGGTGTACAACCGCCCGGCGCAGCCACGGGAGTTCCACCCTGGGGACCAGGTACTTCTTCTGGTACCCAGTAGCGCCTGCAAGTTCCTGGCCCACTGGCAGGGGCCCTACACCGTTTTAGAGTGTCAGGGCGCCGTCAACTACTGCCTGCAACAGCCCGGTAGGAGAACGGACGGGAAACAAAAATCGGCACAAACGATTTAGACCATTTCGGGTCAATTTGGAGCATGTATGGGGCTGGTGACGTCCCTAATATATTGAAATCGAAAGCAGCACAAACGATTGAGACCATTTTGAATGAACTTGGAGCATGATCGGGTGACCCCAGAATGACCTATAAATATTCTTTTAATATCTCCGGATCCGAAGCAGCACAAACGAAGCACAAACGATTGAGACTATTTTGAATGAACTTGAAGCATGTGGGGGACTGGTGACATCACTGCGCCATAATTAAATGTCTAATATCTTAAAAACGAAAGCAGCACAAACGAAACTTTTAGAACCAGCACAAACCAACACACGAGGCCTGCGATTGAGACCATTTTGGGTTAATTTGGAGCATGTGGGGGGGCTGGGTGACCCCAGAATGACCTTTGAATATTCCTTTAATATCTCCGGAACTGAAGCAGCACAAACGAAACTTTTAACGGCACAAACCAGCACAAACGAAGCACAAACGATCGAGACTATTTTGGGTTAATTCGGAGCATGTGGGGGGGCTGGGTGACCCCAGAATGACCTATAAATGTTCCTTTAATATCTCCGGAACCGAAGCAGCACAAACGAAACTTTTAACGGCACAAACCAGCACAAACGAAGCACAAACAATTGAGACTATTTTGGGTTAATTTGGAGCATGTGGGGGGCTGGTGACGTCACCGCGCCATAATTAAATGTCTAATATCTTAAAAACGAAAGCAGCACAAACAAAACTTTTAACAGCACAAACCAGCACAAACGAAGCACAAACGATTGAGACTATTTTGCTAACGTTTTGCATTGCCAGGGGGGCCAACTTCACGCAGGTAGTGTGCTTTGGTCGACCTCGGGGAGGACCTCACCCCCGCCCAGAGACAGGAGCTCCTCGAGTTCGTGGACCAATTCTCGGACGTGTTCTCCTCCTCCCCGGGAAGGACCCAAGTGGTGCGCCACCACATAAAGACACCTCCGGGGGTAGTGGTGAGACAGAGGCCCTACCGTGTCCCAGAGGCCCGGCGTAAGGCCATTGAGGAAGAGGTGGAGCGAATGCTACGAGACAGAGTTATCGAAGAATCCAACAGCCCCTGGTTGAGCCCTATCGTTGTAGTGCCAAAACCCGACAGGAGCATTCGGCTCTGCAACGACTTTCGCAGACTCAACCAGGTCTCGGAGACTTTCGCAGACTCAACCAGGTCCACTCCCTCCCCCGAGTGGACGACCTTGTGGAGCGCCTGGGGAGGGCCCGATTCATTTCCACCCTGGACCTCACCAAAGGGTACTGGCAAGTAGCCCTAGCACCGACGCTCGAGCCAAGACGGCCTTTAGCACCTCCACGGGCCACTGGCAGTACCGGGTCCTCCCCTTTGGACTACATGGGGCACCGGCCACCTTCCAATGACTGATGGACATCGTCCTACGGCCCCATCGTAGCTTTGCAGCGGCCTACTTGGATGACGTAGTCATCCATTCCTCCACCTGGTCGGACCAACTGTTCCATCTGGAGGAGGTCCTAAATAGACTCCGGGACACTGGCTTGACTGCCAACCCCAAGAAATGTCACCTTGGGCTAACCGAGGCGCAGTACCTGGGATACCGCATTGGGCGCGGGATGCTGAAGCCCCAGGCAGAGAAAGTTGAAGCGGTGAAAGGCTACCCTCAGCCCATGTCTAAAAAACAGGTGCGTGCCTTCTTGGGGTTGGCGGGGTATTATCGGAGGTTTGTCCCTAACTTCTCTGCGATAGCCTCCCCTCTTTCAGATTTGACAAAAAAGGGCCAGCCGGACCGGGTGAGGTGTGGCATCCGAAACCGGGCTGGGCGCAGTTCTCTCCCAAACCTTCGAGGGAGAAGAGCACCCGGTACTCTACATCAGCCGGAAGCTGTCCCCCGCAGAGAGAAGGTACGCCGCGGTGGAAAGAGAGGCCCTGGCAATAAAGTGGGCCATTGAGGAGCTGAGGTACTACCTGGCGGGCCGACCCTTCATCCTGGTGACGGACCACGCCCCCCTCCAATGGATGGCCAAGGCCAAGGACACTAACGCCAGGGTAAGTCGTTGGTTTCTCGCCCTGCAGGACTTCGGTTTTCAGGTCCAACACCGGGCGGGGACCCTACACGGGAACGCAGACGGGCTCTCACGGAGGGACACGCTATGGGCTTGGGGGGGGTGGGGGGTACTGTCGCGACGGACTGACACTCGGCGCGAGAGGAAAGAAAATCGCTCCTTCTCCGACTGCCGTACCGGCACGAAGCAGGCAGCCCCGCGCTGGACCCCGCACTAACCGGAAAGGATGCCATGGCGGGGAGGACCCGCCGATGCCGTCCCGTCCGGGGATTGGAGGATCGGACGGAAGAATTCCACCACTCTCTAACCGGAAGGCGGAAATAAAAGGACGCCCTTCCGCTCTGGGAAAGTTGAGTACCGACTCATCAAAACGGTTGGCGTCCGGAACGATTCGAGTACAGGTATTTCCCCCCGTACCCGCTGTAAAGGTGACTAATCTCTCTCTCTCTCTCTCCATATATTTCTCCGCAAGGCATACGGCACTGGCCGAAACGACACGCAGCACTGAGGGACGGCTCAAGAACCCCGAGGCTTCTTCCGGGATTCCCCCGACACGCCCCCGCGAGCGCCACGACGTCAGCCCGCCCCCGCAGACCTACACACGCCCCCACGAACCTACACTCTACCAGAACGAGAATAAAGCCTCAGCTTTTGCTCCTCTCACGCCTCCGTGTCTCTGTGCTTCGCCCTTTCCCGCTACAGTAGGAACAGTTCATTCACAGGGAATTGTTCAGCAGAAGCGTCGCAGAATATGCTGATATGTCTGTGAGGAGACCTTGATGTAACATTTATGGAAGGAGTCTCGAGTGTTAGCGGAAGCTTTCCATCTTGTTTTCGGACATTCCACAGCATTAAATGAGAAAATGTTTCAATTTAAAAATATATAAATCTTAGACTAAATGTGTCACAAATGTGACATTCATTAATAAGTTTAAAACTACAGTATAAGAGGAATAAAACACTCCAGGATGTGCAGTTTTTGGAAAAGAATCCATTTAGGGGTGATGCTTCGTGTGGGGCCACATTACACCATCCGGGCATGGATTATTTTCCAATAATATCATGTTGTAAGGGTGATGTTGTATGTTCCACGAATCAAATTGTTACGACGCGGCGAGATCAGCGCAGCAGCACACTACATGTAGTCCCGTCTAGTGACATGGCGGAAAAGGACTACACTTCCCTGTCCCGCCCGCGCTCGAGTTTGCCGGAGTTCTAATTGAGAACACCTGAACCCACCTTAGGTTATATAAGGACCTCCCAAGCTGCAACCCGATGCGAAGTATTCGTCCAGTAGCCTTAGCTCTGCATGATACTAAGCTGTTTGTTCTAGTGTTTACTCAGTTCGTAGATTTCACGCTCGACTTTCTATACGTCTTGTCTACTCCCCGTTTCCCTAGCTTACCTGTGATTCTCGGTAATAAGTCCCTTGTCTTTCGCTTCTCTCCGCTTGCCTGCGTTTGTCTCCGACTGTGCATCGTCACACAAATGGCTTGAAATTATTGATATGGTGAAGTTTTCTGTGATTAGATGTTTATTTATCATTTGTGGAAGGAGTCTCCAGTGTCAGTGCTTTGGACCGGTCAGAAGCAAAGCTGTAACTTTTAAGTTTTTCGCCATGGGAAAGTCTTCAGCTCTGGAATTCACAGCAAGGAGTATTTTGATACTGTGGAGGAACTCTCACCATTCAGTTGTAATATTAAACCTAGTGTTATTAATAGCGCATTTAAAGTTGTATCCATTTCAGTTCTATACGTTTTGAACGCTAGTATACAGCAGGCGTTGTCCATCTGTGCTCTCAAATAGTTGAAGTGTACCTCCTTTCCAAAATCATAAACACCTGAAGGTCCTAGACCTCTCCATGTTATGTACAATATTAATTAAAGAATGACACATCGTAATTGTTTATCCACCGACAGTTAATTATAGTTATAGATTAGCGACTGCTACAAAGCGCTGACACTGGAGACTCCTCCCATGAATGTTAAGTAAATGTCTCCTGGCAGAAAGCTTTATCATATCAACAACTATATGTTCTTTAAACCGTTTTAAATGAATCAACACATTCTGACCAATCAGAGCACTGTGATATAATGTTAACTAATGCAGTAAATAAGACAGTTCATACAATTTGACCCCCATGTGGCAAACTTGCTGATAATCTAGTCCATTGTCTATCTATCTATAATCTTACTCTAGCATTACTCCTGTAACTGTACAAGTCGTGTACTGAATCTCACTTGTACTAAGGATACAGCGTGACCACAAGGGAATTTTTACACACACACACAGAGAAAAAACACATTACTCAGTGTGCTTTTTCACAGGAATGTTCCCAGAATCATGGCATAAACACACACACACACACACACACACACACACGGATACAAACACATTTATCTACTCAGAATCAACATAGACATGTTGGCACAGTTACATCTTAAAGAAAACAAAATGATCTTCCAACACATTATGTGCTGAAACCCATCCAAGAGGACTTGTTTAACCCAAACACATGAAAAAAACTCCCATTTTACAACCTTATCTCAACACGTCAGACCATCCTAAGCTATCAGTGTCCTCGAATAGTTTGTACTTCCTTTTGAGAAACTGGATGTGAAGCATGCTTAATAATTATAACTCCTGAATCTGTCATTTCACACACTTATGAGGCATCGTCCAATCAAACTAGATGTCCAATCTTTGTTTCAAAAATCAAGCAGTCATGTATAAAAAAAAGGATGGATAGAGAAATTATTCAACTGTACAACCCAGGCATGTGAAATGAAGTCGAATTTAGGAGCGTTGTTTAAATAAAAAACACATGCATGGATGACTTACACGAAGCATTAGGCACTAAGGAATAATAATGTAGTTAATGTAAACCAAATGTGGGTGTCCAGATGTATGGGATCTAGCGATGGTTCAACTTAAATTACATTTCAACACTTACAACAGAGCTATGCATGAACATGGTGTGATAGTAAGGATGGTAAGACAACCCAAAAATGTCTGTTAATTTCCAGTGTGTGCTGATTTTGAAAGATTTGGTTGGTGTTCTAGACAACTTTAACACATCATAAAGACATTAGCATTGCTAAGCCTGGACTGTGCTAGCTCTGGAGGTCAAATCTCAGGACCACGCCTTAATTCTCAATTGCTCAGCTCTATGGTGGGGCCAGAGTCTAAGTGGGAATATACACCCTCGATGGGATGCCAGTCCAGCCTAGGGCACCACTCGTAGACATGCACATTCTTATTCATAGCAAGGGACAATTTAGCGTGGCCAGTCCACTTACTGGGATAGTTTTGAAAGGTTGGAGAAAACCAGAGAACCAAAAGGAAACTAACATACGCATGTGAAGCTGCACAAAGAGTAATCCAAGATCCCGATTGAATCAAGGAAACAGCAACACTATCTGCTACATTTATAAAAACAACTTTTTAACATTGTTAAAAATGGGCATCTAACTGACTTGAGTTTTATAGTTATTGTTATGTTTACAAAAATGTCACCCACACAACCAGGCTCATAAAGTCATCAGCTCTTGTTTCTAGATCAGCAGAATTCAGGTGATGGACCAACCTAATTTTTGCATCCAACCGGATTTTTGTGGCACAATGAATCAAAGGTTCTCATCCAAGACCCCTTGATTATCCAATGAACCTTTCAAGAACCTCTTTTTAAAAAATATTTTAAAAACCCGACCAAAATCATTACAGTGGTACATGTTAAAATCAAATTGGCTACCCTTACTTCCATGTGTGCATGCAATGTGGAAGCTTTATGGACGGAGATATAGACACCGGATTGAAAAAGGTTACGATTTCCTGTTCAGTCAGTAGTCACTTCCATTTGGTGGTTCTTGCAAATTCTTTTGTGACGAAGAGTAACAAACTAACTACAATCGTAGAAAAAAAAGAACCTTTAAGCGATCGTTGTATAATTAAGAGTCCATTGTTGGCCTCACATAGAACTTTTAAGAGTTCTCCCAGAAGAACATTCGAAGAACCCTTAAGGGTAACTAGAAGTTTGACTTACAAATGTAAAAATTGACACCATTTTATACACCTCAAATATTCAACTGCGATTCTTTTATAAAGGTATAATCCAAGATTATACTGAATCTTCAGAGCCAAACACTGGGACACATGCTGTGTAAGCTAGAATGCCAGAATGCTAGAATTTCACAGGCCAAGCTTTTCAGAAAAACTGAAATTGAGCAATATTATTGAGAAGTAGAGATTTTTCACATGTTTTTCACCTATTTTCAGAGCCCCATTTTATTCAAAACAGAGTTTCCCCCATTTTATTCATGTGAGCAGGAACATCATCAAGTATTACAAAAAAAAAATTACGACACGTTTAAAGCGTTTAAAGCTGCCCGTTTCACTAGGATGTTATAATTCATATACAGTAGTGCACATAAAAGCCATAATGCGCCAAACAGTTAAAATTAGTGGACAAGTTAGATTAAGGTACACTCAGTGCTCACCATGTGTAGCATATCGGCAGCTTCAGGACTGACCATGGAGCGGTACCGGTTATGCAAATCCAAAATCTGCTCCTTCTCTTCTACAGTGAGCTGACTGGAGACCAAAGTCAGGGTGAGCCAAAATTGGGCATAGTGCAAAGCTGTTTTCCAAATCATTCTCACCGAGCAAGTGTACTTCTGTCCTTCAGCAACTTCAGTCCCGATGTGACCTCCCCAGCAGGGGGGGGAATATGTGTAGACAGACCGGCGAGGCCTGCTCATTCTTTTAGCGGAGCTATTATTATTAGGCATATATATATATATATATATATATATATATATATATATATATATATATATATATATATATATATATATATATATATATAGAGAGAGAGAGAGAGAGAGAGAGAGAGAGAGAGAGAGTGCGTGTGTGTGTATATGTGTATATATGTATAATGTATAGTTAAAGGTGTAATCAAGGATTTCGGCAAAAGTTTTAAAAAGCTGTTTTAAAATCCAAATGCCAAACAAATATAATTTCCCTCCAAAGTCACACCCTCAAGTCACATGTCCAAATGCTAGCACGAGGTGGCACTTTCTGTGCTCTGAGTTGACATGTAAGTGGGTTGATAAAATAACAAGTCCAAAGGATCAGGCAAAAATCAATGTACATAGGCAGGCAAGGGTCAAACGATCAGGCAAACAGGCTAAACTAGGCAAGGCAGAAAATCCAGGTCAACAAACAAAATAAACAAGTCAAGAACCAGAAAAGCAATTTTCTTTATGCAATTAGATATATTATGCAGCATTTAGGTACAAATCTACACAATCCTGGTGTGCAGATATTTGAAATATATCCAATAAGACAAAATATACTTTTGTGCCTGTCAGGCTACTGTCACCTTAAAACACACAGTGAACATGTTGTGAAAATTATACGTTTATTACAGTGCAATACATAAATAGTACATCCCAATAAAACCAGCTTTTATTTCATGTAAGATGACGAAATGACAAGGGGGAGGAGGGAGTGGAGAGCATACTGAAAATGTTTACATCATTTTAAAAATACTATCATCAATTACAAAGCAGTAGAACATAATTAATTTGCTGTAGCTTGACATTTCCAGTCAGAGTTAAAAAAAAAATAAAAAATTCAGTTCAGAAGTAAAACAATACTGATTTCCCCCTTGTTTAAATTAACATATAATACATCCTGTGTATAAAATAATTATGTTTATATATATATATATATATATATTATATATATATATATATATATATATATATATATATATATATATATATATATTACAATTTGAAGTTGTAGAATAAATAATTATAGTGATTGTATAGTGCAAGTGCAAGATATGGAACAATAATGTAAAGAGCTTTAAGTGAAATACCCAGTGTTACCAATATGAGATTATAGTATTTAAAATAAATGTATTTTTAAACATATTTCTTACATTAATGCGTCTACATGCAACATTTGTTATGAGAGTTTGTACTGATGTAAATCATTGCATACAGCAGTTCAGGGACTCAATACATTCTATTTCTGGCATTTCATACATAACATACAGCTGACAGTAACCTAGACCTTGACTTATTACTATGAGACAGACATTGGCATTTGAGATCACGTTTATGCCATTCGAATATAAATGGCCATCAGACCAGCGATCAGTAGTGGAGCTGCTGGTTTTGTAAATACTGCTGAACTTCCTGTGTTCGTGCTGCTACCCGAATTGAATGTGTTACTTAAAGTCGCTATAAGTGTCGTTGAAAGTCCTGAGGTTATACCTGTACCTCGATCTGTAAGAAATATACAACGGATTTTAAGATTTTGCTGAACATAAAAGCAAAAATGCTAACATTACTAGAATTATGCTAAACATGGTAGAATTCATGCACCAAGCCACGTTTATGTATTACATTAATATAACAAGCATGAGCTAATTCAAATATGTTAACGTTTCTATAGTAACAACTTAGACAGGAGAATCCTGACACTGGAGACTCATTCCATAAATGATAAATAAACAACTCCTTACAAAAAATGTCACCATATCTTTAAATCCGTTTATGTTGAGCGTCCAGTGTACAACTCTCTGTGCATGTTGTTACTACAGAAACGGAATTGGGTTTGAACGAGCCAGTTGTTTTAAACATCAGTGTATGTGGTGTAAAAGAAGATTTACAGATTGTGATCTTACCACAAGCATTGTTCAGGCATCCTATCGTCCCATTTGGACATGCGGCACATGCCGGTCCTTGCTGATATGGTGGTAGTCCCATTATATTACCTCTGTAGAACGAATTACATTGGGTTTTGTTTTTACTGGAAATGAGTACCTTTAGTTTGCTAATACATTGCAAAATAATATTGTTGTGAATAAAAGTATACTTCCAAGATGTTCTGGAGGCTCATGGTGGCCCAACACCTTACTAACTCACTTTATGTTGGGTTTTTCTTTCATTTGTCGTTCGATAAGTTATGACAATCCAACTGGGAAGATTCATGTAAGAGAATTAAGCCCAGACTTACGGTGGGTAATAGTTGCAGACCAGGATTGTGGCATTTTGAACATTAAAGTTAGGAACATCAGCGCAAAACTGTGCAGCACAGCCGACGAAGGTGGTGTTCGCCCACACCATCTGAAACAACCACACACAGCTTTTCCTTTCATTTCTGATATTTCCACATCAAAGAACAGCAGAAGTGTGTATTTAAAATGAATACAGTCATTTTGTTTGTTAAACAAATTTAAAAATGTAAAAAAAAATATCAGAATTTAGTAATATTCTAAAACAATAGAAATGTGTTTTCTTTTGGGGGAGGGCGGTGTGACAAAAATTTAAATTGTAATTCTTTATTCATTTACACTTAGCTATCAATTACGTTGTTTATTATTATTATTATTATTTTTTTTATTTTTTATTTTTTTCAAATATGATTTAAATGTGAAAGTGAGATTCCAGGGTGTTCACGTGAATAACATGTGAAAGCAAATGAACCATGTTAAAAACAATCATGATGGACGTAAATCGGTCATGATGGTATGACCTTCTTTTCTCTTTCACTCTCACCTGAGTGTAGTGTCCACACGTTTTTCCTTGAGCACAGCTTCTGTTGTTAAAGTAGTAATCGCTATTCTCATTAAACCTGGTGACAGAACAAAGACAGTCACGGACTGGAGCAGCGTTGGTTTTTATTTTAGCTCGGCTGTGTTGTGTCATGATTAAAGCTTCATCCGTACCATAAATTCAGTGGTTGGGTGATGGTCAGGGGTCCGAGCGTCATGAAGAGGTTTTCCCCGAGTATGCCGAAGATTCTAGGGTTGTGATCCCATCTGCACTGAGCGGCATAATTCGCAGCCACCTGACTTACTGCATTATCCCAAAGCTATACAAACACAACACAAGGATCAATCAGGTGTCTTTATTAAAACTGCAAAATAAGCCAGCGAGGTGTCTGAGCTCTCCTAACACTCTACAAACATAAGCGTTTAGTTCTAATCCTAATTATTTTGAACACTTTTTAAAATTGAAAATATAAAAATTTGTAAGAAATCGTGTGAATGTGTTGCAGTTGAAGCACTTTGTTTGTCTCTCTCTCTGTCTTTATTTATTTATTTTGTTCATTTCCATCCATCCATCCATCCATCCATCTTCAACCGCTTATTCCTGCTTCAGGGTCGCGGGGAACCTGGAGCCTATCCCAGGAAACATCGGGCACAAGGCAGGGTTCACCCTGGACAGGGTGCCAGTCCATCGCAGGGCACAATCACGTACACACTCACATACACACTCACACACCCATTCATACACTACGGACAATTTACCAAGCTGCCAATCAACCTACCATGCATGTCTTTGGACTGGGGGAGGAAACCGGAGTACCCGGAGGAAACCCCTGCAACACGGGGAGAACATGCAAACTCCGCACACACATGGCCCCGGCGGGAATCGAACCCCGGACCCTGGAGGTGTGAGGCGAACGTGCTCTGTCTTTATTTATTTATTTTGTTCATTTGTCTGTCTTTATTTATTTATTTTTGTGCATTTGTCTGTCTTTATTTATATTTTGTTCATTTGTCTGTCTTTGTTTATTTGTTGTTTGTTCATTCGTCTGTCTTTATTTATTTATTTATTTATTTTCATTTGTCTGACTTAATGTATTTGTTTCTTTTTGTTTGTTTAGCTGTTTTTGTTTATTTGATGCTAAGAAAATGACAAACTAAAAAAGGAATAAAATATTTATTTAATAAAACTCAGCTGTAGTAAAGATGAAAAAATTACTAGGTTGTTATCGAGATGTACCTGTATGAGTATACTAGTAAATATTTTCGCTAGAAGCATGTATTAGGTTTCGAGCTGTAAAATGTAGAATTCACATGTCCTTCATGTCTCAGACTCTTGGCATGTTTTTGCTCAAACTATTGCTGAATAAGCAGAACTGAATCTTTCCCCTGAGCTTCTGCACTGAATCTCACCCCAAAAAACAAACCAGGCAGGATGACCACATGGAGTTCACACACACACACACACACACACACACACACACACACACACACACACACACACACACACACACACGCGCGCACACACACACACACACGCACCTACCTACACAGATAATTATTGATATAATAACTAACATAGCTATTTTAAACTATGCTTCACCTAAGTCTGTTACATCCAAGTCTTTTTCGGCATGGAAGCATCATCAGAGGTGCACGTCATCATCTATTACAAAACATTGAACTAACAGAAAGCAATAATTCATATATTGTTTACACACTAACTCTTGATAATAACATTCTATTCAAAATTCCACCACAAACTAAACTGTTAACATTCCATCCCAGACATATTGGTGCAGGAATGCTCAGTGCTCACCATGCGCTGCATATTACCAGCTGGGGGATTGAGCGAGGAGCGATACTGGTTGTGCAAATCCACGATCTGGGCCTTCTGCTCATCAGTGAGCTGCCCGGATGTTAAAGCCAGGATGAGCCAGAATAGAGCGTAGTGCAGGGCTGTTCTCCAAATCATCCTGGAGCAACAGGGAGGCTGGGAGAAAAACAAAGAGTACCTTGAAATGTTAGCATCTGTGTTTAGCAAGTGTTGAAAAATATATATGTTATGTGAATAACTGAGACTGAGAAAATGGTTTTGGATCTCCACAATAGAGCTGACCGTAACCCCATTCCAAGATTGACATAAAGTAGAATATTAACAATCACAGGCATTATTAAGTTCCTGTGGCCACAATGGTGAATTTTGTTTTACAATACAGTAGTTACCACATGTTAAGTACATCCTGGGAAATATGCTGTAGATTGAGAAACTTAACTCATGGCCCTTATACAGTATATTAACTCTTGCCCAAAAGAAGCTTGACTCTTGGCCTTCTAGCATCTGATGATTTTCTACTGCAAATTTAACACCAAATTTCTAACTTCGTTTCAGAATCCGAATGTAACTAGCAATGAAAGATAACTTGCTTTACTTCTATGGCACTTCAAGAAAGCTGATAAAGTTGGATTGTGAACTTTCCCCCAAATCGCTGTTACCACTGAAATCGGTAGAAATCCCAGGGTAGAGAAATATCTATCGTTATATGAATGATAGCTAACTAGCAAACTTTTGCTCATGTTAGCAATACTTGCTGCTGAGTTAATCTCAAAATTTGTCCCATAATATAACACAGAGAGTACGATAATTATTTCCAGCAATGTTTCACCTTTAGTTATAATGTTGAGCAGCTATATAAAACCCATCCCGCAAAACATAGCATGTCGCTCAGTTATCACTTAATGACGCAAGCTACAGTACAGTAGGCAGCTATGTGGTAGCCTGAAAGCAGTGTGTTGAAAATGTATGAGTAAGAGTGCAATTGATTATGAGCATAAAAGAAAATGATTCACAGAAACAATAATACTGATGCAGTCTGTCTACTCTTCATTCATCAAAATAGAAGGAACGTCACATGAAACGCAAAGACATTCATTCATGGCCACACCTTCTTACAAAATAACCATCATTAAAACATTTTTCCAAGTTCAAACCTACAGTTAGACAGTACATTTATCTACACCTATGTTAAACCAGTCCAGTTGAAGATCAATTTAAAGAAACACCCAAAGATTGCAAAGCTGCTACGTGAGCGAGGAACTAGTCTGTGGGAGAACTCGAGAGGCATGCAAGGAATTCCATGCACATCTTCTCCCTTGGAAACCTTTGAAAACCAATGTGCTATAACTCATGTGTGTGAACTGGTCTGACTTGAATACTTAATATATAAGATGGCTATTATACCTACTGCAGGCGTGGTCATAAAATACACACAAGACAGATGTTTTTACAAAAAAAAGAAAGGATTAGAGAATACGGTAGAAGTAATAATAAGGAATTTCAGTACGCAGTTCATTTTAGAGCTTAAAGATAGTGAAATGAGTGAAATGAACAGATGCTTTATGTAGGCAAATCTTATTTAATTATGTAGTGTAGTGTTCTGGATAATACATAGTTTCATACAGATTTTTGACAGAAGTACTGGAAATCTTTGTTCAAGTAAAAGTACAAAAAGTATGAACGCTTACATGTGCTACAAGTATGTGAAACTTAAAGTAGAAAAATAATTTATAATTGTAGAATTAATTAAAAAACCTACAAACAAAATTGACTCAAATTCAAATCCCACAATGACTTTTCGAAAAAAAACAAATTTTATTCTTAATTTCTCATGTTAGCTACCATGCTAATAAACAACTATGAATGCTAATTAGCTGCAAGCTAGCTTAAGGTTTATATATGTCAGGTATTCGGGAATTTGTGCAAAAGAGAAACAAGAACACAAGAACTAAATCAAGAAAACAGTTTTCAGAAGTTCATATAACAGAAAAAAAAAATATATATATTGTGTGTGTGTGTGTGTGTGTGTGTGTGTGTGTGTGTGTGTGTATATTTATGTGTATATATATAATTTCCTAGGACTGGACTCGTCTGATGTAGATCATAAAAATTAAACCAAAATTAATCTCTTCTTGGCTAAAACACAATACTGCTAGTAGTCTGCCTGTAATCTACTGCTAAATTCTTGTAAATATACGTATTTATATCGACATATTAAATTCATTAATATGTTTGACGCTTTAATTCAAGGTGACTTACATGATACAGGATCCGATCCAAACACAGAACTGAGCAGGTGAGTGTAAAGAAATTTCCCAGCAGTGGTTCTCTGTCTCTTTGTTGTCTGCCCTCAGGTTTAAACTCAATGCCTTCCTGTCGTTAACGCAGAATGTTAAGCTCTGCTTTGTCCTTAAAATATTTATATTCCGAGAAAAGAATGAGGCATGTCTTACTTCTTGGGTGTGGTCTAATTCAGATCGCAAATCATCATCATCCTCCAGCGCAGAAAAGAGTCAAGTCGAGCGATGATGTTTGTTGGGTGTGTGCAGAGCGGCAGGTGGGGTGTCCAGGTTAGACTTTACTAGGAGCAAAATACTAATCCACATCCATAATTTAATGACATAATGTGGCTCCTGCTTATCTGTGTGAGGCCTGAGTAGGATCCAAATCGGACAACAGGTGTTTGGTGTCTAACCAAGAACAGGAGTCTTTAGCTGCAGTATGTACTGTAGAAGTTCATCAAAACTGGCCGCAAAGTAAAAAGCCCACAAATCTTCATCTGTCTAGATTCAGTGAGCCTGTCGCTTCAGATTCCTGGATGGAGATGGTCTTCTGCTGTTGTAACCCATCCCATACGTCTCAAGGTTTCTGCGTTCTGAGATGCTTTTCTGCACGCCATGGTTGTAAAGAGTGGTTATTTGAGTTACGGTAGCCTTCCTGTCAGGTCAAACCAGTCTGGCCATTATCCTCTGATCTCCTCTGAGTGGTGGCTCAGTGGTTAAGAAGTTGGACTTCTGACTGGAAGATTGTTCAGATCAAACTACCACTGCTGAGGCCTTGATCAAGGCCCTTAACCCTCAACTGCTCAAATGCAAATGCCGTAAATGTAAATGTAATCAAACCAACAACAACCATGCCAAAGTCAAAGCCCCTGAGATCCTGACCTGCATCTACATCATTTTATTTTGTGTTCTTGTTTCCATTAATATGAAAGTGAGGTGTGACTTTTCAGATGTATTTATAAATACTGAACATATTTCAAAATGCTATATTTTCTATAATATTTGACTAGACATCCAGTGTCACATGCAGTAAAATAGTGTCTCATGACCTTGCCATTATTAACGCAAGACTCTGACCTTTTATTGGCTGGTAATAACTATAATACAGGTGTAGATGTCATCATTTTGATGCACTGTCGAGTTTTTCTCCCTTAATAGACTGCTCCAGCTCTGTCAGAGCAATAAATGACATTCTCTGGTCGTCAATCGACCAGAGAATGAACTTTATAGATTAAACAAAGTTTATGACGCATAGAAAGAGAAAGTTACTTCGTTACTCCAGGGAGAAAAATAAATATGTTGTTGCTCCACTGCTCCACTGCTTCATTTCCATTGTATAGTCATGTGTGTTATAATTACAGTTGGCCCAATCTCAGCTGTCTCCACCCATTTTGCTGAAATGAGTCTTTTGGATAAAAAAATGGAGACATGCTCTTAGGCTACTAGTATAGGCTCAGGGTCAAGGAGTTTTGTTTTTAAACTATCAAATAGAGTGTATTTAAGTCGTAGATGTTTGTTTACAGGAATTTTTACACTCCAAACCGCGGTGGAGCTCTGAGAAGACCACGAAGATCCACGAAGAAAAGCCCAACTATTGTTAGGGGGGGAAGAAAATCACATATATTTCATAGTAATATGGAATCAAATGTGATAAACGTGAATGTGGACAGACATGTGAACCCAAGTAAACATGTGACATTGAGTGAGTAACATGTAAAAAAAAAAAGATTATATATATATATATATATATATATATATATATATATATATATATATATATATATATATATATATATATATATAACAATGTAGAAAAAAATGTAAAAAAAACTATTTATTTATTTAAACTAAAATTCTGAGAAATCACGCAGGAAAATAAAACCACCTGCGTGGAACAATTAACATAAAAAGAAAATGTTTCATGGCTAATGAGTTGATTGTGGTTAGATTAATTCATTTATCGTATCATTTATGGGGGTGAATGGAAACAAACTGTGTGCATGATTCACATCATTCAGCAAAGTTATACATACATATATATATATACATACATACATACATATATATACATACATTTTATATATATATATATATATATATATATATATATATATATATATATATATATATATATATATATTTTTGTGTGTGTGTGTTTTGTGTGTGTGTGTGTGTGTGTGTGTGTGTGTGTGTGTGTGTGTGTGTGAAGGTGGGGCTCAACAGTCTAACTGGAATGTTAATTTGCTAAGGTGTGCCATTATGCCCTCATCAACTGATAAAACAACCTGTATGGTAATTAATACTAATAATGTGGTTATAATATGACGTATTTTAAAATGTCATTGAATGGAATGCATGCGCAACGTGCAAAAGACAGCAGAAAATTGTGAAATAAGTTAAGCTCTGGGGCGTGCAGTGCATTCTTGGTATGTGAATGGAAATCAGTGATCATGACATGCCTATGATGACGTCGTAATTATGACTCCATTAAAGCCCAGTAAAGGTTTTTAAAGCGACCTACAAAGTCCCATCTTTTAGTAATTTCAGTGAAATAGAATAGAAAACTATTGCTGAGGGACTTGGAACACAATGAAATTTATTTTAAAGATAATGTCAAATCTTTCAGAGGCTGTGATCACTGAAATAGTCATCATATGATTTTTTTATATGTTAATAACTGGAGATTTTTCTGGTAATTACTCGATAGAGATTACTGGATTTGACATGATGACCGCATGCAAAATTAGTAATGGCAAAGAATAGGGTACAATGTACAGGAAACCATTCTGCAAGAGAAGACATAATAATGGTCTTTATTCGTCAAAAATGCAAAGATGTGAACACGGATTGATGTATACTGTACAAACGTCCAATTCCAGGTTGATTCATAACATTTCCAGACTGGAACTTCTTAATTATGGAGGAAATGGGCATTTTCAATGCTTGTGCTATTTTTGTATAGCCACTTCCCATTTTGTGAAGCCCAACTACCTTTTGCCGCACATCACAGCTATATTCCATGGTCTTACCCATTGCTATGAAAGACTAAGGGAATTTCGCCTGTGTGTTACCTCATATTTATACCTCTGTAAATTTGGGAAAAAAAAAATATTTAAAATATCAATAGGAATAGAGTGGCAAGAAGAAAGCCATTTCTCAACGTT
Source organism: Ameiurus melas (assembly GCA_012411365.1). Lineage (NCBI taxonomy): Eukaryota > Metazoa > Chordata > Actinopteri > Siluriformes > Ictaluridae > Ameiurus > Ameiurus melas. The sequence goes on along the minus strand of CM022768.1, from coordinate 20,753,287 downwards.
TGGTGTGATGTTTGGTGTGTCTCCCAGGTGGCTTGTGGCAAACTTTAGACGAGACTTTTTATGGATATCTTTGAGAAATGGCTTTCTTCTTGCCACTCTTCCATAAAGGCCATATTTGTGCAGTGTACGACTGATTGTTGTACTATGGACAGACTCTCCCACCTCAGCTGTAGTTCTCTGCCGTTCATCCAGAGTGATCATGGGCCTCTTGGCTGCATCTCTGATCAGTCTTCTCCTTGTCTGAGCTGAAACTTTAGAGGGACGGCCAGGTCTTGGTAGATTTGCAGTGGTCTGATACTCCTTCCATTTCAAAATGATCGCTTGCACAGTGCTCCTTGGGATGTTTAAAGCTTGGGAAATCTTTTGTATCCAAATCCGGCTTTAAACTTCTCCACAACAGTATTACGGACCTGCCTGGTGTGTTCCTTGGTCTTCATGATGCTCTCTGCGCTTTCAACAGAACCCTGAGATCACAGAGCAGGTGCATTTATACAGAGACTTGATTACACACAGGTGGATTCTATTTATCACCATCAGTCATTTAGGACAACATTGGATCATTCAGAGATCCTCGCTGAACTTCTGGAGTGAGTTTGCTGCACTGAAAGTAAAGGAGCCGAATAATTTTGCACGCACCACTTTTCAGTTTTTTATTTGCTAAAAAAGTTTAAAATATCCAATAGATTTCGTTCCACTTCACAATTGTGTCCCACTTGTTGGTGATTCTTCACAAAAAATAAAAATTTTATATCTTTATGTTTGAAGCCTGAAACGTGGCAAAAGGTTGAAAAGTTCAAGGGGGTCGAATACTTTCGCAAGGCACTGTATATAGACACACACATATACATATACATATATATATATATACACATACACATACACACACACACACACGTCATATAATTAGAATATCATCAAAAATTTATTTTATTTCAGTAATTCCATTCAAAAAGTGAAACTAGTATAATGTATACATTCATTACACACAGTCTGATATATTTCAAGTGTTCATTCCTTTTAATTTTGATGATTATAACTGACAACTAATGAAAACCCCAAAATCAGTATATATAATAATAATAATAATAATAAAAAGGAAATAACTAATAAAATCAAATAAAACTCTAACCCAGTCAGAGCATCAAAACAGAGAAGCACATTAATATAGAAGTAGATTTAAAAGGAGAGAGTCCACAAATTGTAGACGAAGTAATACACCAACAATATCTTCAATAAGAATTCGAAGTCTGTAGAGCTGGAAGGCCGAGTGCAAAAAAAGAGTAACGAATAAAATCAAAAATAAAATAAATAAATAAAGAACACTACACTGTGTAGGTGATGCAGTTCACCCCGGTATTAAAAGTTTAACGTAGTTTCCTGCTTCCTCCGCTGAAATAAAGTCCTTCTGGACTCCGTTGTATGTAATGCGAAGCCGAGCTGGATGAAGTATTCCATAGCGAGCTCCCTCAACACCACGAAGCTGACGCAGAACCTCGTTAAACGCGGCCCGGGCTATCTTGACTGTGTAGTCAGGGAAAACGGAGATGGTTAGATCCCTTGCTTTAATCTGCTGGAGCTCTCTCGCACGGCCTAAAATATCAACACAGTCACTGTAATAATGGAATCTGCACACAATAGCTCGTGGTCGTTCACCAGGCTTGGGCTTCGGCTGAAGGGTCCGGTGGGACTGGTCCAGAACCGGCTCCTTCTCCCGCCCAAATGCCTGTTTTAACAAGGCCGCTACGGTTGTACAGGTTGTACAGGTGTCAGCGCCCTCTGGAACTTCGACTATCCTAACATTATTACGCCGTGACCTCGACTCCAAATCCTCACATTTATTCTCTAATTGAGTCATGGTTGCAGTGAGAGACTCGTTATTAGTCTTCATATGAACTATATCATCGGTGCAACCAGAGAGCGCGTGCCCCATTTCCCCAACAGTACCGTTTTGTGTTGATATGGTGGCGTCGGTAGCGACTTTATCATCAACCTGTTGTGTTTTAAGAATAAGTCAAATATATTATATGACCAAAAAATTATATGCATACACACACATACACACATACACACACATACACACACACACACACACAACACACACACACACACACACATACACACACACATACACACACACATACACACATACACACACACACATACACATATATATATACATATATACACACACACACACACATACACATACACACATACACACATATACACACATACACACATACACACATATATATATACATATACACACATACATATACACACATACATATATACACATATACACACACACATACACACACACACATACACACATACATATACATACATATATATATATATATACATATATATATATATATACACATATATATATATATACACATATATATATATACATATATATATATATACATATATATATATATATATATATATATATACATATATACATATATATATACATATATATACATATATATACATATACATATATATACATATATATACATATACATATATATATATATATATATATATACACATATATATATATATACACATATATACATATACACATATACACATACACACATATACACATACACACATATACACATACACAACAGTCAGTGTGAAAAAGTGTTGCCCCTTGCCCCTTCCTCATTTCCTGTTCCTTTGCATGTTTGGCACACTTAAGTGTTTCAGAACATCAAACCAATTTAAACAATAGTCAAGGACAACACAAGTAAACACAAAATGCAATTTGTAAATGAAGGTGTTTATTATTAAAGGTGAAAAAAATCCAAACTATCATGGCCCTGTGGTGAAAAAGTGATTGCCCCCTTACTATAACTGTGGTTGTCCACACCTGAGTTCAATTTCTCTAGCCACACCCAGGCCTGATTATTGCCACACCTGTTCACAATCAAGGCATCACTTAAATAGGAGCTGCTTGACACAGTAAGGTCCACCAGAAGATCCTTAAAAGCTACACATCATGCCGAGACCCAAAGAAATTCAGGAACAATTGAGAAAGGAAGTAATTGAGATCTATCAGTCTCAGGAAAGGGTTATAAAGCCATTTCCAAAGCTTTGGGAATCTAGCGAACCACAGTGAGAGCCATTATCCAACAAAGACGACATGGAACAGTGGTGAACCTTCCCAGGAGTGGCCGGCCGCCCAAAATTACCCCAAGAGCGCAGCGACGACTCATCCAAGAGGTCACAAAAGACCCCACAACAACGTCCAAAGAACTGCAGGCCTCACTTGCCTCAGTTGAGGTCAGCGTTCATGCCTCCACCATCAGGAAAAGACTGGGCAAAAATGGCCTGCATGGCAGAGTTCCAAGGAGAAAACCACTGCTGAGCAAAAGAAGAACACAAAGCTCGTCTCAATTTCTCCACAACACATCTTGATGATCCCCAAGACTTTTGGGACAACATTCTGTGGACCGATGAGACAAAAGTGGAACTCTTTGGAAGGTGTGTGTCCAAGTATATCTCGCGTAGAAGGAACACTGCATTTATAAAAAGAACATTATACCAACAGTAAAATATGGTGGTGGTAGTGTGATGGTCTGGGGCTGTTTTGCTGCTTCAGGACCTGGAAGACTTCGCCGTGATAAAAGAAACTATGAATTCTGCTGTCTACCAAGAGATCCTGAAGGAGAATGTCCGACCATCTGTTCGGTACTCAAGCTGAAACGAACTTGTGTTCTGCAGCAGGACAATGATCCTAAACACACCAGCAAGTCCACCACCGAATGGCTGAAGAAAAACAAAATGAAGACTTTGGATTGGCCTAGCCAAAGTCCTGACCTGAATCCTATTGAGATGTTGTGGTATGACCTTAAAAAGGCCGTTCATGCTCGAAAACCCTCTAATGTAACTGAATTAGGACAATTCTGCAAAGATGAGTGGGCCAAAATTCCTCCAGGACGCTGTAAAAGCCTCATTGCACGTTATCGCAAACGCTTGGTTGCAGTTGTTGCTGCTAAGGGTGGCCCAACCAGTTATTAGGTTTAGGGGGCAATCACTTTTTCACACAGGGCCATGATGGTTTGGATTTTTTTCACCTTTAATAATAAACACCTTCATTTACAAACTGCATTTTGTGTTTACTTGCGTTGTCCTTGACTATTGTTTAAATTGGTTTGATGTTCCGAACCACTTAAGTGTGACAAACATGCAAAGGAACAGGAAATGATGAAGGGGGCAAACACTTTTTCACACCACTGTATATACACACATATACATACATACATATATACACATATACACATACATACATATATACACATACATATATACATATATATACACATATACATATACACATACATATATATATACACATACACATATATACACATACATACATACATATATACACATACATACATATATACACATACATATATACATATATACACATATACATATACACATACACATACATATATATATACACATACACATATATACACATACATACATACATATATACACATACATACATATATACACATATACACATACATACATATATAGACTTTTGGGACAACAAGACTTTTGGGACAACATTCTGTGGACCGATGAGACAAAAGTGGAACTCTTTGGAAGGTGTGTCCAAGTATATCTGGCGTAGAAGGAACACTGCATTACAAAGAACATTATACCAACAGTAAAATATGGTGGTGGTAGTGTGATGGTCGGGGGCGTTTTGCTGCTTCAGGACCTGGAAGACTTGCCGTGATAAAAGGAACTATGAATTCTGCTGTCTACCAAGAGATCCTGATGAAGGAGAATGTGAGATCCATCTGTTCGTTGTACTCAAGCTGAAACGGACTCTCACAACAAACCAACAACAAACAGTTCGAAAAAAAAAAAAAAACCACCACCGAATGGCAGAAAAAACAAAATGAAGACTTTGGAGTGTCGCTAGCCAAAGTCCTGACCTGAATCCTATTGAGATGTTGTGTTGTATGGTACCTGTCCAGCGTTCATGCTCGAAAACCCTCTAATGTAACTGAATTAGAACATTCTGCAAAGATGAGTGGGCCAAAATTTCTTCCAGGACGCGTTTAAAGCTACGCATCATCGCAACGTTGGTTGTAGTTGTTGCTGCTAAGCGGTGGCCCAACCAGTTATTAGGTTTAGGGGCAATCACTTTTTCACACAGGGCCACGATGGTTTGGATTTTTTTCACCTTTAATAATAAACACCTTCATTTACAAATTGTATTTTGTGTTTACTTGTGTTTCTCCTTGACTATTGTTTAAATTGGTTTGATGTTCCGAAACACTTAAGTGTGACAAACATGCAAAGGAACAGGAAATGAGGAAGGGGCAAACACTTTTTCACAACACTGTATATACATATATACATACACATATAAATATATACATACATATATACATATATACATACATACATACATATACACATATACACATATAAATATATACATATACACATATATACATATACACATATATACATATACACATATATACATATAAATATATACACATACACATATACACATATATACATACATATATACACATACACATATATACATACATATATACATACACACATATACATACACACATATATACATACATATATACATACACATATATAACATACATATATACAAACACATATATATACATACATATATACATACACATATATACATACATATATACACATACACATATATACATATACACATATATACATATACACACATATACAGTGGTGTGAAAAAGTGTTTCCCCCCTTCATCATTTCCTGTTCCTTTGCATGTTTGTCACACTTAAGTGGTTCGGAACATCAAACCAATTTAAACAATAGTCAAGGACAACGCAAGTAAACACAAATGCAGTTTGTAAATGAAGGTGTTTATTATTAAAGGTGAAAAAAATCCAAACCATCATGGCCCTGTGTGAAAAAGTGATTGCCCCCTAAACCTAATAACTGGTTGGGCCACCCTTAGCAGCAACAACTGCAACCAAGCGTTTGCGATAACGTGCAATGAGGCTTTTACAGCGTCCTGGAGGAATTTTGGCCCACCTATCTTTGCAGAATTGTCCTAATTCAGTTACATTAGAGGGTTTTCGAGCATGAACGGCCTTTTTAAGGTCATACCACAACATCTCAATAGGATTCAGGTCAGGACTTTGGCTAAGCCAATCCAAAGTCTTCATTTTGTTTTTCTTCAGCCATTCGGTGGTGGACTTGCTGGTGTGTTTAGGATCATTGTCCTGCTGCAGAACACAAGTTCGTTTCGCTTGAGTCGCTACACGAAGAGGGGCGGACATTCTCCTTCAGGATCTCTTGGTAGACCGCAGAATTCATAGTTCCTTTTATCACGGCAAGTCTTCCAGGTCCTGAAGCAGCAAAACAGCCCCAGACCATCACACTACCACCACCATATTTTACTGTTGGTATAATGTTCTTTTTATGAAATGCAGTGTTCCTTCTACGCCAGATATACTTGGACACACACCTTCCAAAGAGTTCCACTTTTGTCTCATCGGTCCACAGAATGTTGTCCCAAACGTCTTGGGGATCATCAAGATGTGTTGTGGAGAAATTGAGACGAGCTTTGATGTTCTTTTTGCTCAGCAGTGGTTTTCTCCTTGGAACTCTGCCATGCAGGCCATTTTTGCCCAGTCTTTTCCTGATGGTGGAGGCATGAACGCTGACCTCAACTGAGGCAAGTGAGGCCTGCAGTTCTTTGGACGTTGTTGTGGGGTCTTTTGTGACCTCTTGGATGAGTCGTCGCTGCGCTCTTGGGGTAATTTTGGGCGGCCGGCCACTCCTGGGAAGGTTCACCACTGTTCCATGTCTTCGCCATTTGTGGATAATGGCTCTCACTGTGGTTCGCTAGATTCCCAAAGCTTTGGAAATGGCTTTATAACCCTTTCCAGACTGATAGATCTCAATTACTTTCTTTCTCAATTGTTCCTGAATTTCTTTGGGTCTCGGCATGATGTGTAGCTTTTAAGGATCTTCTGGTGGACCTTACTGTGTCAAGCAGCTCCTATTTAAGTGATGCCTTGATTGTGAACAGGTGTGGCAATAATCAGGCCTGGGTGTGGCTAGAGAAATTGAACTCAGGTGTGGACAACCACAGTTATAGTAAGGGGGGCAATCACTTTTTCACACAGGGCCATGATAGTTTGGATTTTTTTTCACCTTTAATAATAAACACCTTCATTTACAAATTGCATTTTGTGTTTACTTGTGTTGTCCTTGACTATTGTTTAAATTGGTTTGATGTTCTGAAACACTTAAGTGTGACAAACATGCAAAGGAACAGGAAATGAGGAAGGGGGCAAACACTTTTTCACACCACTGTACATATACACATATATACATACACATATACATATACACATATACACATATACATACATACATACATATATACACATATACATATACATATATATATATATATATATATATGAGAGCAGGGTCTTGGACCAGTACCTGATACAATACTGTAGTTTGGTACACAGATGCCCTGGAGTCCCAATGAGTGACATCCATGCACTTTGTGAAGGTGCGAGGGGATAAAGCTAGTGATATTCCTATGTAGAAACATGCACCTTTTAGATCCATCGCCGCAAACCAGTTCTCAAACTGGATCTGTGGCATGAAAGTTTGAGCATCAGCCTCTGAACCTGTATGAAAGAGTACGGTTCAGATGACGCAAATCTAAAATTGGACGCATACTCCCACTTTCTTGCGGAACAGGAAATAAAGGATGTAAACCTCCCTCCCTGAGGGAACGGGGTACATGTTCTAAGACCCCATTGTGAGCTTAATTCCTACACTAACTTCGGGCTCTGGTCTGTGCTGACTGCTGTGGTGGGCACACCTGTGAAGGGGGGAGGCAGGGGGTGCACGGAGAGCTATAACTGGACCCGGTAACCCTTTCTATAGTAGAAAGAACCCATGGAGACACATCATGGTAGTAGCTTGCACGCTACCCAAGGGGGGGGAGCTATAACTGGACCCGGTAGCCCTTTCTATAATAGACAGAACCCATGGAGACACATTTGGCAGTAGCTTGCACGTTGCCCGATGGTCTTTTAGTGACATTAGCTATTAGAGGCCCCTTCAGGACTTCTAACTCCTCGGAGTCAGAGAGGAAATATGACCCTTTGGCTTTCCAAAATAGAGGAGGAGTTGTGACGCGAACTCCAAAATCCAGCGGAGAGCCGAACCCGGAAGACAGAGAGAGAGAGAGAGAGAGTGAGAGTGAGAGAGAGAGAGAGAGAGAAGCGCTCGTTTCCGGCTCCTCTTCCGGATTTAAGAGATCCCCCGAACCTGAGACGGTTGGCCCAGATCCGCGAGGCTCTGAAACCCGACTCGCTTCGGCTTCCGTTTTTTTCAAGAAGAGCGCGAGACAAGCTGCTTAATGTAGCGTTACCATGCGCAGCCTCTCGAGGCCGCCATCGCATACTACACCGCTGACACTTCACCCAGAAAGTGTGCACTTTTCCCCCCGTGATGAAACGGGAACACGTTACAAACTTCTTGAACTCTTTCTCGCTCATTACTTACCTCTCTTTTTCTTTATTAAAAAAAAGGGATATAAAAGTTCAGAGATTTTGAGAAAATATCGAGTAGAAATGAAGCGTTTTTATCACACAAACAACAGACATGCACACTCTGAAGATAATAAGGCTGGCTGCGTGGTTCACAGGTGCCATATATATATATATCATGCGACGCGCTTAATTGCCACGTCACGTGATCATGGCAGGCCTATAAGCAGAGGCATGATTTTACACAAGCTTCATATACCGATCACGCGCACAAAGCGTTCCCATAATGTTATGCTAACTGCAACGTCGAAGTTCCATTTGAAAGGGAGCAGGTTTTTTTTCGTTACTTTTACAAATTTAGTCTAATTATCACCAGATTTGGCACACGTCATCTCCATATTAAGCCACTCAAACATTATCAAAAGAATTTTTAATACTCCAAATGGTTTATCTGTAATAGGCCAATGAATCTGACAGAAGGCTGCCAAACTTTAGGCACTGACACAAAACTTGGTAAGCCCATTCAGGACCATGAGCTGAGACTAGGAAAGAAATTTCGTGCTAGCACCAAAAGTAGCAATGACGTGCTAAAAATGCATCTATCTAAGTGCCTTTTTTGATACTCTTCCTGCAAAGTTTTTCCAATCAAATTCCTCAAATTTGGCTCACATCATCTTGAGACCTGTCTAAACAAAAGTTATCAAAGGAACTCAGATATTCAAAACTGTGGCAAATGCGTTATATTAAAAATCATTCTTGAATCCATTTATCTACAGTTCACAGTATCTCACAAAAGTGAGTACACCCCTCACATTTTTGTAAATATTTCATTATATCTTTTCATGTGACAACACTGAAGAAATGACACTTTGCTGCAATGTAAAGTAGTGAGGGTACAGCTTGTGTAACAGTGTAAATTTGCTGTCCCCTCAAAATAATCAACACACAGCCATTAATGTCTAAACCGCTGGCAACAAAAGTGAATACACCCCTAAGTGAAAATGTCCAAATTGTCAATATTTTGTGTGGCCACCATTATTTCCCACCACTACCTTAACCCTCTTGGGTATGGAGTTCACCAGAGCTTCACAGGTTGCCACTGGAGTCTTCTTCCTCTCCTCCATGACGACATCACGGAGCTGGTCAAGGTTAGAGACCTTGTGCTTCTCCACCTTCCGTTTGAGGATGCCAAATTGTTTGTTCAACCGTTTTTCAACCTTTTGAGGATGAACATGGAGTTCGCCAGGTGTTCCTGTTTTTTTTTGAGATACTGTATGTCTCTGCTTTCCCATGATTGTAATGTTTCTGTGAATTTGCGGCTCACAGAGTCAGGGTGCTTGGCCCCTGAAAATGCTGTTGCAGCTTTAATTATTGTTATTATTATTATTATTATTAGTAGTAGTAGTAATAGTAGTAGTAGTAGTATATTATTATGCATCCATCCATCCATCTTCTACCGCTTACTCCTTCTTCAGGGTCACGGGGAACCTGGAGCCTATACCAGGAAGCATCGGGCATTATTATTATTATTATTATTATTATTATTATTATTGTATCACACCTTGAGGCTATTTCTGTACTTGCCTCGCATTTAACGAGCTAAAGAACTTATGTTTTACTTGTAGACCATTAATAAAAACCTTAAACACATTAAATAACATGTCACACATGCTCAGTATGCATTTTGTATACTTTTCTGAAGATTCATTTTTCTGAAGTTCAGACACAGATAATACTTCCATGACTTTGAAGCTAAAAATGTGAAGAAAAATGATGCATCTAAAAGAAAAATAATGCATCTAAAAACAGACTAAAACTGAAACGAAAGTGATTTGCAAATGAAATTAAATCAAAGCTACAACAGCACTGTTTAACAATTTAAATGCCTAAGAGAGAGCTGTTGATGTTTTTCACTCAAAATTTTATGTAGCATTTAAGCCTATTATATTTATCACATGAGTTTGTGAGTCACTGTGTCAGCTTTGCATCCTCAGGGTTTAAATATAAGCCTCTCATGCCCTAATGCTCTCTTTATGGAAATGATTTATTAGGTGATTTGTTGACAAAGGGCGGATTTGACAAAATCCTGTTACCATCAAGCCATGGAGGCTCATGTTGTTTTTGTGGGCTACAGAGTCCTCTAGAGGACAATATCTGAAATGAGTTATCTGAAATTCCCCTCCTGAAGATCTAATCCATGCACAGAGCTTAACCAGGAGTGTTAGAGATGAGAAAATGCAACAATGAGCAAAATGTGTGACTTCCCCAGGCTGAGGATTGACGCTAAACCAAGCAATAAGGTCATTAATGGCACTACATTCATTATCTTAAAGAAGTCTGTAAGCAAAACCAGATACAGAATCATTAAATAAAAATCAGCCATAGAACATTACTTTGGTGAATTCACACAGGCTGTTCATGTCTCGACTTGTCAGCATTGTCTCTATAACTAGGTTGGTCTTGTGATCGTCATTCAGAAATAATTTTCTGACCTATGAAGTACTGATCAGTAAATATATCCAGTCAACCTAGAAAACACATGTTGCCTTTGCTTCACAGTGGGCTTTTTTTGTTTAATAGGCTGTAACCTATGGGAAAACAGATGTTTTGGGTAGATTGGGAGATAACTAGGTAAAGAGAGGGTAGATTGAGGAATAGTAAACAGCCTATTAGAGAAGGATGGATGGCATGATAATGGGCAAGGCAGAGGAGGATGGACAAATGGCTGGATAGTGAGCAGGCCAAACGCCGAGAATGTCTGGAGGGATGGTGTTCAGATCAGAAGTATTGTGAGGAAGCTGAAGAGAAAGGTGGGTAAAGGGATAAAGAGTGGGTAGGTAGATGAGAATGAATGGATGGATGGATGGATGTATGGATGGATAGATGGAAAGTAAAGGTGGTTGGATGGGGGAAATAATGAGAAGATAGAGGAGAATTTCTTCATGGATAAATGGTCAGTGAGGCAGGGCTGGTAAGAGAAGGATGGATAAAGGAATAAAGAGTAGTTTGGTAGAGATTAATGGATGGAGGGAAGAATGGCAGGATGGATGGCAAGAGAAATGGAGAGGAGTTAGAGGTGGCTGGATGGACGGATAGTAAGCAGATGAGAATGTAAGCAGCGATAGATGGATAGTGAGGATGAGTGCACGGAGGAAATAAGTGGCTGTAGAGGAGAATGAACAGATAGTGAGCAGATAGAGGAAAATGAACAGGGATAATGTAAAAGATAGAAAGTAGAAGATAGAGGGATAAGTGTTTTCTTGTATTTCCAGAAGCACAGAGGTAGGATTTATATTTGATTAAAAAGATAATAAATGTAAAAAAAAAAACCTTTCCAGTTTAAGTCATGCCCATTTCGAGTTCAAATCCAAATACAAATGGGAATATTTGGAAAATTATACAGATATAGATAGTGTCATTGCATTACACTCCAACCATACATTCGTTTATTATGTCTGAAGCTGTCAGGATGGAGTCACATGATCTTTCTGGGACAAAACATTTTGTTTTCCCAGCCCTGCTCTCTCTTTGTAACTCACTCTAAACAATAGTACACTTAAAAAACAATGTGCATCTGGAAGTACTGCATTGTGGAATTGCACAGATCCAACCACAAAAGGGAACCTCAAAGGAAAAATAATAATATTTTGATCTGGAGTCTTGATGCAGTCTGAATCTGCGCTGCTTTGTTGCCTTGGTAGCAAAACTAAAATCAATACAGCTAAAGGGTGGGGTGTAGGAATGATGACATAATCAGTGGGAAGAGTGGAAGCTTGTGGATCATGGATTCCCCTGGATGAGTAGTTCACTCCACACATCTGGAGATCACAATGTTGTTAGGTGTCTTGACTTCTGCTCAGGTAGGAACAATTTTAAAAGATTATACAGTGAGGGAAAGAAGTATTTGATCCCCTGCTGATTTTGTACATTTGCCCACTGACAAAGAAATGATCAGTCTATAATTTTAATGGTAGGTTTATTTGAACAGTAAGAGACAGAGTAACAACAAGAAAATCCAGAAAAACGCATGTCAAAAATGTCTGGAATGGGCTACAAGACCATTGCTAAGCAGCTTGGTGAGAAGGTGACAACAGTTGGTGCGATTATTCGCAAATGGCCTGGGGCTCTTGGCCTGGGGCTCCATGCAAGATCTCACCTCGTGGAGTTGCAATGATCCTGAGAACAGTGAGGAATCAGCCCAGAACTACACAGGAGGATCTTTTCAATGATCTCAAGGCAGCTGGGAGCATAGTCACCAAGAAAACAATTGGTAACACACTACGCTGTGAAGGACTGAAATCCTGAAGTGCCCGCAAGGTCCCCCTGCTCAAGAAAGCACATATACATGCCCGTCTGAAGTTTGCCAATAAACATCTGAATGATTCAGAGAACAACTTGGGTGAAAGTGTTGTGGTCAGATGAGACCAAAATGGAGCTCTTTGGCATCAACTCAACTCTCCGTGTTTGGAGAAGGAGGAATGCTGCCTATGAGCCCCAGAAACACCATCCCCACAGTCAAATGTGGAGGTGGAAATATTATGTTTTGGGGGTGTTTTTCTGCTGTTTTTCTGTTTTTCTGTTTTTCGCCTGGAGTGGCCTAGCCAGTCTCCAGACCTTAATCCCATAGAAAATCTGTGGAGGGAGCTGAAGGTTCGAGTTTCCAAACGTCAGCCTTGAAACCTTAATGACTTGGAGAAGATCTGCAAAGAGGAGTGGGACAAAATCCCTCCTGAGATATGTGTAAACCTGGTGGACAACTACAAGAAACGTCTGACCTCTGTCATTGTCAACAAGGGTTTTGCCACCAAGTACTAAGTCATGTTTTGCAGAGGGGTCAAATATATATTTCCCCAATTAAAATGGAAATCAATTTATAATTTCCATTTATAAATTCCACAATTTATATTTTTCTGGATTTTCTTGTTGTTATTCTGTCTCTCATTGTTCAAATAAACCTACCATTAAAATTATAGACTGATCATTTCTTTGTCAGTGGGCAAACGTACAAAATTAGCAGGGGATCAAATATTTTTTCCCCTCACTGTATAGTGTATATATTCACAAATGTGGACATTTCACTAGAATTAACTCATTATACGTTCTTCTAAATGACATTTTTCCTGAATACCATGGTATCTTGGTGCAGATGTGTGACTTTGTGCAGATGATCAGACATTATGTTTTGTGCACTGTTGGGACACAAGTGACACGCTGTGCTAGACAATTCAGTCAATTATTCTCTCTATTTGGTATTTTATGGAGCCATTTTAAGCACATTTAGTCAAGTTTGTTATTTGCAATTAAACTTAAATCAGTTCAACTAACAGACTTGCAAAAGCAGTTGTGCAACAGCAAAATCTCTAGAGGTTTTATACACATATTTAGAAACAATTAATTTACACATGTAATCGGGGCGTGTCATATACAAATGACATGTAAATAAAAGACAAGTGGGTGGAACCTTGGGTCCATTCAGCTGAAGCCGATTCATGATTGTCATATGACAGTTTGACAACACCATATTTAACCGTGTGCATGAGGTACTTTTCCATATGGCTGCCTCTCCTTGTACGAAAAACACACCTCTGGTCTTAATTGCCAAAAAGCTCTATTTTGGTTTCATCTGCCCATAGAACCCAAACCCATTTAAAGTTCCAGTAGCGTCTGGCAAACTGAAGACTCTTGAGTTTTTTTTGGATGAGAGTAGAGGATTTTTTCTTGAAACCCTTACAAAAAAACTTGTGGTGATGTAGGTGAATTCGGTTTGTAGTTTTGGAGAATTTCCTACCCCAAGACGCAAATAAATTCTAAAATTCTCCAGCTGTGATCCTTGAAGATATTTTGGCCATCCTCTTCACAGTGCGTCGAGACGTTATATACAGTACCTGGACGACTGGTTAATTCTAGCATGATCCAGGGAGCTGGCGGTTCAACATCGAGATGTTGTTCCCGCCCACATGAAGAGCCTGGGGCTCAAGTTGAATCTCAGAAAAGTATGCTTTCCCCGGTGCAGTGGACAACTTTTCTAGGGGTTATAGGATTCTACTACAACGAGGGCGTTTCTATCCCCAACAGGCGTAGTGTCAATTCTATCAACACTGAGTAAGATAAAGCTGTATCTTGGGAGACTCCTGGGGTGGAGTCCACACATGTGGCCGAGGTCACATCTGTATGCTGCTCGCCCCATCGCTCTGCTCCCACAAGCTCTAGTGAGAGTTCGCCAAGACAGTCTGCTAGTAGCAGCCTTTTTGGCAGCTCGAACATGGCTCTGAGAGATAATATATCTGCGAGATCGCACTCCTTGGGAGATTCCCGTCCGCAGGGATCCACTGTAGACCCAGTAACTGCGCAATAGGTACAGTCGTGGAGTTCTTACAAAAACGTTTCTCAGTGGGTTGGGCTCCTTCTACAATCAGGGTACGTGGCCGCCGTTTCGGCCAGCCATGCCCCTGTTGATGGAGCCTGTGTGGGGCAACATCCTCTAACTTTGAGGTTCATGCGTTGTGTCATGTGGCTGAGGCCCATCTGCAGGCCATGCATACCTTCCTGGGACCTTGCTGTGGTCTTGGAAGGTCTGTCAGGGGCCCCATTTCAGCCCTTAGAGTCAGCCTCTGAGAAGCTTTTGACTCTAAAGTTAGCTCTTTTACTCGCTCTGACATCTCTCAAGCGAGTGGGAGGTCTACAAGCTCTCTCTGTTGCCCTTCCCTGCCTTGACTTTACCCCTGCATAAGGCAAGTTCTTCCTGTATCCTAGGCCTGATTATATTCCTAAAGTGCCTACATGGGCTGCCCACCCTGTGGTGTTTCAGGCTTTCTGCCCTCCTCTGTTCCTCACACTGGAACAAGAGAGGATGCACCTGCTGTGTCCAGTAAGGGCTCTCTGTACTTACGTCCACCACTCCGGCCAGTGGCGTAAGATGGAGCAGCTACTAGTCTGCTTTGGCAGCGACAGGAAAAGTGATGCTGTGTCAAAGCAGTGCATCTCTACTTGGATAGTGGAAGCAATCTCTACGGCTTACGACAAGTGGTCTCGCCATGCCTCTGGGCATAAGAGCTCATTCCACTAGGGCAGTCGCCTCCTCGAAGGCTTTGTCCAAAGGGGTATCCTTGTAGGATGTGTGTGTGCGGCTGCAGGGTGGTCTACGCCTCACACAGTCATTCGTTATTACAGCCTGGATATTCATTCCTCCCCAGGCTCGAGTGTACTGCAGTGACCCTCGGGCTTGTGTATTTTTGAACAGACCAACGGAGTGGGTATTCCCGTTCCTATACTATTATGCTAAATGCAACGTCGAAGTGCCCTTTGAAAGGGAACGTCGGTGTTACGCATGTAACCCTGTTCCCTGAGAACGGAACAAGACGTTGCATAGCACTGTCATACCGGGGCAGGCCTGTGAATTGCATCTTCGCTTCAGATAATAGAGGCTGGTGGCGTGGTTCACAGGTGCCATATATATATATCATGTGACGCGCTTAATTGCCACATCACCTGATCATGGCAGGCCTATAAGTAGAGGCATGATTTTACACAAGCTTCAGATACCGGTCACGCGCACAAGGCGTTCCCACACTGTTATGCTAAATGCAACGTCTCATTCCCTTCTCAGGGAACAGGGTTACATGCGTAACCCCAACGCTTTGTTTAATGTTTTAATTTAGATTATGTTTTTTGTGTTATTTTGTCAGTTTTTTTTTACTATTATTATTATTATAATATTTTATTGCACAAAAATATCTGAATAGTCTTTGTTTTTGGTAACTATAATGGTCTTTACTTAGGTTATTTATTTATTTAATAAATTTAGAATAAAAGGCACTTCTACCTGGTTGGTTGCTCTTGAGGTGTGACAGATCCATCAGCGTACACTGCTAAAATAACCAGCATTTAAAGAATGTTTTGCTTTTAGCACAGATATCCTCCTGAGCCAGTTAACAGGAAATCGTTTAGGCTTTGGTCTTGAAATAACACAGGGGGCGTATGGCTGGCGGCCATCATGGGCTGGTTTGACTGGTCCCCTCTCTGACAGATTAACACAAATGCATGCAGGACACCTACAAAATCTGACCCTAAACACAACGTCACCATTTGTAGCATGCAAATCTGTGGTGCTACATTACAAGCATTGCAAACATTACAAGCACACTTCTCTGTAAGAACGAGAAAGCCAGATAGTTTTTTTTTTGTAGTGATATGCTACGTTAATACAAAAGAGGAAGTTAAAGAATAACTTGGTGAAATGTCAACGTTGCCATGCGCCAGTCTGTAAATCTGTGTTTGTGTTTACTGGAGCATGTTTGGGCTCTAAACACTTCAGGCTTGCTAATATTAGCAACCTGGATTCAGCTTTGTTAGCTTTCTTGGAGGGCAAATGACACTTGCTTTTTATTTTCCTCAAAGGATGATTATTTTTTATAAGCTGATTATTTTTCACTAAAGCACATCCTGAAAGCATTTTGTTCCCCTCATGCCACAGCAATTCACCAACAATTGGAATTTTTATTTATTAAAGAAAGACACACCATAATTCTCAGTCTGTCCATAGCTACAATCAATGTTTATTTCTTTCTTGAAGTTGAAAAACCCTGTAGTGTTAAAGAGAACCCAGAAAGTGATTCTGATTCTGATTCATGATTCTCTGCTTGTAAATGGAATACTGGATCCTGAGGGGTGAAAGTGAAAACTGTGAAACAAGACCAGTACTACATTAGCTTCACTAGGCTGGAACTCACCTATAAAAGAGACCTGATTAGTGATTAGTCTCAATTCTTTTTTTTTTTTTTTTAGCTTCTGTGATCAAGTGATTCTTCAATAGCCTTCGTCTCTGTAAACTAACTAGGTTTAAGAGAAGCACTGAATCCTTACTTAGCAGTAAAACACTCCATGTCATGCTGTTATAGGAAAATAATTTGGTGTGGTGTGATGAAATGGAGTTACTGTTATCACCCTGAAGTGGATTAGTTTTCTGAAACAGCATGTCGGGAAGTGTTTTTTTCCTCTTATAACACAGCAAGAAGAGGAAAAAGAAGAGGAGGAGGAGGAAGAAGAAGAAGCAGAAGAAGAAGAACCTGTATAGAATGCCAGCAGTAAATTAGAGGCCAGATTAGAAAAGACAACTGACAGTGGAATATCTAACGCTTAGATGTTTGACTTTTGCCCTAAGGGATATTATTTATATTTACGCTTAAAGTAGCATTTGAGATTTTTTTAAAAGTAGAAATCTATTCAGATCCGTCCAGAATACGTTTTATAGTTGGACTTAGAGACGCTGGTGTGAACTTTTCTTTTCACAGTTCTTACCAAGAGTGATGTCATTTGCGAACGAGTCGGTTCTTTGAATCGGCTCTTCTCCTTTTTTTTAAGCGATCGTGATTCAAATTACCATTTAAATATGTTTAGGGTTTTTTCCCCTTGATATAAGCACTCTGATTTATAAAATACTTCCATTATGGAGCAGCATAACTTTTTTTTTAATCCACCACAGTAGACACCCATTTTAAAATCCAATTTAAAAACATCTGAATCTTTTTGTGTATTACTGAGCTCTCTTTTAATGATTGTTGATGTTGTTGTTTTTTATATACATTTATTGCTTTGTTTCATTTTATTTCATTGCGGTTGACTTGACTTAGTTTTGTTGTACAGCATTTGGCTGACGCATGATGTCTTGAATGTGTGTGCTATATAAATAAAGGTAACTAATATGAGCTTAAATCAGAGTTGTTCGTAAGTGTGTATGGCGAGGCGTGTGTTTCACTGACAGTTGCAAAGCACTCGCACTGGAGACTCCTTACATAAATGTTAAATAAATGTTACCTTACAGAAAATAAGTAAGTTGTTAACATAGAAACAATTACATATCAGACCAAGCATGTTAATGTAGGCTAATCCTGAGATTTGAATTACAGTTGGCGTCATTGTCAGGGCTGATATGATTGAAAATAAATCAACACATTCTGACCATCAGAATTGAGAATTTAACAGACCTGTGGCATGAATCGTATTCACTCTTATTTTCACAACAATCACTGGTCATAATATTGCAAAAACTTGACAATGAGTCGATGGGAGTCGACTCTGACTGGTGAGTCAAATGAGTCGACCGACTCACTGAAAACAGCCGGAATTGAAATCTTATCAACGAGAGGGCACGTACTGTGTGTTGCCACCTGTTGGCTTACCTGTCCGCGCCTTGTATCCTACATCTGATTGGCTGAAAGGTTAGGGGGCGGGGTTTTGCTCTGTAGTACAGTTCTGCACACCGGTAAACCGGAGCGTGTGCGTGTGTGTTATGACGTTATTTAGTGCGTTAGTGTGAATCTTTACACGGACCTGGGTGTACTGTAGGTGGAAGTACAGAAGCTGAGGAGTCGCTTCTTTCCCAACAGGTCAGTGTTTTGATTTTGAATTTGACTGAATTTTGTAGCTCGCAGTGTGACCTTTATGTACCTGTTCATTTTCTACAGCACTGTAGTTTGTGTTCAAAACAAACCTAGTCATTAATTCAACTGACTGAAACGGAGTCATGTTACACACACACACACACACACACACACGCATACACACACACGCACACACACACGCACTTTGGATACACACCTTGCATTAATATTTACAAATATTCATAAGCTAATAAATGCTATCCCTAAATCTGACCTTAATCTCAGTAACCTAAAGGAAATATGTTTCTCTTAATTATTTAAATAATCATATATAATATAATATAATATAAGAAGAAAAAAATTGGTTTCCTTCTGTTTTCTTTTTTCTTTTTGTAAAATGTATTTATTAAAAAAAAAAACTTTGCAATGCCACTGTGTTTTAATTTTAGAAATAAAACATGTGCATTTTGTAAAATAAGTAAGTGGAAAATAAATAAATATAGTGAATAAGTGAATACCTAAATCAAGTAATTAAGTAAGAAAGCAAATGAATAAATAAACACAAAGTAGGTTAGCAAAAAAAATTATTTAACTAAGTAAGTGAATAAACTAATAAACACATAAATTAGGTACGTAGGTAAATAAGTAAGTAAGTAAGTAAATAAATAAATAAATAAATAGGTAAGTTCTTAAGACAAAAAAGCAGGTTTCCTCATGGGGGAAGTCTTTTTTTAAGACATTGATTGCCTCTGTGTGTTTTAATTTGTTTAATTAAAAAATGATTGAAAAAAATGAAGACAAGCAAGTAGTAAGTTTTTCTCTCTTTTTTTGACAAAATTCGACGAAGTCTGGTCATAGGTTTTGGATTTTATTTATTCTATTTAGACTTTTAAATGTTCATTATAAATAAAAGTATAAGTACTTTTTATGCTTAAAAAAAAAAGGGAATAAAATGTCAAAACTGTCCAAAACAATTCCTATTCTTATAAAGACGCTTTCCACACCAAGATATAAAAGCACTCCTAATATACACACACAGACACACACACACTCAGCTTAAGTTTCTGTTGGTACAACAATTGTCTGCTAGTTTCTGTTTGTATTCCCCTTTCAATGTTTCACTACGTAGTGTCCATTATATCGTCCTTTACGTAGTACATCTACGAATGGAGTCCAGAAAGGTTTGGACTTCAACCTAAAGTTATAATAATCATTTTCACCCCACAAGAATCCATAACGTATGACTGTGTACATGTTAAACCTGAGTGATAAAAGCACTAGGTCTCTGTAAACCTCAGCAGAGATTTGTGAGTGACTACATGTTTATTTACAGAGTAAACAGGAGAAGCAGGTGATCGCTCTGTTCCTGAGTTTTGTCTAGTGTTTAAAGAGGTGAAACGTGTGTGAAAAGTTTGCAGTATGATTCCATTTTACAAAGTGAAACGGACGTTTTTGATGTGCGCTTAGCCATGTCCTGTATGTTAGGATAAAGAGCAGACCGTGATGTTATAGATAACAAAAACGTAGTGTAGTCAATTATTTCTCTTCGATGTGTGTTCACTGTGAATGATTGACTGAGCATGATGACCAGCTACGATATCAAACGGTGCATGCTTCACATTCTTGGTGCTTTTTGACATGTGTGAAGGTACATGGACAATAGATATCATGCCATCAAGGGATGATGTTTTGTTTTTCCCAGGTCTAGATTAAGTTCCGGTTTTTCCTTTTGAAATGAATAGTTATATATGCGAATGAGATGTTGAAAACTTTGTTTGGCTTTAAAACAATAAATAAAATAATTACCAAAAAAAATTTCATTTTCACATTTACAAAAACGAATTTCCAAAATTTTATTTGGGGTCTTTTTGCCTAAAATGTTTGGGAACCGCTGATCTAACCCGAGGCTTGATGAAATCCAGAAATCCCGACTATTTCATGTTTAGGAAATGAATTTTGATTGCGAACAATCATCAAACAACTCTACAGTAGCTTTATTGTGACCATATTAGATTAGCTGTTGTTGGAAGATCATGTGAAAAGTCTGAAAACCATACCAGAATATCTAAAACAGAATATCTAACTCAGAATTTTCTGTTCGTATATATCCTTAGCTACGATGTAGCTACAGATGTAACGGATAAAACAACTGAAATGAATCAATGCCTCAACAATAAATTGATTATAATTGATTATAAACCATTTAGCATTGAAAAGGGATTTTTTTAAAAACTGTGTAAGAAAGAAATCATATTTGTTAACTGACATGATTTAACTCAGATACGTTTAAAATAGTCCTTTGTATCGATTGGAAAATTCTAGACCGTATCGTACCATACAAATAAAATATCGTATAATATCACGTGCAAGCCTGGTGTTTACACATCTAAATATTAATTACATTATAACAGGAACTTATTGTGAGTTCAAGGCCTAGGATTTTTCTAGAGCTGTTGCTGGGACCTTTAGCAAGACTCGTAACCCTGATAATCTCCGATTGACTGTATTAATCTCCTGGAATATTAACTCAAGGATTGGGAAAGGCTGGTGCTAAATGTTATAATTATCCTCCCAGGAGACTGAAATTCCACATGGTTCCATGTTGAATGAGAGCAAAGCTCTGTAGACAGACATTATCCACAATCTCTGCTGATTTAGACTCAACCAAAAAATACCAAGAGATTTTTTATTTCTTCCTCAAGCTGCTCATTGAATTTAAGGAATAAAGCTAGTTTACAAATTTACAAGTTTAAAAGTTTACAAATAACGACTCCATATCTTTCTTAAATACGGATTCAGTATTTTAAGGTTTCCTAAAGTGCTGAAATGAATGCAGGTTTGGTTAGAAGTTTATGCTAAGCATGATAAGGTGCAATTACAGAATCAACATCTGGTGAAAATGTTGAGTTTCCTGATTTTCCTCCATATCTGTCATCTCTGCAATTAAACAGAAAACGCTTAACAGCTATGGGCTTTGTCATTACCTCATTATCCTTGCTCATAGCTAGCTTAATATCCATATTTTCCAGCTTTGTCATGGCCTTACCCACTTAAACAGATTCACTTTCGAATACAGAAGCCAAAAAATTCCGATCCAGTGTGGCAATCCAATTCATATTCAGGTTTACAAATTCAGATTCAAAACACTGCAGCGCTGGCTCACTGGCTAAAATGTTTTGATTTCAAATCTGGCACATGTTGAACTACAGTTTCGATTTAATCGAATTCAGCTACAAAATTTCACTTTCCAAATTCAAAAAAATTCAGATTTGTCCGTCTGAGTTTCAGATTGTAGTGGCGCATTTCTCATACCAGGCATGAAAGACATATTGAAGTTGTTCTAGAATGCACAAGACGTCTCAGAGCCACTGTAAAATGCATGAAAGACTGTTTGAAGTCATTCTAGACTGCATGAAAGTAGGCCTGCCACGATAATTACATTATCGACTTATCAGTTCAATTCAGTTTGATTTGCATAGTGCTTCTACCTTTAAAGAAATATATAAATATATAAATAATATATAAACATGAATTTATCCCCGGCGCACGGTGGCTTAGTGGTTAGCACGTTCGCCTCACCTCCAGTGTCCGTGGTTCGATTCCCACCGGGGCTGAGTTTGCATGTTCTCCCCGTGCTGCGGGGGTTTCCTCCGGGTACTCTAGTTTCCTCCCCAGTCCAAAAACATGCATGGTAGGCTGATTGGTGTGTCTAACATGTCCGTAGTGTATGTGTGAGTGTGTATGTGATTGTGCCCTGCGATGGACTGGCACCCTGTCCAGCGTGTACCCCGCCTTGTGCCCCATGCTCCCTGGGATAGGCTCCAGGTTCCCTGTGACCCTGAAGATGGAAGGATGGAATTTAGAAGATTGATGGATGGAATTTATCCCTATAGAGTGAGATGGTGCCAATGAAAACTTGAGAGGAACTTGACAGAAGGGAACCCATCTACATCTGGGTAACAACGGATAGTGTAAAAGAAAGTTAATTATGGTTTTTATATGAAGTCTGTTTATTGAACTAGTCCACTGTTCACACTGTTCAATCGATGTTGCCCATTGTGTTTGCATGCATTTGTTTGTATGAGAATGAATGTCACCAACATTTTAGCTTTTCACACTGCTTCTGTCCTCTCGTCTGCTCTAGGGCTGTTTGAATTTCGAATATTCCTCAAATTGTAGTGAAAATGCACAAACCATGCATTGGAATTTAATATATGTAGAAAGTACTAGCACCGATTTTTAATTAAAGCATACTGCTTAAAAAGGACACGCGAGATATTAACAATGCACTAACAATGTTTTCTGACGAAGAAAAATCTAGAAAGAACAGTTCTAGTGTTTCAGATAATCAGGTCGTAGTTAATAATGTCGGGGAGCTGCTTAAACTGCGTGAGCTGAAGCTGAACAGTGAATGAACAGCGCTAAGCTGAAACGCTTTACTAACGGGATAATTAACTCACCCCAACACGTCCTATACACGTATGAGATTTATCAGACATTTACACACAACATAAACCTAATATTACAACTCGCTTCTGCACAAAATGACGTTGATCTCGTCTATCGCAATTATTTCTGGGACAAAATATCGTCCGACAAAAGTAGTTATCGTGACGGGTCTACACAAAAGACCTCTGAAACGGCCAGATGTTGCATTATCCGAAATCTCCATTATGACATAAAGGACATCGCCTTATTGTTAAATTCAAACGGTCTCCATCCAGCTTTTTAATGTTATTGTTCCTTCCGTGAAACCGAGTTCTCCTAACTCACTCAATAGCTCTAGAATAAAAGGACTAGCACACAAACATTCTGAGACATACAGGACAGTACATGATTGTATGAGTGCGGGCGTAGGCCTTGGAGTGCAGCACCTACTGTATCTACTCGCTCTTCAGGTTTACAGGGAGGACCGGGCCCAATGACGTGTGTGTGTGTGTGTGTGTGTGTGTGTGCGTGCATGTGTTCATTCTTTCAATTAACCTGGTTTACCAAGGCGAGATTGAACACTTTTGGTATGCTGAACAACTTGAAAAGCTTCCCTGCACAAACAATGATGGCTGGTCATGTGCGTATTCCTCAAAGCTGCACTCTTCCTGTTCGAGCTGCTCCGAAGGTTTGGATACGCACATTACGTATTTAGTAATATAATTTACATTTGGAAATGATCTGAAACGTTTCAGTTGATATAAAAAAAATAAAAAAACAACCAGAATGAAATAGCTTGCTGTATAAAGTAGTTACTCTTTGATTCACAAACTGGGATAGTCCATTGTTTCACAGCATTATTGCGATCTTTTGTTTGATTGCAGTTTCAAAGGCTGGTGTTGTATCTTTAGGACAATTGCATTCAAACGTCCAATAGGATTCTGATCATGTAGGTTTGTATTTAAGAAGATTTAAGGACATTGTAATAATTGTTTTAACAGAGTGAACATCAAGGGAGATGCTTTTTTTTTTTTAAATCTTAATGCCATCTACAAGCCAAAAAGTAAGAGTCGACCTTGAAAGCCTTCTTATTTCTTTCATACTTTTTTCAGTTGTTTCACATCATAATGCACCCGTATGATCTCTACTGTCTGTGAAGGGCTGTTTCCGATATTTATAACACACTCTTAGCAAAAACTCTTGTTGCTAGGGTGGTTCCCGCAATCAAGCTTCAACCTTTTGTACCTTTTAGTACGTATTTTTGACCAAGTAAGGTACGTGCAGTGTAACTTTAAAGCTTTACACCGAAAAGCAAGCACTTGGAATCGTTTTTAAAGGTACGCTACTGTATATCCACATTTCCAGGAGAAAGATACATATTAAAGGTGCAGTATATTCACCCTTGACAACAAAAGTATTATGCAACGAAAGTCTATCAAAACCTATTCTCCTTGTATCATTCAAGTCTCTTCTGTTTTATCTTAAACATGTCAATCTTAAACATCTACACTGTGTGTTGTAGTCTCTGAAAAGCTGTCCCTGTGATGTCACAGCCATAATACCAATAAACACGATGTCCCTAAAAAGTGTCTACTATATATGCGACATCGATATGAGATCAACCGTTGCAACAAATCGAATGTGCGGCCTGATCTTTTATATTTCCTATATTGTGTCATCTTAAATGCATCACGTCATCATGCATAGGCATAGGATACTGATATCTGTATCGGGCTGATTCGGTGCTCGTTTAGAATGGTCTGATATCATACATGTGACATAAGGAAAACGAGCCTCGCAAGTGATAGGCGGTACTTCAGTTCAGCGAGCACTGAGCACTGAGGCACTCAGTCTTCCGTTTAACCTTTCCTCGTGAGACAAGGTGCAAGTGCACTTATTTTTAAATGACCATCTTAAACATAAAACTCACGAGGAAAGTGTAAACTCTGGCAATTTGCTCAAAGAGTTCATTACTAGCAGCACATAACAGCAACCAACATAGACAGAGCTAATTAAAATATTCCGTCACGTCCTGATAGTGGAATATTGAATAGGTTATTCACTTTTTGTATCAGTATGATTTACTGGTGAGAACCAAAAAACATGTACTCCTATTTATACTCATGTTATCGAAGCATCCGTGATCATTCATATGTATGTATTAAGTAAGAATCTTAAGTCAAGGATATGGATGAGTAGTTAAAGTTTGTGGGGTTCAAACTCACAGCCTTCCGATCCTCAGAACAGAAACTCATGAGAATTTGGAAACCTTTCTTGCTTAACCACAGCTCAGAAACAATACAAAGAGTAAACGCACAATGGCCTTTAATGTATACAGCTGATGTTTTTCCTGCTCGGTATAGGGTGTAGTCTGCAATGAGACATCCAGCTCCCCAAGTCCTAGACATTTTCATTGTATAATTAAAAAGGCGCAGCCATGCAAACACTAAAACAGACCAAAGTATGAAAACACCCTCATGTGAACTTGTGAAGGTGTAGGGTGTGGCTTCATTGCAGGTTTCGCAAGCGCATAAGCGTGTGACAGATTTCTCAACCTTTGTATAATTACAAAACTATGATCCTCATGGTCTGATATGCTTATATCACATAGCAAAGGAATAAAACAAGAGCTTCAATATGAGTATCTCTGTGTGCTTCACCCCTCCAGTGTGACGCCTTTGCTCCGAGAAGGAGGCGCTCGATTCTTCATCGCTTCTCACGTGCAGTGCTGATGCGTGACTCCTCGCCATGCGACTCTGCATCAGGATCGTCACTCAGAATGAACAGTGCAGGCAGCTGTGACAGCGTGATCAGCATCAACTCGGGCTATGTGAGTATGAATTATAGCGAATCATAGTAAATGTCAGTGAGATGGATTTTTATACGAATGTTATATTTGAAGATTTATACCTAGACAAGTCAACGGAACCAACGCGAGTTCTTGAGTTGAATGAGAAAGACTCGTGTTGTTTTCATATATATCACAATGACTTGAAAGGAAGCGATCCAAATCAAAATCATAAACAAAGAGAAATAAGACTAGCGATTCGATGAGAAGAAAAGTTTTGGCGCCCTATAAAAAGAGGAAGCGGTAGCGTGTTTGTTTTAGCTGACACGCTGCAGTGGCTCCATTACTGGAGATTTTAATTACCTGTGAGTTTTGAACTTTTATGGAGTTTTGTGGGCGTTACTAAATCAATGACCATGCTTAGTAGTTTATGGCCGTTCTGTAAAATTGGACAAAATCTGGTTGTCGCACAGAAAACAGAACAGTCTCGTATGATATCTGTGCTGGGAGCAGTAACAGTCCAACAAACATTGATTTGCACTCGAAAAGGAAGTTAGGAGGTAGTGTTACAAACACTGGGTTAGTTTGTCTATTCATCTGGGAGATAAGAAAGGCAAATATCAGTCTTTCTGGTCCACTGCTCGTTTTTACTGCCTTGTTGCAAAACAAGGATACGTTGAGATATCTAAAGTCCTAGCACACACCGTATGTGACAAATAAATGTCACTACACCTGGAAATGTTTCCAGAAAAGTACTTTTTAAAACAATTGCTTGGAATTAGATACCATGCCATATAAATGCAGGCTCCATGGCAAGGTAGCAAAAAAAATGGAGCAGCAGAAAGATCAGAAAGACAAATGTTTGACAAATGTTAGAGTGGTTTTGTAGCTTTCTAGTGTTATTTCAAGAATTTTACTGTTACTTCAGGTTTTTGGCCAAATGAATTTACCGCCTACCTGCATCTCCTTACCAGCGTTTTCCCACTGCTCTGACTAGATGACATCCCTACGACAGTTACTAGTGAATTTATTAGTCAACTAGTCAACCAGTCTGAAGTAAAGCGTACTTTATATTCCTGTCTACTCATGGCAGAGTGACGACAGTATGGAGCATCTTTCTGCTGAGGAGCGCGCATGTCTCATGTTCCTGGAGGAAACCATTGAGTCTCTGGAGGTGGAGAACGACAGTGGCGTTTCAAATGATGAACCAGACCATCCTTCTTGCAATCTGACAAATAAGATGGCTCACCTTAGCTCTATTAGCCAAGTTAATCCAAATGGTGAGTATGAAGAGCTGCATGAGCACACATTATAGTATCTGCTAAAAACTACGGGAGGTAACAAAGAAAGCCTTCAAAATCTTTACTAATGAAGACATACAGTAAAGGTTTACTTGTATCTCGGCTCCAATTTATCATAAATTTTACTGAGTGAGTTAGTGTACAATAGAATGGTCATAAAGTAGAATCGGTGAAGAACTCAATAAAATGAACACAAAGTTTCCAGAGAAAAGGGATATTTCAGGAAAAAGTCCTTCATCAGCTGTGCAAGCAAGTCTATATGTATGAGCCCAGTATTTTTGTTATCAGTTTAAAAAACAACAACACAGATCTTCTAAATTGCTCTGTATTGCAATTGATAACTAAACAAGAAAAACCCCACTATTAACATCCTTCATGCATTAACGTTGCACAGTTGCCCAATTGCTATGTTTTATACAGAGCCCAACTAGTCTTCTAGTCTTGTTATTTTGTTCATGTTTATCACATTTCTCTCTATTTTCTTTCCACCTGTTTGTCTTTCAGAGCTATCGGTCCATGACAATCCCAATAAAGTTTTGGGAAAAGACCATAAACCCCACAAATTGCTTGTTCCGACTCCACTAGTTTTAGCCAACGGCAATGCCAAATTACTGAAAAAAACTGATTTCTCTACGTCTGCACCAAAACCAGCTGTACTGGTTAAAACACCTAAAACCGCTTCATTAAACTCTCACCAGTCTTCAGCATTAAAGACTTCTTCAGGTGGAACTGCTATATCGGCTCCAAATCCTGGGAGACACGAGCCCAATTCTTACGCATCCAGCAAGCTGACTGACTTGCCACCTTCTTTTATACCTGAGCCTCCAGTCAAACCTGACTCTTCAAATGGTGCTCTAGCCAAATACAACCCTCTTAAGAGTAATATCGATCCAAGGTCAGATCAAAAGCAAAAGAGTGTTTCATCCAAAACGCAGATGGAGCTGCTTCCTCCTCCTTCAGACTTTATGGACAAGCCAGTACTCCTTCCAGCAGTACACATTCCGCCAGCAGGACAAAGCCAAGCCCAAACCTCAACCCAACTTTCCTCACAGCTTGCATCCCAATTCCCATCACAGCCAAGTCAAAGTGAAAGCATGCCAATCGCCCCTCCTCCGGGTTTTGACGGACATATCGAAACAAACAAGCCTCTAACAGCACTGTCTTCAAATGAACTAGACAAGTTGCGCAAAAAAGCTTCAATGAAGAAAGTCCCTGAAAAAGTACCAGTAGTTCTGGAAAATACTGGCCATAATGTGTCAGACCAGGCAAATTCTCAAACCTTGGGTCCAAATACCACTTCAGTTACAGTAGTGGAATATGGAGAACCTAAAAGCCCACCCAGTGTGGCACCCAAACCCAAAAAACTGCCTTCCAACATTGTTCTAAAAAACCACAAAGATGCCACACCAGGTCATTCCCTTGTTTCACCAGGTGATCGCATGATGACCAACAAGCAGAACGTTCACCAGGAAGCTTTGAAGAAACTAGGCTTGCTAAGGAGTGATGAGATCAACTCAGGCCTATGTACCAGTCCACCACACAAGGCCTCTCCACAGACTTCCTTTAACAAGAGCACTTCTGAAGAATCTACTGCCGATTCTGTCCGTGTACATGACGAGCACCATGCAGTAGTCGAGGCACAAGGCAAAACACAGTTTTCATTTTTACCCGTACACCCTGAAAAAGGAGTAAAAGAAAATCTGTTGATCACAAGGTCACCGAGTCCAAAACCCTTTGAAATGAAATCGGCAACCATGGAGCGATCGGGCGTAGGACTGAAAAGCCTTGCACTCGAGAACCCCTCACAGTCAACAAGCCAGGAAGAGAGTCCCGAAAATTTGGCACTACCATTTCTGCAAAATAACAGACCTCGATGTGCTTCCGAGGGAAACTGGAAAGACTTTAGTAATGACCACATACCTTCTGGATCAAACAGAGAACCAGAGATCAGGAGATCTCTTCACATCCCTGCTCCATCACTGGAACAACCAAAGATTGAGTCCTCGAAGTCTCTTCGGTCACATGGCATCAGCGTGGTCATCTCCCCACAGAGCAAGAATGGCGAGGACCGCAAGCAGGCTCTGAGGAGGTTGGGACTGATCAAAGACTAAGCTTTAAAAATGCTTTCGAAACAGACTGTATATTGGACTTCTGGGTCAATATTACTTTCCAAAACAGGAATGCTGATCCAAGACCAGTACATATCTTTTACTTTCTAATCTGTAGTCTGGAATGGGGAGGCTATGGTTTAGCACTTTTACTCTAGATAGGGTTCCAGCCTTGGTCCAGGAGGGAATGTTGGATGTTCTGGACGTGTTGGATTTAAAAAATTTTTTACTTTGGTGGATATGTGTTATTTAGCAAGTATAGAAGTTAATTGTAGGGCGTACGGTGGCTTAGTGGTTAGCACGTTCGCCTCACCTCCAGGGTCCGGGGTTCGATTCTCACCGGGGCCGTGTGTGTGCGGAGTTTGCATGTTCTCCCCGTGCTGCGGGGGATTTCCTCCAGGTACTCCAGTTTCCTCCCCCAGTCCAAAGACATGCATTGTAGGCTGATTGGCATGTCTAAAGTGTCTGTAGTGTATGAATGAGTGTGTGTATGTGATTGTGCCCTGCGATGGACTGGAATGTGATGTATGGTGTACCCCGCCTTGTGCCCGATGCTCCCTGGGATAGGCTCCAGGTTCCCCATGACCCTGAAGATTGAGTAAGCGGTAGAAGATGGATGGAGAAGTTAATTGTGGATTAATTGTGATTCTACAAGTGTGCCTGGTGCTACATTATTTCTAGTTGAAATATCTGTTTGGAAATTGAAGGATAATTACAAACATCTATACTAAAATGCTTAGTAGTAGGTGTTGCCATTAGTAGACAGCTCTTACACTCATAGTGAGCAAGTTACCCTGCTGTTTGTTTTTTCTTTGTTAGAGAGGTCTTCACTATTGAAAACAAGTGCATTTGACATTAATGATCAGTCTGAACATTGCTTAGCAATGATATTCAAATTGTTCTTAATTGTCCTGCAAGCCTTGTTTCAATGATACACTTATTCTCTTTTGAACAGCACTTTATTATGCATGCATGAAAAAAATCTATGAATACATTCATTAATAAACTTCTCATTCTCGATTGCATTATCTGTGAGCTTTGTTATTAGTACTAAAATGTAAGGAGCTTGAAATCCTCATGGTGTCTGTTTACATACCACCATCAGTAGGAGTGCTGATCTAGGATCAGTTTGTTGACATAAACACAAGAGGAACCTGATTTGAAACCATCCACGAGTGCCAGTACAGACAAGGGCATTATCAGGGTGTGATACAAGTATCTCCAGGCTCTTCAGGCACTGACTCACACGCGAAGCCTTCGTCCTCAAAAAAAATCTGCTGATCCATGTTTTTAATTTCAACACAGCTCCAGCATACTCAGGGTTCTTTCCGTGTCTTCGGCAGGTCACAATCCTGGAGAAACCAGTCAGACCTGATTCAAGGCACCAGGTCTTTATGGTTTTAAGTCAGTGTTCTGTAACATTACCCCTGTCTCTCACCTTTTAATTCACGTTGCTGTTTTACCACACATTTAAGACATCCGACTTCCTAAAGACCTCGTTCATTTGGGAAAAGTACAATGATGTCACACTTGATGTTTAAAATCGACACGTAAAACCTCCCATTTAAAGTTGTCCTTGTGCTTTTCCTGGTTATATAGGAAATTGTTTTTTCTTCTTCTCACCTTTTTTGGTCTGCATTTTTATTTGATTTTTTTTACAAGTCTAACACAACACTTAAAACGACTTAAAAATTTTCTTACATACTTGAACATTTTGTTATTTGGCTCTACAAGTCAAATAGTAATTGACTGCTGTTAGGATTTCTGTAAAACAGTGTCGTAAGCCTAAATAGATAAACAATTCGAGTTATTTAAAAGAAGCTGTGAGAGCTATTCAGTGCTACGCATGCGCACAAACATGTGGACTTGTACTTCTACAGCGTTGTAGTGTCCTCTAGTGGATTTGTAAGTGTACCACTAGTGAGTCTTCTTATTACTTGGTCCTCTACTGCAGGGTTCTGTCCCAAGGACTTCCAAATTCAAAGTCGATATAAACTGTATTCTGTATACATTATTTCATGTTTTGTTGTTGTTGTTTTTTGTTTTTACATATTCTTTCAATGAACCCCAACAATATTGCTCTGGAATTAGAATAGGAAGTTTCTGGGTGGGAGGTCTAACAGAAACTATTTATAGGCTATGTTTCCACAATTATATAATAACATTTATTATAGGTCCACTGATTACCATAAAAGTTTTTTTTATAATGAATGTATTCCTTTGTTTTTAATCACATTTTATAGGATATGTGATGAGAAACAGGATTAGCCAATTGTGGTGATGATTTATTTTTTCCTGTTTCTGTTTGAAAGCTACTCACCAGATAGCTACACTGATTTTAACAGTGATTTTAACAGTTTCAGCACTGATCCAAAACAGTGATCCAAATCATGCATCCAAATCTACACAAAACTGGCCTCAGAATCTAGCTTTTTCAAGACATGTGCATCCCAGTCCACTGAACTAAACCCCATTGAGCACCTGTGGACTGAACTGAAAAGGAGCATCCACAAGAGACAACCTAGAACCCTGAAGGATCTAGAGAGATTCTGTGTCGAGGAACCTCGGTTTCCTCACTCTGTATCCTCAGAAGAATCAATGCTGTTATGTTGACAAAGATTTTTACAAAGGAATAAATCACAGTTTTTCTTACAGTAAATTTTCTTCAATTAAAGGTTAGAAGCTTATTTGTTAATTAACCTTTTCTAATTTGAATCTTATTTGTCTCGTAACAGTTCCTAGATGCTTTCTCGTGCATTTAAGCTAATACAGTACAGTACATAGCCTATGTTTGACAATGGTTTTGGAAGATAAGTGTGCTTGAGAAGATGTGGACCACTTTTCCTGTCCTCATAATTCAGTTCATAATCTTCTGTAATGAATGAGTGCTGGTGTTAGAACTGCACAAATGTTTACAAAATCGTTACACAAATACTGCTACTGATAAGCCTCGGCTTTCCATTATTGTTAATAATAGTCGCGACTTGCACTCTTAAATGTGCGTTGAAAATTGCCAGCTGATAAAACCTGTGTTCCAGGGACCATATTTAAATAATATCTAAGGCTAAATGTAGCTCATGACTGGCTGAGAATTTAGCTTGATTCTGAGCATTAGGCTTTGTTCAATTCAATTCAATTCAATTTTATTTGTATAGCGCTTTTTACAATAGACATTGTCGCAAAGCAGCTTTACAGAAATATTAACATGGTATACAGATAATGAAGGTGTGAATTTATCCCAACTGAGCAAGCTACTGAGTGGTGACGGTGCCAAGGAAAATCTCCCTAAGATGTTTTAAGAGGAAGAAACCTTGAGAGGAACCCAACTCAGAAGGGAACCCATCCTCATCTGGGTAACAACAGATAGTGTGAAAAGGTTCATTATGGATTTATAAGAAGTCTGTAATGTCTCAGAAGCAGCCGTAGTCCCAGCAGTCTGGAATTAGAGAAGACTTGAACTCCATCCACTTTGTTGCTGCCCGTTGTCATCGCTTTAGGAAAAGGAAGTGACAAGTTTGGCCGTGAGGTTTCATTACAACACTCCAGCATGCTCTGAGCCCACACAAGAGGACTGGGATAATGAGTAACGTCAGTGGCCTGCTGATTTGGTTTATGACTCACAGCTTCTCCTTCCAGCTCCTCGGTGTGAGACCTCTTGCACACAAACAATAACCACAATAATGCTTGTGGTTGACCACCAATCTCCTACTTAACTCCCACCGGGGTCTGCACTAACAGTAGGTAGGATATTTGCGGGCTTCATGCTGAGGCTGGAGACAGTTCTGATTCTTGTATCATTATTGTATTTCCTTTGTTAGTTTACTTTATTGTACCATTTTCGGAGATAAAAAGCTTTATTTTGCTCATAGGTTTGAGTTTGATCAATGTCTGGGATGATGCATGTTACTCAGTGAGACTTTCATCTTTGATGACGAAGTGTGTTGGACAGATGTTTTTTCAGAAATGAGTAATATCTGAAATCTCCAATATCTGGACGATAGTCTCCTCTGATGTGGGGGGGAAAATCATAAACGTTTCATACGCTAACCCATCTGAAATAATAGTGGAGGTTAAGGGTGAGAAAGTTCGCAGGTGTAGCTTTTCTCTTAAGACTCCTAAGACATGAATGTATGAAATTCATTCAAATCGTTTTTTGGTTTATTAGACTTCTTACTCGTTTTGTGCATTTTTGTGAAGTGATGTACACTTCAGTACATATAAGTACATACTTTTATTTGTAAATCCTTTTGTTTTGATGGTAAAAGTTGGAAAGTTTGCCACAAAAATTCGGAAATTAGCAATGTAATATTTGTTCAATCAGGGATTTTCCATCCTTAATAATTTTATCCGGATTTAACTCACTTCCATTGATGTGGCAAAAAGCTAACTTCCTATTATGTTAAAATATAATCATTAAAATTATTCTTTTTGCATTAATGTGTGACTCCATTTAACATCTCATGCCTGAAACATCCTTTTCCATGACTCCTCCATTATAGGTTATGAAAAATATGTTGTAGTTAATTCAGTCAACATCAACACTTACCTGAACACATTTACCCCTTTTGAAATATTTAGAACATTCCACAAGTTGCATGTTCAAGTTGCATGTTCTTGAAGATCACTGGAAGAAGAAATGTAAGTTCTCCCTTTCATTTGTATTAATTTTCAATTATACTGTGATTTTGACTGGCCTTAAATGCTCGTGCCCTTAGCATGGATGCTAGTTAACAACATTTTGTGTTTTTAATAATTCTATGCCAAAAACTCAACCCTGTTACTTATTTAAGAGTTTGGCAAATAAACCTTGTGGGGGGGAAAAGGTGGGATGGTTACGTTGGATTATTAAATGATTAAATTAACATTTTCTTAGATTCTAAGTTGGAAAATGATCAAGATAGAATTACATTATCAAGGGCAACATTTAAAATGAGCTAGATACTTAGCTAATGGTTAGAAACCACTATAATTATTCAAAGATGTTACTGGGAGTATTAGCTAGCTAAGAACATGAATTCTCACCTAATCTAGGTTTAGTCTGTTTAGCTTGCTAACTCTCAAGCTCAACTTGGTTAACTAACAAGCTGATATTACTGTTAAGACACTTGCTAGTTGTCTGATGAAAACAAAAATACATTAAGTGAGAGAATAACTCATGCAGTTGTATTTTTTTTCTTTATTAAGAGTTGGAAAGGTTTGACTTTTAAGACAAACAGAGGGTTAAATCGTGGAACCATATGTTTGTGAATGAACATACAGGATATTGGTAAAGAGGTAGTTATCCAGTTAATGTTTGGAAAAGGCTAAAAGATTCAAGATTTTAGCAATCTCATCCCTGTGGTTCTTCCTCCTCTTTCTTGACCTCCCATACACCCACACACCCTCTCAGACAGATCATCAGGATGACTACCGATCCTCAGCAGATTACCTACACTGATTACTTCTGCACGTAATTTCATATCATCAGACATTTAAAGGCCTTTTCTTTATTTCAGAGATGAAAGATGGAGATTAGAGCCTTGCTCTGTGATTCAGCACCAGCATGTAATCAGCAAAGTAGGACTGCTGACCCTGCTGGAGATAATGAAGGAACTTTGGCTAAATTATATATATATATATATATATATATATATATATATATATATATATATATATATATATATATATATATATATATATATATATATATATATACATTTTTTAAACTTTACACTGGGGCCAAATCAGATAGTAAGCCCACATCAATTAGAGGTTAAACTCTGTTGAAATGACATCATGCTCTTATCCAGCACTTCATCATAAGCAGTGGCTTTGAGCAATTTTGTTTGGGTGTTTCACCTCTAGATGTCACTATGATATACACTTGATTCAGACCTCAACCTATTGAGTGTTTAATAATCACAAAATCACTGCTCCATCTGATACATTGCAGCGCCAGTAGTACACACAAGACTGGAGGACTGATGGATCCCAACTCAAATAATATTTGGTCAGTGATTGCTTCTTGTGATGTTCAGAGTAGAAATGTACCCAAATACCCAAATACAGAAATGGGTATAGAATCTTGCTTTTACAAATTTCAATTTCAATTTCAATTCAATTTAAAAAAAAATTGAATTTGAGTTTGAATCTTCTGGTTTCCAAATGATCTGAAACTAAACTTAATTTCCCCGAAATGACCTAAAACTAAATCTCATTGTTTCCAAATGATCTGAAACTAAATCTCATGGTTTCCAAATGATCTGAAACTAAATCTCATGGTTTGAAATTATCTGAAACTAAACTTAATTTCCCCCAAATGATCTGAAACTAAATCTCATGGTTTCCAAATGATCTGAAACTAAATCTCATGGTTTCCAAATGATCTGAACCTAAATTTCATGTTTTCCAAAATGATCTGAAACTAAATCTTATGGTTTCCAAATGATCTGAACCTAAATTTCATGTTTTCCAAAATGATCTGAAACTAAATCTTATGGTTTTCAAATGATCTGAAACTAAATCTCATGGTTTCCAAATGATCTGAACCTAAATTTCATGTTTTCCAAAATGATCTGAAACTAAATCTTATGGTTTTCAAATGATCTGAAACTAAATCTTATGTTTTCCAAATGATCTGAAACTAAATCTTATGTTTTCCAAATGATCTGAAACTAAATCTCATGGTTTCCAAATGATCTGAAACTAAATCTTATGGTTTTCAAATGATCTGAAAATAAATCTTATGTTTTCCAAATGATCTGAAACTAAATCTTATGGTGTCCAAATGATCTGAAACTAAATTTCATGTTTTCCAAATGATCTGAAACTACATTTCATGGTTTTGAAATGATCTGAAACTAAATTTTGGGGCTTCTAAATGATCCTAAACGAAATATTGTGTTTTCCAAATGATGTGAAACTAAACTCTGGGGTTTCCAAATGATATGAAACTAAATTTCATACTTAAGGTTATAAGATTCAACATTTGAAATTCAAAATCAACTATGTGTATAAAAAAAAATTACAAAAAAAGAGTATTTCTCTCTCTCTTTTAACTCATTTAACTTTTTTTTTTAATTCACTTCCAAAATAACATCTGAGTAACTTGCATGCAGGCAAACACAAAACCCTTAATAACATAATATTAATAAAATGGCCAGTGGATGTAAGTAGATGGTTCCTACCGGCAACACATTGTATATGGTAGAAAATGCATTTTTAGCCACTTTGAGATTAATCAGGAAGATTTGATAAAGTCTGAGGTGATGAAGAAAAAATCACAAAGATAAAGAAAATAGGAACTGGCTACACTAAATTACCCACTCATGCCGTGTGTTCCCGGGATAGGCGCTGGGGTCCATCATGACCCTGACCAGGATAAAGTGCTTACTAAATATAAATGAATGGATGTTTTACTGCATTAGGAAATCTTCCTGCGGTTTGTGTTTGATGCCAGGGACATGACTCTGGCCTGAAGTCAAATGTTTGCCACCTAAAGAGATAAGAAGTGAGATCACCGCAACTGCAAAATCTCCCTGGTGTGTGTGGGATGAAAAATAAAAATGTATATTTCTAAAATGTATATTAATCTTATCTAAAACTTATGGGAGACACACTTGGGTTCTAGGTGAGGCAACTGAAACCAAAACAAAAGGCCCTGGATTTGTAAAGTGGGCCCTCATGTGGAATGCCAACCTGCCCATAAACATAGCAAATATTTTTTTTGTTTTCACAAACATTTGCTTTTCTAAAAATCATTTACCTCCTCATTTGGAACTACCTACAAATGATCTACAGGCATTTTTAACCCATTCATTCAGATAACAGTCTGATAACAACCAAATAAACAAATAGTCATTTAATCAGCTAAATTAAACAGATATTTTGGTACCTTGGTCAAGTAAAGTTTCCTAATAAATCCATGTGCCAAGGAAATTCCTTCACAGGAAAGATTCCAAGTTGAAATCCTCTTTAACTAGCCAAAGAACTCTTGAGGAACCGTTTAGGTAGTTACCTTCAATTCCAGAATAACTACTCACCACTGAGTTTGTTCCACCATGTTTGATTACATTTTATAATTCATAGAGGAAGTGTCGCTGTTTAAATATATATATATATATATATATATATATATATATATATATATATATATATATATATATATATATATATATATATATATATATATATATATATATATATATATATATATATATATATATATATATATATATATATATTATTACTCCAAATATTTAATGATTCCCCAAACCATGTTCATTCCGTAGGTTCCCTACTCAGAACACATCTTCGACCTTCTCTTTACAGCACTTCTTCTTTTATTTAAAATGTTCTCGTCCATTAAAATGTGTTAACCCAAAAACAAAGGAAAGGAGGCTGATCCATCCCAGGATACTCAAGCGTTAGTAATAACATTTTATGG